>CM077318.1:113696768-114335697 GCA_039655065.1 Glossophaga mutica
CGAGTTCATCCGATGAGGCACGTGGTGAAAATGGACAGGGCGGAAGTCGTTTCCGGGTAACTTCAGGCAAGCAAGTCCATCTTCTAACGGAGACCTGAAACTTCTATTTCTAGCCTGCGGTATAGAATGCCTGTTTACGCCTGAGATTGCCTGGAATGTGAAAAAGAAACAGGAAAAGAAAGTGCTGATGTGATGTGCATTAGAGGAAGTGTGAATACTGAGGTGTGAAGATTGCAGTGGGGAGATTTTTGTCTCAGATGCAGCTACTCCCCCACCACAGCTACTCCCCCACCGCAGCTACCCCCCCACCGTAGCTACTCCCCCACTGTAGCTACTCCCCACCGCAGCTACTCCCCCCACCTCAGCTAATCCACCACCACAGCTACTCCCCCACTGCAGCTACTCCCTCACTGCAGCTACTCCCCCACTGCAGCTACCCCCCCACTGCAGCTACCCCCTCCCCTGAAGCTACTCCCCCACTGCAGCTACCCCCCCACTGCAGCTACCCCCTCCCCTGCAGCTACTCCTCCACTGCAGCTACTCCCCCACTGCAGCTACTCCCCCCACTGCAGCTACTCCACCGCTCAGCAGTAGAGGCTCGCATCTGGGGCCAGGTAGGGGTGCGCTCCCTGGTCTTCCCGCAATGCAGGGACAGAAGGGGCTTTCACATCATGTCCCTTCCATCAGCTTGCAACCCCTCCTGCTGCTGAGAACCCCAGTGCTCTTGGGGAGAAATGAACAATGTCGCTTCCACTTAAAGTAACAACGTTGATTGTCCACATGACAGAACTGAGAATACTTTGTGAGTAATTTCACAAGAAGGGAACATCGAGTCTGTACAACAGGGAGCCTTAGGATGAAAAGACAACTCAGAAACGAATGAAAAAGAACAACAATGTGAAATAAAAGTTAAGGCCCAAGCTAGGAAATAATTCACACAGTCTCCACGTAAGAACACGTGTTGTTATAAAAACGCATCTGATGATATTGCTGACTTGAAAACACCGGAATGGGCCACACAGAGACATGTTTTCCGAGTGTTGTGAAAATGAATAGCTGAATAGAATTGTCTGCTCACACGGATGTTTCTTACTTATGTTCTCAGTGGATTTTTGTCTGATGTGAATCACACACCCGTTTCTTTTCTTGTCAAACGCAATCGGCTTTTTAAAAATCTTCCCAACACTAACTGGAAATTGAATGGACTTTTTATTATTTCAGAGAGACGGGAAGAGAGGGAGAGAGAGAGGAAGAGAGAGAAGGAAGGAGGGAGGGAGGCAGACAGTCACTGGTTTGTGGTTCCACTCATGGATGCATCCATGGGGCGATCCCTGCGTGTGCCCTGACTGGGGATTGAACCCTCAACTTGGCGTATTGGGACGATGCTCTAACCAACCAGCCTACTGGCCAGGGAGGAGATTGCATGGACTTTTACCACCCTCTGTCAAAGGCCGGTTTTGCCCTATGCCTGAAAATACTGACATATCGTATAGCTCCCACCGATATGAATGTGGGAGATATATGTAGGCAATGCTCCTGTGTATTCCAGCAGGTCTTCTTCAACCAAAAAGAAAATGATGAGCAGAACTGCGTCTCAAAACAAGCAAGCACAAAGCAGAAGTAAAAAAAAAAAGTGTGTGAGTATTTAATGACCTCTGCGAGGAGCCTTCCGTGGGAAGCTCGTCATTCTGTGGTACACAGACCCGCTGGGTCCTGAATACCCATGCTTTGAGGGCACCTCCTCACCAGTGTAGGCCCACCTTGAGGCCCCAAGAAGGACAGCCCTGGCCCCCCACGGGATGCCAGGGACCCACCAGGGCACAAGCTGGCTTTTTTTCAGGAAGAAATGGTACAGTTCCCTCAGTCATCCTTGTTGGAAACAAGTACAGACCACGTCCTTGTCTGCAGGACCAGGAGTCCAGTGTGCCTTCGGTGGGCAGCAGCGCCCCCTAGCGTTTGTACAGCTGTCGTGCCGGGCAGCCCACTTGGACCAGCTGTGTGAGGGACCCACGTCGATGGAGGTGGCGGGTGGGTGGGTGCCTCTGGTCTGTGCCCCCCCATCGCTGCTTAGAGAAGCCCACCTCCCGCCAGGTCGCCACCCCCTCTGCATCAACAGCACATCTGCCCCACTGTTCCTACGGGTGACTGTGAGTTGGGCCGTCCAAACACGCGTTGGACTCTCTTAATGAAAAAGAAGAAGCATGTCATTCCAAGTAACCGGCTCCTTTTTGCATGTGACATTCTGCTGTAGAATTGCCCTTCAAGAGTCAGAACATGAGAAGAAGAAGCGTTTCATCTCTTGGCCGCTAAAAGGAGTCGAGTGGTGTTTCTTGACATTTTGTTGGCTTCTCAGCGGGCCACGTCACAGAACGCAAGGCGCCCAGGGACATTCATTTGTCACAGCATCTCTGACAAGTCCAGTTTCCCCGTGACACCATAAATAAAAACAGCTGCACAGTGTCGGACAAGTGACGTCAACCAAAGAAGGGTCGGATTTACAAACGAAGCCGTTCGTGTGGCATTAAACTGCCCCCAGCTTTTAAACATCATTACGGACAAGTTAATAGTGCCTCGTAGACTAACCGTGGTCTTCCAGCAATAACGCCAGAGGCCTTCTGCTTTCATGCAGAAAATGGTTTCCATTGTGGATTCTTCCCTGTTATTATGAACACATAGGACCAGACCAAACGCTAGAGATAAAAATTAACTTTCTGCTAATAGTATTACATTGCATAGTTGATTAGAGCTAGTTTAAAGGAAGATCACAACCACAATGAGATTGGAAATGCTTTCCAGCCCCTCAAAAGCCAAGTTGGAAAATGTGGAACACTCTGTCATCATTTGCGTGGAAGGCATGTATTATTCAGAGCTCTTTAGCAGACGCTGTAAATATTTTATAAGTGATACATCCGCACCTCGTCTGCTGAGAGTCCAGTGGTGCCCCTCTAAAAACATGAGCGAACGAAGCCTCATGCATTTGAATACAAAATAGAAAGAAGACATAATGGATGGGATCTATTTCGAAAATTTTATGTGCTGGAGGAAGGCAAAATCTCTAATCTTGCCAAATAATGCACAGCTCCCTAACGAAGTCGAGAAGAATATAGTCCGTGCCATCACAACTTCGTGGCAGTTTTGAGATGCAGTTGGCCAGTCTGGGCACCCTCCACTTAACAGAAACTCCGGGGACTTCATTATCTTTCCCAAAGTTTCAGCGTCAGTGAGCAGGAGGCTCAAAACCAGTCTCTCCATTTGTTCTGGACCCGGTGGATTTTACCGTGACGGCAGAGTTTGTACCTTGTGATGCAAAAGTTTCCAAACATGGTTACCGATCTGGTTGGATTGTTGAAGACTGGGGAGTGGTGCTGTTTGGTTTGCCTGCTAGGTATGTTTTCTGGGTCTCATTAACCCTTGGGACCGAGAGGTCACAGGCACTATGGGGCCTGGGAAGTAGGAGTGCAGTTTGGGGCGTCCCGCTGGGGAAGAAGTTCAGGAGCTCTAGACTACCCACAGAGAAAGGGGTTCCTTCTCGTTTTTCCCCACGACCAGCAGGTCCTGATGCACGTCCGTAGACACAGAGGGGCTGCCGCTGGTGAGGCTATTGCAGAACCCTGTGTTCTTCGTGCCCGACCTTGAACAACGCCACCGTAGCTCTCAGCCTGCTGCGAGTCGCACACATCCCCAACCGGCGCCTGTGCACGAGTCCCCAGACCCCATGTGCTGGGCCCCCACGGGCCTCTCCCCTCGAATGTCCTGGTGTGAGATATCAGGCAGGGTGGGCCAGATCCGAAATTCACCTCCACTGGACGTCCACGGTTGAGTGAGAACCATCAGCTCTTCCCGAATTACAATTGTCTGCAGATTTCCACGCCCCGGACGAAAATCAAATCCAGCCACAAAATTACACGCGTATGTCGAGCCAAAAGAGACCAGTTAAACAAAAGTATTTTTTTCTTTTTATTTTCATAAAAAGGCTGCGTTCTAGAGACCATGGAACATAATAGAGATGTTGAAGCCTTGGACTACGCCAGCCGCAGAATAAAACTGACACAAGAATGAAGGATGAAAGCGTGGTTTCTCTTTGGAACGGTCTTGTCAAGCTTTACAGAAATGATGAGCAGTGTCTTCAGGACCAGGATTGGTGGGAACCAAAGCCTCCTGGCTCGTTCCTGCCCGTGGGCAGCCTCCCCGCCCCTCCCACCTGCCTCCCAGCCCCCGCGTCGGGGTGTGGCCCGAGGAACGGAGGGCGCTCTCCCGCGGCCCCCACACCCCCGAGGTCTTGGGTCAAGTCCGTTTGGCTGCCGTCGAATGCCGTGACCCCCTCTCAGAGAACTGTACTTCCTATTAGTATACGAAGCCTTCTTTGAAATCAGACAGGGGGGAAACATGACTTTGTTTCACTTGACATTTCTCGAAGGGGGAGATGCACCCCAAATCCATTTTGAAAAACGTTTACTCATCTGCGGGTGCGATGGCATGATGGTGCGGGAGGCCTCTTGGGGTGAGGGGGCATCCCCAGGTGTGTGCGGAAGAAGCTCAGCAAATCCCTTCCCCCACACGGCCTTCATGGCCCTGGAAAAGGGTATCAAAACCAGGCAGTTCAAGTCTCCGAAATCTGACCACGGGCTGTACAGGATCGGTGCAGCCTCTTCCCAGGGTCCTTGCCAGGCACTCGAGATCTTGCATTGTCTGCCCGCGTTGCCAAGCCTAACTGTGCGTCAGAGCAACGATCTGCCCTTTCTGGTCCGGCTTCTGACAACCGTGCCCTGCTGGGAAAAAGAGGCCATCAGCCCACCAACCTGCCAGCCTAGAAAACTGCCAACCAACCCAGCCACCCACCTACCAGCCAACGGAACCGACCAACCAGGCAACCCACCCACCCACCAACTACCCACCTTACCAAACAACCAACCAACCAATCAACAAACAAACTAAACAATCATACTGGCAACCCATTAAGCTGTCAACCAACCAACCAACCAACCGACCAAGCAAGCAAGTGAACAAACACCCACCCAGCCAACCAACCAACTTCACAACCAGCCCTCCAACCTGTGCACCACCTTGCCCCGAGACTGCGCTGTTGGGTGAAGCTGTCGCTTCCAGGGTCACTTGGGCCCGTGGGGCCTCTTACAGGTGATTTCACCCTCTCCGTACGGCTTCCTCCGACGGGAACCCAGCACGCTGTGCCAGACTCTCACTGCCCACGGAGGCCGCCTTTCCCATCTGCGCGCCCCTGAGTTCTGGGGTAACGAGCGTTCCCTTCACCCCAGAGGGGAGAAGCGGCCACGGGAGCATCCCTGCTTGCCGAGCCGCACCGCCTTGCCATCCCGTCCCCTCTCGCCTTCCTCGTCCACCAGGACCAGCTCCTGGCCCAGCTCGGAGCCCTCCCCGCCGCATCCCGTGCTCCCCGCCCCCTGTCTGCTCCGCTGGTCCCATCGTGTCCGCTCACGCACACCAGCAAAGCGTGCAGGGACCTCCCTTTTAGGAGCAAGGACGTCTTCCTTCCCCCACACCTCGCTCCATGCATCTCCTCGTCCTTTCCTTCTGTAGCCACATTCTTGGCACACAGGGGAGCACGCACGTTCTCCGTGGCGAGCGTTGGCGGTGGCGTTTAACCGTTCTAAAGTGTTCGGCGGGGTGCTGTTGAGGGCAGTCGTCCTGTTTGGCAGCCCTCACCGCCGTCCCGTTCCAGAACATTCCCATCGGGCCCCAAGGAAGCCCTGCCCCCACCAGCCCTGCCCCACAGCGCAGGCCCCGGCAGCCCCAGGGCTCTCTGGTTTCCGTGTCTGCGGACTGCCTGATTCTGAGTCTTGCCTGAGAATTCGTAGCTACGTTCCTTGAAGTGACCGTCAATACCGGCACTGAGCACACTCCTCATTTCCCACGCGTGTCTCTTAAACCAAACGCCTCTTACATACACCCTCATCTCCACACCCAAGCATCTCCCGCCAGGACCCCGAGGGATAGCCTAATTCGCTGTCCAGATGGGCCTCCGAGGCCTTCTCTGTACGCCTCTGGAAAACCTGAGAAAGGCCAGTTGGGTTTACCGGCCGCACCCCCCCGTCACCCCTGTGTCTTTTCCTCAGTCAGGAATAAAAGCCACCAAAATCGTGGCGAGCACGACTCGCAGAGGCGCGTCCAGTGGAGAAGGTCGAGACGTCGTACGGCGCTCACGCCAGCTGTTAGCCGGCCTTCTCAGTCCGACACTCCTCTGCTGGGACGTTGGAAGCGGCCATCTCGGGCTCACTTGCCTTTTCCGCTCCTGTTATCGACGTGGGTTTCCTGTGTTGGGCCAAAGCGGATTCTCGACATCCAACATGGTCTCCTGGGTGTAGCTCTTCTACGGATGTAAACGGAGTTTGCAGGTTCTGGTGCGTAAGCGTACGTTGACTTGGCCTAGATGTTTCGTTTTTATCAGAATCCTGTGGTCTTGTCAGGCTTGAAACCAAACAGCGACTCTAAGTGGAGACAGGTCTTCAGACGCTTGAAGGCCTGTTTTAACAGGCACCTTGTAACGGTATAATTGAAAGCATATTTTCTCTTCACATCGATACCATTTGGGGGGCCCTTCCTAGCTACAGAAATGGGGAAGTGTTTAAAACTAACACCAAAAAACGCAATGTAATGCTAATATGGAAAATGGGTGGGGTGGGGAGTACATTGGTTTTTCGAGGTGTTTTTTTCCCTCGTCCTACCCATGTAAGCCAGCTTGTCACTGCTGGTGTAAAGGCTGGCAGCGGAAGCCACTAGAGGTGCCCAAGGATGCTGCTGTTCTTGCTACCAGCTGACATTTCCCGGTGTGCAGAAGGTCACCTTCTCCCCGGGGCCAGGAGACAACATAACATTCATTTTCCTCCGTAATGAAATCAACTGTCAAGAAGCACGTGATCTAGGACTGTTGCCTGAAAATTATTCCCCAGCTGGGAAGAGTAATGGAGTAAACAAGGGGACATTAATTTCCATGTCAGAGAAATAATAGGATGGTGATGTTGGGTCGCCCAAGAAGTGATTACCGACCAGCACGCCGAGTCCCGGGTTTGCAGCGTGGAGGTAGGCGGCTAATGCTGCAGTCCAAAACCTGGATTAAAAACATCTCTGAATCTTAATCGGCTGGCTGCTGAGGTGGCAACTTTATCATCAGTGTGTTTGTGGAAACATTGTTTACGAGTGGAATGAAGTTTACATGAAAAGAGACCTCCAGGCTGTATGGAATATGTATTATTTGATTGCTTCAGGCTGTTAGGCCCTATTGTGGTTTAAAAAGTTCTTTCCCATCATCAAGTTGACTAGATTTTTACCATCTATTTAAACCGCACAGTCTTTGAAGTCTCTGATTAGTTCAGAATGAAGCAGGGCTTGTCCGTTACTCCTAAACATGCAACTCTGTCAGCCCCTTCTACATGAAATAGATGTGTGCGTGCGTGTGTGTTTGGGGTGTGTCGGGGTGGAGAAGTGTGTGTGTCAGAGGGAGGGAGAGAGAGAGAACATATTATTTGTTCATGACACGTGTGAAAAGTCCACCAGGGAAGCTCGCTCGAGACCCAGCACGCAGGGTTCCAGCGGCGAGCTCTTTGCCTGCACACCCTCTGCTAGCACGCACCAGAAGTCCAGGCTCCCGATAGGAGGGCAAGTGTTCGTCCTGCACCGCACGGTTTGCTCAAAGACCTGAGCGCAGTGCACGCTCTGTTATCGGGGGGCAGCGGCAGCCTTCCTGAACCCCAAGCTCCCGGATACCAGCCAGGGGGTGGCCTCGGGAGCGGGCCTTTCTCGTGAGAGCACTCTCTGTCTGCCATGTTACCTTGCCTCTGCCCGCCCATCCTTGCCCTTGCGTCCGGCCCCGCACACACAGCCTTGGGCTCCATCCCCCCCAAGCCTCTCAGGGAGCGGCAGGCGCCATCGTTGGCAGCACGCCCCTTCTTTGAGGACGCCGTGATTCCCCTCAGCTGCTCACGCCCTGCCTCTCACTCTGCCTCGTTCTTCTGCTGCGGATGCTGTGGTTCGGAGCCAGCGCGCACCACTGTGCTGTCCACGACACACACACGTGGACTGAGTTAACAACGGGCCCATGGTCGTGAACACTGGTGTTTTTGAACGTGGATGCTTTGTCTTACGCTTTTGAAACAGGCGTGTTTCTATACGGGTTTTACTATCACTCTGTTTGTAGATGATGCCGTTTAAGTTTCTAACTTTCTAAGTTGTGCTAAAACTTGTCTCATGTTCTCCCAGTCGTTGCCTTAAAAGATACGTTGACATGTAGTTATGTAACAACCCATTAGTGCTAACAATTGTTAATGTATATGGTACTTCTGGTTAATGAGAGAGATTTACTCTAAACTGGCATCATGTTTACAGTGTTTCCCCTCCGCACCATGTGAAATCCACACATTAGATGATATTTATCACAGTAACTCCTCTTTTCAGGGCGTATTCCTAATTCCTACACAGGGCTCCTTCCCAAAGCAGAACAGTCAGCCGTGGAGGTGAGGCTGTGCAGAAGTCAGACCCTCACACGCTGCCGACAGGAATGCAGAGGGCAGCGCCACTTGGGGAAACACAGACCGCCCCTCAAAACCTTAACCCTAGAGTTGCCAGCAGCGCCCCTCCCAGATACACACCCGGGGGAGCTGAAAGCAAAGCAAGTTGAGTGACTACGGGGAGCGTGTTTGTGAGAGCCCCAAACGGAAAAGTGTAGGTGTGCTGCAGCTGCTGAGGAGAGGCACAGAACGGGGTCTGCACGCCCAGTGGAACGTTCGTTACTCAGCCGGGGGGCGGGGGGGCGGGACACTGACCGATCTGCGCGGTGATGTGCGTGAGTCTGGAAAGCATCATGCCCCAGGAAAGGAGCCAGACACACGGGCCGAGGACTGTGTGACTCTATTTGTGTGAGAGACACATCCAGAAGGGGCAGACCCATGGAGGCGGAAAGCACATTTGGTTGCCAGGGAACGGGGACGGGAGAAATGGGCAGTGGCTGCTGAAGGGTGTGGGGTTCCTTTTCGGGGTGAAGACGGCATCTTGGAATTCGATGGAAGTGAAGGTTGCACAGCCTTTTAAAGACATGGAAACGGTGACTTTTATGGTATGTGCATGACACCTCCATAGAAATCGAAGAATTCAAATCATGCATGCATTTTCCTTTGGAGATGAGGGACACCTGTGGACGTTTCTCCGGGAGACCCTTCAAAGAGTTTCACCACAAAGGATCTAAGGGCAATTTTAAAGGGACATGGGAACGGGGACCCAGCGTCCACGCCGCTTCCTTCCACAGCCACGTGACTGAAACATCGCTTACTTGGGCGATTCGTGGTTCCGTGGCCAACGTGTCCGGTCACAGCTGAGAATGCACGCAGTTACCGATTTTCACAGAGTCAACAGCTTTCTTCACGAAAGGCTTCGCTCTGCCTTGGTTGTTTTGAAATACTGCGTAGTTTTTCGGAGATGCACGAAGCTAGAGGCAGAGGCCTACGGAGGGCGTTGGGAAACTCCCACTTTCTCCTGGACTCCATCCCCAATAAAGTAAGACACGTGGGTGAAGGCCAGGGCACAGAGCACCGGGCTGTCTCCCTCCTGATGCTCGCCGGCGTCGCCGGGACATTTTTCACTCTTGTTACCTTCGGGATGTGGAGATTGGGGTAAAAACAATTTGTCAAACGGAGACATTGCTGTAAACCATACCATGGTTAAAACGTCACTTCCAGCTCCTGGTTTCTCAAGGATGATGTTGTTGAACTATGCGGCTGGGCTCTCCCTGTTTTGTGTAACTTGAAATGTGATCCTACTTTCGTGTTTCTCAACGTTCATGGCTTTTTGAAAATTTTATTTACATTTCATGCTTAAGATACTGCATTCTAGGCTGTGCTACCTGATGAAGTAGCATTGCAACAGACTACTTCACCAGGACTAGGTAGGTCAGTAAAGGTTGCAATACCTTTCCTTTTGGTTTCTATTTTTTATGAACATGTTATAAAATTGGGCATGCTCATGGCAGGAAAGGAGAGCACTTTATTCATTTCCTTAAGGAGTATTACTAAGTAAATACCACCTGTCAGACTCAGGCAGCTGGAGGATCCACAAGGCATCCAAGGAGGTCTTCCTGGTGGAGGCATCTGCTGGTGATCA
This sequence comes from Glossophaga mutica, assembly GCA_039655065.1. Taxonomy (NCBI): domain Eukaryota; kingdom Metazoa; phylum Chordata; class Mammalia; order Chiroptera; family Phyllostomidae; genus Glossophaga; species Glossophaga mutica. The sequence goes on from CM077318.1 coordinate 113,706,891, forward strand.
GAAGGGCCCGGCCTCTTGCCAGTGGGCAAATCCTCGTTCCTTGAAGCAAATATTCTGGGATGTGCCCTCACTGTCTTTCTATGGCTCAAAGATCCAACAGGGTCACTTGAGGCCCAGAGGGAAGCCACGCGTGGGAGCCAGGAGTGAAAACTGTGGAAACCTAGCCATTGGAGGCTCTACCCTTGTTCACGATGGTCCCACCAAAATATCAGAAAGTAGGAACTACCTAAAAATCTAAAACTACTTGCAGAGAAATTTGAGTCAGAGCCCACATCAACCTCTGAGGCATGAGATTGGATCACAACTTAGCCTTACATACAACCCGTCACCGATGAAAGAAAATGCAAGAAAAAAAAAAGATGTTAAAATGATACGGGGTTCCCGAAGAGGAACGTTCAGAGGCGTGGGTGCATGCACCATGTGGGGGGCTAGGACCTGTGGCTCTGGACGAGGGACGGGAATGGAACTCGCCTCTGCTCCCCGTTGCTTATGGAGGTGCTTGCATTTTTCTGGCGGGGGGAGGACGGGGAGGCCACGCCGTTGGCCCACCACTCCCGGTGACTTCACTGAGAGGGGTGTGCCACGGGTCAGCGCCGAGAGCCCACGGCCTGCACACTGGAGGCCTGTCACCTCCCTTGACCTTTCTCACAGCCTGCAAGTGAGGGATCATGGGTGTTTCCACCTTACGGACGTGAAACAGACGGACAGTGAGGCAACGGCGTAGTTTGCCGAGGAATGAGTGCACAGAGAGAGTTGGCAGCGATGGACGCATCTCACAGATGCGTCCTGATTCACTGAAGACTTGGGTCGAAGATCACGGTATCCGCCCCTTTTCGAGAATCCACGGTCTCTGATTCTCAGACCGGACTCTGGTCCTTGTCCCCTCTGTCGCGGTCCCACTCCTGTCAAACCACGTACGGTGGCTTTGCACCGAACTGTCACCGTTGAGGGGAAAACCCTTGTCATCTTCACAGTCTCATTCCCGGACCCTGGCGTGCTTCCAGCTCACAGGCCCTGCTCGCCGAACATTTCCTACATGGATCACAGCTCAGCCGAAAGAATCGACGCCGAATAAACAGCGATCGTCACTCTCTGAGTTCGCACCAATAGGAGAATTAACTTGATCCGCCTCGTTCAAACGTTGCCTCGCAATTCATGCAGACTTGGCCTTTTCTACGAATGGACAGAAAACCCTTTGTGAATGAGCAAGTTAAATCTCTTTGGACTTGAATCATTAAAGAAAAAAATCCGGTGGAACAAATATAGGCAGTTCAGCTAGCTCAGGCCTCTTCAGCTCCCCGTGTCAGGGGCTGACGTTCGCCCAGCCGGCCTGTCTGAGGGCTCACACTGTGCTTGCGCCGCCGGTGCACACTGAGCCTCGCCTCCTTCCCTCGCCTCTCGCCTCCAACTGCGCCTGCGCCAACAAGTCCCGCGGTGTTTACATCCTCCACCCAGGGTCAAGGTCAGATACGCAGTAGAGGAAGATGTCTTAGGGAGGTTCCGGAGATGCACTAGTTCTACAGAAACAAGTGCATCTCCCCGGCAAACGCTGCTGCCTTTCAGAACGAGAAGCTTGGTTATAGGGATCGAGAGAGAAAATCGATGCTCGTTGAACGGATCGATTCTCCATCCAGACAGGTTCTGTCGCCTTGAAAGCTCTGAGTGGCCACTTTTCTCTGGCTGTCAGCGGCTCATTGGCCGCCTGAGCTGCTCAGGCTTTTCTAAATCACCTCTGTCGGTCCCTCTGAACAGGCTGTTGGGTACACATGGAATAAGTTATCCCTTGGAAAACATCTTGAGTCTTTCCAGGGATGCGGCCCAGCGTACCAGTAAATCTTAACAGGCCCATAAAGAACCGCCAGGCTAGCCCGGGAGACACAAAATGTGCACGTCTCACGGAAGACAGCAGGAACGAAAGTTCTCAGTGTTAACACGACTCAGGAAATTTCAAGTCAGAAGGGAAGATGAATCTCCAAGCCAAGGCCTGACACTCTGATAGACGGTAACCACACCTTGCACACACAACTGCATTACCCTCCGTAGTCAGGAAGCAGGTGGCAGCCGTGTGTCCTTTCTGGAGTGGAAGGGACACTTTCCTGATAACACAAGGGAAGAACTCACCGAGTGTCTGCGATGACTCTTGGCTCCTGAGTCAAGTCTGGAGGTAACGCCCTGGGCAGTGGAATAAGAGTTTGGGCCCTGGCTCGTGTGGCTCATAGGTTGCCAGCCTGCAAGTCGAAAGGTCCCTGGTTCGATTCCCAGTCAGGGCACATGCCTGGGTTGTGGGCCAGGTCCCCAGCAGGGGGCGCTCGAGAGGCAGCCACACACTGATGTTTCTCTTCCTCCCTTCCTTTCTCTAATAAATAAATAAAATCTTGGAAACGAAAGAGTTTCTCTGTCTTCCGTGTCTGTCTGTGTCTTGCTCTGGCCTCCCTCTGTGTCAGCGCCTGTCCACTGAGCACCAGTGCCCTTCAACACGTGCGCCTGGAAGCTCCGAGGGGTGACCTTCCGCACACAGACCTGAGCTCGGAGGGTTGCTGTCTCCCTCGGAGCATCGGTCAACCACTGTTGATCGCCTTTTCCCAGAGGGTTGACCCGATATTCGAGAGCTCACCAGAAAGCCGTTCCTCCAGTGAATCTCACGTGTCTACACAACACATTCACCCTCCGCCTTTTTTGTTGTGGCTGGAAATTGGGGCATACTTCTTCATTCCTAAGCTCAGCCTTCTTGTGCTGCCTTGTACCGCCATGTGGGACGCATGGTGCGGACACTTTTTAATATTTTCGGTCCATCATTCATTTCATCACTCAGTGAGCATTCGTCAGCTGACTCCTACATTCCAGGCTGGAGGATGAAGACACAGAGATAAATATAATGTGTCTCTTCCTATAATTAAAACCTCATGATAAACGACTTTGCCATATGCGAGAGTGATTCCGCTGTACCTCAGGTGAAGGCACTTGTCGCCAGTGGGTGATTTATGCGCTTCTCTCCTGCGATAGCGAAGAAAACCTGTAAAACCACAGCTTATCGGCTGGCCCTATGGCGCTGCTAAGTCACTTGGTTTAGCTCCGTGGTGAGCCCTCACCATGTCCATGGCCATGGCCATGGCCCGCCTTCCCTCTCTTTGGCCCACCTCCCAAGACCCCTGCTGCAAACCAGAAGGAATGCAATTGTGCATTGCAAGACCCACCAGGGGAACAGGAAGTGCCTGAGTGTCTAAAGCAGAAGAAACTGAATCTAGGAAGCTATGGAAGGTGGTGGGCAAACGGCACCGCCAGCGTGGGACGGCAGGGCAAAGCACCCAGCAAGCTCCAGACGCCCCTGCCCCAGGGGCCCCTCCCCCTGGCCACTGGGAGAAATGAAGGAAGGAGGCCGTGGTTTCCAGATGCTGGTGCTGCCCCCTGCAGGCTGGTGCTGCCCCCTGCAGGCTGCTGTCACTGGGGTAGCTGCGCGAGAGCAGCCAAACTGCATTCTGGGAAGCAGAGACAAGGCATGGTCTGGTGCCTTTCCGTTTGTTTCAGGCGCCAATCATTTCAGTAACTCTTAAGGTAGCAGGAAAGCCCCTGTACCAAGCTTTCCAGATGAGATCGGGCGCGCTCAGGGCGGTATGGTTGCAGAGCCCTATCCCTCTCTCCAAAACCTTGCGAGGGCGCTCCTGTTCGCGGCATTCACTCTCTGGGACTCAAAGTCAACATTTAGTGCGAGTGGATGAATAAGGCGTGTGCATCAGGAGGTCCAGAAGCAATGGAACGCAGAAGGGAAGGGAAGGGAAGGGAATGAGCTTTGGTTTCTGACCGTTTGAAACACCCCACACTGAATCCGAGAGTGGTAGCATAGCCTCCAGCCGGTTCCACTTAGTCACGAGAGAAAAATCCGGGAAGTCGAGCACCACTTTGGGGCCTGCCTTGGTCCTGGTCTGACCCTAGGGATTGCTTTTTTAAAAAGCCCGCATGGATTCCGAAGAGAAACAGGTTCATCGGTGCCTCAGTTTCTGTCATCTGTTCTTCTGGTTTCTCAGTACCACGCTGCATCCTCAAAGGTCCTCAGTGTGTTTATCTTCATCCCTGGCTGCCGGTGGCTTTTGCAGAAAGTGGCCTGTGCGTGCTGAACGGCAGTTTCTGTAGGTGAAGCCTACCCCCTGTCCTTGGCCGTGCTGTCTCGCCGGGTTGAGTTTTATGCACATGTTCTCATAGATAATAGAAACGTTAGCAAGCCGTGCGTGAGCGGAACAGAAGGTGTTCTGAACAGAGCTTCTGGGAGTGCAATTCACACACAGCGGCCTTTGTCATTGCGTTTTGCAGTCGATAGTTGGAGAGGTGTTCAGAAAGCTGGGAAGAACGCATTCCAAGACGGCAGCGCTCATTTCTTCCATGCAGTTCCGCGTGAGTGTCTTTGCAAAAGAAAGCCTTCCTCCCTGTGTTTCGAGTCACACGGCTAGGTGAGTGCAGTCCGTAGGAGCTGAGAATATTGCGTGATGCTCGCAGTCAGAGTCGTGCAGCAGAGGAGACAATTCAGTCCTAAAAGTTACCTCACCCAGACGGAGAATTCGCTGTTTCCTTCGCGTTGTCTCTGTTCGACCACCATGTGGCGCTCTTTGCTGTTAAAAGCTGCCTTTTACATTTTCAGTAGCTTCCCTCCAAATCCGCGGTAGTTTTAGGGCTCCCTGTAAACGTCGCTGGGCTTGAAAACATCAAACTAAACCCGACTTTGAGTGTTTTAACAGATCCGACTTTTCATGCTTCTAGAAACCACCTGTGGGTTTCTTTGCCTGTTGAGGAATGAAAATCAGAATGCAGGAGTGATTGTTGATGTGAATGTCGTTTCAGAAGAAGCTTTTTACACGTCGCATTTTATAAGCTATTAAATATAAATTGTCCTGAAAGGGTCATTCATTTCCCTTGAAAAAAGGAGGCCACTCAACTCAGAAGCGAAAAATAAGTTTTGAAAGTTATGTCATGTAAGATTTCATTAAAATTATACAATTTAAATGTATTTATTTATTTTAATAACAATGGCTTTACTACGAATGCAAAGATTATTAAAGGAAACATAATATAGCGCATTTCTGGGAAAGAGCTCAAATTATGCAGAGAATTGGAAAGATATGAAGTTTCCATATTTCAGAAGCAAGAATATATGATTTTCTCTATGAAATTAGATGAAAATGGACACTTAATTAACTTGATGTCTTATTTTTCCTACAACCCAGACAAAAAAAAAATTCCCTTTTCATTCATTTATATTTAAAAGTACTATTTTAAACTCTTTTATTGAATTGACGGATGAAAATTATGTAACTTAAACTTCCTTTCCTTATGTTTCTCAAAACATGTTTGGAGACACAGAGTGCTAATAATTTGGTCATGTTCAAGAACCAGAAACACACGTTCCTTTTTATATTTTCAACAGTTTCCTGCATTTTGGCTACCGAATAGAATTTCTGTGGTTATTGCTAGGGTTTTCGAAATCTACAGCTAATGTGTCAAATCAGAGATGAGGACCGACTCCCCACGGGTTTGCTGAAGCTTTTGCTGTTGCCCGGAGAATTCAGGTGAACTCAGTTAGTGGCGTGATGAGCGAGACCTAGTATTCACTGGCTTCAAGCATCCTTGGAAACCCGGGGCCCTGAGAAACCCAGCACGCCTCCGTGCAGGGCCCACAGCGATTGGCTCAGCAGCGCAGTGACGTCAGCAGAGGTCCCCCAATGAGCTCTTGTTAAAACTACTGGGAGGAGGGGCTGGGCGAGGAAGGACCTTCGTAGGGGGCGCTCGCTGCACAACTGACTCCGCCAACCTGGACGCGCACATTCTGATACTTCGTACGCTTTCGTCTTTAATTTTAGTCATTATTGCAGTGACGGAACAAAACTTGCGGGACGACTTAATGTAGAACAGGCTCTTAGCAGAAGAAAGTTGCCACTAATTGATGGATTCATGGCGGCTTTGGGGGAGGGGAGGGAAAGGCGCAAGGAGGCAAATTCTGGAAAAGTGGTAGCTTGAAAACATGTTTTTTTGACAATTGTTTGAAATGGTGTATTTTGCAAAAAAAAAGTTTTAAAATTTCCTGAAAATACTGTTTGGTGCACAAAAGCAATAGCAAACATATTTGTAATACTCCTTCGTAAACTCTAGGTACATAAACATGGAGGTAATAAAAAGAATACCTCCATACCTGTCTATATTGCATCTAAATGTTTATGATCTAGCTCAAGAGAAAAATACGTTCTCTGCTAAAGGTATCCCCAAATAGACTATCTACATTACAAGATAATAAAAGAAAGCAGATGAGTAAGAATGGACGTGGGCGTTCTTTTCTGAAAACTAGAGTGTATATTCGGTGCTGTGTGCAAAAAGCTAATTTTTTTATATTTGTGCAATGATTGAATGAGCCACCAGAGGTCACATCAGTACAGCACCATAGAAGTTTGCCCCATTCTCGTCTGAAATCATATTATAAAGCCTGCAAAGCTGCCCTGGCTGGTGTGGCTCAGTGGACTGAGCACAGGCTGGGAACCAAAGGGTTGCCAGTTCGATTCCCAGTCAGGGCACAGGCTTGGGTTGCGGGCCAGGTCCCCAGTAGGGGGTGCACAAGAGGCAACCACACATGGAGTGTTTCTCTCCCTCCCTTCCCCGCTCTCTAAAAATAAGTAGATAAAATCTTTACCATCTAATAGTCGTCCACGTAGCTAACTGCATTCCTCTTTCCGTTTCTCTCTTACCAGCTCTCTCCATGGTCCCCAGACCAGGGGGCCCCAGAGCGGAGCAGAAGGGGGACCAAGGCACTTACAGAGGAACGCTGGCCGCCCGGCCACCGCCCCAGCAGACTGGGAGGTGAGCCTGGGCGGGGCCCTGCCAGGGCAGCCCGCTTCCTGTCCTGACATGCCCCTTTCTGGACGGGAGCTGTAGTTTCCGGGGGGAGGTGCGTGGGTTGCCTTGTCCAGGGCAGGCCCCGGAGTGGAAACCGGGCCTGGCGCATGAGCCCCCGCCCCTTGCTTCCCCCTGCCCTGTGAGCTGTGTGACCAGTGCGCCGGGACCACGTTCCATTCAAGGCCCCTAAATGCCGGCCAGTGAGAGTGTTGGCTCTCCGGGGTTACAGTGGCGTTTGTTTTCTTTCTCTTGCATCCATGGTGAGGGGTGCTGGAAGCCTTCAAAAAGACAAGCCGCTAGCCCCCGAAAAGGAGTCTAAGACTGTGTCAGGGAAATGTTCCGGAAAGCGGATGTCAGTGTGGTCATTCAGAAGTGGGCTGGCATGTCTGGCCCTTCCCAACACCCACACCTAAGGAAGGACCTTCCACCGAGTGAGGTCGTAGATGGTGCGGAAATGGAACCTTTTGCTCCATTTTCGACAAGCTACGTGCTCGCTAAACCGGTGGTGTTTCAAACCAGTCCCTGGTTCACTTGCTTGGTGTCATTTAAAAATTCAGATTCCAGCGTTCCGCCCCGGATGTATACATTTGTTTAATCCTTACCCAAGGGTATGTTCACTGATTTGAGAGTGAGAGCAGGGGAAATAGGGTAGGAGGGATATATATATATATACATATAGGCTGACTTCTGTACTCTGACCGGGAATCAAATCTGCAACCTAGGTAGGACTGGGAATTGAACCCACAATCTTTTCGGTGTGCAGGACGATGCTCCTACCAACCGAGCCACCCGGCCAGGGCTGCCCCAGACATGTTGACCCAAGATCTTGGAATGTGGGGGGTGCAGGGTATGCCTTCAGCGCACTTCCCAGGGGGTTCTTACTCTCTGCTTAAAAAAAAAAAAAAGAAAGAAAGAAAGAAAGAAAGAAGGAACAGGGAAAAGAAACCAGTAACCTAAGTAAATTGGGAGGAAGAGCACAGCTCACTCTTAGGGACAGGACAGAGGGTGTTGTTTGGTGTGTGTCTTCTGTGAGGTCGCCAGGATGCACCGTGCGTCTTCCCCTGGGTTTGATCGCTCACCCAGGCGGTCAGGGTTTCGGCTCTCCCCTCACACGTGTGCGCGCGTTCTGTCGGCTTCAGCCAAACTGAGGTCAACGGCAGGTTCCCTTCTTCTCCAGACAAGCTCAGACCACAGGGTTCCCAGGGCCTTCGGGGAAGGATGTGTCAAGCTCTTCCTTCCTTGTGCCCCCCGGACGATCTCACCCGTCTTTATCGGTGGCTCCTTCGACACGCACCCCAGGCTCCCCTCTCCTGTGCTCGGTGTTCGTGAGCTCAGGGCGTGGCTTTCAGACCCGTGGAAGTTACAGCGTGCCCACAGGCCGCCTCGCAGGGAAAGCTGCCTAAGAAACCAAGCATATCTGAGCAGAATTAAAAAGAAAAAGAAAAACACAACAACTACATTTCGACGGCAATTAAAATAAGTCCCGTGAGAAGGGCCAGGAGACTCGCAGAGGGTGGCTGTGATAATTGCAAAAGAAGAAAGCAGCGCAAGCGCAGGGATGGTTCGAACGCTGGGTAACGAAGTGGCCCTATGTGCTTAATGAACCCCAGGCTTTCTGTGCAACCAGCTGGATTTGTGTGTGTGCGTGGGCGTGGGGCTGATTATACACTGTAGTTCTTCGTAGAATGTGCTACGGAGCCTGTATAAGTAGCACACACGGCTTAAAAAAATACAGGGAGTCCTTTGAACATTGAACATCTGCTTTTAAAAGCTCCGCGTGTTTGTCCTTGTGCGATCGCACTTTCCGGAATATACATTCCATGACAGGACACGCACCAAGGTGTTGTAAAGCAAATGCAGACACGCGCGAGACCCTGGCCTTCGCTGACAGCAGCTCTTTGCCCAACCTGAACGTTCCCGCAGACACCACGGAAGGGCCCGCTGGGGCGTTTGGGGATGTTTTTATCAATGACGACACACACGTGAGGACGTAAAGGTCAGTGTCTATCGTCAGGTGTCCCTGCTCCGCTCCTTGACAAATGGCTTCACACACCTGCCCACGACCAGCTTCTTTGTCCTCTCAGTCCATATTAAGGGCCCTCGACGTGCTCTCAAAAGGTTTCCCTGTGCGATTCCGCGCACCTTTTTCAACACACGATTGAGCGCAGGGGAGCTCACGCCTGAGTCTGGAGTTCGTGCGGAATGTCAAGTGGATTCTTGTCCTGCTCACCCCTGTGATGAAGGCGGTGGAAGAACCCGGGACCGGGGCGGATCCTCGAAAGGTGGGGCTCTGGACAGGCTTCAGGGCGCACGCTCTCTGCCCGGAGAACCTTGTGGACAGAACGACTCCGATTGTTTGGCTCGTTAAGGAACACGCGAAACCATGTGTTTTGCTGGCCTTCCCCATACGTCTGGGCGAAGACGCCCAAAGCGCTGGTGTACCTGAAAAAAGACTCATCGGTGTAACAGGATCGCAGCGGGTGGTTCCCCGTATAATCTAGCAGGACGGTCTCCCAAGTGGCCAGCGGAGAGTGGGCAGCAGCAGGCCGGAAAGGGGGGGGCAACCCGGAAAGGACTGAGGGCAACGCCAAGGGCGCGAAGCTTGGCGCGTGTCTCCGAGCAGGCTGAGAGCGCGTGCGCCCTGGCTGTGCCTAGCTCTACGCTCACGGAGGTCATCGGGATCGGGATGTAAGCGCCCCTCTGTGTGAGACCGCGCAGCTGCGAATCAGTGGTTACGCACCCGAGGTTGGGTGCGCTGGAGTCTGCCGGACTCGGTGCGCTACGTAGACATCCGCCAGCCCCAGGCACAGCTTCCCGGGTCCCACCCCTGCGCTTTGGGGGTCTGCACCCTGCTTGCCCCTGGAGCCAGGGAAGGACAGACTGGGGAGCAGGGGGTGTGTTCTAGACGCCCGTGCGCCTTTCCCTGGCGTGGCCCTGTTTGGGGAGGGAGAGCACGCGTGGTGACCACGCTGTGGGAGAGACGGCAGCAGACGATGCGGCCGCAGTGTCCCTACCAACAAACGGCGAATGCAGAGGCTGGGGGCAGACACGGCGGGGGAGGGGGTTCGGGAGAGAGTTCTGTTTGGAACGACTCTCACGGAGAACGCAGAGCCTGCCAGAAGCGGGAACACCGGAGGAACCCAGGGGTGTGGGTCTCTTTAACAAGGGTGTGTGTGTGGGGGGGGTTGTCCTCTGGTCGTTTCCCGGGTGACCCTGAGACGGGAAGGAGAGAGGAAGAAGGAAGGGGGGCGAGGAGGAAAGGAGAGAAGAAGAAGGAGGCAGAAGAGAGGGAAGAAGGGAGGAAAGACGAAATGGCAGCCCCGGGAGCAAGAACGCGTCCCCCGCTCACACCTGGCCGCTCTCCTCTGACTTTGTTTCCGGTTCGGTTACCGAGCCCTTTCCCCACTCACTACCTGGGAAAAGAGAGATTCGAACGTGCCCAAGTGTGATCGCCGCCTGGACCCGGGGAACAATCTGGGGCGGGGGGAAGGCCTCCAGTTCCGAAGCCCCCGGGGTCCGAGACCCTCCTTCCGGACGCAGCACCTGGCACCCCACGCCCAGGATCGCTCACATCTGGCGTCGACCTGGACGCTGGGGCCGGAAGGAGCGAATGCGGGCTGGGGGGGGGGGCTGGGTAGGAGACGGGCCACCGGAGAGGCGCGCGCGGTGGCGACCCGGTCGCCGTTGCCCTCCCCGGGAGCGCCCCGGCTAGCCGCCTGTAAGACCTGCCCAAGGCTCTCGGCCCGGCCCCCCTGTCACTCACTTTCCTTCTAGCCAATGGCGCGGCCGCCTGTCACCCTCACCCCACCCCTCGGGAGGGAGGTGGGCAGGGAGCGCGGGGGCTGGAGTTGAATGATTGAACTTTCCAGTTCCAGCCGAGTTGCAGCGACCGCGAGGTCCCTGGCAGGGCGGCCCCGGCGCGGAGCTGGGAGCCTCAGCCAGCGCCCCGCGCCCGCGCCCCCGACCTGCAGCCATGGTGCCCGGGGCACCCGGCGCGGCCCTGACCCTCTGCCTCTGGCTGGCGGCCGCTGGGGGCGTCCTAGCGGCCGGCCCGGGCGCCGCGGCAGCGCGGCGGCTGGAGGAGTCGCTGTCGGCCGGGAGCGTCCAGCGGGCCCGCTGCGCCTCCAGGTGCCTCAGCCTGCAGATCACGCGCATCTCCGCCTTCTTCCAGCACTTCCAGGTACGCGAACCGCCGCGCGCCCCGGGCTCCCGGAGCTGCGGGCCACGCGGGGGGTGGGGGGGTCGCACTAGGGCGCGCGCCTCCGGCCGCGGCGCCCAGACTTCTCGCCCCGTGCGCCGGGCAGGTCCGCGGTTCTCCCGCGTGGACTTTACAGTCCTACCCAGCAGGAGGGGTGCTCGATTCTTCCTTTCCAGGCTTCCCCCTGCTCCCAAAAGGAAAAAGAAGGCTGCAGCCAGTTTCCCGAGCTCCCTGCTCCCCGGCGGCGAACTAAGGGAGGGAGTGCAGTCTTGTGGATTCCAAGGGTGTGTGTGTGTGCATTCGCTAGTTTCCCGGGACTGCGGGAGCGGGACTAGGGCCGGTGGGGAGTCCCGGGAACTCCCGGGAACTCCCAGGCGCTCCGGGACCCTTGGCGCCGCGTGCACAGCGAGCGAGGTGGGGAGGCGCGTCCGCCTGCGCCCCGGGACCCGAGCGACGTGCCCAGCCCCGCAGGTGCCCGCGGGCCGACACTTTGGTCTCTGTGGAGCGAAGCTTTCCCACTAGGCGGGCCCGGAGCTCGCGGCCCACCCTGCGAGCCCCGGGCAGGGCGCTTCGTTGGGCCAAGTCGTGTGTCCCAGAGTGTGTGTGAGGGCAGGGCGCGGCGGTGTCCGTGCGCGCCCCAGTTCAAGCTCCACAGCGTGGAGATCTCAGGCTCTCAAGGTCTTGGCAGTGAATAGCGTGGAGGGAGGGGAAAGGGAGAGATGGTTGGGATATGAGACCAGACGGGTCGTGTTTGGCCGCTCCGAGGAGAGTCCAGGGGTCAGCATCAGCGCACCCGTCATAGCTGGAGCGCGCGTACGAGTGCGTGCGTGGGCAAGGGTGTGTGTAGGTGGGTTAGGGAAAGGAGTGCTTGGCGCCTGTGGAGGGGGTCCGTAGTGGTGGAGACCCCCGCTGGACCTTGGTAGGGACGGGGGTGGGGAGAAGGGCGGGGGCCCAAGGAAGCGGCCCGGGACTCGGCCGCGGAGCCGAGCGAGCGCGCGCACTCCGAAATCCTCCTCGCCGGCACCTTCCTTCTCCCCTCTCTGCCTGCGCTCTCTCCCTGACCTCGCCCACACCCTTCGCTGCTCACCTGTTATACGATCCCCACTTCTCACCGCAGGGGGCGCTGCGGAGGCCCGAAGGAGGTGGGGTGGGGGGCCCTCCTTTGGGGTTTGTAAGAGGACTCCTCTGCCCTTCAATCCACGGCGCTGGGGAGAGGGCGCCTCCCCGGGGGCCTGGGAATGAAGCGGCGAGAGAGGCGGCGAGTGTCCTGACTGTGGAGTTGGGGACAGATCTCCGGGGTGTGTGCGTGGTGGCGGGGGGGTGGGCATGTCACCCTGGAATGTTAGGAGGTTGACGCAGCCCCAGAAGTTTGCCTGAGCGCGCGGTTCTGTTTGTTCTCAAAGCAGCGGTGTGCAGCGGTGTCGGAGAATTTGGCAGCGCTGGGAGCCTCCCGGGTCTTGGCGGAGGGGAAAAGCAGGGCTCCTCTCCCGCGCTGACGTTCCGCGTGCGGCCTGCAGGGGGAGCCCGCCCAGACACCTGGCCGGGTCTCCGCCTTGCCCGGCCCGGCCCGGCCCGGCCCTGCCCCGCGGGTCCCCCTCCTGAGAAGATGCTACACTTTCAACAACAGACAACACAGCCGACAGGGCGGCCCGGTCCTGCGGAGAAAGAGTATCTTTCTCTTTCTCTCCACGGCTTTGGACGGAATTGTCAGCTGCTGTGATTTATTTGTGTTACAGTTCCAGCGGCTGAAGCAGCCGTTCACACGAAGCCAATTCCCAGTGAAAGGCCTTTCTTGTGCTCGGTTGGCACGACTTCGAAAAACTGCTGACAGAATGCGCGCTGCAGACAATCCTGATTACATTTTAATTAGCTGGGGTGAAGGAAGCTGCAAATTACTCAGTGAGGACTTAATAACTGCCGCTTTGGCAATCAATGGCACAGCCGCTGTCGGGGGTGTGGGCCTACCTTGGGGTGCCTCTCCCGTGTATCCAAACTGCAGGGACGAAGGCTTCCTTGAGATCTGAAAAGGCGGCAACACGCAGGTCCTTGTGCATCAGCAAGCTCTCCTTTCCCTCGCCACCCCCCCCCACCTTATTTAAGTAACTGGGAGGACCGGCGGGGAGCATCTCTGGTGTTCATCAGTGGGCTGCGGGATGCTGTGGGGAGATCCCCTCCTAGCAGGGCCACCCCACCCCACTCTCTAGGGCAGTGCAGCCCAAGCCCAGGTTGTTTCTAGAGCAGCTGCCTGCTTCCAGCTCCTCGGGCATCTCCCTCAGGATGGGAGCGGACAGACCTCCCGCCGTGAGGCCAGCGGAGGGCGTGCACTCCTGCGTGCGGGGCAGCTGCCGGGCCGTGGCTTCTGAGGACCCAGCCCGCACATGCCTGCAGCGGAGAGACTCAGGCAGCGCAAGCGGACCGTGCGGGGTCCACCTGCCAGCCCCGCAGCGGCTACAGGTCTGCAGGGCGCACCTGGTGCCTTCCTGTGCCCAGAGCAGGGTGGGCTTCCCCTGTCAAGCAGGGGGCTGTCAGCCATGCCCGAAAGCCCAGGGGACTCAGACAGATGCGTGCTGCTGGGAACGGGGACGGCAGATGCCTGGATTATTGGGCACAGCCCCTGGGCCTGGAGGTGCTTAGAATCTCACACCCAGACGGGCATGGCTTCTGAATGGCTCCGTCTCACTGCTGGGCGCTCCCGTCACAGGCACACAGAGGCCATGGTAGCACCTCGCAGGCGGTCAGCACCCGGCCCCGGGATGCTGAGCACAGGCCCGTACGGGGTCCCCCTCCGACCCCCTGTGGGAGGCTCTCCCACGGCACACACACGCAGGCGGTGGAGAAGCTGCCAGCAGGCGGGCTGGGCAGGACCTGCTGCGCCAGGGAAGGAGGCCTCGGTCTGCACTGCGGGTGTGGAGCGGGGGCTGGGGAGCCCGGCAGGTGCTCGGAGCCACCCTTGCCGCGGGGTGGCGTGGGCCGGTCGCCTTCCTGACCGGCCAGCCCCTCCTGGGTCCAGTGCCAGCCCATGGCTGCTCAGCGATCCTGAACATCCTGGGGACACAGCAGTGAGGGTGACCCAGGGCTGACACCAGCTGGGAGATTCGTCAGGACCAGCTGCTGCTCTGGGGGTCCCGAGTGGTGTCTCAGTGCCCCCAGCGACCTAGGAGGCAGGTCCGTGGGTGCCCCGCGGTCACCGACAAGGGGACGAGGTGCGGAGACGGCGGGCTGGTCACGCAGGGAATCGCGTAGCCAGGGTCCCAGGGAGGGCAGCTACCGGCTGGCGGCTTGTTCGGCTCTTTAGGGCTTGACTGGTTAGGGGACTAATCTCCTGCAGGCCGGCCTGCCCGTGTGGTCAGTGAGCTTTTAGTGCCGCCCTGCAGCTGCGCGGTGTCTGGGCTGCACGCACACGTCAGCACGCTCACCTGCACGCAGCAGCACCTGCTCCTGGCTCTTCCCCGGGGGGGTGAGGGGGTCCCTGCCGTGGCTGCAAGGACAAGCAGATGCCAGGCTCAGCAAAGTGCCCAGTGTGGGGGGTGTCCAGTGGGTGCCTGAGACGGGCAACTTGCAGGCCCGATGCGTGGAGGCGCTTCTCTGTGGGGACCTGGGGCCTGGCGTGCGCATCTTCTTGCTCAGGCAGCACCCGCGCCTGGTGTCCTGCTGGCTGTGCCCGCGGCCGCACTGATGGCCTTGGGCTTCGTCCTCGAAGAGCCCCAGGCCGTGCAGCCCTTCCTGCTGCTCAGCCCGGAGCACACGGGCAAGCTCAGGGCCCTGCGGCGTCCTTACTGGAGGCATCTCGGTACCTGCATTGAAGGGCTGGTGGCTGGGTTGTCCCTGTGGACCTGCGGGCTCCGGCTGGCCACCCAGCAGCCTGGCCTGTGGACGGCCCCACTGAGTTGTGGGACGTTCAGACCATGCATTCTCAACCCGGAACCCCTCCCTGCATGCCCGCCCAGGTCCCTGCGGGGGCAGAAGGTGACCGGGGTTTGGGGCGGGCGTGAGCAGGGAGTGGCTGTGTGCGCACTGGGGTGCCAGGGGGTGGGGAGCCAAGGAGCTTTCCTGGGCAGGGAGGGGGTGGGGCAGGCAGCGTCACACGTGATGTGTGGTTCCAGATATCCAGACACGCTCCCACCCTCCATCAGACTTCCCATAGAAAGCGCCAGCTCACAGGTACCAACGGTACGTGCGAATTTCAGCTTGGCGGTCAGGGCCTAGAGCGCTCACTCCCAGGCGCAGGTGTCCTTGTGCGCGAGCGCCGCTCGCAGCCCCGGGGCGTCCGTGCGCATCAAGGGCGCAGAGCTCGTGGGAGAGGTTCGACCCGCTGGACACGGGGTCCCGCGCAGCGCCGCCCGTCCGGGGCCAGCCTGCCGGACTGACCTTGGCTGCCCTGTGCCCCGGCTCCAAGGAACGCACGAGAGTTACTAGGGTGACGCGCTAGAAGATCGGAGAGCAGGGAGAACAGGGAGATGACAGCTGGCAAAAAGGCCTGTGTCTTTTTTTCGGTGACTGTGGTTTTGCTTGGGAGTGACGTCCTCTCTTGGGGTCCTTGGGACGTTCACAGGGGAGACCATTCGCGGTGGCAACAAGGAGCTGAAGCCTCGAAGCGCAGTGCTTGCGGAAGAGACCCCCACCCCCGAGCGGAATTCCGCCTGTGTTTCCCAGTGGGGGCCGGGCCGGGGCCGGGGGCGGGGCCCTGGCAGAGCAAGGCGGTTCTGCCAGCAGCAGCGGGGCTGCCAAGGGAGGGGAGGGCAGGATCTTGCTGGGAGATAGGAGCAGGTTGCTGGCAGCCTTGGTTGGCCCCTGGGCTTGGGCACTTTTCTTCGCGTGAAGAGATTCTTGCTTAATGGGACCTAATTCACCCTCGAAGGCCACCTCCCATAGGCTCCCTGAGGGAGCTGGTTGGAGATCAGAAGCCTCTCCTTTGCAGTCAGTGCAAGCTGTTTGTTTTGGCAAAGGAGAGACCTAAGCTGGTGATTAGCTGCTTCTACGTAGAGCACCCGAAAAAGTAAACAAACGATTAAGACATCAAAACCCCTGGCCAGCCGCTCCTCAGCCCCAGGCCAAGGGAGGCAGGGAGGAGTGCTTTAGGATGAGGTGCTCCCCTGGGCGTGTCCCCGGGCCTGCGGCAGCGACTTTCAGGCGATGGGCTGGGAGGGCCAGGTGTTCCGAGGGTGACTGGGAGCAAAGCCCGCCCACCCCCGGGTCGGGCCTGCGGATGCCGGCTCCCGGGATCTGTGCTGGGTATCTAAGAATCTCTGAACCTGACCCCAGCTAAATGCGCAGCTCCTCAAGGCCGATGTCTGTGTTGCTAACAGTGTTTCATCCACCGGACGACTGACTATCGTCCGTCCGTCAGAGGGACCCGTAAGCCTTCCAAGCGCAGCTCCGTAGGCGGTCCCGTCGTCATCTGAGTAGACCGAAGAAACTGATCAATGTTCGGGACATTTCAGCGAGCTTTGCGCCATCGTCTTAGAAAAAACTGTGATTTCTTTCCGATTCTCTGAAATGCACGTCCAAGACACCGTCTCCTTCTCACTAGATGCTTCTGGGGGCCTCCTGTCCCGAGCTCCTGGGGGCCCCCCACTCACCCCATCCCACTCCTGTGCCGGCTGCTCATGGCTCACAGCTGCTCCCCCTTAGAGCTGAACCTTGGCCCCTGGTGTCACCTTGTCAGCCAGGCCCGGCGTCCTCCTCCCAGAGGAGCGCAGGTCGTGCGTGGGCTTGGGCTCACCGCTGAGGGGACAGAGGAGGCCAGCCCCGCTGCGCCTGGGCCTTGGCTGCGGGGGAGGCTGCAGACTGGGCAGGGGACCAGGCTGGTGGGGGGGGCGGGGGGGCCCCCCAGCTGAAGCCACGCCCCCTCAGCTCCTCCCACCGCCCTCCCTGCCGTGGGCTGACACCTTCACCGGCCAGATCCCACACGCAGCTGCCGCATCAGCCTCTGCTGCTAGGCGGCCATCTCAGCCGCCGCCTTCAGAGACGCCCGCGTTCGTCCGACACTTGTGCGCTTCAGATTAGACAACCTGCTGCGTCCTGAGGCGCCGCCATCCAGCACAGGAGAGAGCTGGAAGGAACAGGAACAGCACCTTCGCCACCTGAGCTCGCGCCTCTCTCGCTGTCCCCTTGGAAAGAATCCGAGAGCGCGCACTCTTTGACACCAGCTCAGACGCGGAATGTTTTCTGCGGCCTGACTTCGGTTCCTGTGTCCCGATGGACTCAGGACAAAGATTTCCAACGGGGGGCCCCGGTCTGGAGGCCCGCCGTGGGCCCTCACGGCCCAGAGCTCAGTGAACTGCGCGCCGTGCGTCCCCTCGGAGCAGGTGGGAAATAGGTGGACACCGGCGGGTGAGTTCCGGTGCTCGCCGCCGTCGTAGTTCCCGAGCAGGCGGTCAGGGAGCCGCCCCCCGCAGGACCTAGCACCCCTCTGTGTCCTCAAAGGGCTTCCTTCCCACGTGCTTTCCGAGTGGGGAGCGGAGGCGTCCCTCCGAGGGGGGAGAGGGTCCGGAGCCAATGAGCACAGGCAGGGATATGGCAGCAGCACCTACAGCTCACTTTCCTGTAACTCACACACCCTGCATCTTGTGCGCGTGTGTGTTTTTCTGAAGGCACCTCGCTCATCACGTCCATTTACTTCAGCTAATGTTGATGGATGGCTGCCATTCCGAGGCCGAGGCTGTGAAACCTGCTCCTGCGGGACTTCCAGCCCCGCAGGGCCTACCACGGCAGCCTCGGCGCACCGTGGGGGTCTGGGGGGTGGACAGAGCCGTCTGTGTGACAGCTCCGAGCAGAGCGCATGTCCCTGCAGGGACAGGGTCCCCGGGATGAGACCCGTGAGCTGAATCTGAAAAGCTGGGTTGCTGGGCTCCTGGACCAGCCCACAGGGGGACAGGCGGCGGGTCATCTGCGTCCTCTGACTGTGGGGGGCTCCCTGCAGCTTGGGGTGGCAGCACCTAGGCTCGGGGAGCTTCTTGGCTGCAGCCGCCCCAGTGCTGAGGGCCCGGTTCTGCAGGGCGCTGTGGGGACTGTTATTCTCTGACTCTGGTTGCTGCGGGTGGACCTCAGGCTAACCCCCAGGGGCTCCGATGCTTTTCAGGTGACCTTCACGGGCACCCTTGCCAGCAGCCCTGACAAAGAGCCCAGGTGACTGTGAGAAGGTAGGGGGCTGCCCAGCTCGGCTCCCTGCCCTAGGCTCTGGCGCGCGGTGGACCCCAGCCTCAGGGAGTGCCGGGAGGAACCACAGCAAGGGCCTCCCCGAGTTCCTGGCCGCGGCCCTCAGCGGTGTGTCTCAGGATGTCTTTGTGCCGACGTGAAGTATGTGTCTGACGTTCCCGGTCACTCTGTGAGGTCGGGAATGTTATTGCTCTTGCACAGACAGGAAAGCGGAAGGTCTGTGAGGGAGGTAACCAATGCTTCATCGCAGAAACTGAGGCCCTGCCCCGGCTGGGCAG
The DNA here is from genome assembly GCA_039655065.1 of Glossophaga mutica. Taxonomy (NCBI): domain Eukaryota; kingdom Metazoa; phylum Chordata; class Mammalia; order Chiroptera; family Phyllostomidae; genus Glossophaga; species Glossophaga mutica. The sequence goes on from CM077318.1 coordinate 113,725,395, forward strand.
CTCAGCTGGTTAGAGCATGGACTGATGCACTAAGGTTGTAGGTTCGATCCCTGGTCAGGGCACATACCAGACTCCGATGATGAAGGCATCAGTAAGCAGAACAACAAGTTGAGTTTTATTTTCCTCTCTCTCTTGCCCTTCCCCACTCTTGCCCTTCCTTCCTCTCTCTCTCTCTCAAAAATCAAGAAATAAAGGAAATTTTCAAAGGAGACTCAAGCCCTGGCTGGTGTGGCTCAGTGGATTGAGCTCGGGCCTGCGAACCGAAGGATCGCGGTTCGATTCCCAGTCAGGGCACATGCCTGGGTTGCCAGGCCAGTTCCCGGCAGGGGACATACAAGAGGCAACCACACATTGATGTTTCTCTCCCTCTCTCCTTCCCTTCCCCTCTGAAGATAAATAAATAAAATCTAAAAGAAAAAAAAAAACAACTGAAATTTATAAAAAAAAAAAAAAAAAAAAAAAGGAGACTCAAGCCCTAATTGTAACACACCCAGATATTTATACTAAATGACCTGCTCAACTGTAATAAAATTGAGGATCAGTTTTTTTGGGGGGGTCGGGGTGAAGTTGTCCCACATTTGTCCTTCCCCCCCGGCTCTGGGGGGACCCCATGAATTCACAGAGTGGCGTCATTGTCAGCAGCAAGGTGGCTGCTACGATGCCCAAGGCCATCCTGGAATCACTCCACCCATCCACCCACCTAAGTCCTCTTCCCACCACTGGTGGGGACCCCCAAACACAGTCCGCTCTCTGGTGTCTCAGCTTGTGGGGGCCTCGCGGAAGCGTGGGATGGGCCTCCCGCCCTACGAGAGAAGTGTTTTCTCCTGCAGAGAGACAGGTATTTAGGGAGATCATTGCAGAGGGCTGTGGCAGGGAAGAAAGGAGCTATTTCAATCACCAACCATCAACCATCTTTTAACTCCGGACACATCAATTGTTAACACGGTATCACAAGTTCTTTAGGAAGACTTTTGTTTCCTCGTACACCTTCCACTTGGCTGACATGTGGTCCGCCGCAATTCCGTTGTCTAACAAAGGAGGAGCGTCCTCCTGGGGCCCTCGCAGAAATGTCCCGGGAACAGCCGGCCTCCTGGACGTCGCAGAGGACGAGTGCGTCGTGTGGAAATGGCAGCTGTTTGGCCTCGAGCGGCGTTCTTGGCTTCTGCTGCGGCTCCCTGGACGGTGCGTGCTCGGGGCCTCGCCTTCCCACAGCTCCGGGGGCCTTGCACGCACACTTTCCTTTAGTGTGGGCGTGGAGGTGTAGGTGTGTGAGTGCTCTCACACTTCCTGGTTCTCGCCAGCATCCGCACGATGTGAAAGTCGGGCGGTGAGGGGTTCTGAGAAAAGGAGAGTTTAGAGAAGTGTCAAGGCCGCACTTGCGAGGAACATGGTCGTGAACTGGGGTTCCTCAATCCCGAAAGCGCTGCAGCCTGCCCTCAGGGGGAACCCAGAAACACTAGCCCATCAAGAGGGGGGAAATCGAACTTAAACTCTCAGTTCAAGGTCTCTTTATCCTTTTGCTTTCAATTGTAGCTTTTGTCATTTAATGTGTTTTTTGCTCTCCAACTTCCAAGTTATTAAATCTGCCAGCTTGAAAAAATAATATTCTGCTACAGTGACCTACAGATGTACACATCATTTTATTTTTCATGTCACCTTTTTTTTTTTTTTTAAGTGAAGGCACAGACCTTGGGAGCACCGGAGACGTCCTACAATGTCTGCTCCTCGGAAACTTCAGGGACATGCATTTTCTGGTGTCATGTGCCCAGGATGGAGGAAAGTGGGGGGGGGGCAGCTGGGTGCTTGAGTGGGTGGGGGTGCACTCTGGAAAGGACATCATTTGCCTGGCCACATTGCTGCATGCCTGAAACTAATACAGAATACTACTGACTGGGAACTGCAATGGAAAGGTTTTTCAGATGCAAGTTTCTCCTCCCTATAATCAACCCCCCATGACCAGTGGTGCTATTTTAAATCCCACCGCTAACTTCCAAACGAGCGACACCTTCGTAAGTCCAGGAATGAAAACATAAGCCAGGGAGTGCATTGAGTGGAGGAAGAAATGCTAATTTTGCCACGTCGTCCATCAGCTTCCAAAACTGCCATTTATCATCCTGCTGCTCGGGACGGGAGAAGTGAAGGGAATTAATCTCCGTGTGCCGTTTAGAGATGTTTTCTCCATGTCCTGTGTCCAGTTTACACCTCCCGCCCCAAATCCACTATGATGTTCTAACGCGTTCATAAGTCATGTTTGACACCCGTCCCACTCTCTTCGGTGTCCTCTGCCTCCAGCGCGAACGCCGCACCTACCCAAGGACACACCACCTGGGCTGCCTTCTTAGCCGGGAGGCGACTGACAGCTTCTCTGGACAGTTGAGGAAGCCTAAACGCAAACCGAAATAAAGCACCGAGGTCGACGGCGATTTCGCCTACTCACATGTCCCTGTTGGGTTGATAGGACTAGGAATGGTTCTCCTATGCAAGTGTATCAACGCTTGTTTAATACAGCAATAATGCGTATTTGAGAGAGACAGCTCTTGCTGGAGTTAAATACATCTCTCCACTCCCTCCTGTTTTTTTAAAAAAAAATCCTCAGTTGAGGATATGTTTATTGATTTTATGGACACACAGAGAGAGAGAGAGAGAGAGAGAGAGAGAGAGAGAGATGGTGTGAGAGAGAAACAATGATTGGTTGCCTACCGTATGTTCTCTGACGGTGGATGGAATCCATCACCTAGGCATGTGCCCGGACTGGGGATCGAACCTGCAACCTTCTGGTGTCTGCGATGACACTCCCACCAAGTGCACCGCCAGCCCTGGCAGCTCCCTCCTGTGTTTTGATGCCTGTTCCACAGAAAGTAATAGCCATCTTTCTATACTATTGGTCGTACTCCGTGGCTTGCAGGGAAACTTGAGCAAGACTTGCAAACCCAAAGGACGGAGAGAGATTTTGAAGAGGATGCACGTCTTATATTGACCTGTCCCCCATCTCCTGGACACATTCCCAGGTCCCGTTACACTTGTCCAGTATGCAAAGGAGCCTTGTGGTCCAGGGCCACCAGCGCGCCTTCCAACGGATGAGCAGAACAATGATAATTAAATCACCGTCATCGTCCTCCTCCTCCTCCTCCCCCTCGTCTCCACATTTGCAGACGTGGAGTGTTTCCCGGGAAACCTTGGTGCGGACCATTCCCCTTGAGACCCTCAGTGTCCTGTGCCTCCCTCCACAGCAAGCTGCTTATCAGCATCCTGCTCCCGATGTATGTCCTCCCCGTTGCTGGAGGGCTGTGTCCCCCGATGACCAGGGTTTTGTGTGTCCTCCCTGTTGCTGGAGGGCCGAGTCCCCCAACAACCAGAGTTTTGTGCGCCGCCGATGAGGAACCTGCGGTGAAACAGGGAGCGGAAGGCCACCCAGCCATGCGGGCAGCAGGTGCGGTCTGGACTTCTGGTCAGCCCGGGCCTGTCCAGGTGTGCTGCCGTCTGGGTGATTCAAGTCGAGGTCGAGTTCAGGCTGCGTCAGACCATGGACTGCAGGCTTGCCTTCTAGAGCTGAAAGACACGGGCAGGACGAGGAGGCCAAGCTGAGGCCCAAGGTGCTGGCTACCTTCTGAAAGCAGGAGAAGAAAGGGGGGGGCCGGTTGCCATGGCAACGCTTCCGCGCGCTCGCTGGGATTCTTTTCCATTTCCGCAGTGCGGAGGAAGGGCGGACTTCCCCCCAGGGGAGAAGGTGTCCCTGTTTGAAGGGGGACACTTTGTCCCCCATTTTCTCTTCTCTGTGTCCGGCTAGTAGCGGCCCCCTTCGCTACAAGGATGTTGCCTGGCCAATCTGAAGTGCTGACCCAAACTTCTCTCCCCGCTCCTTTAGCTAGAGCAGACCCCGAGCGGAGGTTGGCGGGCTCTCCACCGCAGATCCTGGAGCAGAAGTGCATCCCGCCCCTTTGTCTCACCCCTGCCTCCTCCTCGCTCCCTCGTCACCCTGACATCCGGCTGTCTCGCTGTGACGCTTGCCGACCATTCCAGCAACGGCCCGCATCTGGGAGCGAGGCTTCCCCCGGGGCCGGAATCCAGCAGCCAGTGGGGAGCGTCATGGCTGCTGTTTTCCACACACTTGCGTATCCGGGAGATGACGTCCCCGCAGCTGCAAGCGCACGAGAAAGGAATGTGCACCGGATGCGTTCTCTGGCCCGGTCTCACGTCGACCCCGGGGCCCAAAAACGCAGCCAGGGCTGAGGCGCCGTTGCAACAGGCATCTGTTCGAGTGTCTGTCTTTCCGCCACTCGGGAGGCCTGGGCTCAAAGAATGTATCCGAGATGTGCTTCGTGGGGCAGGATTTCCATGCTTCCGTGCCAGTCATTGCTGCACAGGTTTGGGGAAAAAGGAGGGGGGTCTGCTTTTTGAACAACCACATAGAACGTGGACTACCATTTTATTTCCATACACGTGTCGATAGGCGTACTCTCCAGACGAGTCTAGTGTGGGCTTTCTCCGCCTGGATTCTTTGCTGTGGTCCATCCTGTGCCTTGTGGGGTGCTGAGCAGAGTCCCTGCTCTCCGCACATCCCCAGAAACAAATTTCTGCAAATGTAGCTGTGTGTACTCCGGGCCCGCATTGCCCCTGTTGAAAATCACTAGGTCTGGTTCTGCCTCTTTGCAGCTTACAGCCATCTGGACCTAGCTGTCTCTAGGTCAAGGCTGATGTAGAGCTGAGCGTACCTGTATCTAAATGTCACATACATGTGACTCTCTCATGACGTACTTAGTATCCTCTTTGAAAGCATACACTGCAATATACCCATCAATCAACTGATGGCATCATGAACCTTCTGTTTCATTTATAACGTGGCAGTTGGGGAAGGTGCTCCTTTGAGCCTGCGTGTGGGAACGTGGGAATTTCTGTAACAGGCATCGAGGGACGATACTCCGCTTCCTTCTGTGGCGGAGATTCTTCCAAAGGACGCCCGCATCTCTGCCTTTGGCAGTGCTGGCTCTGGAGCCAGGGCAGGACATCTGGGCGCGTGACAAGCTTATCAGAACATTGGGTCTGCAGCCATGAGCAGACGAATGCAAAACTGGTCATGTGGCATCTTTTCCTTAAATATTTGCAGTTTTCTGAAAAACTTTGGTGAGCCAGCCCGGAAGTCTGCCCCGCCTGGAACTTCTCTGCAAGTACAGTGCGTTTTTCCTTTTTTAAAAAAAATGTTGTCTCTGAGCTTCCTTTCGGACTACTGAGGTTGTGTTTGTCTCGGTTTTTCCACCTGTGAAGTGGGGGCAGCGGGAATCTGGCTGCAGGCAGTGAGCTCCGATGCCGCGCCATTCACCCGGAGCGGAACCTCACGCACAGCGGCTGCGCAGCTGTTGTCATGAACTCGAGTTCGGCAAAGAGCGAGTGCCTGATGCTGAAGAACGTGGGGTGCAGAAGTGCATCGGGTCCACCCCTTGATTCTCCCACGCTTCCCCGTCTGGTGGGGGAGCGAAGAAGAGGCCATCGAAAGCAGCCACTTTGCCAGGGGCCCGAAGTCCTCCAGAGACCCTTCACCCGGGATACGCACAGAGGACAGACGGCCATGCAGATGCGCCCAGCATTCTGCGCCATCGGGGAACGCGAATTCCACCCGCAGGGAGCGGCCCCCGCACACCCATGCGACCGGTCGGGATGTGGCACAGTGAGACCACCACGCGCGCGCGAGTCCGTGGAGCAGCAGGCGCGCGTGCTCACTCTCCGCCGGGACCGGCGCAGACGGTGCGTGCAGCCACGGTGCGGGACCGCGCGGGGGCGCCGCCTTCCAACAGCGAGCGCACTCCCACCACGCCCCGCGCGCAGCGCCTGTGCTCTGCGGCGCCTCCCCCAACCAGGTGAAACCGCGTGGCCGCAGAACACCTGCCCTGGCGGGCTCGGGCGGCTTGACTGGCAGATGTGGGAAGATGCCTTCGCTGGGGGAACGGGTGAGGAAGAAGGCAGCTGCGGTGTGTCTGGACCACGGGACAGGATTTAGCACAGACAGACCGAGGCACAGTCACAGGACGGGGCCTTCCGTGCCTATTCTTGCTAAGCGAAAGAAGCCGGTCTGCAGAGGGTCCATGCTGCGTGGTTCCAACTCTGTGACATTCTGGGAAACGCAAGGCCAGGAGACAGCAAAGTACCAGTGCTTGGGGTAGCGGTGCGGAGAGCGGTCCTTCGGGAGAACACGCAGGGCGTTTGGGCAGGAGCTATTCCGTGCGATACTGTAACAATGGGCATACGTCTTTCTACGGGTGCCCCAGCCTGCGCGATCTGCAACAGGAAGAGCAGCCCCTAATGCCCACTCTGCACCGGGGGTGGCTACGCTGTATCACACTGTAACCAGTGCACTCTGGGGGAAGCTCGGCGCCGGGCCAGCGGAGCCGCGCGGCTTGGGGGCCTCTCTGGGGGCTCTCCGAACCTTCCTCTCAATTTTGCTACAACTGCTCTCAATCTTTTGTCTAAAACGGAATAATTTTTAAAAAGGTGAAATTTGCAATTGAAAAAAACTTACTCTTTGAAGTTTTTTTTTTTTGCAAGTGCTTAGTTTTGTGCCTAGACAATGAAATTCACATCTTGCATACGCCTTCCCCCCATCCGAGACGCCTGTTCCCCCTGATGCTCCCAAAGAGATGAAGTAGAATTTTTAATGGAAATGTGAAATCCTAGGTAGATGCCGTGGGAGGAGGAAAGACCGTTGAATTCTGGGTCATCCGTTCGGGTAGGAAAACACCCCTGACTCCCCACGGGCTGGGTGCTTATCATTCTGCAGGTGACACATTTTTCTGGGAACTGACTTTTTTTTTTTTGCAGAGCAGCTTTTTCCAGGGTTATTGCTCTTTCTCTGCTATCACCTTGAATTCATCATGTTTTCTCAAGCGATCTCTCATTAAAACAGGCTCCGTTTGGAAGTTCCTATGAAAACCCCTCCAAGTCATGATGGATGAGGTGGAATACCATATAAGGCAGGCTTTAATAGACTGCGAGGTGCTCTGTTTTAGTGTGATTAATTATTCTGCCCTCGCTAATGAAGAACACATAAATCAGCTCCATGAAAAAGCATGTGTCACAGCAAAACAATGTGACAAAAATCCAGCACTTAGTAAGGCTGATTAAAATGGGAAAAAAAAACCAACCCCACAACCATGTATTTCTAGAAATTCTTTTACCCGCTTTGATTTTCCCCCCAATATACGTGAAGCTCAACTAAATCTCGAATCTTCCAGCTTCTGTGCAGGTGGGAGGTTTTGCTCCGACAATAACATAGGACTTAATGAGTGCATTCCTAAGTGTGTCACTAAAATATTCTGCACAAGTGCCATGGAAAATAAAAGTTTTCGTTCAGGGGGCACCGTGCATTGTTCAAGGAGAATGGTCGGTGGTCATCGTAGCTATAAAGCGCTCGTTTCTGGTATGTGGAATCCTATGTTTCCCAGCTCCTGTTCCTCTCGTGAGCCATTAGCTTGGTGATCGCACGTTAATCCCTGACCTCTGCTGGCCGGCGTGCCAGGAGCCTGGCCGCGGCAAGTCTTGTGGGAGCAGCTTATCACGGATGATAGATCCCACCTCTCAAGGTCTGCAGCTGTCTGGAATGCAGTTGGAGAGCTCGCAGGGGGCTTTGGGAGAGCCGGTAAAAGTCCACTTCGCCTTTTCCGCTCACCGCCTCCCAGAACAATAAATAACACCTTCCTTCGGCAGGTTTTCACGAAGATGCATGTGGGCTGGGGTGAGGCCAAGATGCTCTGCGTGCCGGCCTCGACTTCCCGCCTCTGAGCAGCCTTCCTCCACCCCAGCTTATGGAGCGCTTACTGCGGCTCAGCTCCTCGCATACGGTCGGCGGGGGCTTCCTTGGCCGCAGGGCGCGGAGCCCACACCAGTGGCAGCATCCCCGTGGGTCAAAGGACAGGGCTGGTGCCCCTGCCGGCCACTCCGTCTTTCTTTGGAGACACAGGGTCTGGCTGGGCGGCGTGTCGATGAGGGAAAGGCCCCCGCCCAGCCGTGCTTCCTGCGGCCCCGGGTGGGCAGGGCATCCAGGCTCCGGATGAAGACTTCGGACGGACGCAGGCTGGAAAGAACGCTGCGGGGAGGAGGGGCTGCTGGCCGCGGGGGTGGGGGTGCTGAGCTCGGCCGGACCACCCCGTCTTCACCCGCTGCCTCGCCCACGCTTCCTCGAGGGGGCTGTTTTCTTTAAAACCCCAAAACCGCACTAGTGGAACTCACACGGAGCCTGCGTCGTGGTTCACAGCTGTCTGCCTCTGATGCAAGCATGCTCAAAGGTGTCCGTAGTTGATGCGAAGCCTGACGAGGGACACGCACCGTCAGGAAGATGGAGAGAACTGTGCGTCGTCGAGAAGGCGCCGTCCTCTGACGTCCCCCGGGAGGCGGCCAACAGGCCTACAGTCGCGGAGTAAACGTCGAGAGTCGTTCTGAGGCCAAATGGGACAGTGGATAAAAACACACGAGGGCGGACGTCCCCCACGGGGGAGCAGGTGGCTGCGTGGCGGGGACAGCACGGCGTGGCCCCCGCGCCTTCGATGTACGTCCGTCACCGTCGTGGTCAGGGTGAAGGAGGCCCCCCCCCACCCCTATGTGGATGCTATTACAGAGTCAACTTTCCACGGAGGAAATCGGAAGATCTAGCGGGCTTCATGAAGCGATTCGCGGCTCGGGCAGCATGCCACCCCGCAGCCATAAGCGTGCTGCTGGGCGTGGCTACGACCCAGAAGGGCTGTAGGAAGAAGGGGGGGCAAGGCAGCTGTTCCAAAGGAGCACAGAGCGCTCACTCGGGGCCCCGACGTCTTCTGGGGGGAGGACAATGGCAAGGCTCCTCCGGCGGGGGCTGGCGAGGGCCCGGTGGGCACAGGACCTCCCTGGTGTTGGCCAGCAAGAGCCGGAGTGGTTGATGGGGACCAGGTTTCCGGGAGGGGCTGGAGCCGCGGTGACATCCCATCGGACATTCCATCGAGCTTGGGCGTTGTCATGGGCTCTAGCCTAAGCGAGGCCATTTGGGGGCCGGGGTCTCCTCTTGCACCACGTCCTAACCCTTCGGAAGCAATACCTCAGGGGGTTTGGGGCCACGTGCACCCCAAGTCCCTCTGCGACCGTCTCCTTCACCCCCGCCAGCCCCCTTCTCCCTGCAGGTGGGGGCTGCGCCCCGCGTGGTCCTGAACTTCCCTGTTCCCCAGCAGGGCTTTGTGAGCTCTGCGTCAACCCCCCACAGCTCGGCCTTAAGGAGCCGCACGGACGTCGTGCCTTCATGGGTATCGTGCCTTTCGAAAGACTTCCGACCGCTGCACCACGCAGAAATTCATCCGATCGCCCTTACTCACAAACAGGGGGAGACCGGTGTCCGTGTTATTATCTCACAGCTGACGGAGGGCTCTGAGAACGCCCGGCACCGGCGGTCCCAGCAGCCACACGGCAGCCCCCATCTCTCAGAGACCTTCTTCTGAATCGCCCACAGGCACGCCTGCGTGCAGCGCGAACGCGCGGACCGACGCGCCCCTGCGCAGCTGGCCAGCCTCGGCTGCAGATGAGCCCCGCGGTCGTCGGGACCTTGTCCGGGATGAGTCAGGAAACTCTGTTCCTCTCATCGGAGAAAGGAAGGCATTCCCTGCACCGGGGCTCACACGTGATGGCGGAGACGTGACCTGGAATGGGAGAGAGGGTCTCTGGCCCCCCAGCTAGGCGTGCTGTCCCTCCAACATTCCTCTTCTTGGAACCAGCCGTGGGCTGCCTGGTGGCAGACTGCCCCGGCTCCTCCGGCGTCCTCGTCTGCAAAGGCAGAGTGCGGCCCTTGAACCGCCATGAGCTCTTGCGATGCTCGTGATCTGGAATGTTCCTCAGAATCTCGTGTCGCTAGTATGGGCTGTGGCTGGCACCTGGTTGTCAAATCCACGCCCCTGAGGGACCTGCTGTGGCCAGACAGCCCTGGGCTGGGTCGTTCCAAGGTTTCCGGGTCTCCCTGGGTTCTTGCACCCGCCCTCCCCACCCGCTCTCCCCTTTCCTTTTCCTCGCTGCCCCTGCTCAGCATGTTCCCCAAAGTCCCCCCGTTCCCGTCCACATCCAGGACCTGGCCTGTTGGCTTCGTTATATGGGGCCCGCCTTTGCGTGTTGTGGGGCCGAATAACACAGTCAGTCACATTCCTTCCTCAAGTTCGTACAGGACGGACCGCGTGCCGCGTGTCTCGTTTGCTGTTGACCTTGTCCTTACGCGTTGCAACTGTGTTGGACAGACTTCTTGCAGAATTTCGTTCCTGAGAACGTGAAGGGTTAGCACGCAGAAAGTCTGAAAGTGAACAACTCTCCCCCCGCTTCATTCTTCACCGGGTGGGAGAGGTTTCGGGGCAGCGATTCCGGGAAGGAAAAGGCCGGGAAATGGGGCGACGTGTGCTGGGACACTGGGACCTCCCTCCCTCGGAAAGTTCCTTGTGTCATGAGACAATGACATGTCATTAGCGCGTCCCATGGGTGTTGTTCTCAGCGAGAAGGCGGATGGAATGATCCCAGAGGGTCTTTTCTGATGTGTAATTACAGGCTGTCATTGGCGTCAGAGTCCTACAGTTTTCCAGACAGTCGGCGTGGGTGTTGGGAATCGCGCTGTGCTTCCCCTCTCTTGGCCTGGCTCGGGAGAGCAGGCCTGGCCTGTCCGGGAGCCAGTCTCCACTTGGACAGAGAGCGGCGGACGCAGCGCCGGCCGATGGCCCAGAACGTGACGGGGGGCCGTTTAGAAGAAGGTCACAGAAGGGTCTGGGGCCTATGGGTCTGCCGAGGGTCACTGCGGAGAAGTCAGGATTCTAAGAGCTCTCACTGCGTTTTGAGATAATAATAATAGTAAAGCAAGAGGTTTGTAACTGCTTGGGGAACATCTTTAGCACGTCACCTGGCCCAGGTGGGACCGACTGCGCCCCGAGTGAGCTGAGAGATGTCGCGAAGTCAGCCTGTCAGGGGCGGCCTGCCTACCTTTAGTGTTTGCTGAAATTTCTCCTGATTATCCTTCTAGCTTGTTCGGTGCACAAACCATCGTCCAATGAAAACAAAGTAGCCACAGCCCTTAGGCAGAGACAAGACCGAAGGAGACTCCCAAACACCGCCAGTCAGGAAGGGTTACCCAGAGTACGTTGTCACGACTCGGGCAGCGCATCCTAATTCTAGAGCAGGGTGTCATTAAGACTGCGTCAAGTTCTGTGTTTAAATCGTTGCCCTGCGCTGCTCTGGCATTTTTTTTTTTTTTTCTGCTTTGATAACGGTTTTGATTCTTTACGGAAACTTTGCAGTGGTCCGCCATGGTTTTTCTTAGAAAACATTTCACTTGTCTGGTACCTAGCCTCACAGTCAAGTTGCCTTTAAAAGCACAGCTGAAAAAAATAGCAGAGATGCAAGTCGAAACCTATTGAAAGACCAGCTCAAGAGAAACGGTGGTGACTGTTAGGGACAATGTATCGAGTTGCAGCGCGGCTGTCTCTGGTTGTAAACCGTCCTGGTGGAGGAGGAACAGCTTGCAGGGACTTGGCCCGAGGAGGAGCTGCGTTCTTGGGCCGAAATGCGCCCTGAGTCCCCAGCTGTGTGAGGAGACCCCTCCTTCCTGTTCCCCAGTGGCCAGGGCAGCATTTCCCCGCAGCTGTCCCTCGCTGCCACCGCTCAGGGAATTTCTTCAACCCGCTCAGCTTCTTCAAGAAGTACGCCTCCCACCGACTCTCCCTGGTTGCAGCCTGACTTTTCCCAGAAGCCTCCCGCCCGGAGAGCCCTCACGCCCTTCCTCCTGGAGGCATGAGGCCAGGCGAACAGTGTCCGCAGGCTGCTCTGTGCATGGTGCCTGTTCCCGGGTTTTGGGATCTGAGTGCCGACTGCAGCTGGGTGGTGTTCTCAGCCTCGATGGGGGGGGGGGGGCGCTGAGGATGGAGCAGGGGGCACCATGCCCTGTGCCCGCAGCCTCGGCGGGTGTTCTCTGCCCTGTTCAACTACCTTCCATGGACTCAGGTCTCTCGGAAAATCATCTCAGTCCCGATTGCACTGGGGTGGGGGGGACGAAGGGCAGGAGAAACTCCGTCAGCCCAGGCGCACATCAGTGGAAACTCTTCCTGCTCATTCCACATCCAGATCACCGAATCGGAGGCTGGGTTCGCTTCAGATGTTTGTGGGGGGGGGGGACCCATGTGCCCCCGGGAGCTTCCCTGCTCCTTCTCATCAGAAACCCCCCTTTCTAGAAAGTATGGGTGCATGTGACAGTCACCCAGCATGAGTTCACTTTCATGCAGCTGAGCGGCGGCAGGGACGGCCCCCCCCCAAACAAGGACGATACATGTCCCCATGGGAAAGAAAGGGGGTGCGTGGAGAGCCAGCCTGCATTTCCGTGAGGTGTCAGTGGATCTAAGAAGCCACGGCTAGGACACGCACGGTTATGCAGCCCTAAGGCATCTTTAAAAACCGATGAAATGAGGACGGTGGCTGGAGGATGGTGTTCCACGAAGGAAGGCCGTGGTTCCTTTGCTCACGGCCATGCTGCGTCAGTTTGCGTGGTACCTTCCGTGTGGTCCAGGATGTCTGTGTTTTCTTCTCCCATCATTGGCATTTTGCCGATTGAAGGGGAAGGCAAGAAAGTCCCACAGGAAGGGATGGAGACCGGAGTGGGTGTGGCCGATGAGCACCCACAGGCACGCAACCCGCTCGCTTGGACGCCCACGCTCATTCCTGGCTACGTGGCCATTCCGGCAACACCTGTGCTCCGCCCGACCCCTCCCAGTCTTTCGTTCCCCAGCCCGGCTTCGCCTCCTAAGCAAGTGCCTGTGGCCAACGGGGGCCCGGCCCCTGCAGTGGGGGCACGCACGCCCCACTTCCAAGTGAAGGAGCGGCGCCGGAGTGTCCAGGGACATCTGCCCAGGCCCCAGCTTCCCCAGGAGCAAGGCCGCAGTGGTGCGGTGCCTAGCAGGCCCCTGGGGCTCGCGCCCCCCTGTCCTGGGTACTGGGAGGCCCGAGTGACTCCGTGGAACGCGCCAAGCCTCCTGAAGGTGGGCTTCTTTCCCCCAGCACGCCTCACTTCTGTCTTGGAATGTCGGGTTTTCCGTGATCTTGTGGAACAGCCTCGATGTACCGGCATTTTCTCCCGGTGATGCGAACTTTAAAACGGAACGTGGCTTAGAGAAAACGTCGGAATTCGTAGCTGCAGCAGGAGTGAAGGAGGACCTGGCAGGCCCTTTGAAGGAAGGGTGTGGACGCCGGAAGGCTGCGGCGGCCGGCGGCCCAGGGGACGTCAGGACCCCCGGGGCCACGGCGGGGGGGCGGGGGGGCCCGCAGCTCTCCAAGGCGCAGCAGGTGGGAAGAAGCCCGTCCTTGGTGGGTGCTTTCCCACAGGTAGCAGGTGCTGGCACGTTCCTGGTGAAAAACTCGCCGGCAAACACAATGCTTCCCCACACGGCGCATTTCTCTAGGTGACGCTGATTATAGAGTCAGGTGACTGATGACAGCGTTAGGTGACTCTAAAAATAGAGTCGGCGTGTTTGTTTCCTAGAGCGTTTGTATTCCATTCTGAACACAGGCTTCTGTTCAGTTTCAGTACTGGCAGGCCAGGTCTCTTGGATGTGTACAGGACAGGGGTCTCCCCCAACCTGTAGGGCCCGGGCTGGCACCGTTAGGAACCGGGCCGCAAGTAGAGCTCAGCGGAGCTGCGCCTGCGGGCCCCTCCCACGCCTCCTGCCCGCCCGCAGTGGGGGAGTGAAGCTCGTCTGAGCGCCTCTCTCCCCTGGCCCCACATCTTCCACAAAACCGGTCTGTGATGCCCAAAAGCTGGGGGACCGCTGCTAAGACCATACAAACTGGTGAACCTGACTTCCTGGGAGCTCCACCCGGAGATGAAAAATTCGGTCCGCTCCCGCCTTGTATTTCATGCTTTTCAGCTCCGCGCGAGCTCATGATAGAAGTTAAAATCCTTCCGTGGGACTCCCTGTTGCATGTATTGATTTTTCAAATCCACCGTGTCTGTTAAGTTCAAGGGGGAGTCAGTGGTGGGCAAGAGAGATCCAAGTAGACTGAGTGTTCGAGGGGGTCGCACGCAGGCTGGGAGACAGATGATCACCGAGGAACAGCAACGAAAGGACACTATTTCTCGCCAGCCGTGCTAGAATGCATGCTTTGGAAGGGAAGTGTGGGGAGCTACAAGAGAGTGTGCAACCAGGGAAGGCTTCCTGGAGGAAGGGGCATTTGCGATGCATCAGGGTTGAGCCGGTAGCGGCAGAGGGGCCGGGTGCAAGGGCAGCACTGGCCAAGGTTCTCATTCCCACACAAGCCGCCAGGTGTGTGTGGGGCCACATTCCAGCGTCGGGTGCGGGGAGGCATGTGGGCGCGGTCACGACCGTGTCCCGAGAGCACCCGGTGTGGTGTGCCTGTAGGATCCAGAGGGAAGTTCCCTTGTAGGAGGGGGATGGAAAGTCCAGGCCTTTCTCTGAGAACGAGTCATCGCGTTGGAGAGAAATCTTACTCAGGAACCAGAAAAAGGCGCCCCTCTCTTTCCCCCCTTCTCGGGAGACTTCGTGTTGGAGCAGTTTTAGGTTCCCAGTGACATGGAGCAGAAGTACAAGGAGTTCCCATACAGCCCTGTTGGCCCTCACATGCCCAAGGCCCCCCCCATCAGCATCTCCCCCCGCAAACGGACGTTTGTCACCACGATGGACCTGCTCAGGCACATCCGTCCGTCCACAGGTCACACTGGGCTCCCTCTTGCTGTCGTCCGCTCTGTGGGCTGGGACACGGGTGTGATGGCGTGTGCCCACCAGGGCAGCGTCGCACAGAGCACGGGCACCGTCCTGCACCCCCTCTGTGCTCCGCCTGGTCACGCCTCGTCCCCAGACCCTGGCGACCACGCATCTCCTTGTTCCCGTAGCTTTCCCTTTTCCGGGGCGTCACGGAGCTGGGGTCCTGCCGCCCGGAGCTTTTCCAGGTTGGCTTGTCTCACTGAGTCACACGCACGTAAGGCTCCTGACCAAGTTTCCATGAGGTTTGCAGTGGAGGTGGTGACTAGCAACGATTTTTTGAAAAAGTCTTTTGAGTCATGGAAAGGGTTAGTGTCGAGTTTAATCCTGTGGCTTCCTCTGTGTCTGAGCTGCTTGTTGGATAAACGAGACACTTCCAAGCGTACGGACAAGAGAAAAGAACATCCTGGTCATAAGAAACGAAACCAAATATATGATTCCATGGCTCCAAGATACTGGGGAAAATATTCTCGCTTGAAGGGAATTAATTTAAATTTTAATGCCTGCTTTCGATTTTTTTTACCCTAACATTGGACATGCAAACGAAACAAAAATAAAATTGTGGAGGAATAGCCGACTATTTGTGGTTTTACAGGGTTGACGGGTAAAGGTGCTGCCTGTTGCGGGTTTTCCGGAATGGTTTCAGGGTCGAGCCCTGTGTGCTGCGCTGGACAAGACCTCCGGGTTTTTCCAAACTGCCAATGGACGGCCCCCGTGACAGCGCCCCACCCACACGTGGTCAGCTTAAAAGCAACGTGGCACCTGCTATGATACTCTCCCCTCTTTTCAGATGGCTCTGTCTAGATAACCACTTTTCCTTCATCTCTATCTCCTCCTTGGGGGTGGCGTTTGAGTGAACGAAGTGTTTTCTTCATTCAAAGCTTTTGAAGAATTATTTTTGCTTTAAGGGGAAAAAAAAATCAAAAGGCTTTTTGGAGAAACTCCGAACGTGTCCTGAAATCAACGTGGGGGGCGGGTGGTTGAACTTGTGTACAGTCTTTGAAAGGGGAATCGACTAGCGTGCATGTTTGATCTGGCAAAACCAACACAACACGAGATGTCATCCTCGCGCACTTCCGAACGCCCCGCTGTCTGATCCTAGCTGGCGGTCCCAGCCCCGAGTCTGGAGGCAACAGCTTTCCCGCTCTTGGCCGCTGCCTTTGCCTGGCTTCACGCCAGGACAGGACGGCATTGCAAATACTGTGTTTTCTTTTCCTCGTCAAGCGGCTTACCTGGTGGAGGCTATTGTCACGTGCGTAAGAACTTCCCCCGGGGCGGGACGTGCAAAATGTTTTTCTGCCGCTCACCTGCTCCGAGAGCACTGCAGGTGAGCGCCCTCCGCGGAGGGCGAGCACACCTGGCCGGAACACGGAGGCTGGGGGGGGGGGGGGGCGTTTACAGGCAGCCGTGACGGCATGAGCCAGGCTTCTTAGAAGTTCTTTGTGCAGAGGCATAGTGTGGAGAATGATGATAGATTCAGGCAGAAGCGTGAATAGCTGCCAGAACTTAACAAGCGGAGGGGTTGTTTTAAGGAAAACAGGAAGCCTAAAATGCAAAGGAGAGGCGGACGCATTTTGGGGAAGGGCTGTGCGTGCGTGTAGACAACGTCTGCATGGGGAAAACTCTGCGCATACATTCAGAAGGCAAATAACGCGCTGGGAAATGTTTGCAAGCCCCGAGACAGACAGTTCCCCATGAAAGAACGACAGCGGCCAGTCCCGGGAAGGGAAGGGAAGGGAAGGGAAGGCTGAAATGCTCGCGTTGCCCGCTGCTGGCCTAGGCAAACAGGGGCAGGCGGGCACCCGCCAGGGAGGGAAATACGCTGGGCCCCCTCCTCGGCCTCGCTGCCAGACGAGTGAGAGTGGACGCGAGTCGCTCGTCAGACCGGGAGATTTCCCACGCAGGATCGCTCCCCAGCCGTCAAAGCAGTAATAGTGGCAAAGCCACGCACTTTTCCCCTCCCCCGACACGCCCTGTGTATTCTGCTAAATACTCTGCCCGGATGCTGTCTGTAATCTCCCCAAGCGCATCCTTTGACACGCTCTCTCCAGTAATAAAACTTGGGACAATCACAATAAATAAATGATCTGCTGGGGTGGCTTGCTGTTGCCCCCAATGTTTCTTTCTAATGACGGACGGGGCGTTCCGCCCCACGATCAGTGGGACGTTTGCCTGAAAATGAACATGCGTTGGGTGGGGGCCTGCACTGGGTATTGACTCTCAGTGACGTGGAAGCTGCTTTGGCAGGCCTGGCGGATGTGGGTTTGTTTGCGGGTTCTCGAGGTGTCTGAGCCCAGGGGTGGGGGCCCCCTAGGTTCCCACAGGGTCCCTGCTGGCCGTCTCCGCTGCGGCCCTCTCTCCGTGTTGGTTGTTGGGTTCAGCCCTTCCACCCACTGTCCGGGGGAGCGGAAGGGTGTTACCCCGGGGAGCCCTGCAGAGAACTTCCCAGCACAGCTCTCTCTGTTTTTTCTTTAACCCTCTGACATGAATGAAAAGCATTTTATCTGCTGACACATCAACATCCACGGTCACCTGCCTTCCACCCATGTCCCCAAATCTCCAGTTGTGTTCTCCGCATCCACCCACCCAGACGTCCCCGAGATGCAGGGCACCGTGGGCCCACCTCTCCCCTGCCCCTGCAAGATTAGAGGCTGGGGTTGGCCCGGCCCCCCAGGGACACCCCCGGAGACACCCCCTGTCCCCCTGCAGCTGGCTGCAGCCACTGGCTTCGTGACGGCTCGGGCTTCAGGCGGCGGCTCCACCCCCTGTCTGTTAACCGGAGAGCATCCTGGGTCGGATGGCGGATGCTGACGGGGGTGCGCATGTCAGACGCCGCCAGCGCCGGGGCCTGCTGCAGGAAAGCGGCCCGTCAACAACACGTAGTGGGAGCCGCCGGGTCAGACGCGTGCTGCCCCTTCGTAGGCGTTCGGCCAGCACGCGCTTGGGGCCCGCAGCGGTGGCCACGCCTACTTGCGCGGCCGGGTGCCATAGTGTGGCTTTGACGGACATCTGTGTCCGGCGCCAGCAGGAGCCCGTCCGCCGCGAGTGTGGGGCATTCAGGGAGAGCGGAAACAGGGACCCCTGCCTCCTGCCTGCTGGGCTGCCCTGCAGTTGGGGAGCTCGGTTTCAGGTGAAAGGCAGCCCAGAGCCCGGCAGAGGAGGGCGTCGTGATACATCCCTGGACAGCAGTGCTGCCCTGCGGCTGGTTCTCAGCGCAAGCAACAGGACCTTCCGAGCTGGCTGCAACAGGCTGAGGGTGCTCAGACCGTGGCCCTGGTGCAAAGGCACCTTCTGGAGGCGGCCTGCACCCGGTCTCCAGGGCTGGGTGCGCCCGCGTCAGCCCCGGTCTCTTGACAGGGTCTTGGGGTGCCCAGCACGTAACACGCCTGCAGGGGCAGGATGGCCTGGCGGGAGCCAGCCCTCGCAGGGCCCCCGGGGCACTGGGACCTCAGGGTGGAGAGATTCCGTCCCTCAGCTTTCCCCTGGGCCTGGCAGATCCTATCAGCCTGGCCATCTGCATAGGCGGCGGGGGGGGGGGGGCTAATGCTGCACCCTGGGGACCCAGCCACTGCTTTGGGGGATCCCGTGTTCTTAGGACATACCATTAGAAATGGGACTTAGTAAGACACCAGATGGGAAGGGGAAGACTCATACGAGGCCTCGCCGCATCACCGAATCAGACGGCACGCAGGAATGAACCACCAAGATGCGAGGTGACAAGGATGAGGCGAAAACACCCCCGCACTTAGCCACGGGCAAAACGTCAGCAGGCGAGGGCGGCCAGGCACAGCAGGCCCCGCACGGGGCGATTGCTTTCCCGTGGAACGCCCAGGGCAGGTCCGGCTGTGGCGTGGGAAAGCAGACCGGGGGCTGCCGGGGGCCGGGGAGGGGAGGGTGTCGGGAGCGTGCGAGTCTTTCTGGGTTGATTAGAAATGATGGGCGCAGGGCATCGCGTGGTCTTGCGAATATACTAAAAGCCACCGCATCATACCCTTTAAATAGGCGATTTGTGTGTACGTGACTTTTATCTCAATAAAGTCGTTACGAATGTTTTTTGAAGATGTTATTATTTTAATTTTTTTTTTGTAAGTGCCAATGAATGTCCGTTGTGATGTTCTTAAAAATGAGCAGTGTAGCAGTTCAAGCAGGGAACGGGCTATTTCACCCCACGCCCGAACTTGAACTTCAAAGACCCAGAGGTCACGGCATGACATCTTCATCACTGAGAGATGGTTTCTTCTGTCTCCCCTGAGTACCTCGGCCCGGCGTAATCGGACGGAAAACGTCACGGCCAAAGGCAAAGCTGTGACCAAAAGCTCCATCGTGTGGAACGAGAAACTTCCACATAGGCAGACGTTCTCGTGGAATGCTGGAGATGAGTCTGAAGATTTGTTTCCTAACGAGCGAATGCCAACCTGAGTGCATTGTTTTCTTGACTCATTCCAGTGACCTCGCACATGAGATTTGTCCCTTTGCCTTACAGGGGGATAAACTGAGGCACGGGGGTGGTTTGTGTCACACACCCAGTGAAAGGGAAGGAGAAGGCTTTTCCAGGGACAGCGGTGTCCCAGGCTCCGCCGGTCCATGCTGTGAACTGGCTCTCGGAGAGCCTGCAGCGGGGCGCCTGCCCCGAGACCTCACCCAAACTGCTCCGATGCGAAGGTCTGGGCACGCGTTTATCTTCCTGCTCGCTCTTCCTTGTGCACAGCTTGGAGTCCTCATTCATTTACGTGTTGTTGTTTATATCGTGATGTCAGGGGGAAAACCAGGCTTACCTCAGAAACACATTTCCTGCCCTGGCTGGTGTAGCTCAGTGGATTGAGCGCGGGCCTGCGAACCGAAGGATCGCGGTTCGATTCCCAGTCAGGGCACATGCCTGGGTTGCCAGGCCAGTTCCCGGCAGGGGACATACAAGAGGCAACCGCACATTGATGTTTCTCTCCCTCTCTCCTTCCCTTCCCCTCTAAAGATAAATAAATTAAAAAAACCTAAAAGAAAAAAAAAAAAAAAGAAACACATTTCCTAACAGCAGCTCTCAGGACAGCAACGTGGGTCTCCGGTTAACGCAAATCTTAAAAGATTATGCACGCCCCTAAATGTCTTTGGAGTTTTCCCTCTGAAAAAATTTTAATGTGTCGGTATTTCCTTTTCTTTTCGCAGAACAACGGTTCCCTGGTTTGGTGCCAGAATCACAAGCAATGTTCTAAGGTATGTTCTTCATGACTGTGAATATTTAGGAAAAAAAAACTTTTAACTTTGGGGTAATTATAGAGTCACTGGAAGTTGCGCAGTTGAACTACAGAGAACCGCAGTGTACTCCTCACCGGGTCCGCAGCCATGGCTACACCGTATGCTTTTGGGGAACAAAATCGAAAGCAGGGCAGTGGCGTTGCCACGATGAATCTGCACCTCTGCGGGCTGGGGTCACACGTGCAGGTTCCGTGTTCACTAGCGTACCCGCCCCTGCTGTCAGGGTGCATGGATCGTTATTTTGGGTATAGTTTCTCTGTGTGTAAGAATTGCTGGTTAAATGATTTGGCTCTTTAAGGGGGCAGTCTCTCTTCCATCGGGTCCTACTGCACTTTGCACGCATACGCTCTAAAGGTGTCCTGATACTCATGGACATTTTTAATAGCGTAAGTGTTGTAGCTCGCTCCCGGAACCTCACAACATGGGGCTCTTCGGCTCCACTCAACAAGCGGGTTTTAATTCCATGTCGTTACATAAATGAGTGAAGTGTACACCTGCTAAAGACAGTGCAGCAGGTTTGCACCCACCATCGTGTTTGATGGCATTTGCTTCTGGACATGACTTTTAGACCTGAAATTGAAGCGTTTCTGTATTTCGTAGCCCAAGTTGTATCTGAGCAGGACGCAATGTTACAAGAGCAGAATTAGGAGGAACATTATTATTTCGAGGAGTCTTTCCAACACATGACCCCCACGGAAAGGATTATAGAATAATGTCCCTAAACTTGAAACTTTGTTATAAGAACACGTCAGCACAGTCGTGCAGGCGTTCTGTCGTTGGATACACACACAGACGAGATTCAAAGGGGCACAGAGCCCTCGTGTGATGGCGAGACACACTTTGCTTCGCTCGGACCCTCTGTGTCCTGGGCGGAAGGGGGATGTCTCCTTTGTGGCTCGTTCACCCTGTTTACAGAACATCACCAGCATCTGCTCTGAAAAGACGTTCTCTGGTCCCTGTTCTACGCAGACTTCGGTGGTTCCCCCTTATCCGCGATTGCCGTTACCTCCGGGAACACGTGGTCAGACAACATGAAGTAGAGCTTTCCAGAAATACACAATCACGAGCTTGAAATTTCATGCCGTTCTGAGCATCCCCGTGGAACGCCCAGCTGTCCCACTCCTCCCACCCGGGACACACATCGGCCCTTGTCCAGGGTGCTCGCCCCTTTGCCCTTCACGACCCATCTAGACGGTCAGCCTGGAGCTCGGACAGAGAGAGAGAGAGACCGAATTCACATCGTGAATGCCAGTCTGTTTTCACAGCCCTTCCATTGTGCTACTAGTTATTGTGGCTAACCTCTTACTGTGGCTAACTTATACATTATGTGTGCGTGTGTGTGCGTGTGTGTGTGTGAGTGTAGCCATGAGGCTGACTACGTTTCCTGAGTGGCGTGTTTCACTACTTTTGTCTTCAGTGGGTGTCATGTAGACAACAATTGCTTGCATCACTGTCTTTTCTCATTCAAGCGCCCCTTTCTCCTCATCCCATCGAAAAATGAACTGATCCCTTTTTATCCACTTGCCGTTTGAGTGAACGAGGTTCCTTGGAACTAATTTCGCTTTCTTCGTTTAGTTTTATGCCCTGCCTGGGTCTCTCGGTCTCTCTCTCCCCTGATGCCTTCAGCTCCTTGACGAACCGCGTTGAAAATATCCTAATTAAACTCCCCCCAGCTCTGGGGCCTGCGGGTAGTTAAACCCCATCTATAGTCGGCTGATCAGGGCTCACACGGGAGACCGAGTTTTGCAGAAAAGAAAATTCCCATTGCTTTGGCCTGGAAGCAACCGTGAGTCCATAAGCCACAGCTACCTTTGGCGTGTGGTGCAAAGGCTTGTTTTCAGTCCGCATCCTCGGGAAGGACTTGTATGTGTTCATCGCAGCGGGGCTCCTTTGGGTGCTATTATCGCTGCATGCCTTTGCACTCGATGGTGAAGTGTATTTCCTCTGAGTTTCATGCAGCACGGGTGGGCTTTTCCTCTGGGCCCTTAGTGTAGAGGGGTGAGTGGGCAGTGATGCCCAGGTCATTTCCTGGGGGAGGACATGTAGGCACAAACTCTGTGGGTGCTGCTCCTGGGGCCGGCCGGCCAGTGGGGACAGGCGCCTTGCAGTTTGGGACGCGGTTGCCTGCACGGCGCTGCATGGAAATCCACAACCTGGGAAACGGTTTTGAACAACTACGGCGATGGCAGAGGAAGGGAACCAAAAAGCACCAGAACGAAAATGAACAGGAACGCCCAGAAATGACGTCGCTGGTAGAGCTTTGCGCGTGCATGTTGAAAGATAGGTTTGTGCAGGGTGTGACCCAGGCTGCACACTGCCTGCCCATCGCTGGCTGCTGCCTGGGAAGCCCCGCCCCCTGCAGCCTCCCTCCCTCCAGAAAGGGGTCTCAGTTGCCCCTAACTTCTGTCTGCCCGAGCACTCTGCCCTCATCTCTGCCCCACCCATCCCTGAGGCCGCTCTGCAAGCTCCGTTCCCGCTCTGCGGCAGTGGAAGGCGGACGGTGAGGCGGACGGACGGCTCTCGTCCCTGGAAACGCAGATGCGCTGTGTCCCGAGCCAAGACGCTCGTCCCCCCAACAGGCCCTTCCCCAGCTGTCGGTGCATCCGTTCCAGCCTTGGAACGGGCCTCTGTTTATACTCCCTGGCTGTCCCCCTGCGCCCAGGTGTAGCGCCTGCCTGGTGCTGGCGGTATTCTTGGAGTTAAACTGGATCTCTGGCCCACGCCCCCCTTGCATCTGTGCAGGAGAGTCATGCGTTTACTTCATTAAAAGCCTCATCCTTTGATGTGCTCTGTGACCTCTGAACCTTGCACCTCCTTGTGGCACCCTGCCGGCGGCCTCCCTGTTTCTGGGGAGCACGCACACAGCTCTGCTCCTTCTGGGGGGCGGTCGCTGTCTCGCTTGGCTGGCCTCCCGTTTGGTTCGGAGGATCCGTGTGGCAGAGCCTTCGTCACTGCCGCCGAGCCGTCACTCGGTCTGGGGGCCCGGGCCAGGGGCTTTGATCTCGGGGGCAGTTTGGGGCCTGCGAGGGCCCGAGCTCCCAATTCCGAGTCCTTTCCCAGGTTCCTCTGGAGCCAGCTGCGGAGGTGAGGACGGCTGGGGCGGCTCCCGCACGCACATCTGGCCGGCTGCCCCGGACAGCTGTGAGATTTACGGGGCCAGGGCCCGGAACGCCGCCGCCCAGCCAAATGTGACTGGTCACGGCGGGCTTTGCGTCGGGTTACATGCCTTGTGACGTACGTGGTGAGCGCTGCAAATGCACAGATAGAGGCCGAGGGAAAGCTGTCGTCAGGAGGAAACACGGACTCCCGTGGGCGCGGGCTGTGCTGGGCGCCCTGGATTTGTCTTCGGTTCGAAGCCGCCACAGATGGTTTCTCTGTATTTGAAGACATGGCAAGCCTGTTGCAACACTTGCTGACGCTGGCACGATTTCCCCTGACGTCACGTTACTCACTGCAAGGACAGAGCATGCTTATTGTCCCCCGTACAGATCTGTTGGGGAAGTGACCGGTAATTTCACAGGCAGAACCCCCCTGGACACTGATTCTCCAGGGACGTGCAGGCTTGTGCGGCTGCAACGCAGAGCAGCTGTGGACAACATCTCGGATGCAATAGCGAGGTCCCTGGGGTTTGCACACCGCCGAGCCGTGCTTCCCTCCGTGAATAAAGGCCATGACGTGATTTCTCAGGGGGCGGTCTGTAGTCTGCGGTGATGGGGGAAGACAGGAGAGAACCAGTCTAGCGAGGTCTCCAACCGGCGCTGGGATCGAAACCTGGGCGCACCGCACGTGAGCAGAACTGGGTGGCGCTGGGAAGGCTCGGCCGGTGTTCTCCAGAAGAACCGCTTGGGCCCGCAAACTCCCATGGGCCTGCTCAGTACAATGCAGCTCTGCTCGACGACCCGGGAACCCCACGTCTACGAACAGGGGCAGGATGCTGGGTGCCCCGACGACCTTGACTCCTCTGTGCTTACCAAGAGATGACGTCTCCCTTCAGGGACCTGAGCACTTGAACCTGACCGTCTCTATGTGGTTGAACGTCAAACGACCAGCAGGCTTGAGTGAGTGTGTAGGATGCCACATGCTCGTCAAGGACTCCATCCCTTGTCACGGTGCCGGCCCTTGGGCAGCTACGTCATCGGCTGTCTACAGGGGTGGGGGGAGACAGAGAGAGGGATTGGAAATCACAGCACAGAGAACCTGCGAGGGCGATGGCAACATGGACCGAAGCCCCATTCGCTCGGTGCGGAGGGAGGGAGGAAGGCGTGAGCGCTGAGGGCTCCCGGCAGGGCCCCTTCTGGCAGGACCGCAGGTGGGTGCACGAGTGAATGATTGCAGCAATTAGGGGTTTGCCGCCCCCCCACCCCCCGTGTGTCAGGGGCCCTGGAAGCAGCAGGCTCTGGGTTCTCGTGCGAGCTGGGGGCGTGGGAGGCAGGTGGCTCCGCCTCCGCTGTCCTTCCTACAGGAGCCGTCCTCTGCCCGCACGCTGAGAACTCTTACCAGGGAGACCCTGGGCTTTGGGGTGACGGTCCGCGTGTGGTGGCTGGAACATCCCCGGGCGTTTTCGGCCAGAACCCAGTCGAGCCAGGCTTCCCACACAGTCGCTGCTTAAGGGACAGCACGGACTCTGATGTAGGCTTCCGTCCACCCTGCGACAGATTCAGAGCCCCATGAGTTTCTACTTCCCCCCGTGCGTTTTTGCGGCTGTGACAGCCTTCCACCTGCTGTGGCCTCCGGAGCTCAGGCTGGCGGCAGGAGGGGGCCCCCGCCCGGCCCTCGGTCTGTGCCCTCGCCCTGCCCAGATCGGTCACCGTCCACCTGTGTTCGCGCCGGGTGAGAGAACCGGCGAATGAAGACACTTGTGAAGTTCCCAGGCGGGGAAGGGCTCCCGGAGCTTGGCTCCGACACGGAACTCAGTGTGCACAAGGGAAAAGCCTCTCGGTCCCGATGCGGGACAGGCTGACTGCGGTCTGACAGATGTCTGCAGGTCGGAACGTGTTCGTCAGACGGCCGCCGCGGAGCGAGCATGAGCGCCGGGCGCTGGGCGTGGCGGCTGGCCCAGGACTCCAAGGGCCACCGAAGGCTGAGGGCTGCGTGCTCTGCAGGAGGAGGATTGGGGTGTCGACAGCTGGGCGGGGGCCAGAATTCGGAGACACTGAACGTGAGGGTGTACTGTGTCGCCCGGCTGTACCCAAGGAAGGGCCCTGTTGAAAGATTCTGTCCTGGGGTGAAGACGCTTCCCAGAACTTAGCCCCCTCCCCCCGCCCCGCACTTTTCCGTTTCCATCATTTTGACTCTTCCCTGCCGGCGATCCGTGGGCTGGGGGTGGAGCCCCATTGTACACAGTCCTGCACAGGTGTCCCTCTGACAAACCGCACCGGGGTGGCGCAGGCTCACCTCGGAAACTTGGCTTCCCCGTGTTGTTACGAGAACCATCCTTCAGGAAGAACACAGCTGGGTTTCCGTTCCAACTCCACTCTCCCTGGGCGAGCAACACGCACTCTGGCTACGTCACTCTCCTGACGGAAGCAATGTAGGTCATTATTGTGAACCAAAATAACTTTCCTTTCTCCAGGGTCTTAGCTTTTACCCATTGCAATCGGAAGACACTCTCTTGCCCTATACATAATTACATATGCAACCGCCCCGGTATTTTTGGAACTAGTTTGGGTCAGAGAACCACCTTGTAAGATCTGATGCCTGGAGCATGATGCTCTCAGGGCGAGGTGAAGTGTGTGTGTGTGTGCATGTGTGCGTGTGTGCGTGCTGTCTAAACTGAGCATTTGCTGCAAAAGATTTTTCCTCCCTGAATTATCGCCGCTGTGTGGATGGGCTCTGCCGCTGAGGCTGTGTCTCCCGTCTTCCTCTGGATGGCAAAGAACACGACTCTTTCTAAAGGGGACCTTCATCAAATAGAGCCTTCACCTCTGACGCGCGTCTGCGAGGAGGTCACATGACCCTTTCTTCAGGCACAGGTCCTCCTTAGGATCTTTCGTTCTCACGGCGGGTGTCACAGCTACCAACAACCCTGCCAGCTAGGAAGTGAGGGCGACCTGGCCACACAGCTGCGGCACGGTGAACTTGCCTTGGACTCCAGCATCCAATTCCCTGGATCCCTGGGGCACCAACGGCCCCCCCCCCCCCCCGCCAAGAGAAACAATATTGATACATGCATGATGGACGCACTGTTCCCAGACGGCCTCCAATCTGCACCTGGATTGCAGGACTCAACTGTGGCTCTGGAGAGAAACAATATTGATACATGCATGATGGACACACAGTTCCCAGATGCCCTCCAATCTTCGCCTGGATTGCAGGACTCAACTGTGGCTCCGGAGAGAAACAGAGAGAAACAGTATTGATACATGCATGATGGACGCACTGTTCCCAGACACCCTCCAATCTTCGCCTGGATTGCAGGACTCAACTGTGGCTCCGGAGAGAAACAATATTGATACATGCATGATGGACGCACAGTTCCCAGACGCCCTCCAATCTGAGCCTGGATTGCAGGACTCAACTGTGGACTGTTCCCACGTGAACTTTGCCCCCACGTGGGTGATAGTCTCAGAACGTGCCGCCCACACCCAGACACTCAGGCGTTCGCTGGGATGTCGCTGCTGTGTGCTGTGCTGTGCCGTATTTCGGAGGAAATGTGGAGAGACGCTCATTCCGGGCGCAGTAGCGGTACTGTGGCTCCCCTAGAAACTGGCGGCATTTCTTGTCCATGGATCCCGTGAACGGTGTCCCCCCAAGTAGCGTTCCCCCCTTGGAGTAGGCTGTTACAAAGGTCAACGATGGAACAGCCTAGTCTCAGCACGGGGAACGCGCTTTGCCCCTGACTCCCGGTACGGATGCATTGTCCCAGGTTTTCACTTTGGATTCCCCTTTACCTCATTTCCCTCACCCACGGAAGCCTCGCTTTGTGGCCGCATCGCACGCATCTTTGTGAATTACCCCGACTCCCTTTACGAGGGAGACAGGCCATACATCAACCCCGAGGGGTCGCTGAGCTTCCCGAAGCATTTCATGCACAATTTCATGGTCGGCCGAGATGCAGCGACGAGACATCTCCATTCACACCGGCCCTGGTCCAGCTGCAGGGCGAGGGCCTCGGCGTCCCCGCGCACCGGCCCGGAGCCGCGGCCGGCACAATGAGGTGCTGGGCCAGCCACCAAGGGGCTGTGGCTCCGACCGGCGCGGGCAGGCAGGCCGAGCCACGCAAAGCGGTCCGGACGGGAAATGAGGTAAGTGGGACAAAGGTGAATGGCTTTTGTTTGTGCTCACCACTCGGAGCCAAAAGGGGTTTGGCCCGGGCTTCACAGCTCTTAAGTCATAAATAGCGGGGGTCAGAGGATAGTCTTTAAAAGGAGACAATAAAGAAAGGAATTCTCTCATCTGGGCCCTTTCAGAGCCAGTGTGGGTGAGTTCATTTTCCATGTGTGACGGGGAAGGAATGAGTAAAGGCTGCACTTTGGAAAGACCTCTCTCTCTCTCTCTCCCT
Source organism: Glossophaga mutica (assembly GCA_039655065.1). NCBI lineage: Eukaryota > Metazoa > Chordata > Mammalia > Chiroptera > Phyllostomidae > Glossophaga > Glossophaga mutica. The sequence continues at coordinate 113,752,887 of CM077318.1, forward strand.
CTGTCTCTCTCTCTCGGTCTCCCTCTCTCTCTCTTGGTCTCTCTCTGTCTCTGTCTCTCTCGCTACGATTATGATGAGCAGGAAACGCTTACGTCGTTTCTATGCAGGACCTTCTGCACCTGCCTTAGGAGTCCACGCTGAAAATTTAAGGCCGGGGAAAGAGATGTGTGTGAGCTGGGCTGGCAGCCCGGTCACTGCCCCCTCCCGTGACAGACAGGGAGAGGCAGCGACCTTGTCATCGGACCTGCGTCTTCACCTCTGCAGACAGCGGGAGGCCGAGGCGGACTTGGGCGGGGGCAGCTGGCTGCGGGGGGGGGGGGGGCAGCTTCTCAACCCCTGTGCGGCGGGGAGCCGCAGGGGGCTGGGGCTGGGTCAGACTGTACACGGGGCGGGGGTCGTGCATCGGCAGTGTGGACGCCTCGGGGCTGGCAGCAGCCTTGCACCCCGCCAGCAAGGACCATTTCGGGGGTGCCGCCGCCTCTGCAGGCTCCTCTGCCGTGCCAGGGTGGGGGCCTTGTTGGCAGGCAAGGGGGGTGCTGCCTGGCCTGCCCTGTGTGTTGCGAGCCGCCGCAGGCTGGCTGATACAGGGCGGGCTTTGGCCCCTGTTCTCACAGCTGAGAGATTGAACTTGGGCGGTTGCTGATGAATGCCCCGTTTCCCAAGAGAAACCGCACAAAGGCTGGGGTGGGGGGGGGAGCGGCAAGGACGCCGGGAAGATTCATGCCGCGGCGCTGGGGAGGGCGTGTTCAGCGAGCTCCCCTCGGGCAGGGGCCCGGGGCAGGCGAGCGTGGGCTTGGCCATCCCCCCGTATGCCCGTTTTCCCTTTTTGTGCCAGCGAAGAATGCCTGCACTGAGGACAACCCGCCCCTCCTCCCCGGTCCTGCCCCAGAACGATGCTCGCCGGGGCTGCTTTCTGAGGCACGAAAATGAGCCTTTAACTTGGCTTTATCTGCCTCAATGCACACAGTGTACAGAGTCCCAGGGTTCACACGATGCCCGAGCGGCCCTGCCTATTCTTTGGGGCCCTCCGGGCGCCGGAGTAATCCCTTCCGAGCATCTCTGACAAAGGCCCTGGACTGTGTGGCCCAATCAGCTGTAAATCGGGGCCATCTCGAACGTGGTGCGCGACGCGGGGTGGGCGGGGAAGTGTCCCGGTGCCCGGCGAGCCTGTCGCCTGCCCGGTGAGACGCAGGCGGGATCCCGGACACGCAGGGTCGAGTCTCAGCGCCCGCACCGAGGTGCTGGGTTTTCGAGGCCACGCGTGGGCCGGGCTCTGCTCCCCACCTTCCACTTTTGTCCCCCTGCGCCCCGTGTCTGTGCGCTCGTGGCACTGTGTGTCTGTGCGTGTCTCGTAGGGAGACAGAAAGAGAATGAGGCGCCTTCGCCCTTTCATCTTCGCACCGGTCACGGAGAACATGATAAGGAGTCGTGAACGCCGATGGAATGTGCAAGGACGGAGAGGGCGCGGTGTCGCTCAGCGCTAACCTGTTTCCTGCCCAGTCCTGGAACCTACCGCACGTGGGCAGGAAGAAGGAGCCGAGGTTGGGAGTCCCATGTCCCGGCCCGTGGGCGGGCCCTGCGAGTGTGGCCAGACCCCGATGCGATGCGGGAACTCCAGCTGTCAGTGTGCTGAGTCTCCATGCGGCCGGAGGCCCCACCTCCCTGCCTTGCCCGAGGCCATGCAACATTGTATCCATGGTGCAGCCCGAGGCCCCACCTCCCTGCCTTGCCCGAGGCCATGCAACATTGTATCCATGGTGCGTGGCCCGCAGTGTAAATGAAGCCTCACCGCACTTACATTTGCAGCCTCTTGCTCAGCCTGCAAACTCTCACCGAAGTGAGACCCTGGCATTGGCTGTCTGTGATCGGGCAGACAGACCTTGGGCCCCACTTTTGCAAAGTCTCTCCTTCCTCTCCTTTCCTTCCTGGCATTCTTGTATCCGTGCAGGTGCACGCCACAGCCAGCTGCGCCCCGAGCTCCGAATCAACCCCCTGCTTGCTGGGCATTTCCAACGTACGGCCCCATGACAACTCTTCGTCATGGGGTCCTGCTTTAAACGCCTTTCTTCTGCCCTTGGCGTGAGAGGCGGTGAGCCATGCTGGGGACCAAAGTTGCCCTTTGGCTGCAGTGCTGAGGCTGTGACCCCTCACCCCTGTGACCTGGGCCACGTAGCCGGTCTGCCCTCCCCAACCCCAGCCCTGTCCCTGGTTCTCAGGATGAATCAAAAACATCACTGCTCAGCCAGCCCCCTGGCAAAAACATCTCAAAATGCTCCTCAGGGCTTTCTCCCCCTCACCACAGAGTCTGTCCCTCTGCAGAACTCAGAGTCCCATCTTTGGGGTTCTGTCACCTGCCCGCTGTCACTCACGCACAGGCGCTCTGTGAAGTGTGCGGGACCCACGGCCACTGTCCTTCTCCCTGTTTTACTGTCTGATGGCTGCTAACCGCTTAGAGGGACTCTTCCCGGATGTCAGCATGCTTCAGAGTCGCTGCGGGCGCTCCCAAACCCACGCATGCGTCCTGACTGGGGATCGAACCAGTGACCCTTTGGTTCGCAGGCCAACGCTGAGTGAATCCACTGAGCCACACCAGCCAGGGCTTTTTCCCTTTTTTGAAATCAGCTTCAAATGACTCTTCAGAAGATGTGTTTTAGCACAGTGTCAGGGAGAAACACCATACAGGAAATGTAATTTTCACGTTTATAGAGCTGATTTTTGCATGCCCTGACCCACTTTTCTGGAAAAACGTATTTTCATGTTATATACGGAAATCACACAGCTCACCTTCATCAGCATGAAAAGGCCATTTCTTAAAGTAAATTGTGTGACCCGTCATAACGTGAAAAGCGGAGATAGTCGTGAGAACCCAGCATGTCAACAGTCTCTCCTGGAGGCGAGGTTCTCTCGTGGGTAATGGGTACCTTCATAACGCGTGATGAAGGGTAAATATTAAATGACATGAGAAGGCCTCTTCCCCGCCTTGTGACAAAAGAAGGCAGAGGTGGCAAATATTTAGCGCAGGAATGAATTGTGATAGCTTTGCAAACAGAGTTTCCTGTTGTCTTCAGAGTAACCCACCCACCTATTCGTGGATACATTTAAAACTACCCCTTCCCCACCGGCGGTGTGCCCAGATCTTCCCGTGGGACAGCACAGAAGCACGGAGGCCGAGTTTGTGGACGATCGGTGTTGTACGGACAGATGGAGGGAGCCTGTCTGAGGCCTCTTTCGGGCTTGCCTGAGAGTCCAGCAGACGGACACCCCGCTGATGTCACAGCCAGATGATGCGAGCTCTCCTCTTCCTGGCACCGCTGCTCCAAGCTGTGGGCCCGGGAGCCCCTTGCTGCTCAGGGGGGGTCCTCGGCAGCCCCCGCAACAGCCCTCCTGATGCTTAACCGCCCGCTGGTGCCATGTGTCCCCACTCCTGCCGGGCTCCACGTGGCTTCTCCATGTCCTTCGTTGCAGGAGTGACGTCCAGCTAGTCTTCGGCGGCTGTCCAGGGTGGGGGTTCCGCAATGTAGTTGTCGCTTTGATGTGCTCGGGGGAGGGAGGTGAGCGTCGTGTTTACCTGTGCCCCCACCTGGACCAGAACCCTTGGTACATGCTAGAATTTTAAGGGCTCAATTTTGGCCACTCTGAATACCCCGAGGGGTAGGGCTGCGGGAAAGACCGCAGACACAGTTTGTAACTTCTGACGCGCACGGCTTCCCACGGTCACCCCAAGGGCCCGGTGCTGCCTGGGTTTCTCGTCTTTCCACGACGCCCCTGCCGAGAGCGGGCTCTGCCTTCTCTCGGGCACTCCCGCCCCGCTGCTCCCGTGCCCGTCCGGGGCGGGGGGCGGGAGGGCACATTGCCCGCGTGGCCGATGCCGTCAGCTCTCAGGCGCCTCTGGCCCTCCACCCAGGGCACGTCAGGTGAAGCGGGCGGGGTGAGAGCCGACTTCTCCAGCTATCAAGCCGTCTGCAGACTGGCAGGAAATCCAGGCGCGCAGGCCCCTTATCACGGGCGGTGTGCGTGTCCGCCTTCTGGACGGATGCCACCGCTTCCTCCAGTGCCAAGCCCGTGGGCCCAGCCTGCTTCCTGCCCTTGGGAGGAGGCCGAGCGCTCCTTCTCGAGGTGCCCATGGAGGCCCAGAGCCCGGCAGCGTTCCCACACGCCTTAGGGCCACAGCGCCCAGCCCCCACGCGGCTCCCAGGCCGGCCGGCGTGAGAAGCTCACCCTGGAGAACAGCCCAGAGGAGCGCATTTCACTTTTCCAGAACGTCACCCCAACCTGTTCACTTTGCCAGCGTGAAGCGCCGTCCGCGTGTCCCCGACGACTTGCACGACCATTTCGAAGGTCACAGTCGGCAAGCGCTTCATTTTCCCGTACCGGTAACGTACCGGAGCGGAGAATTCTTTCAAACCGTTGACGTGAACGGGGCCCCCAGCGTGTCAGCCTGTGAAATAGAGGCACGGCCCTTCTGCGCAGTCCTGGGGGGAAATAAATTGGAGCCGTCAGACCTCAGCTGTCATCCCGATGAGCGCAGAGTATCCGACATCGTGCGTCGGGGGGGCCAACACCCCCCGTTCCAGGTCTGCGGGGAAGGACATGGGGAGAAGCAGCAGCTCGGTGATCACCCCACAGTGATCTCCCTCGGTGCACCCCCTTCCAGCATATTCCCGCCAGGACAGCAGCGTCTGTGGCGCTGGGACCTCTTGTCGGGGCCCGAGGCACCTGGGTGCCTGCAAACACAGCTGCGGGGGCGGGGTGCTCTGGCAGGGGCCCCCTTTCCTGCCGCGTTCGCCTCTTTGCATTTTTCTGCAGGAAGAACTCGGTCAAGTGTTTATGTCGGCCTTCCCCGGGGGGCGAAAGGAAGCCAGAGTCCCGGGAGCAGGGAAAACAGACGAGCTAACTAACTACGTGCCAAGTTCACGTGGTGTTTGTGTGTTAAGACAGTGTGGCCCAGCAGCCAGGGACCCGCGGGACCACTGCTGGGTCCCTGGTGCAGAGAGGGCGGGCCCTCCTCACCGCAGGCAGGATTTCCTCCCAGCGTGCGGCGTTGGCGAGGACGCCGCCAACCGTCCTGAAAACCGTGGGCTGCTCCCAGCCTTCCCCCTGCTCACCCCTGTTTCTGCCACGCGCTCCCCGAGTCCCAGGGCTGGCCAGCCCCCGCCCGGGGGCCGGCGTCTGCCGCAGCGTGCTATCCAATCCCGCCATCTGGGCCTCAAAGGGCCTCTTTGACAGCTCCGCTTACTCCCGACGCTGCTGGGGGTCGGACGGGCGGGAGGCACCCCTTCCGATAACACCCCCTCCCTGCTGTGTCTCAGCCGCGATCTCCCTGCCGAGATAAACTCCCCTTCTCCCCACGGCCCCCGCCGTGGCCGGAACTCTGTTCCGCTGATGCGATCCGAAGTACTCTATGCGATCACAGAACACCATTCTGCACTCCCGGGCTCTTGGCAAAGGCCTGGACTCGGGGGACAGTTTCAGTTCCTTTTCGTGACCACGGGGTGAGCGCCCGACCGTGTCCTGGCCCCTGCTGTATTTTGGGGAGGGGTTGAGGAAGCAGAGCACGGCTTGGCAGTTATTTTCCCAGCGGGCCAGCGAACGAGGCCCTGGGGCTTTGCGGGACGTCCTGTCCCGGTTTTTGTCCAACTCTGCCTGCTCATCCCCTCCACGCAGCGCCGTCCGCATGTCCGTGAGTGGCTCCGTGTGCCAGCAAAACCGTGCTTTTGACACCGGCAGTTCATTTCCATACGGTTGTCGCTGGCTGCGACAAGGTCCTATTTCTTCTAGATTTTTCCAACAGCTCCTCGGCTGTTCTACAGGGAGAGCAGCGGCGTGAGTCCCCGTGGCGTGTGGGTCCTGCCCACGGCCACCAAGGGAGGCCCACCCGAGCAGGCTCCCGGTCACCTCGAGGCCACGCCCGTGCTGAAGGCTTATCACACGTGATTCTCAGAAACCTGCTCTTCTTCCTACACCAGGCGGGTTCCCTGGAGGCAAAAGCCAGAGTGCGGGAATGTCCCCTCCTCTTCGTTTGCTGGAAAAGGGGCTTTTTGGGGTCCCCGTCAGGGCGCGTGCTTAGGAAAAGGTCAGAAGGACTTTCTGTGCGGCTGCTGTGAGCAGTCTGTGCTTGTGTGGCCGGGCCACGCAGAGGCCGTCAGGCGTTGAGTAGTGGGCTTTTGTTCTACGGTGTTCTATTCCCCAGGAGCAGAGCACAGACTTATCTTCCCCGGGGGTGGGTGGGGGGGTGCGGCTGGTATCTAATGTTCCTCAGTGCTGTTTGGATATAAACACAGCTTGCCAATCCTCTGCCAGGAGATTACGGCCTCCTGCTGCCAACCAGCGGGAGACAGGGAGTCGGGTCCAGTTCGAGGACTGGGGGCGTGGGCTGGGCAAAGCCGGGCCAGCTCCGGCCCTGGGCTGGGAGCCTTGCATGGGGAAGACAGGCCCCGCACGGCCTGAGGCTGAAGCTGAAGCTCACAGCTGTGAGGGTCATTCCTGCCATGGCCGAGGCCCAGGGACTCAGCTGGATAATCCCTCGAGGGCCACAGCCAGGTCTATTTTGGTTGACATTGACTCTCCAGGCCCTGCGACCATGCTTGGCATGGCACATCACCCAACTGGACAGCAGGGACAGCAGCGGCCATCTGCACCCATGTGTTCTCGTCACGCCACACCTTCGTCACTCACAGTCTGAAGGTTTATTGAGCACCTACTGTGCACCCAAGACAGAGGTGCCCGAATGGAAAGGCAGACACAGTGGGAGCCCTCACAAAGCTTCCTCCTCGTGTGGGCAATGCGAGGGAAACACAAGAAGCCACTTTAGATGTGCAATGCAGACAAATGAAGCCGTGTTCGGGGAGGTGGCCTTTGTGGGGAGAGGGTTTGTTCTGCCTCGGGGGACCCTGAAGGGCTTGTGCGCCTGCCGGTGAGAGCTGGCTCTTGGAGGAGGGGAGGGATGAGACACAGGGCTGTCGCAAAGGGGTTGAAAGTGGGTGCGGACAGGGCCCGCCTGAGGATGGATGAGTGGGGGGTGTGGGGGGAAGCGCGCTGGAGCGGGCGAACCAAGGGTGTGAGGGCCGCTGCTCTCTCTGGGGGGGACACCTGGTCAGAATGCCCTGGGCACACCCCTCACTTCCGTCCGGGACGGAGCCCCACAGAACGGCAGGGCGTGCGCCTGGACCCCAGCGAACCTGAAACAGGTGCCAGGAAGCGCTGGGTGCGTGCTGACGGTGAGAACGCACGGGACGCATCTCAGCGTGTTTGCTGTGCGTTAGGCGCCGGGTTCTGAGCGGGAGGAGGACAGACTCGATGTGGCTGCACAGAACCCTGGCTGTGAGCACAGACAGTCGGGCCCTGCAGGCAGGCGCACGGTCACAGTCAGGGTCAGGGTCAGGCTGTGAGGAAGCTCTGTCTGGAACTCTTCAGCGCCATGTCCGTGAACATGGTCTTGAGTATCTTCCAGGAGCAGGACGGGGCATTTCTGAACCTCGGAAGAAATTGGTCTGTGGCATTCGCACCGGGGGTAATTGTTCCCCCCGCCCCGCTTGCTTTCCCCTTGCGCACACCTGACTCGGGTGGACCGATTCAGTCCTCTCCCTGGTGGCTAGCAGGAGCTGCGGCCGGCAGCTGGGACCGGCGGTCACGGCCCGCTGAGGCCTGGCCGTTCCTTCCCGTTAACTTCCCACGGAGGCCGGTTGTCCGTGTCATGAATGGGCGTGACGTTCGGAGTCCTTGCCAAGGACAACCCCGTTTCGGTAGCCGCTGCCTGACCTGCACGTCCCCTGGCGGGGGTGGGGGGGGCTTCGCCCTGAGGCAGGGCCCCCTGGGGTCCCTTGGGTGGGCTGCAGCCAGCCCCGCTGTCACCCTGGGCCGCCCGCCCCGCCGTTCCCAGGGTGGCAGGCCGGGCTCTCTGCGTCCTCTGTGTCTTCCTGTCCCCCTGCAGCCTGCAGACAGGGCCGGCTTTCTTTCTTTCGGGTGTCAGCCCATCACAGCCTGGGGGCGCATTTGCATGAGAATCCCTGGGGCCATTAATTAGCAATGGCCTTGAGCAGGGCTGCCTAAGGCTTTCAAACGTCTCTCAGGGATAAACCGGTCCTGCTCAGCGGGGGCCCCCTTTCTCAGGGTGGGCCCCCAGTTCACCCTCGGGGAGCACACACCGGGTCCCTCCCCGCCCCTCCGAGGTCCCTTTGACGGGGCGGTGTGGCTAAAGGACGCCTCCGCAGGGTCCCCCGGTCCCCCCCAGCCCGGGCCTGGTCCGCTCTGCTCCTGGTACTGCTCCTGGCAGGGCAGCTCCCTCCCGTCGGCACTGCTGTCTCTGCTTCCAGTGCAGCGCTGGGTCCCTGCACCCCAGCCGGCAGCTCTGCTTGGAGCCTCACGGCGCTGCCCTGGCCGCTGGCCCAGTGGGCTGGCGGGCTGTCCCGTGCACCAAAAGGTTGTGGGTTCGATCCCCAGTCAGAGCGAGCACCCACGTGGTGGGTTGGATCCCTGGTTGGGGCGCGTACAGCAGGCCACTAACTGATGGATGTTCCTGTCTCACGTGCAAGTGTCTCCCTCTCTGTTTAAAATCAATTTAAAAAAAACACAACACAACACAACACCTCCTCAGGCGAGGGCTGAAAACTGAAACTCTCAGCATGCTGTTGGCCCGGGGAGAAACGGAACACGCCTCGCCTGTCTGATGGCCCCCGGTCTCCTCCTGCTGCTTGGAGGGGGTGCTGATCCGGAGCGCCCCGGGCGGGTGGGGCATCAGTAGGCATGGCCAGGAGTGGCGCCCGGAGCTGGGCGGCGGCCAGGTGCCACCAGCACAGGCCGCGTGCAGCCCCGGGGTTGGTGGAGAAAGGTGCCAGCCTCGGCAGGAGGGCTAGGCCCCGTGGAGCTGGGCCGGCTAACCCCTGCGGCCGTCACGTCACGGCAGCAGGCAGAAGTCACCCTGGCCCGCCTTTGCCAAAAAACGCCCCCCAAACCAAAAACAACCCCCCCTACTGCCGCCTCCACTCCATGAGGGGTGTGGGAATGAAGCCGATGGGCTTAAGAAAGGCGCGTGAAAGCAGCTAATGTTGCAGGTTTTACGTGGGAACCCGCCGCAAGGGCGTCCGCCGGGGCCTGGAGGGGTCCTCGCGGGGAGGCGCCCTGAAGGGGCTTGGCCGGTTCCCGGGACCGGAGCCGTGGCCCCTGCAGGACGCAGGACCCAGCCGCCGGCCGCCTGGGGCGGAAGGAGCTCAGAGGCGGCGGGTGCTCCCTGCAGCCCCGAGCTGCGTCTCCCCACCCTGGGGCGGCCCTCCTGCCGGCGGGCGGTTTGAGGGGGCGGGGCTCGCTCGCGTGCAGGCCCAGGACCATGCGTCTGGTGGGCCTGCTTGTGCGGAGTGTCCTTGGGGTGTCTCTGCAGCCAGGACAGAAATCTGTTCTCGGCAGGGCCAGGGCCCGTCCCAGCTGGCAGCTGAGGTGACGGGAGCGGGAGACAGGCGTGCCTCGGGGGCCGATCTCTGCGAGACTCGTCGCCTCCGCCTTCTCCATCTCGTCTTCCCGAGTTTCTGGTCTGCTCTTTCTCTGGGACGTGTTTCTTGGCGCCCTCGTTTTGGCTGCCTCCCTGGGTTTGTTTCCATGTCCTGGTAGAGCTGCTGTGTCTCCAGCCCTTGGCAGGGTGGCCTTGTGTAGGAGGTGTCCTGAGGGACCCAGTGGCACAGCCTCCCTCCTCCCCTGGGCCAGGTGCCCCAGGGCTGTCCCCTGGGTGGGCTGCGTGCCCTCCTGTTGAGGCTGAGTCTGGTTGTCATCGGCATGTCAGGGGGCGGGTGTGACCCCCGGCCGGCCAGCTGTGAGGACTGACTGTGACTCCGGTGCAGGGGACACGGTGTGGGGGCTGTCCCTCAGCACGGGATTCGATGTCTCCGGTGCCTGCCAAGTCCACAGTTGGGGTGCGTCCCGGGTGGAGGTGGCTGGCCGTGAGCTGGTGGGGACCGAAGGTCCGTGGCTTCTGGGGCCTCGTGGGAGGGCCTCTGGGGCAGGGCCAGGTCAGCTGCTGCGTGTGCCCGGCCTGGAGCCACCTGCTAGGATGTGCACAGCCATCTGTGGTTGCCGGCTGCCCTCCTGGGGCTGGGAGGCACCCGGGAGGGGTGATGCTCTGGACCGAGGCTGGCGGCTGCTGCTGGGGCTAGGCCTGTGTAGGCAAGGGTGCCTGGCACGTCAAGGCTAGCTGCTGCTTGCTGGGGGATCTCGGACCTTCGACAGGTTTAACGGAAGGGCACGGTGCGGGCTGAGGCTGGTGGCTTGGGAGAAATGGCACCGAGACAGGCTCCGGGCCGGGGAAAAGCTGGGTGGGACGGGGTCTGCGTGCCAGCCGGGCTCATGGGGACTGCGAGTCACGGTCTGTCCACGGTGTGGGTGCAGGCAGGGCTCAGCAAAGGAGCCATGGTCTCTGCCCACACTTCTGTCTGGGAGACAGCGCCCAGCCCGCTGTCTGTGCTCAGGCCCTTTAAGAGGACTCCGGGGGCCTGGCAGCCCTCGGTCTCACCTGGGCGGAGTTCCCGCTGATTTTCACACGCAGGTGTGGGGGACACTGGTCTTCCCCGCTCTGCTCTCTTCACCCTGAATCTTAAACAGAACAGGATCGGGGGCCGGCTCCTGCCTGCCAGGCACGATTTCAGCTACAGTTGTGGTCGCCCGTGTGCTGAGGCGAGGGGGCGCTTTGCTCCTCAGGTGACGGATTGGCCCAGGGCCCAGGGTGACAAGTGACAGGCACACCTGTCTTTGCATGCAGAGACCTTCTCTGGACGGATGTCACGCAAGCGAATGTACTGGATGTGGGCAGGTGTGCGCGCGAATCTCTTACGTTTACAGGGACGCGACGGATCCAGAAACCATGCTCTTGTCGCTCGCTTTCTGCCCGGTAGACCTCCTTCGCCTGTGGGACTCCCCCGCCTCAGTCCCCACATGCAGGGTCTGGTCAAAGGAAGGGCTCCTTGAGTGTGGTTGCGGGGGCAGGAATACGGGAGCCATGATTTGTAGTTGTAGTTTGAACATGTCACCTAAAAGGTGGTGCGGCGTGCTTGAGTGTGGTATTGTCATGTTATAGCATGACATGCTCACGATTTTGTGGTAAAAGAGTCTGTAATAAACCAGGGGCGTTATTCGTGCCGGACCTTGTATTTGCAATAGGCTTCTTCTTCGACCTTGAGGCTGAGCTACTGAAGCAAATTCCTCATCTTAGAGAATCTTATCGGAGAAGGAGGTGTCACCTCATAAGGATGAGAAAGCGTCGCTGTGCTGAATATAATTCCCCTGCAAAGCCCACTCTGCTTTCTTTAGAAAGGCTTTTATTTATTTATTTTTAGAGAGAGGGGAAGGGAGGGAGAAAGGAAGGGAAGGAAGCATCCATGTGTGGTTGCCTCGCATGCGCCCCCTACTGGGGACCTGGCCTGTGGCCCAGGCATGTGCCCTGACTGGGAATCGAACCTGCGACCCTTTGGTTCGCAGCCTGCACTCAGTCCACTGCGCCACACCAGCCAGGGCCCACTCTGCTTTTGACTGACGGATTTGCGTCCTATTCCATGACGTCAGCGTTGAGGAGCCATCCGTCCCCACCGCCTTCTCTCTGGAGCAGAAATTCTAGCTATGCTTACAGCAGTAATGGATATAAATCTTCTCCTGCAAAGCGTTCCTTCAGAGAGGCTGTCTCTAGGTAGAACGAGCTCTGATTAGTCTCGGATGGCACATGTCTTCCAAAAACGCAACACATTACTTGCACCGAGAAGGGCTAACTTCTGAGCTCTACGCTTTCATTTCTAACCCCCAAAATAAGAATAACCCAAGAAACATATCCTCAGTATTTCCAGTACCATTTGTTTGCAGAGCTTTTTTTTTTTTTCCTTTTCTTTCTGATTAAAAAGTCCGAGCAAAAGACTCTGCTTTTCTTGTTGTTGTTGTTGCTGTTAGAGCAACAAGTGAGACCCCAGCCTCCAAGGAAGGGGAGGCTGGGTCTCTCGGGCTTCCTGCGGTGGGTTCGGCGGGGCGACTGGGCCGTGGGCAGCCCATGTGCGTGGCTGCACCGTGGTCGGAGGGCGTCTGGCCCTGTAAAGACTGAAGAGCGCTGGCTGAATCCGGCTGCTTTGGGGGTCCCCTTCCCCTGCGCCCCTCCTGCGAGCAGACCTCTGCGGCAGCGTGAAGACAAACAGAGGCAGGCTGCTGAAATGCAGGCCCTAACCTGACCCTCCGCGCGCTGACAAAGGAGGGCTTTGAGCTCCCCAGGGAAACAGCCGCTGCATTTTATCACACCGTGAAATTCCCTCATTTCACTCATGGGCAGGAGGGAGCGGGCCCTGCCTCTGGCTGCTTAGCCATGCGGGCGGGCGGGTCAGCGCGGATGGCAGGGAGGGCGGTGGGGGCCCCGGGGATGACGGAGCAGCAGCAGGCCCCCGGCGCCCCTTTGCACCGCTCTGATTGGGAGGTGGTCCATCCAACTCCCAGGAGCCCTCGACCCGGGGCACCGCCGCATTCTGCTCTCATAGCTCTGCTGTCTTCTGGGGGGTGGGGGGACTCGCGGGACAGGGGCACTGGGCCGTCACCTGTGCCCACAGGTGCCCCTCCCGGGGCGGGGAGGGAGGCCGGCCCTGCGCGGCCAGGCTGGCATCTGAAAACAGCTCACAGCCTCTGCCGTCCGATGTGCCCTTCTTGGGGCCTTCCCTTTGCTGTCGGGCCTTCGCAGGTGAGTCCGCAGCTGCCTGTTCACAGCGAGTTACGTGGGCGCCGTTCCTCACGGCCTCTGCAAACAGCCAGAGACGTCGGGCGTGTCCAGTGCCCTGGCGGAGCAGCAGGAAAGCACACCTCGTGGACGCAGAGACATCAGGCATGCGGCCCCCTTACTGGCCGGCGATCGGCGCTGTGTTGGGGGAGCGTCACCGCTGTGCTACTCGGCCGATGTGAGGGGTTTCGGTCCCTCTCGTGAACTGACCTGCGCACCACAGGCTGAGCGAACTGGGAACAGAATAATCACACGGGGGAGGTAAACACCCTTCACGTTTCTCTCCGTGTGTCCTCGGCTCATGATTCGGTTGAAGGTGACCATCCCCAGTTATAGCAAGCGGTCTTCTGAGCTCGTGGGCTGTGAGCTCCTTCTCTAGAGTTTCCGAATCAGTGTGCCGCGCCGGTGAGGCTTCCGAAGCTGCTTCCCGGCGCAGGAGAGCAGCCCTTGAGTGCGTGACGTCACGCATGTGTGAGAATGCGGGGTGTGCTCACATCGGCACGCCCACCTGCCAGGACGGGAGCCTTCCCGAGGGAGTCCCGCTGCTTCCCGCCGCGGAGCCGGCCACGCTTCTTTCTTTACGATGACGTCGCTCAGGCGTGGGTGCCACGAGCACCGCTGGGTGTCTGGACACATGGAAGCGCGTTCGTTCGACAAAGGAACACACATTTCTTCCATCACAGACTGTTCTGCACCCGGGCTTCACGCCTGCTCTGCAAACACAGCAGTTCCTCCGTGTGCCCAGAAGCTGCGGTCGCCTCTGGGTGGCCTGTGGGTTATACGCCGTGTCTCCCCTTTCGGCCGGCGCACAGCGCAGACCTCGGGGTGGCGCTGCGGGGTGCCGACGCACCGGGTGCAGTTCGTGCTGCGGCGGAGCTGATCCCGACAGAGACCCGACCTCCTGCCATCCCACTTGCCACGCGCTCTGGGCCTCGTCCGTGTTCTGTTTTCTGCGCAGTTACGTTTTCACCCAGAAGGCTCTGCCCAGCTCCAGGCCGGGCCAGGGGGTCCCATCTGGGCTTCTCCACACTCTTGTTCCGTTGCGGACGGACGTCGCCCCCTTGCTGGAAGGGCTTGATTAGCTTTGTCCTTCACGGCACGTCAGCGCTGAAGCCGGCAGGCAGGCCATCCCGGGTGGCCCCATCCGCACTGTCTTCCTCAGAGACCCGGCCACCCAGAGGCGGCTCAGGAACCACGTGCAGGGCAGGGGGCGCGGAGCGCAGGGCGCAGAGTCGAGGGAAAGGCACGTCCTGCGTTCTCTCCCAGGTGAGTGGAAGGGGAGCTTACAACGAACACAGGGGACACCGCCAAGCTTCGGAGACGCGGCGTGCGCCGTCTTTGCCTTCCCACAGGTGCCGGGTTGCGTCCCAGCGCCCGGCTGCGTTCTCAGTCGCCAGGCACAGACACGGCCAGGAGTTTCACACGGGGGCTTGGGCGCTTCTGCTGCGGCGGGGTGTGCGGAGGGGATGGGCCGCACCCAGCCTCCGGAAACGCCTGCATTGTGACGGGATGCTGCATCCTTGGTCTCCGAACGAGGCATCTTCCCGGAGAAGCCCGTCACACGCCCAGGAAGCTGAGGAACGCAGGCTCGGGTCCTGAGCGGAAACCCTGCCCTCCCTGCCCCACTCCCCTCCCCCCGCAGGGGTCCTGCATTGCAAAACGGCACACCTGCCACTGCTGCCCGACTGCAGCTGTTAGCCCTGGGTCCTTGCACTCAGAGCCGTGTGGCAAGGCCTTCTGGGAAATGTAGTTTTTGTCCCCCTCCGACCGGAAGGAGGGCGGAATGCAAGTTACTGCACACCTCAGCGTCCTCTCCAATACACTGGGCACTGGCCCCGTGGGGCTGCACACGGTCCAGTGACTGACAGTGACGTGAAACGAACCGCTCAGCCGTTCGGCCTTCCTGGCTCCCTGTGAGGCCCGCTCGGTGGCCCCTGTGGCTGGTGGTGGCTCCGCATCCAGGCACCTTTTTCTCTTTTCCCTGCGTTTTTATTCTTTTTCGGTTCGGCAGGGAAACCGAGGAACGCGTGGGTAACGCTGTCCAGAGAGCGAGCACAGAGTGAAACCAGCCGCGTGCAAGTAGCTGGGGGGGGCGGCGGTGAAAAGCAAAAGACCAAGAGAAGACGTCTTGCGTTGCACCCTCAATGGGGCGTTTCAGGTCCGAGAGCTTCCCCGGGGAAACGGAACGGAAGAAACCGACGAGTTCGTCTTCCGCCGAGCGCAGAAGGCTCTGCGAGACCCCACGAACAGCGGGGTCCTCCAACATACCTGCGCGGACGTGCAAAGGCCCTGAGTTGGCACTTGCGGCTGCTTTCGATGGGTCCGCAAGGGGCTTCCGGAAGGGGCTGATGACCCCAGAATTCCACTGGACCCGAGACGGCCTGTGTCCATCCTTTCAGGGCCGAAGGACCACAGCGCGCTACCAAGTATGCCTGTGACATTGCGCACGGTCCGAGTTTGGGTTCAAGGCCGAGCTGCTTCTTTGGCAATAGGGTGCCCTGCCCACCACTCACCCACATCCCCCAGCCCCGCTTTCCTCCTCCGCGCCTGGGCAGTAATGACTATGAGGCGCACGCACGAATTTCGGGCAGACCTCCCACTCGAGGCCGAGATGAACGGGCTCGTTCCAGGATGCGCTAATGCGCGAGAAGGGCCTTATTGTCGACAAAGCTGGGCCGTGTCAGCAGGCCAGGCAGACAGCAAGCATCAGACTCCTGCCCAGTTGGGGGCCGCGGTCCTTTCCAAGAGCACGCCGTGCGTGTGTCCCTGGGCCGTGGGGTGCCTACCCAAGCCACGCAGGCGGCTACGAAGCGGTCCTGCCGCCACAATAAGCCTCGGCTCCGGTGAGGATTAGCTGTCACACGCTCGTTGATTTGTCCCATGGTAACGACCGGCTTCCCTCTTCAGGACCCTCTCTCAGGGCTTGCTGCCGTCTGACACGTGGATGTCATTTCCGGGAATGCTCACTAAGCAGTGCATGTCCGCCTGTGGCGTTCTTACACACAGCCGACACAAGCCATCTTGTGATCCAGGCGACAGGCTGAACAGGAGGTCTGAGATTTCCGACGGGGGCCGGCCGCAAGCCACACGGCCTCCTGCGATGAGCGTGCATGAGGGCTTCGCGGCGGCAGCGAGGCCGTGCCAGACGGCAGGAGGAAGAGCAGCAGGCCACCCAGCTGGCCCCTGCGGGCGGCGTGGTCCCCCCGCTCCGCCGATGACATGGTTTCTCAGGAAGCGTGCGTTGCTAAGAAAGTGGGTAAGAAGAAAAGAATACATTCGGAGACCGGGGTCATTGCAAGACCTGCACAAACTTTCCAGCGGAGCATGAAATGAGGGGACTGCTAATCTCCATTCAGGGCGCGGCCTGGCAAGGTGTTGGTTAACCTGGGGGCTCGGCGGTGTCAGGAGCCCGCTGTGTGTGCGACACGCTGGCTTTTCCCGGGGGACAGGCCTGGCTGCGGGTGACCAGCCATCCCCGCTGAGCTCTGCAAAATCCGCTCTCAGGGCAGTGCGGGGCTGTGAGGACACACAATAGTTCTCTGCGAAAACCTGACCCGCAGCCCTGACAGCTTTGTGGGTCTGTTTCCATTCCCTGCGGGTCCCCGAGCAGTCGATTGGACAGCCCGCCAGAGCTCACACGCCTGTGACCACACGATCGTAAAACGTGGCGTGCGGGTGACACTTTCTGGGTTTCAGATGGCACAGAGAGAGAACGTCTCTGCAGCCACGGTGGCTTTCCCGAGCACTCTGACGGCAGACTCGCTGTTTATCTTCCCCGAGGGAAGGGTGGTGTTGCTGTCGGCTCGTAATGGTTCATGGAAAGATTCGAGAGCTTCTTCCCCTGAGCAAAGGCATCCCTACGGAGCAACTGTGCACATATGTTCACGGGCAGAAGCTCGTCCACCACACGGGCCATCACGCTCTGTTCTCACTTCCTAGACCCCCGACGCAGGCAGCGGGGCTGCGGATGGTTGCATTTACGAGTGGGCTTCGGCGGGGCGGGCAGATGCGGCTGGAGGCCACTCGCCGTTCAGGGTTTGTTACTGAGAGCTTTCTCGCTGCACACGAGCCCGGCAGACTCACGTTCTAGGTTCAGGGTGGGGAGGTGTCACTTGGATGCCATCGAAAGGGTTTGTTGGGTGCAGAGGAGGGCGGGGCACGGGGGGCGGCAGGCCTGGGGGGGCAGGGTATTTGGGGCGATGACACAGCCACGGGGGATGCACCGGGGGCATCCGGGCCGGCTGGGTGCCGCGCCGGGCCCTCCTGAGCTGGGCCCAGCCGCCTGCTCACCGAACCCGCCAGACGCAGCTTTCCAAGGCCTGGCAGCGCCCGTGACACTGCTCTGCGGGCCGGCCCGCCGTCCAGTTCCCGCGAGGGCGCGCGTCGGCCGCAGCTGCGTCTGGGCCTCCGTCCGCTGCCTCTCGCGAGCCCATCGGCAGCCGCTTTCTGACGTTTGTTCCTCTTTTGTCCGTTCACACATCTCCACACAGCCTCTTGGCCATGATGCCTGCTGCAGAAAAGCTGTGCTTTGAAGTGGTCTTCAGATTGCTTGGTGGGTGTTTAATTTTTAACGTGGTTTCAGGCCCTTCAGAAACGTTCAGAGGAAAGTGCTTCCCAAGGACTGTTGACGTAGCTGGGGCACAGCCGGCGTCCTGTCCCGGACGAGGGAGTGGCTTCTGGCTGTCCCGAGCGCTCAGCTCTCGGGGTCCCTGTCCACTGTATTTGCTGGAGCACATGGTGTTTCAGACCTGCTTTCCAGTTCTCCTTGCCCACGGTAATCCCTCCTGCATCTCTGTGTCCAGGATATTTATAGGAAATACATCCATTTAGTCATATATCAATACAATGTAATCACAATACATTACATAGCGATAAAACAATATAATAATGACACAACCATCATGACGATTGTAGGTAAGCCTATACATACAATTACGTATAACAATTTAAATAATAACAACTCTAATAGTTATATATGCTTGTACATACTTGTTATGATAGAGTAGATTGTTGTTACACACTCACAACTGCTTATTTGATTTCTTCTTTACCGAAGTTGTTGGTTTCTTTGCCGTGGGACAGGAGGGACACAGAGGCAGAGAATCACTGATGAGAGAGAGACTCATCGGTTGGCTGCCCCTCACGCGTGCCCCGACCGGGGAAAGATCCGGCCACCCAGGGGTGCGTCCTGACTGAGGACCGAAGCTGGGGCCCTTTGCTTGGTGGGATGATGCCCAGCCACGGAGTCGTAGTGCCATTCAGGGCTCGTGGGTGACTGTCCGCCCACCACTTGCAGTCGAGTTTACAGCAGACACCCGGACCTTTCACCCTTCAGGGCCCCACCACGCCCGCCTCTCCCCTGTGCCGCCCGCCTCTCCGGGCCCCTCGCGGCATCCGTCATTTCTAGGGTGCGGGGTTCTGCCTCTGTCGCCTGCGCCCCATTTGGGTCAGCGTGTCGCTTCGTCGTAGCTTGGTTCTGGTGCTGCTTGGGGCCTCCCACGGGGGGGACCGGGGTGGGCGTTCCTGTTCCCGGACATGTTCTCATCGTCACTGCATCGGGTGGTCCCTCCAGGTCTGTCCGCCATGCAGCTGTCAGCTTCCTTGTGTGGTTAACGATTTTTGAACCCGAGGTGCCACCCTGCGACCCTGTTTGAAACTTCGGTGCTACGGTCCGAGGCCGCAGCAGACGCTGGCTGCTCAGGGCGCACGCTTCGCCTGCTGTGAAATCGCGTCGCCTGTCTATTTCTACGGCGCTAGCGACTCGCACAGTGGTGTGCGTTCCGTGAGAAAGAACCACACTTCGAGTATGGTTTTCTGCCCTGGCCAGGCGGCTCAGTTAGTGACAGCCCTGTCCCATCTTCCAAAAGGTTGGGGGTTCGACTCCTGGTCGGGGCACATACCTCAGCGGCGGGTTCCGTCCCCGGTCGGGGCGAGTACAGGAGGCCGCTGGTCGATGTTTCTCCCTCACGTCAATGTTTTCCGATAAAACTCCCTTATTCGTCGTTTTCCATGTAAATCGTTTTCTGTGTATTTCCTTATTTCTAACACGTTCGGCGCCTCTGGAGGTCAGACTTCCCTTCATGGTAAAAAGTAGTTGCGGTGACACCCAGGCCCGACTCCTTGATGAACACTGAGGCCGGAGGGCCGTTCCCCTTCAGACGCTTCAGAGAACGCTGGTGCGGGCTCTGGAGCGCCACTCGGGTCGGCGCTCTGCCGGCCTGTGGTTTGGGCTCCGGAGACCGTGCGACGGCACCTCTGCGGGCCGTCTGCCAACACCGTTCCTGGCTCTGCCCAGGCACGGCGCTCTTCTCGACACATGGGATGCTAACGGTTTCTATGCCAGTTTACAGCTGGACACGGTCCACGCCTCTTCCGAAACGCCGTCGGGGGGGGGGGTGCACATGTGTTAGGAAATATTCTGAAGCGATAAACCGTGTCCATCATTAAAAAAAAAACAAACAACAACAAAACCAAACAGATCGACAGTTTCCCACAGACAGTTGCTGCCATTCATTTAGAACACAGGAATGGCCTTTGGACATTTCCAGGGATAGCATTGTTATATGCTTTGGGTATATACCTGTATGAAATAAAAACTGGGATTATTTTGTGGAAACCGAAGCTTTTTCGTGACATCTAGGCAGAAACACAGATAAAATGGAACCACGCGCTGTTGTCTGATCTTTGTGATTCAGCAGGTCATAGCTGCGTGGAAGGTGCCTGCGCGCCCAACCTGTGCAGAGTCTGAGATTTTCCCTCCTTTCAGACAATTACTGCAACATGCTTGGTGGGCCTGGAATGAAAAGAAACTTGACTTTCCCGTTCCATGAAAAGAAAAAGGGTAGATAGCAGGGAAATAGCAAATAACTAAAAAAAAAAAAAAAAAAAAAAAGGAAGCCAATTTATTGTGCACGTACTACACGCAGGCATTTTTAAATGTTGTCATTACACATTTCATTTCAAAAGAATCCTCTTGGGCATGTACTCGTGCACCCTTTTAGGTCTCAGAAGTGTGTGGCCCCGAGAGGTTAAAATGAAGCTGACCTGGAGGAAAAAGTACCTGGCAAGTGCTAGGTGAGGGACTGTGTGCTAGGTCAGTCGGATGCCAGGGGTGCCCGCCCCTCCCGTTGTGCTGACCCCTGCTTGAAGCTTCTGTCTGCACGCGTCTCACTGGAGTCATCTGTCTGCTCGGCGCCTTCAGGCTCCGCCACCAGAGTTGCACCTAGAGGGGCACACGCCCATCTCAGCATCAGCCCTTTGTCACCATGGAAAACCGGGGCGGGCTACTCATGCCCATTGTCCTGTGTCTGTGCATCCACATTCCTGCCTCCTGTGAGCCAAACCGTGGAGTCCATGGCCAGTGTCCAACGGCAGATGACGCTGTGGACCTGAAGCCTGAGACCCAGCCATGGCTGCTCTGAAGGCCTTCGTGTCTGCACATGTCCAAGGTGTACGTGGGGTGAGATGCCCTCAAAGCTTCCGTGCGTCACTTAAAATCCTGCCTTTCCAGACTTCCGGACAAGATGGAGGCGTAGGTGGACACACTGTGCCTCCTCTCACAACCAAAATTAAGGACAACAAAGATTTAGAAACAAGAAAACAATCAGAACTGATAGAAAAATTGAACTGTATGGAAGTCCAACAACTATTCATCCAGACGGGTAGAAGGGGCAGAGTGGCAGCAGGAAAAGGTGGAGGTCCGGGCCCGGGAATGCAGGCAGCAGCGGCTGGCAGTTCCCAGGTGCACAGGCAGCAGCCGGCGGACTCTGGGCCCACAGGCAGCAGCTGGCAGACCCCAGGCATGGGGTGGCAACTGTGCAGACCCAGTGAGGCTGCACAAGGCGGCTGGCTGACCAGGTGGTCCCACATTCGCACACAGATGATCCAGGCGAAGGGGAAGTGGCGGAAGGGACTAGAATCCAGGAGAGAGTGGAGCAGGCACCATTGTTCCCTCTTAGACCCCGCCCCCACATATAGCGTCACAACCCAGCGACCGGGCTGCCCCGCATAGGGGAACACCTAAGGCTCCACCCCTCATATGTAACAGCTGCGACCAGACCAAAACCAAACCAAAACAAAAAACCCACCAAAAATGGCTCAAACTGGAGAACAAATGAAAGCCCCAGAGCCAATTCCTCTAAGCCGTGAAGAGATAGCCAACTTATCAGATGCACAGTTCAAAGCACTGGTCATCAAGATGCTCACAGAATTGGTTGATTTTGCTCACAAATTAGATGAACAAATGCAGGCTACAATACGTGAAATGAAGGAAGACACATTGGGAACCAATAGAGATGGAAGGAAAACTGGAACTCAAATCAATGGAGTGGACCAGAAGGAAGAAACAAACAACCAAAAAGAAAACAAGGAAGAAACAAGAATTCAAAAAAAATGAGAGGCTTAGGAACCTCCGGGACATTGTTAAACATCCCAACATCCAAATTATAGGGGTACCAGAAGGGGAAGAAGAAGAGCAACAAGTAGAAAACTTATTTGAACAAATAATAAAGGAGAACTTCCCCAATCTGGCAAAGGAAATAGACTACCAGGAAGTCCAGGAAGCTCAGAGAGTCCCAAAGAAGTTGCACCCAAGGAGGAACACGCCAAAGCACATTGTCATTACATTAGCCAAGATTCAAATGAAGGAGAGAATTCTAGAAGCAGCAAGGGATAAGGGGACAGTCACCTCCAAAAGAGTTCCCGTCAGCTGATTTCTCAAAAGAGACCTTGTAGTCAAGAAGGGGCTGGAAAGAAGTATTCCAAGTCATGAAAGGCAGGGACCTACAACCAAGATTGCTCTATCCAGCAAAGCTGTCATTTAGAATGGAAGGGCAGATAAAGTGCTTCTCAGATAAGGTCAAGTTCAAGGAGTCCATCATCACCAAGCCTTATTATATGAGATGTAAGAAAAAGAAGATAAAAAATAGGACAGTGAAAAGACAGCAAACTCACAGCTATTAAGAACCACACCTAAAACAAAAGCAAACTATGCAAACAGCTAGAACAGGAACAGAACCACAGAAATGGAGATCATATGGAGGGTTAGCAACAGGGGAGTGGGAGGAGGAGAGAGGGGGAAAAGGTACAAAGAATGAGTAGCATAGATGGTGGGTAGAAAATAGACAGGGGGAGGGCAAGAATAGTGCAGGAAATGGAGAAGCTAAAGAACTTATGACACATGGACATGAACTAAAGGGGGGAATGTGGGTGGGAGAGGGTGTGCAGGGTGGAGGGGAATGATGGGGGAGAAATGGGACAAGTATAATAGCATAATCAATAAAATATATTTTTAAAAAAATCCTGCCTTTCCATGTTGTGGGCTGTCTCTCTGCCTGCCAGCGGGTTCCAGCCTCGCCATGTTCCTGCCTCCTGGTGTCCTAGCGTTTGCATCTACGCACATACGCAGCAGGAACGAAACAGACCCAAACAGCATCTTCCTGAACTCTGATCTCTTCGGTCTCGCTCTTCTCTGTCTCGCAGATGCAAGCTCCCTAGACTCTCAACACCCCCGTCTTTGCCGTTGCTGCACTTCCTCTGTGACATGCATCCTGGACGTTTCTTCTTTGTTTTTATTGTTCACACTGTGGTACATGCCTCCATTGCCTCTTCCGCCCTTTGCCTGCTGCCCTCCAGCCCCTGCCCCCTTTCCTCTCACTCTCACCAAGCTGTTGTGACTATGAGTGATGCGTTCATGCTCTTTTGTTAACCCTTCCGTATTGTGGGCTTCTGCTTATGAATGAGCATGCCTTCTTGACCTTTCTAGACTGTGAAGAACTTGAGGACAGGTTTCTTTGTGTGTCTGCAGTGTGTAGATGAGGGGAACCCATCCCTTGTTAACACGGCGCAGTAACAGAATTCAGCACACGGTTATAGGAGGAAAGGAGGAATGGATGAATGAGGGATGCAGAGAGAAAGAAAAGAGGAAGTTGCAAATGCTTATCGCTAGCCCTGACCTTTCTCCGCAACTCCTTCCTCTAAACCCACCAGACACCTCCAAGCCATCGGCTCAAACTCACTTCCTCATCTTTCCCCACGCGTGTTCCTCCCACACGCTCCATCTTCCGGACACCATCAGGCCCTTGCACACTGGGGCCAGAAATTTTGCTGTCTTCTCATTCCCATTCCCCGCCCCCCATGCCCGTCTTTCCAAGCTGACCAGGAACTGTGCCTACGGGCTTGTGCGCCCCCATGGGCTTTCACAGGTTCCTGTGCCCCCTCATCTCCCACCATCCAGACGCCACACCGGCACTATGGTGGAGAGGAGATTTTGAAGACATTGCAAACCTTTAGCTTTGGTTTCGTTTGTGGCAACATCTCACGTCTCTGGGCCATGGTAACGCACCTGTCATCGTAAACAGAAATTGGGGCTGGAAGTTCTTGCTCAAGGCGGTCAGTGGCTCGTCATCGACTTCCAAGGGCCATCTCCACGCCTGGTGTTTTACTGTGTTCGCCCTCCCCTTTGCTTTCACGGTGCACTCCCCACTCCCCCGTGTGTTTCTACCACATGGCCCAGACCCCAGGCGTAGGTGCAATGACTGTGCGAGTTCTAACCATCCTTCTCAGCTCGGTCATGAATCCTCGGTTCTCTGACGTTCTCTCCAGTGACCCCATGCAGAAACGCATATCACACCCTTGTTTCCCACGGGGTATTTTCTTCTCCCCCCTATTTTGGACTTCATGGCTGTCGACGTACTTATTGAGATCCATCCCCCTTCTGGAGATGATAAGCCACCTCAGCAGAACGCACCCTTCCCCCCGCCCCCTGCCTTGGTGACTAAGTCAGGACCCTGCACGTCGGAAATACGGACTCACGTTTGTCCATTTAGCAGAGGTTCATTTCAACAGGCTGAAATACACGGAATGCTGGTTGCTTTGGTTTTGTGTGGTTTCTATTCTCTTAACAAAGTGCAATTTTGGTTCCAGTCCCTTGAACACTGGACATAGGGAAACATTTGAATTGTGAAGGAACCTTTTTGGCTTCGGAATTTATTCCGATTGCTACGTAGGTCATGGAACTTTTGTGCTGTTCTTTTATGAAAGTGTGGACGTTGGTCTCGATGGTAGCTCAGCTAAGCAACGATCCATAATTTCCTTCTGCGCTCATCCTTTGCTTTGTAGAATTGCACCGCTTTGATGCAGAGCACCAGTGTCATCGGCTGTGATGACCCCAATATCTGGAATCCGCAGCAGCTGGGAATTCTGGGACTGAGCCCTGTCTGGGATCATAGTACTTAGTCATCTCGTGGGTTTGCAAAGCCCTTGTGGGTTTCCAAATCCCCTTCACACGCACCGCCTCACTAAGCCCTTGTCGGCTTGTGGCAGAACTAGGGCAGGGCTTTGTCATGAAAATGAATCCCTTGGCCGGGCCAAGGCACGGCGCAGTCCGGCTCCTGCAGGCTCCGTGGAGCCGCTGGCTTTGTGCCCCTGGCCTCCGTAAGTGGCCACTTGCTGTCCCTGACAAGGAAGAACAACAGAGCCTAGCCCGACACCCCCTGCCCCCCGTGGGTTTGTTGGGAGGGTCGGTGCGCACGTCACTCTAGAGGGTCTCTGCGTGTCCGCACTGCTCCCAGCTGCCTGCCGCTCCTGCTCGGTGATGTTTTACCAAGTTCACACGAACGAGGGCGCGCTCCTTCTCGGATCCGCCAACAGGCTGCGTGCTCTTCCCTGTTGGCGACGGGATGCCCGGCAGCCAGGGCTCGAACCCAAGGCTCTCCATCCCTGCGCTGTGAACGGGCACTCACGCACCGTGCACACCGGGGTGCTCCTCAGGGTCCGTTCCTCCCTCCCCATGCTCAGCCCCGTCCGCCCCGTGGAGGGTCCCAGCGCCCAGCACGGCGGGCAGGCGAGTTCCCTCCTGCAAGGAGTCTGCAGTCCGTGGGAGAGACGGTGGCCGCCGTGTCCCGCAGGGACTCCCCACACCGGTCACAAAGGAAGGGTTACAGGTCTGGGGGGAAAGTGGGAGCGATGCTGCGTGAGTGCAGAGAGCAGAAAGCAGCGTGGGCAGCAGCGCTCAGAGACAGACGGCGTGAGCGGCTGTGGAGCGGGGGGAGGGGCACAACAGGTGCTGTGAAGGCAGAATCGGGGCGGCGGGCGGGCCGGCGGGAGGAGGGTGTCGCTGTGGGGAATGGACACGAGGCCCCGCTTGGAGGAGGAGTCCGTGCGAGGCAGGGCAAGCTGGGGAGGCTGGGTCTGCTCGTCGCCCAGATGTGGTCCGTGGGAACCCATCTGCCCTGGGCTCGATGTGATGATAATGGTTTGCTGATTCTACCCGGGAACTCGCCCTGTCAAACCCGTGCCCAGGAAGGATGAAAGCAGCCGAAATAGACGAAATCGCGCCACGATCAGAGCAGCCTTTCCTGCTCTTCCTGGAGGACGCGGTTTTCTCAAGCCCGGCTCTGCTGTTACGACGGAGGCACTGCATCTGTGTTGTGCTTTAGCCACAAATTCTCCCCTCAGCGCCACGGACACTTGCCGCCAGAGAGTTTGGCAGTGGGGGCCGGGGACAGCTGTGCTGGGCATCGCAGGGGGTTTAAGCAGCATCCTTGATCCGACCGATGAGAAGCCAGCGCCTCTGTCCTTAGTCATCACACGTCCGAGCATCTCACTCCTTGCCTGATGTCCACCGAGCACATCTGACCATTCCGAGCCACCAGGCAATGCCACTAATTTACTCACTGTCCTACACTGTCCACAAACCACAATGAACAGAGACCTGTATAGGGTGCAAAACACACTTGAAAATTGAAAGGTTTTCACGAAATCCTTATCACTGGCTGCGGCGTGCCGCTCGCGGTGCCGGGCAGTGCTGGCGACAACCAGAAGGACAGTTTCCTGGACGTCGGGGCGGCTGCGGCTTGCCGTTCTTCCTGTTTCTTAACGCAACCCCACCCTTCACGCCTGTTCACGACTGTGGGCCCCTGCAAGCGTCTGAGCGTGCCAACCCTAGGCACGTGTTACAGGCTGATGTCCCTGTGTCTGTAGATGGAGCCCACAGGGGTTCCATCAGCTGCTGCTGGAAGGGCGAAGGGGGCAGGCGAAGTCCCGAGGACTCGGCGCCCCGTGTCTGCCATGCTAGCGGGACATTGCACACACCGCTCTTCTTACGGTGCCTTTTACAATGCGAGATGAGTATAAAGTTACCATCTAAGCAAGCGATATCATCAGTTTTTGTCCGTGCGAAGTAAATAATTGGCATCTGTTTGGCAAGTGATAGCGTATGCGATTGGCTCTCCCAACCTGATTCTTTAAAAGAAAAATTCATCTGAATTTGGAAGTTTTTCTTCACTGCGTTTGAGGCCGTAGGTTGGGAGGAAATGCTTTGAAGCAGTGTGGATCATTCCAAAACCTGAAAGCCCGAAACACTTGCTGGTATCGCCCTGCCTGGGTGGCTCCGTCGGTTGGAGCATTGTCCCGCGCACACCGAAAGGTTGTGAGTTCGATCCCCGGTCAGGGCCCACCGCTAGGTTGCAGGTTGGATGCCTGGTCTGGGTCAGTGTGTGAGGCAACGGATCAATGCTTCTCCCTTACACAGATGTTTCTCCCTGTCTGTCTTTCTCCCTTCTTCTCTTTAAAACCAACATATCCTCAGGTGAGGATGTAAAAATACATGAAAATGAAACACTTCCTAGTCCTGCCTTTCATTACCGTTTTCTCGAAGTCTGAGGCAGTAGGTGACCAGGACACATACAGCTGTGATACACCATAAATTCCAATGCAATTGTCTCTAGTCGGACTCTTTCTCTTTCCAGCTGTGTCTTTTGGCAAAACATTTTTTTTTTTTTTAAATTACTACAAGTCCTTGGAGAAACAGGAAGGATTTTCTTCCTGTCTGATGCGAGAGAGAAATGGCTGTCATTACTTTTTCCCCTCTTTGGCGTTTGTTGAAGCCGTCTCCGTAGCCAGCAGCACGGTAAAGAAATTGAGCTTGGGCAAGTTGATCCTGCAAAACTGACTCAGCTGCCTACGTTTGGCTGTTCTTGACAGGCAGTTTTCGCAGAGGATTATTGCAGGAAAAGCTTGTACTGTCATTCGTTACATTCAGAGGTGGAGCTTAGGCACCGCTGACGAGCGGTTATTGGAAACGAGGCAAGCCGGCAGTGAAAAGGGGGCTGTGAATGAATGGCACCTACCAGTGCTAAATTTCGAAGACAGCTCGGGGATTAACCCGACAGGAATGTTATGCATTGCTTCCATCAGCGGCTCAGAAATGCGCCCCGTTGTATAAGGGATACTTGTTGTGAAGAAGGTGCTTGCCCTCCATCCTGTCGGGAGTGCGGGTGGCCAGCTGCCATGGTGGCAATTCTGAAGGTCCGGGTTTTTCCAGGCACAGGTGTGTGTAGATATGAACATGCAACCTTCTACATGGGGACCGGTGTGCTTTCGTCACTGACACCTTCAGCACGGACAGAAAACCGGAATGACGCGATGACTTGCAGGCATGCGGAGCTGCCCTGCCCTGAGCCGCTTCGATATGGGCTACATGCATGCGGCATCTGTCCAGAATCAAACGACGGGCTTACCCTGCAAGTAGCTGCAGCCATGTCCAGGAGCACCCCAGCTCTTGTGGGGGGGGGGGTCTCGATGCATCGAAGCTCACTCCTCCAGCGGGACAGAACCGCAGGGCGTCTTGGACCGTGCCCTTTGTTCACTTTAAACGGTCTCGAGGAGGCATTGGGTCGGGCAGGCTTCTCGAACGCCACTGAACCTCAGGGCCCGGGAGCCGGCGTCTCCAGGTCCTCAGGAGAGCCCTGGGGATAAGGCCTCGGCAGGTTTCCGAGGAGATGGGGCGTGGTCGGGGTGGTATGGCCATAGATAAGGCACTGACAGATTTCTACGAAAAGAAAAAAAAAGGAACTCTACAAGGAACTCATAAAATAGGTCCCGTAGACAAGTGTTTAAACTCTCTCACTGCTGTTAGAAAAATGGCATTCTTTTAGAATTGTTCTTTTAGTGGAAAAGCGTACATTTGTTTTGGAACATGCTTAAGAGAGGAGAACATTGATAAATGTGGCTTAGGCTCGCTCAGATAGGTCTTGGAAAAGTCTCAGTGATGAGCTCAAGTTTTTAAAAATTCGACTAACGAAAAAGGAATTGTTCGTATGCAATATTAAAGAATATACGATCTAAAATAGTCTCATAGGACATAGGTTGTTTCCTAGTGAAACTTAACATGAAACAAAAAAGAGAGGCTACAGACTCTGTTTTCATCAAAGTCTTTCATCCCCACCCCCCCACCCCCCAGTTTTAGTGGGCTGTAATCAACATTGAACATTGTAGGAGTGATGATTCTATATACTCACATATTGTAAAAGATTTACCACCATAAGGTGGTTCCTTTTCAACTTTAACAATAATCAGAGCTTCTAGGAGGACTTGCTAAAAGATTTATGGGCCTCACCCTGGCTGGTGAGGCTCAGTGTATTGAGCACTGCCCTGTGAACCAAAGGGTCCCCGGTTCGATTCCCAGTTAGGGCACATGTCTGGGTTATGGGCCAGATCCCCGGTAGGGGGTGTGAGAGAGGCGACCACATATTGCTGTTTCTCTCCCTGGCTTTCTCCCTCTCTTCCCCTATCTCTAAAAATAAATTTAAAAAATCTTTAACCAAAAGAGATTTCTGGGCCCCGATCTCAGGGATCCTGACTGTACCGCTAGAAGCAGGCCACGTATCGGCATTTCCTGTGACCTCCAGGGGAATGCCCCAGTTACTGGCCGTCCATCACACCTGCAGGAGCACGGCCGTAATGGACGGGCTGTGATACAGGTGCGGTGGTTTGTTTTCAGGTAGTCATTTTAACTAGAAATGGCAAGAGATACTTGAAAATTAAGTGTTGTCCTAGATTTTCCAGTGTGCTGTGAAACTGCATCGTTATTTTAAAACAGTCAGGTTATTCCAAGGTAGACTGACAAAGTCCTATCGGCGGAGATCCTGAATTCTATGTGACACCTGTATGGAATTTCACTGGGCCTGGGGTCCTCATGGAGAAAGTGATCAGGAGGGAAATAGGAAGCATGTAGTGATGAGCTTACGGGTGCCAGGCTGGGCCAGTATTTAACGACCGACATTGACTTGGACGTGACTATTAATTCTACCAGCTCGAACTTGCGTGAGAAATACAATTCTGAAAACCCAATCTCCATTCGTATGAATGCAGCATTTTCGTTTCGACTCTGAGGCCTACCTCGTCCCTCCTGTTTATTACTATCTACTTTTATTTTGTTCTATTTACATACTGTGCTACAGACAGGAATCAACTATATACTTTACATGTACATATATATACTTTATTGTTTCGACAATACTGTTTGTTATTAGAATGGTTATTGAACAACAGATCTTATGTCTTATCTTTTATTACAGTGCATGTATCCATGGTCATGCGTATAGATATTAAAACTGTATTCTGAAAGTCATGTCAGGTTTATTCAGCATATTTTAATAGAGTAATTAAACTGGGGGAATGTTGATACTGTTCGGTTTACTGAGCTGAAGACATAAGTGAACAACCGTGTGTGTGTGTGTGTACATGTACGTGGATTAACACAGCGCATCTTTGCGCAGTCACTTACAGGCCAGTACACAGACCAGCATCTCCGCGTTGCCAAGAGCAAACCAAGCTAGACTGAGAGTTTGTCAGAAAAGCCACGTCGTGGGTGATGCCCACCTTTAAGAAGTATTTCCGATGCAACCTGCTCCACCGGAGAGTGGCCGTCCCCGCTTGCCCTCTGGGTCCCGCCCTCACTGTGCGACTCCTCAGCTGTGTTCCTCAGCTGCCCTGCCCGGGGCCGAGACGCTGCCCCGCACCCGCCCGCACAGCTGAGCCAAGCCCCGCGCGTGCCGGGAGAAGGAGGCCCACCGCACTGAGGGCACAGGGGGCTCCCTCCTGCCGGTTGTCTCACTCCCCTTTGCTGTCCCCCCGCAGTGCCTGGAGCCCTGCAAGGAGTCCCGGGACCTGCGGAAGGAGACGTGCCAGAGCTTCTGCGAGGTAAGCAGCGCCGGGAGCGGAGCGGGGGCCCTGCGCCCCTGCGTCCGTGCGCGGGGCTGCCGGCGACCGGGGTGCGGTGGGCCTGGAGCGCTTCTGCAGCCTGGGTGTTTCGCGTGTGCGGGCGTGTGAATGCGCATGCAAAGGAAAACCATGCTTGGGCCTTCGGCGGCCTCCGTGGCTGTTCAAACAGACACAGAAAAGCCTACACCTCGGTTGCAAGCACCGCACCCTCCACCCTCCCCACGCCCCTCCTCCCACCACCGACACACAGATGCACACAGGCAGGTGACCACGCCAGGGCGTGACTCCGAGGGGCTCACTCTGGGTGTGTGTAGTGCGGACAGCAAACGGGAAGAAGTGAATCAGGCCCCTGGGCGCATCCACCAGAGCAGAGGCTGGCAGGTAAAAAAAAAACCAACAAAACAGCACCAATGGACGAGGGCGGAGACTCGGTAGTGAGGCCGTCCCCTTGTTGTCCGCGGTGGGTAAAGCACACTCCTGTAAGAAGAGGATACTTTGTATTCTATTCTGTTTTTAAAGACTTTTTAAGTTTATTGATGACAGAGAGAGAGAGAGAGAGCGAGAGCGAGAGAGAGAGAGACTGATTTGTTGTTCCACTCATGGATGCACACATGCATTGGTTGATTCTTGTACGTGCCCTGACTGCGGATTGAACCCACAGCCTTGTTGTATCAGAACAATGCTCTAGCCAACGGAGCTACCCAGCCGGGGCTGTGTTCTACTCTGTGCACAAACCATGCATCTATGTGAACCAACGAACGCCATTGCAGAGTCCTAAGGAGCCAGCCGGGCCAGGATGCTTCCTTTATAAACCCGTCACCGTTACTTGGTATCAGGGACTGTGGGTCCGCACGATTTTGTCTGGTCCCTGAGGAGGGAGCTCTCACTGCAGGCCGTTTGAAACCTTTGTCCCTGGAAATCCCCACGGACCTGGCCGGCGCTCTCTCTGCCATCACTGGGAAGTCGTCTGGACCCTGCCTGGTTTGTTACAGTGGGGCTCGCGCACAAAGTGTGATTCTGCAGAAAGTGTGAGCGACACCTTGAGCCACGGGGAGCCCGGAGCCCAGCTCCTGTGCGCGCCTTTGCGAAGAGACATCTCTCAATGCTCCATGAGCTCGCGTCTCGACGTTCAGCGTGGTTCTCTGATCGCTGTTAGGTCTCTGGGGCTGTTCCTCGTCGGGTGGCTTCGCCTTTGTCTTGAGGTACGTGTCTGAGCATCCTGTTGAAGTAAACGGAACCCTGAAAAATCCTGTCCCTGTTTGAGCCTTTTTAGGGCGAGCCGTTCACCGAGACCGACCTCATACGATTGATTGGTCATCGCCTTGTGGATTACGAATGCGTGCAAGGTCTACGTGGTCGTGAGGCCGAGCTGGCCGGTGGTGACGGTGATGCTTGGGCGTGAGTGCAGAGTGCATTTTTCATCCAAATGTCCCTTTTAACTCGGGGTTGGCGGCACTCATGACAGGGAAAGGCTTCAAGGAATGCTCACGAATGTTTACAGTTAGGAGATTTCCTTCACCAGTCATCTTATAGAGGAAATGATCCTCCTTCCACCCCACTTTATGTCCCTGTATCAAGTTTTGAAGTTTTGGAGAATGCAGCTCCTGAACATACCAAGAGCATCAAAGGACTTTGTAAAGTTGTGCGGTAATCTATGGACTCGGTAGAACATGTTCTCGATGGAACGCAGGCTTTTCTTTTTCCTTTCTTTAATAGCGAGACTCGATCTCCACTGAATTTTTACGTGCCACCGAGGAGGATAGTATTATAGGAGGCTCCGCTGGGGGACCCTTGACGAGTTCTGGACATTTCTAAGCAGCTGAGATGGAATGATTGAAGAGCTATCCTGTCTGAGAGCAGCTTGGGGCATATCGTGGCCAATGTGATAGGACTGCCTTTGAGTGAGAAGCAAAGGTGCCCTCAGTCAGAGTGCACATGAGGTCAACGGGAGCTGTTTCGATCGAGGCCGCCACGCTGGGCATCTGTGGCCGGCCCGTGGGACCTGCACTTAGAGGGTCCCGGAGAATTCTGTAGGGGGGACGTGGCTAGCAGCCCAGGTTGGACGGCTTCTATGGAGCTACTGGACTGCATAGGTAGACTCTAAGGGAGGAGCTGCCAACCAAACGCACACGGCTCTTTCTAGAAGGTTCAGCTCCCTCTGTAAGCTCGCCCGAGGGGGAAAGCAGGCAGAGAAGGGCTATGGTCAGGGGCTCCCATTCTGAGGAAGTGATGCTTGCGTGTTTTTTCCTGGAAAGGCTTGTCGGCCACAGCGGTGGAGCATCTTGTCTGCAAGGTGGGAGCCGCGTTGCGTAAATAGCTCAGGTTTCTGGGAATGAGTCCATTTCAGTGCACAGGTGCGGGGGCTGTTCTTGCTTCTGCAGAGGCAATGCGGGATCCAGATAGCTCTGTTCAGGTTCATCTGGGGTGCGGGTCGCTGGGACTCTGCTAACACGCAGCTTCAGACCCGGTCGGTGTGAGCACGCATCTGCGTGTCCAGTGGGGACGTATGGGAGCTGCAGAGCCAACTGTCACCTTGACGCGGCAGGCTCCGGGTGTCCCCCTTTGGTGCTGGGGTTCCCCATCAGGCCCTCACTTTCCGTTGCCTATTAATTCTGGGAAGTCCTTGGGCTTGTCTTCCACGACACTCTGTAGACCAAAAATACGCAATTAATTCTGATAATGATGGAAAATAAAGAGATGGCAATGGGTCTCAGAAGGGAGTGTTGGCCCCAGCCCGTGAGGCTCAGTGGGTTGGGCATCATCCCGCAAAGTGGAAGGTCGCCGGTTCAATTCCCACTCACGGCACATTCCACGGGTTGAGGGTTCAGTTCCTACTCGTGTTGTGTACAGGAGACCAACAGATGAACGTTTCTCCCTCATTGTGATGTTTCCCTCTCCTTCTCCCTCAATTCCCCCCCATCTCTCTCTCTTTAAAAAAAAAAAGGGTCTACAATTTGCCTGGGAATGAAGCCAACTGTAATCACATCTAATAAATTAGCATGTGTCACTGACTTTCCAAGCAGATTATAATTGCATTTCCAAGCATAAGTTGGGGGCATTTGAACTGAGAATGCCTTTTCCAATTTCATGCATACTTAGCATTGAGTTGCCTCCTTTGAATGGATCCAGCTGGCAATTTTGATTTATTTAAAATACTGTCGTGTCTTTATTTTTGTAGGCATTCTACATACACATTTAAAAACTATAGTACAACAAACATCACAGGAGAGTAAAAGTCAACTGTTACTTCCAGTCCTGGACCAGAGTAGCCACAGGTACCTGGGCATGAGAGCTACCATAGCGACCCAAGACGGCCGTGCTTTAGACGTTCCACGTCAAAGGTGGGCCCTCAGCTGCCATCCAGAAAGTTACATTTCAGGACTCCCAACATCCCTCACACCATGTTTGCTGAACACCTGCCTTTCTCCTGGGAGTTTGGCCTTTGGGAGGCAGAAGGTGCGGCTGTGAGCAGCCCCCGGTAGGAACTCTGGCCATTGTGTGTCTACTAAGCCTCCTGGGTGACCGCATTTCCCAAGGGTCACTGCAGCTCACGGCTGGAAGAACCCAGCACACCTTGGGGGGGGGGTGCTCCACTGGGCGCCGACTCTCAGAGGCTGTCCCGGGGTCCCCTTAGACATCTCTTCACACACTTTTTCCCTCCTGATTATTCTTGGCACCCTCGTGCTGCAGGAAATGACAGCTGTGAGCACAGCTACACGATTGGTGCTGTGAGACCTGCTAGGAAATTGCTGAACGGGGGGACGTTCTTGGGGACCCCAGGGTACTTGCCGGTCTGCAAACGCTTCTCTATGCAAGCTGGGTTTAATTGTGCTGGAAGTTTAACATCACAGGAATAGAACAGGAGAAAGAGAACCCCCCAGATTTTAGGGGGAGAAGGTTACAGAAAATACTATGAGGTTGAAATGATTATGTTGGAAATTTCCTATTTGTTTCATTACTTACTCATGTCCTAAAATGAAGTTCAAAGTCACTCCCTCCAATGTGTTTCTTCCGCCACTCCTACCTACCGACGTCTCAAAAATTATTTAATTTTTAGTTTCAAGACATCAAATTCTCTTCCTTAACTGTAATTCCTACCTTCTTCAATGTCAGCTTTTTATTTATGTGCATGGTAAAGTGATTAATAATTTATGCCAGTTTCTTTGTGCTTGGGCTTTGAAATTTGATCATATCTTTGTTTTTGAAAAGGAGTCCAAAATATCATTTTCTTTGAAATTGTCCATGACAAACTTTGTCTGCTGTTACACCCAAAGTCCAAGTGAATGGCACAGAATTTTTTTTCTCATAGAAGTATATGTGTGTGGGCGCTCCACCTGCAGAACCCCCCCCCGCCCCGCCCACCACAGATGAGAGTAAGTCTACCAAGACATGATCTGCTTTCGGAGGAGAGGTGGCCGATCTCTTAAAGGAGAAGGGCCAGGAGCCTGTTCCTCCATGGGCTTCTACTGGGTTCATTTTGCCCAGGAATACAGGTAAAGCTCATCAGTCATTGGCAGGCAGTAAGGGTCAAACAACAGATAACATACAAAGAACTACGAGGGCTTATTCCGAGTCAGGGTCAGTTAGCTAAAGGGCTACAAAACTTTGGGAAAAAAGCTCATTTTATGCTTGGACCCTTATCAGAAAATTGAGGGCATTCTTAGCAAAGCTGGTTTCATGGGATCTTATGCATTCTTTCTTAGGCCTGATCACCCCAGGGAACCGCCTGTTCCTGCCCAGGGGTGCACTGCCCTCTGGCATTGTTTCAGGCTTAAGCCAGGCAGCCAAGAGTTTAGGAGACTTCTCACAGACAGAATGAGGACTCAGGCTATGTCAAAGCCAAGGGGTGAGGGTCCATCGCCCCCTCTTTCTATAGCCCCCCAAGTCCTTCTCTGAGGGCCCCTTTGTGACCATGCCTGTCTTAGGTCATCCCTCCCTTGAGGAATCTTACCCATCATTGGCTAACCAGTCACCTGCTGGGGCCAAGCAGGGGGAAGTAAAAGGGGGCAGAGGCGGCGCCCCTGCCAGGGAGATAAGCTTTGTCTCCTTAGTGGCTTACAGTCCCAAGGTCCTTTACTCAGCCTTAGCCATGGGGGGTTACAGCTTCTGAAACCAGGCAGGGCGTTCCCAACATATACCCTTTATTTTCATTCGATACTCAATACGGTATTAGCCCATCTCTTCGTGCTTTCTGTTTGTCTCTGGAATGCCTGGATCGTGCCGTTGCTTGGTGGTGCAAGAAACACTCATGAGTACTTCTATTCTCTGAGTCTTTATGTGTTTGAGAATATTTCTATCAAACATATATTTCAGCAGCTACTTCTCTGATTTTCACATATATTTACTTTATATATGTTAGCATACATTACATTTACATACACCATGTATTTACATCTGTCCTTATGTCTTTGAGATTATTTGTCACATATTTTCGAACACCGTAGCTGAATTTCTATATTTACATATGTTCTTTGTTTTTCTTCTTGTTACATAGCCATTGCTCTATTGGCTTCACACATTAAATTTTGTAGAGAGAAACAAATTTGAGGAAAACCATATGTATTCTCAGTCATAATCAACTTGCCTTTTCTACCTGAGTGCGTAAAAAATTATATTTATATCCTTGAAGATTCGTAGCATAAGCTCTCTTTTAGTGTTTCTTGTTTTTAGCAGCATTCCTGGAATATTCCTGCCCTTTTGATGTGCATATGTACAGTTTGCATATATACTTGTATGTACATGCATGTATACCCATATACACACACATATGTGGACATACCTATATATGCAGTTTTCCCCCTGCTCTGCCCTTGATACATCGGGAAGTGCAGACTCTCCGAGATGATCCTAAGGGGGGCGGGGAGTTGAGAGCCACGGACTCAGTAGTTTTACTTTACGCTGGCATAAGGGTGGTCCTTGGAAGAACACTGGCATTGCTAGTGGCCCACAGCCTTACTTGTTTGGTGATCTTGGAGATGTTATGATGTCCTTGAGCTTCTGTTTCCTCCTTTGTCAAATGCAGATAATAATGGTTGTGGGACCCGGGAGGAATAAGTGAAATGAGCAAATACAGCCCCTGGTAGAGGGTGAGGGACAGTGGACCTGCAACCCCTGTTAGAGATGAAGTACTCTGCTATGCTGTGGTGATGATGATGGTGATGATGATGGTGATGGAAAACTCCTTTCAGGGTGTTAGACTCAATGTCGCACTTGTGTATTTAAGCTGGAGCAGGACGAGATCCCGCCCAGACCCTAGCTCATAGCAAAGGCTGCTATGTTTGAGATTTGGCACATCGTACACTTGACTTGAACTGAGTACCAAATGCAGTCTTTTCTCCAATAAACCATGTTTCTATG
Source organism: Glossophaga mutica (assembly GCA_039655065.1). NCBI lineage: Eukaryota > Metazoa > Chordata > Mammalia > Chiroptera > Phyllostomidae > Glossophaga > Glossophaga mutica. The sequence goes on from CM077318.1 coordinate 113,788,969, forward strand.
ATTTCTAACATATTAAGCTGATTTGCTGATTCTGATGTTTTTTATATTCATTGTGCCATGATTTCTGCGGAAATTATTCTATGGTGCAATAACGCTCATTTTCACCAATCAAAATGAAGATAGCAGTGGCTTTTTAAAAAGCATCCAAAACCTGTTACCTATCATTGTCTGTATTTTATTTTTATCACTTGCCACAGGTCAGTGGAGGTAGCACATTGCTCAGATAAGCCACTAAAGAACACGTCAGTGTTTTAGCGAAGAGATGAGATGCACAAGAGGTTTATAAGCATTCACCCGTATTAAACAGAATGTTAATTACAGCAGGAAGGATTTTCATTTCATCGAATGCACCGAGGGTATTTTCTTTGACCACTTAGTTTTATCGACTTCTCTGGGTGCACAATGACATCCATTATGTTCTAACTACTCTGGAAAAATGCATGATCTTTGGGGTCTATTCCATTCTTCGTGGCACACACAGTAAGGGCAGAAAAAGCAAAAGTTAATGAGCAGAGTAGCCACAATGTTTCCACATTTTAAACTGCAGCCAGTGAGCTGGCAAAAGTTGCCAGTTATATGATTTGTGGGATGGTTCAGACGAATAGTGTTATAAAGAAATTGTAGTCACATTAATTCGATAATGAGTAACTTGCCATATAGAGTGGACGTAATTGGATAAGCAAGAAACTTAGTATTGTACACACGCAAATGTGTTGTCACACGTATTTTTATTTAACCTGAAGTCTATGGGTATTGTAGTCCCAATGATTCCAAGAAGGCTCAACTTCCCAAAACAGTTGCATCCGTCTCGACGAGTCTATGAGTTGTCACGTCACGGGAAATGGTCCATCCTTAGTGGTCACTGTCCTTAGTGGCCACACGACCTTTAGTTCACAGAATTTACAACGGGCTGTTAAAGGACCCCTTTACACATTTTTCTCTCTGCCTAGAATATTACTATTCCCTCGTTTTCTCTGGCCTGTGTGCATTTTTGTCCTTATTCCATTCAACTGGAAAACGCTCATTAAGCTTTAATTAAAGGCCTGGTGAGAGGACTGTGTACAGATATCATATGTTTTCCAATTACGCCCGAAGCACTGAGGTTTCTTCAACCCAGGTCACGAGAATTACCCAAGACTATCGTAGGAGGCACCGGAGTTTGCCTTGAGTAGACAGAAACAAGAGCACAGTTAAGTCGGAGACGTTAAACGGTGAACTTGTACCAGTGTGGGGGGAAAAGGGGCCGCTTACTCCACTCTTGTGGAGGAGATGTCGTGGGCCAAGTCTCACAGCCGCCTGTAGCTCTGTGCACACTGGAGCTCATGGAATATTCATAATGAGCTTTTAAAAGTATCCCTTCATGCTCACGGTTCGCTCTAAGAAAGCTCCAGTTCCCAGAGGAGCATTTTTCTTTCCACGGTCCTCAAAATCAGGACAAACATATCCCGTTTCTGAGCCCATGCCAAAAAGGAAAATAGCGAATAAAGGCACCCCACAACTTCTAGATCGCCTGGAAGATGTATATTCTGGTGCTAATTACGATCCTTCCTTTGCACTCTCTGGGAACAAATGTTGCCAACCTAAGCCAGTTTCTGCTTGCTTGAGTCTCCTTAATGTGGCCCCCTTAGCTCAGTCAGTTTTATTAAGATGAGGAGATCCCTTCTCTGCCTTCCCGTGCCTCGGTGGAAGGGCGCGGTGCTTGGCAGGTACGCAGGCAATTAGAATAACGAGAGCAGGGGCCCCTCCTGCTGTCTGTGCGTCACGCCCTGTTTCCAGGGAAGAGGTTCTGGATGGAATCGCTGTGATTATACCTTGGAGCACGCTCAGGTCCTGTGATTTCCAAGTCAGCGAGCAGTAAACACTTGTCAGATTTCATCCAGCTATTTCCATGGGAGTCTCAGCCCGGTGTCAGAGGCCGGGGATTCTGGTGACTAAGTGTCGTTTCCAGTACCCGCGATGTATACATTTTGCGGCACAGAGGAAGCTGGCCAGCCCTCGGTGACGCACCCCGCCGCATACTTCCACGATTGCTAACTGAGGTTTCGACCTGAGTGGGGAACTTCCAAAGCTGACAGAAAAATGAACTGTGAAACGGAGCACAAGAGAAACACTTCGGATGATGCTTTCAATGTTTATACAGATTTAAAAAAAGATTAACTGGCTGCACATGGGAGGTAATTCAGGACAGAGCCCGCAGCCTTTCTTCTGCATTCCTACCTGCAAAACCCTTGCGTTGAGACGCTGTTCTAATGCAGTGAGTTGACGCCGTTCTCCAATTTCATCTGCGATCACGAGCGATCAGTTTTACTGGACGTCCACAACTCTAAGTCACACCTGGGAATTACAGGTTTTCCAGGTAGCTTTTCGACGTTTCCCCCTATTGTTAAGGAGTCTGACGTTTCCCCCTATTGTTAAGACAGTATGAACTCCTTCTCTTACGTCTGCTTGTCATTGGGCATGGCCGCCGTGACCTACGTCGAATTCACGACATCGGAAGGACTCTCGCGGCTGTAGGAGAACTCTGGTGCGGAACGCAGCCTCGTGGAACACGGCCCTTTCCGGTGCTCGCCCAGCTCTTTAACGGTTGGTGCTCGGATACGCCCAACAGGATGTTTCCCATGCGAGCGCCCAGGCAGGCTTTTCCTTCAGCTCGGTTGGGAGAAAAGAACCAGAGGATTCTGGGGGGGTACTTTACGCTGGTGTTGGGGTTTCCACGGGTGGGTGACTGGGGTTCCCGCGGTCACTGGGATACGCCCCTGCTGACGCCGTCCTCCCCGGAGATTCCTGCTGCGTTCCCAGCCATGGTCAGCTGGAGAAGTATTACGCTGTCATTCGCCCTCTTTTTGGACCAGAGAGAGAGCCATTTCTCATCTTCCCCCGCCCCATCTCCCCCAGCGGGGACTTTGATCATGCCGAGGTGCTTATTTTCCTTGTTTGAATGATCGCATCCCTAGCCTGTGTGAACTGTCCTCTGGGTGGTGGTCCTAACCCTTCCCCGAGCCTGCCTCCTGCCCGGTGACGTAGGTGTTACCCATCTGGCCAGGGGACCCTACAATCCACTACCACCGAGGAGCAGCAAGGCGGCGTGAGGGCAGGTGTTAGTTACCAGGTGTCCCCGGATGGTGGAGAGCCGTACTCTATCATCACTGGGAGCAGCAGGCAGGACATGGGCCGGCCTTACCAGGTCCTGCTCAGGTGTTGCCCAGGTAGTAGCAGGTGTTGGCAGGTGGGACCCAGGTGGTACCAGGTGGTCGAGAGCCATGTTCAGTCATCAGGGAGAAGATGCAAGTGGGCTACTGGCAGGTGTTCCCAGGTGTGATTCCAGTGCCTGCAGGTGTCTGCAGGTGCCTGCAGGTGTTTGCACTCAGCCGTATGGAGCTGCAGGCAGCCTGCTGGCCTTGAGCCACACGATACTCTTATTCTCTCCCTGGGCTTGGGGTCAGCAACGCCACCCCATGTATTTCTGATGGCACCAACTCGATTGGACGTCCGATAAAGAGAAAGCGCCGTCCCCGTCCATCTCCGAGTCCCATCGTCAGGCTGCTGGCGGTGCCTCCTCTCTCTGCCGTCGGCATCCCCGGTCCTCTCCTCCTGCGCCTCTGCCCTCGTGCCCGGGGCTGTGGCCTCGCCCGCCCCCCACTGCCCACAGGCCGGGCCTCACAGCAGCACCACTCCCCCCTCCCTCCGATGACAACTCGCCACCCGAGCCAGGCTGCAACCCAAGGGGGTGGAATTTCCCGGGCTGGCCAGGTGTGCTGCAGGTGCGAATAGGTCAGAGGGGTGTGACGGGGGAGGGCAGCTATCTGGGCCAGGGCCCTCGCAGGGGCAGAGAGGCTTAGGGGAACGTCGGGCCACCGTCTCCCTAAGGACCGGCACACAGAGACAGCGTCTCCCCTCTTCGCCCGAGCAGAGCCGCTGCCAGGAGCCTCAGCCCCTCCCCCCGCAGCAACAGCGGCCGCCCCGTGTCCTCTGCCTGCCCCCACACACGTCCTAGCGATGACCGCACGCTGGTGCCCTTGGCACGTGACTGCACGCAGGAGCCTCACGTTCCTCGTCAAGTGCTCCACTCGCAAGTCCAGGAGTCCGCGGTCTCACTGATGTTTATAGTTGGTTCCCAGCTGCACCGGAATGTCACCAGCTCGCTGGTGTCCCGGGGACCGCCTGTGCTGGGACCCTGAAAGACCTCCCCCGGCTTTCGCGGCACAGCTGCTCCGCAATTCCGTCTCCACTGGAGATGCCACGTGCCCAGCGAGTCCAAAAGCTGGGGGGTATTCACCTATGTTCAGTTCACCGAGGCTGACGCCGCTTGGTCACAGCACGTCCATGTGTGACTGGCTTTGAGCAACACCCAGGTTCCGCAGGGTTACAGCTGACACTACGGTTTACGGCATCCAGGAAAACCAGCCCCCCAGAGAATGGAGCGATAGGGCCCCCCCAACAGCTCCCAGCCTGTTCAGGGCTGTTGAACATCAGGTGTTTGACACCACTGCGAACTCGGTTAGACTGTAACAAGCCGTGAATGCCGCCTGTGTGTGTATGAGTGACGTGTGTGTCGGATGCAACATTGAAACCGGTGGGCCACCTTCCTTTCGGAAATTAGCACCAACTGTTGTGCTTCTGTGGGTGGGAGGCAGAGACATTCATGCCGTGAGCCATTCCAGGGGGCGGCGGAGGGAACACGGACGGGAGCCCCCTCTCCGCCGACTCGAGCAGAACTGTCTCCGATCTCCCGCAGCCCCTGTTCCCCAAGAAGAATTACGAGTGCCTGACGAGCTGCGAGTTCCTCAAGTACGTCCTGGCCGTCAAGCAGGGCGACTGCCCCGCGCCCGAGAAGGCCAGCGGCTTCGCGGCCGCCTGCGTGGAAAGCTGCGAGGCGGACACCGAGTGCTCGGGGGTGAAGAAGTGTTGCTCGAACGGATGCGGGCACACCTGCCAGGTGCCCAAGACGCTGTACAAAGGTGAGAGCCTGCCAATCCTGTGGGGGGGACACCCTGATGCTCCCCAGGGTTCCTGTGTGCGGACCAGCCCTGGCCGCTGTGGCTCGCTGGGTTGGGGCTTAATCCTGTAAAGTGAGAGGTCGCCGGTTCAATTCCTAGTCAGGGCACAAGCCTGGGTTGCAGGTTTGATCCCCGGCTGGGGCGCATACGAGAGGCAACCGATTGATGTTTCTCTCTCCCGTGGATGTCTCTCTCCCTGTGTTTCTCCCTGCCTTCCCCTCTCTCTAAAAACCAATGAGTACCAACTTTCCCAACATGTTTACCAGACCACGGAAATAGATTGGAGCACTGCACTCATACTGGAGCAGAGCCTACCCCTCACAGTGACACTTCCACATTTAACATGACGCTGGGCGAGCGTGACATCAGGGGAATCTTAAACGGCCTTCTCGGGCACGAGCGAGTCTGTTCAGTTGCAGCGGCGCAGGGGAACACCTACATCTGGGCCCTTGGGAAACCGGCCGCGCTGAGGCCCTCTCGAGTAAAGCCTGCCTCACGCCACAGTCTGGTGGTTTTCCTCTCGGCGCAGGCCGAGGGCGCGTGTGATGTCGCGTGGCCTTTAAATATTTGGATGGGAATCAGGAGACCCTGGATGCAGGGACTGTGTTCTTCCGGGGACGGGACTCAGTTCACGGAGCGGTGCAGCTCGGGGGGCAGTTTCTGGGCCCCTTCGCCCCCTTTTGGCAGTGTTCCCTCGCTCCCTACCTCGGAGCGGCTGTGTTCCTTGACGCCAAGCTGCTGCTGGCGTGCCCTGCGCTGTTCCGGTCGGCATCGAAGCGCAGCGTGCGCGATATACGCAGCACTTTGCTGCCTGTGGCAGCCCCAGGTGCAGAGCGAAACAGAGAGACCCCGTCTATCTATTTGTTCACGGCCGGGAGAACGTAATGTCTCTGTCTGGGTTCTCCCTCTCTCTCTCTTTCACGTTGATTCACAAACACCCGTCCGCGTTATCTCCAAACATAGGTGAGCTTTTACAGGAACTCCGTATAAGACAGCATCGGCCAGCTTAGCCCTTCGCATCCCGCGGGAGTCAGGTGCCGTCCCATTTCCGTCTCGGTCTCACCCGGACACGCTCTCCCTGGCACTGCACGCGACCCCCGCAGCTTCCCTTGACGACGCCGCCTCAGCACTGTGGGGCACATTCCAAATCATCGCCACTCTCCCCTCTCACCCACGATGTTCCTTTAATGGTTTCCCTGCCTCCTGTTACAAACGGGAGAAACTCACTTCGAGAAGTCGCCCGCCATGTCACGTGGAAGTCCATGACGCCGAAACCTTTTCCGTTGTTGCAGATCCTGGGCTACGCAAGCATGAGCTTTTTCACCACAAAATAAATTTTATTTACCATAAAATTGGAATGCTCTTAGAATGATTGCTGAGACTGCGTTTGCAAAGCCTCAGGTGATGTAAAAGGAGGGTGTGTTGACGAGGGAATGTGAATTCAAACGGGCTTTGTCTGTAAAAGCATCGAAGGGTCAGTATGCCTTTCAGATACGCCAGGTTCACGGAGCCCACAGGAGGTCCGGTGCAAAGGGCCAGCCAGCACCCGTGGTTCATCATCACAGGGACTTCCTCTGAGGTCGGCGCGTCCCCAAGGGAGGCAGATGCTTCTGGAGGTGCTGATGCCAGAGAAGGTCTGCACTTGGATTTCTGCAGAGAGCGGCGATTCACGGAGAACTGACCACAAAGGGAGTAAGCAGAGTCTGTTGACATGAGCACGCCTTCTGCGTAGTGAGCACGAGGAAGATCGGTTGCTATTTTGCACACACACACACACACACACACACAGACTGCCTGACTGGACCGTAGCCGGTGCACTTGGGTGAGATTCACATCCTCCGCACGAGTCATTGCAGGCGTGCGACCCAGAGGCTGCTGGGAGGGGCCCTTGCAACAACTCTCTTGGCTGCTGAGCCGCTTGGACGCCCCGACTGCAGTTCTAGGCAGGAGCCACATGGCTTGCTCAGTCTGCAAGCCTCTGGCTCCCCGGCTCTCTGGGAAGGGGTCTTTTCTGACCCGGTGCTCCGCTTTGGGGTGCCTATTCCAGCTGCCACCGTCCCTGCCACCTCCCCGCGCCCCAATCGAACGACCCGCGTGCCCTCAGCTCACCTTCCTGGGTGCTCGCGCCAGGTCCGCGCAGCGCGCCTCCTCAGGAAGGGGAGCTGGTCATCCGTTCCGTGTGCGGGTCCTGCTCTCGGCTCACCTGTATGGAGCTGAGGCCGCCCATGGTGTCTCGGGGGACCCGGGAGTCGGAGGCAGGGACACACCTCACCCCCGGCCCACCCTGAGGCAGCTCTCCTGCCATTTTTATTTTTCGCGGTCGTTGGATGGACGCAAATAGGACCCTAAACTTTCAGTGCTCTTGGGCGTCATTGATGATAGAGCACAGGTCAATTAAAAGAGGTCTCAGCACCGCATACTTTAATCTACCGGAATGACGGACGCATGGCTGATTTTAGACGACTAAATGGGGGGTGCACAGCCAAAGAGACATCGCCCCGCCATGCAGGGTGCTAGCTCCTCATCAAGGGGTGGGACCCACGACCCTCACTGAGGTGGACAAAAATGCTTTAACTTGTGCAGGACCCTCTCACGCACCAACCGCTGCCCTGTTTTCCCCTTCCTGCTCATCCTGTCAGATAAATTCCACGAGACAGTGACCCACAGGAGCTTCTGTCCGGCCTCCTGTGCGAGCGGCACGGCAGACGGGGGCCCCTGGACTGGAGCCCTTCGACAGCGTTCTGCGCCAGAAACGGGAGTTTGACAAGCCAGGCATGCTTTGACAAGGTGGCCCACCAAATGCCCCGTGATGTCGGAACGTCGGGCTGCGTTTCCGCAATGACACGTGTCTCCAGCTGGTGCCTTTACACACGCTCCCTTGGTAGGCTGGCGGTGCAGCCCGCAGCGGAGGAACGGCACCCGGAGCCTTCCCTTGCGTCTCCCAACGCAGGAGGCTAGTGGCCGCGTCTTCGAGGATGTGCGCGTCTCAGCGTGGTTGAGGGCAAGCCTCGGGACCGTGTGCAGAGTTCAAAGGCCGAGGTTGCGCAGGGAAAACATCGACAACTGCACCTTGGCTGACTCAGTTTCCCTTTCCTTCCCGCCTTTCCTCTCCTCATTCTGATGCATAGCTTAGACTCTCCTGCAGCCGCAAAAAGGATACATTTTTACTACTGTATTGCCCACCCGGCAGCCTCTCCGGAGGCCCAGCTGTGGCACCGGGTGTGGGGAGGGAAGCAGGAAGGCCGAGATCCCAAATATGGACCTTCACATCAGTGTGTGCTTTCTGCTGTCTACGCTGGGCCTCTGGGCTGCACTCGCCAGGGGCGGATCACGCATTCACGTGTTTCTTCTCAAAAAGATCCTACCATGACGCCGATTCCGTGTGCCCCTGGTATCTTAATATGTCAGACATTCAAATCTCAGGCCTTCGGAGATGGACTCCTCCCACATTTCACTAATTAACGTTGAACATTTTTAAAACGATCGCGCGAAATGCCTTTGGGTGATGAAAACCCAGATTCCCGGAGCGGTGGCTGTGGTTATGAGAAGTACTAGAGAATCGTTAATTGTCGGGCCTTCGAGACACTGCAGCTTGCTGCATTTTGGTAACATTTATAGTCGTAAGACAGATTTTCATACAAATAAAGGAGCGTAACGGTGATTGGCCCCCGCTGGCCGTCCATCATCTCCACTTTTCTACCCGGAGAACGTTCAACATTCTTGAAAGCACGGGGCTTCGGTGCCTGGGACTTCAGCAAGAGGCATGCCGCAGTCCCCAGGAAAACACGGCCTCCGCCTCATCACGTGGTGTGGGGCGCCCTGCAATAGTAGCTTTGAATTTTGTCCAGAACAGTTCAGATGGCGGGTGACTAATTTGCTCAGAAGTCATAAAGAAGAACAGTTCGGGTCAGCCAGCACATGGCAGGCAGCTGCGGAGGGCTCCCCCGGGCACATCTGGCCATGCAATCCGGGCACTGGTGGGACCAGCAGACCCGAGGGGGGTCGGTGCGCCGTGGGGCCTGGGGGCCCGAGGGGGGCCCCAGCTGCACGTGACTCCAGCCGAGAGCTGGAGTTACTTGCAATCAAGGGAGCCGGCCGACCCTAACGCAAAGCAGATGGACCGTTTCTCCGCAGGCGTGTCGCGAGATCGTTGCTCATCACAATTTAAGGGAGTTTTACATGAAGACATTGGACCTGACATCGCCCTGATGCTGGTTACAGTCGATCACGGCTCTTGGGGGCTGATGGAGATTCCAGACTAGAGCCCCGGAGCAACGGGGTTCAGATGTGCGGGTTGGCGTCTGCTCCGCTGGGGCTACCTCGGCGGCCGGGGCGTGGGCGGGGCTACCTCGGCGGCCGGGGCGTGGGCGGGGCTTGCGTCCGCGCTGGAGGGCGGTTCGCCAGGCGGCGGGTGGGAAAGACGGACCTGCCATCTCCGAGAGCAGGCTGGGCGAGGTGAGGGAGGAAGCAGTCACCTTTTCCTGTGCCCACCGGAGCCAGGTGACGCAGGCACTGGGCCCAGGCCTCCCTCACTTCCCCGATTGGCACACCTGCTCCGTACAAATTTGTACTACTCCATTTGTCTAATGCCCGCCTGCCCACCTACAGTGCAGGAATGACACAGAATAGTCGCGTGGTCCAGGCTGGAATTTCATCCCTCTGAAGCATTTTTTTTTTAACCTAAAAAGAATAGAGAGCTATTTCTGGATTAAGACTGATGCTCCATTAACTTTGGGATTTTCATCATCTCTGGAATTCCCACCAAAAATTGTTTTTCCACTGGGGGAGAAGTTCTACTGTCAATCAATAAAGCTCTTCTCTCTTACAAACTTCTTGATATTCATCTCTTCGGCATTTCGCATTCGCCTCTTTAAAACGTAGGAGGGAAGGAACGTTTGATTGGCAGAGCTTGGATGGAGAGCTGAGCTGAGGGTTCCCCGGAAGAATACGGGGCTGCAGACCCAGCGCAGAAGGCCGGTGGTGGCAGTTCTTTCCCTGCCCCAGGTGCCTCGCAGGCAGAGAGGGGTTTGCTGTTGCTGCACAGGTTTGCACGGGTCCTGGTACCCACTGATTTCTTGGGTGTTTTCTCGAGCGCACGGTGCGTGAGGGGCTTAGCCGATTCCCTCACCCGATGTGCACCGAGCATTTCCTCCTGCAGGGCATTGCTCCCGGGACACAGTGAGGTACGGGAGCAAGGGAGACCTGGTCCATGGCAGGGAGACAGCATCATCAGTACACGGGCGGCTGCGGTGAGAGGCCGCCGAACGCACGTCTTGGCAGTTACAGGCTAAATGTTGCAGATGGGGCGGAAGACCAGAGCCTCTAGTTCCAACGGGACGGTGTTTGGGACTGTGGCTCAGAGGGGCGTGTGGACTGAGCCTGGAAGTATTCACGGGCGTGTGGGTAGAACACAGAAGGAAAGACATTTCGGGGGGGGGATGCCGTGAGGAGGCCATGGCGATGGGAGGCTGTGTGTTTGTGGAAATGCTGGGTTTCGAGGCAGGCTGCGTGACCAATGTGTGCCACGCGAGGAGAGGTCACCGGAAAACAAGGCTCATGCGTCGTAGGGGCGGGCGTACTCAACGACACGCAGACACGCTTCTCTTCACAGAAAATGGGGTGCGATTGAAGAGTTTCGGAAGGTGAAGGGGAGACTCCCCCTGCTGTCGGAAAGAACCACAAAACACTGTAAAGAGGGAGTTGGAAAAAAGAGATTGACGTGCAGGGACACAGGACAGAAGGCCATGGCGAGGTCCAGACGGCAGAGGGAAGGGCTCAGGGTGGGTGGTCACCGAGGACGCAGAGTGGTGTGGGCATCCCTGGACCCATGCTCCGCAGTCACACACCAGGGCGTTCGCAGGGGCAAGAGCAGGCTAGAGAGCTTCCCAGACCCAGCAGATATCCCAAAGCCCGGAGCTGTCATGAAGATAAATGTCACGGGCCAGAGACAGATTTGGGGACAGGCACTGGAGGTGGGGCCTGTGCAGGCGGATGGATAGGTGGGGGGCACAGCCCGGAGAAGGGTTGGGGATCCACCTGGGGGCCACCGCTCAGCAGACACGTCCTAGTCTCGACAGTCAGCGGAGTCCCTGATGCAAGCTCAGCCACCGAGAGGACAGGCACGCCACGAACTTGAAGAACCTGCGTGTCGTGGGGCACCTGGAGCCAAGACCGACTGAGCGGTGTCTCGCCTGCCAAGCAGGACTGTCAAGGACGTCCGGGTCAGATAGTCCAAGAGAAACCACCTGTCTTCTCTCCTGCTGCAACGGGCTTTCCTAATTCAAAGAAACTCAGAGAGAAACCTGACATCGCCCCGTACCTCCAGGCACCTTACTCACGCTTCCCCAGACTCAACACTCTCACGTTCAAACTGTAGCCACAGCAAGAATCAGGCCGGGCAAGTTCATGGCAACGTAATGTAGACACTCACTATGTAGACATCTATGTAGACAGCACTCACCGGCACATCCACACGGACGAGGCTGCGGTGCCATGGACGTGCGCTCTAGGAAATGGCTTCCAAACACCAGTGACCTTTTCTCAGCAGCTACAAATGTGCCATTTTAACATTATCCAACCCCGTCCGTTGAAACGCTTCCTGATGCGCAAGTTTCCCAAGGCAGCAGCAGGCTGAATTCCGAGCCAAAGGCAGGGAGTTGGAGTTCAGCCACGACGCCGATGGGTGTGAGAGCTCCTCTCGAGTTTGCGTTTGCGCACTGCTGCACTCTCTCTGTTCCACCATGGGGGTGGGGGGAGAGTGAGAGAGAGAGACAGCAAGCACATTCTGAATGGACTTTGCAAAGGCACACTCACTGCTTCAGGCTAGCGCTCCTGCTCTGCAGAAAATGATGTGAAATGCAACTGAGGTCTTGGCTTTGACACCATTGAATAGACTCTACGTGATTCAGCTGGTTTCCCGTTTCCCGTTAGGGCTACGAATGTGTGTGAAAGGCCCTTTCCCCAGTGGCTACGATTTCGAACAGCGATTCTTAAACCTTTTACTCAGCAGACAACTTGCATACACCCCAGGAGGAAAGTAAGAACGACCAACGACTTTTCCACCGGACACCTGTGAGGGGCTGTTGAAGGCACACTCTGGCCCGTGCCAGATGCGAAGACTGCGCATCCATCATTTTCCGGTTTCGGACCTGAAGTCTGCAGCCGAGAGTCTCAGCCGAGCTTCGGGGAGTCCACGAGACTCGTGCTTTGGAAAGCAGTCTTGTTACATTGCCCTCCCCCGCCCCCTAGGAGAGAATTGAGCTTTACGAATGTTTTCCTTACGAGGAAAACTCTTGGGGAAATCAAGGAGAGCAACCTGGGAACCACGTTATGATGACCTTAGAACAGTTCATCCGGCGGAGTTGCTGGGTGGGAAAAATGACGTTAAACTTGTTAGGAGTGTTGCCTTATGGGAATTCCATGTTAACCTCAAGGTGTGTAGCCGGGTAATGAATGCACATAAAAAAAAAAAAAAACTGCCTTTGAGATTACTTGGGGGGGAACCTTGTTCAGGATCAGGAATCAATTTAAGTGTTTTTTTTTTTTTTTTTTTTTTTTTTATCAGTGTATTGATTTTCAGAGACAGAGAGAGGCGTCAATTTGTTGTTCTACTTATTTACACATCCACTGGTTGCTTCTGACGCATGCCCTGACTGGGGATCAAACCCACCACCTTGGCATATGAGGACAACTGAGCTACCCAGCCTAGGTCTGAATCAGCAATCAAGCTAGAGCCCCTTTAAATAATGGGAAAGCTGATAGAAAAGGGGCTGAGTCTCTTTTCAAATGTGATGGTCTGACCTCAGTGTCAGATGATTTTCAGTGGCAAAGCTTGACACGAAGGAGCCACTTCTGTGACAGCCAGTTGCGCATCCTGGTCATCGGGTGAGACCTGTCGATAGTCCCTCCTCCTGCCCTTGCTCGCGCCTCAGTGTGCGTCCTGCGCAGGCGGCTGTCACGCCAGGGGTCCTCTTGCAGGTGTGCCCCTGAAGCCCAGGAAGGAGTTACGGTTCACGGAGCTGCAGACCGGACAGCTGGAGATTAGGTGGTCCTCCAAATTCAATATTTCCATCGAGCCCGTGATCTACGTGGTCCAGAGGAGGTGGAATTACGGGATCCATCCCAGCGAAGACGATGCCACGCACTGGCAGACGGTGGCGCAGGTGAGTGCCTCGTACGCCGTTCCGGGAGGTCATGGCCACTGCACACCTGCAGACACGAAACTGACGAGCTGTACAGCAGCCAGCATGGCCCGAAATAACGCCAGCGTGGGCCTATCCTGTGTGTCTGCAGAAGACAGCATGACCCCCGTAGGCAGAACCCAGTACGTCTGGGGACTTGCCTGTTGGCTTGTTTTCTCAAACGGAGATAGTTTTCTAATCGGAGCGTTTGCATTTATTTCGGCCAAGAGCAGGAGATAAGGAAATGCAACTCACTTGGGCCTAGTAAGCGTGACATTTGATCGTGCAAAGGGCTCCTTGCCTTCCTCCGAAGTTAAGCCCTTATTCCACACAAGGATGTTAGTGGTGTGGGTTGGGTTCATGTCACAGATGGGTTAGTGGGAAGGAGCCGGCAGCTCACACACCTCTGCCGAGGGCGTCTCCCTGGGGTCCCGGTCAGCTGGCACCCTGATTGCAGCACCCCACGTTTACCTCAGCGGCGCTGCTTCCTCTCTGTTTGGTGGGGAGAAAAGCAAAATATTTTCTTTCTTTTTAAGAGCTGTTAAGTGGACTACCAGCTGCAAGGGAACCGCAGGAGATAGGGCAAGAATAAATTCTCCATAGGAAGCGGCTTAATGCTGCCCAGCCACGCAAATGCTTTCTCCACATGGGCCTCTGCCGGGAAAAGTCTCGCATCCTTTTCCTCCAAGGATTACATTCCCATGCCCTTTTTCTCAGGAAATAGAAAATAAATTTTAGTATTCAGCTATTTAGGAGAGAAAGTTGTTTCTTTTATGAATAATACTGTCCCCAAAAGGGATAAACACTAAAATAATTTAAAGACCCCAAGATAAACGAGAAATTGAGTGTAAAAGAAACATACTCAGTTGGGGGGAAAAGTCCTGGTCAAATAAATTTAGTAATTCTATACGTATTTTGTAAAAGAAAAAAATTGCTTTAGTAAAACACAGAGATGCTCAGAATTCAGCCTAAAGTTCTATTTGATTTTCAGGGTGTACTCCCTTAAGCAATTAGTACAATATCATTTGTACATTTCTAAATTATATTAAGACTTCTGAAAGTAACGGATGATATATCTCTTTCCTCCCTTGTGTTTTTAGAGAGGGGGAAAAATCTGAAAGTATTATTATATCCATTTTTTTGATAGTTAGCCCATGTAACACTTTCTTTCTTTGGCTGCTAAATGCTGTGGACAGCATGCTGACTTTCGTTTTTAAACTCAAGGCCGAAACTCTGAATGACAAAGCCGGCGAAAGTGCTGTCTGAAATCCTGCCAAGAGAGGCGGAAGGCCACGTTTAAGGGTTCAGGTTGCCTCTCTGATCTCGGCAATGTTGAGCGTCCTTTAGAGATGGAAGCAGACATGGTGATCCCTTTCAGTGAGTTGCCATGAACCGAGAGAGGGTTCAGTTCGATTCCGCTTCCTCATTTTCATGCACGGAGCCCACGCTGCGTTCCGCACCCGCATCGGGGAGGCGTTGGTTCCTGTGATGCACAGCCCACATTGTCACGTCTCCTAGAGAACATGTTGAAAGCAGGTGCATGTCCCCTTAGAGTGATGAAGGAGGGACGGACGCAGGGGGACTGTCACCAGTGCTTGACCTGTTGGGGACCGTAGCAGTAGAGGGCCATCCCCGAGGGCCCACTTTTATCTTTGGACTTTTTATTGGATGAAGATGTATGAACACACCTTGCCTTTCTTACACGGTATATTCAACTTAAAAAAAAAGTCTTGGGTCGCGATGTAGTTCCAGCAGGTGTTAGCGCTGTTGAAGTGCCTGGCCGCTCCTCTGTACGTCCCAAATTACGTTGGCCGTTCCAGTTAAAGAAGCACTTTCTTTGAGTAAACCGAAGGCGATTTTGTTTTCTTGTCTCTCGTGCCATGACGAGCTCACACGTATATTCGCGTCTGTGAATGATCGACCGATCCAGCCCCTCCAATGCTGCCTGTGGTCCCCGGATTTAAAAATAGCCTGAGCATTTGTCAAAAGGTTTGGACTTGCCGAGATCCCTGAGTCTGCCGCTCTGTGGGGTGAAATACCTGTGCACAGAGTAGGGCGACTGAAACTCCCCCCAGAAGTTCTCTGAGTGCTGAGGGCTCTCCTCAAACTGAGCGTGGGACCCCTCATCCGGAAGGGGTGGGGGAGGTGAAGGCTGAGTGGCCTTGGCCGATGAGTGAGTGTATTTTTAAAACAGACGCCCCTGATGGGTCTGAATGAAAGGGTCCTCTGTGCTTCGTGTCCTTCCGCCCAGACCACAGATGAGCGGGTGCAGCTGACCGACATCCGGCCCAGCAGGTGGTACCAGTTCCGAGTGTCTGCAGTCAATGTGCACGGGACCCGGGGCTTCACGGCGCCCAGCAAACACTTCCGCTCCTCCAGAGGTCAGTCCAGTCCGTCCTTCCCGCCCGGCCCTCGTCTCCCTCCTGGCACACGTGGGGTAGATTCCTCGTGTCCCTGAGTCCAAGGTCACGGTTGGCCAGCAGGCGGCTTTGCTGTTCCTAGCGCAGGGGACCCGATGTGTTTGAAGGCGCCATGGGAATTGATGCTCAAGGACGTTGCAGAAGGTGACGGGGAGGGGTTTCCTCAGCTTTGGCGTGGCGGTTTTCCACGATCAGCTCCTGCCGAGTGTTCGTTTGCCTTCGGTGGTCTGCATCAAGCACCGTGCCTTTCATTTTTGGAGAGGAAGGTTTAGTGTGGGCCACGGGACGTGATGCTGTGCGGCTTTCATGCAAGTGATGGTTAAATCGCATCCAGACCTGGAACCCCTCCCGGGCCACGCCACGGCTACCATTTTGTCCAGTTCCCGTTCCCTTGCTACTTTAAAACCTGCGTGGAATCTGATGCATATCCGTTCCAGTAGCCTGTGACCGTTGAGCACGCTGGGCGTGATAGTAATGAGGCGTCCAGGGTTGCCTCTGCCCTTGCGTTAGACGACCGTGAGCCCTCCGGGTGGATCACGCATCTGCTCGGCTGGCTGTGGAGACCGGGTTCTGGAGACGTAGGTGAATCACTTGTTCACTCTCTAATGGGGAGCCAGCCTCCCACCTGGACGGCTTAGCTGTATGTGAAGCAGAATGCCTCGTGACATTAATGAGTGCAGTGAGACACCACCTCCCTGCTAGGCCTCTCATTATGGAAGGTGTCAACGGGCTGCTCTAAGCTGCCATTGTTATGCTGTGATTGGGAAAATGCGTTCCGTTCAGCCAGTCAGTGCATTGCTCACGGTGTTATAATATCGCCACCCCTTTCTCTGCGTAGCCGTACGTCTCAGGCCGAAAAACTGCAATCGGAATGATTGAATAGTTAGGTTCTATTACAGAGCATGTAGTGGATTTTTAACTCTTTTTGACAAAGTCCTTTGGAAAAGGGAAAGGCACTTATTCCGCGCCCCTGCCCCAGGCAAATACACCGAGCAGGCTCTAGGGTGAAATTAAAAATCAAGGCATCCAGAGGACAGCAGGTGTGACGATTTGGAGAGGCGTGGGAAGTAAGGAAGTCACAGCGGTTGGGGGCTGGGATCTGTGAGACTTGAGAGCCCCTCACCTTGGCTTTCATGGTTCCCACGCAACCCAGGAGCATTGCGGTCAGGACGGTCGCCGTCTGCTGTGCCTGCAGGGCGTGGTCTGTGCCCTCGGCTCAAGGCGGTGCATCCGGACCCCAGGTCACCCCAGTGCGTGGCCTCTGCAGACACATGCGCACTGCCTCTAAGAGTCAGGCGGGATCTGGCAGAGGGGCCCCCAGACCGTGCTCAGGGCTCATGTTGCGGGGGCTCACCGCCTGCAAGGCCCCCGCTCCGGGGAAGCCGCCAGGCCATGCTGGGGCTGGGCCCTTCCCGTGGTGTCTGAGCACCTTCTAGAACGAGAGCTGCCCCCCGAGATGTTAAGTGGGCTTTGGTCGAAGGAACGCGCACCATTTTCTGAAACGCGTGGTCACCGTTGAAAAGTTCTGTTTCCTGCTTTTACACATCTGTCCGACATGGAGCCTCCCCGACTGTCATTCTCGCCCTTCGTGCCGGCCAAAGATGCCTGCGCCGCCCTGGCCTGGTGGGTGGAATGGGCTGTGCATTCCCAGCACGAGGATGGAAGGCGGGGCGCCCCGTCCAGAGCCTGGGCTGAGTCGTGGGTTCTGGGTGCCCTTGTGAAAGCAGGAAGTAGACCCCCAGTTTCCTAACTTCTTAACGGTAACTGCGGTGTTGCCAAACACAGTGCGTTTTGATTCAATAAAAACCCATGTATTCCTGCTGTGCGCCAGGAGCGAAATGATAGCAGTTCGAAGGCCCCTGGTGGTTTAAAGTCGCTTTAAGACAGAGTTACTGCTTCGAAAATAATTCTCCGCCCAAAGGGTACGCAGTGATCTGTGAATTTGAGTTGGGCGGGGGACCTGCCTTCATCATCAAAGGCGGAGCCCGAAAAGGGGAAGGGACTTTTTCCACCTGCCATGAACACCTCTGAAAATAAAGCTAAAATGAAGCAGAAAAAGAAAAAGCACTCGATGAAACGGGTTTCATTAAGTGTAGGCTCGCTGCCTGGCATTCACCGGCTATGGTCTCGATTTTCATGGAAAAACCAACATCCTTGTAATTCTCTTCTTTACGGCGATGTTTAAACACAAAATTAGCCTGTGGTTGGCCAGAATGGGATTGGCTACCAAGTAAGTTAATTTCCTTTTAATGCCTTTATTTTTTCAAAACTTAATCCTAATGCCCTCAAAGACTTATTTTTATAGAAACTTGTGAGTTGTTCATAGATTGGTAACTCACTTTCATGCTTTTTTCTTTTCGAGATGAATACTATTTTGGGATGTTTTTTACTGCTAACCCTTACCTCTAGAGCCTCCGGGGGGTGGGGGAAATCCATGATTGTAGAATGGGTAAAATCAGTGATTTTTGCTGGCAGCGAAGAGGCCAGAGGTTGGGATAATTTCAACATTCGCGTACTTACATTCTCGATATTGCCTTTGCCCCTGCGCTGGAGAAGGAAAATCGGCTTCATCGTTAAGAAATTGACGTGACCAGTCCTGTAATGGCCGAATGGGCCAACGTCCCTGTCTGTCTGCTTTTTGCCCCATTACTACAAAGGGAAGTGGCAGTCCCTCCCGTGGTGAATCACTGTCCTCAGTTCCTCGGGGACAAGGGTTCTTCGAGCCGCACGGCCTGCCAGGTCCTGAGGCCTCGGCGCCTATTCCGCGCGCGTGTGGGGCGGGCCCTCGGCGGCATCGGGACCTGAGGTGTCGAACTGTCTGTAGTCACCAGGATGTGGGCCTGCGGAGAGGCCCCTGCACAGATTCCAAAGCCCATGCAGGCGATGAGGAGGAGGAGAGCAGGGGGATGGAGGGAGGGACCAAAAAGGACACCGGACTCGTGGACCTGGACGACAGTGTCGGGACCGCAGGAGGGGATGGGGCAAAAGGGGACTAAATGGCAATGAGAAACCCCCACCGATTTAAAGTCCCTTTAAATGGCTTGCATGCACCGCACCCTTTTCACTTCTCTGCACCGGCTGCTCTCCGCCTCGTCCCTTGGCACACTCCTCAGCCCCGCCCGGAGGCGGGGGCGGTCTCCGTGGTTAATAGGCAGCGTTGCTGGGCCCGCCTCCCAGTCAGAGCGGGGTGTCTGCCCACGCAGGACAGGCAGGGGCCTCCTGGATGCGCAGGGCGCTCCTTGCCGGTGAGACTTCCCACCAGTGCGGTCGCAGGTCCTGCCCTTCTCCGCGGGGCACCGGTGCTGGGACCACCGGTCCCCTGACTCACCGGGGGCTGCGAGGCATCCATCCTGCCGAACCTTCCACGGTCACTCACGGCGTGAACCACGGAAGCGTCCGGGACGGCACCTTCAGCCTGCCTGGTACCTCAGCACCCGTCTTTGCCGCAAGCACCGCGTGCGATGACGCATCGGGCGACTGCTCCTGTGCACGGCTGGACTGAGGTGCGGGTGCCGGCCTTCGTCGTCTTGCGCCGACCGTGGCACCGATGGGAGCTGAGCGGGAGCTAAGGCAGCCTCCCCGCTTCCGTCACCGTGGGCAGCGCGCCTGTTTTCTGCGTCCTGAAGTGTGTTTCTGCAGATAACGGGGAGCCTCAGGAACACGCAGCCGAATGGGGAGAGACGCTGGGATTGAAGCCTCAGATGGGGGGTGGGGAGACCACTGGTCCTGGCATGCGGATCTGACCCTCGCACCCCACACTCTTGCACTCACGAATTATCCTTGGAACCTCAATTTCCCCATCTGTAAAATGGGAACGAAATGCTGACGTTTAACCCCCCCTCCCAAGCCAACCGTCTGTTTGCAGAATCAGAAGGTCACGTGCCCCGTCAAGTTCCAAATGTTGCCTGTTGTCTGGTATTGCCAGTAAAGCTTTATTGGCACGCAGGCATGGTTTCCTTCTGTCTGCGGCTGCTCCGGAGCTACAGCAGCAGGCCTGAGGGGCTGCAGCAGCGACTCGGGCGAGTGCAGCCAGGTCCCGTGTAAGCCTTGGTCGCCGCCAGAAAGAAGGTCCCACGTGTTGACTAAGGATCGCTTGATCGCATTGCCACGTCGTGCGCCTGGGTTAGCCGCTTAACGGAAAGAGCGGCTGTGAGATGTTCTCGTTTTTAAAACTTAAGCAGCCAGCCCACCGACCACTCCTTACCCGAGGTGTGTCCAGAAATTATCCAGCCATGCACTATGCAAAATACATTTCTGAAGATGACACAAGATCCAAGAAACATTGTCCACAGGACAAGGACACCTCAGTCCCCTTGTAAGTAGCCACCTTGGGACCTCACACAGTTCTCCCAGTCGCCATCAGCTGCCCTGTTGTGTTTTCCTGAACGTCATCGATGGTCTGGAATCTCTTCCCTTTCCAAGGAGATTTTAGTTTGGGGAAAAGCCAGAAGTTGCAGGTCCCCAAATGTGGCCTGTAGGGGGGCTGAGTCACCTGGGTGATTGCATGTTTTGCCCAAAAACGCTGCACGAGACGTGATACGTGAGCAGGCATGTTGTCAGGGTGAAGCTGCCAATCACCCGTTGCCCGTAGCTTCAGCCTTCGGAATCATCCAGATAGTTTTCCTGGAGGAATGTTCAAGCTTAACACAAAATTGGATGCAGATTCAACGCTCTCCTCGCTCAGTCATTTTGAATGCACCATCCCCACAGGACACAGGCTCACTCAATGGTGTCCACCCCCCCCCCCCCACTGACTAGTACAGTGAGGTCGTCACTGTTCACGCACGCGCATTCCAGTCCACTCTCCTTGGCTGCCAGGTGACATCCACGTCACACAAACTTCTCGTATTGCGTTAACAATGGCTGGACTTCTTCTGGACAGACCTCGCTGTTTCTTGGAGAAAAGCAAGAGAGTTTTGAGAAGAATTCATGTCTCCATCTTTCCATACGCACGAGGGATCCTGAGAGTGAAGCCGTGGGCATTTCTCCTTCCGTCCGTTTCACGTACCTCCAGGAGCTGTGGCTTTGGCTTGTGGTAGCACCATTGGAGCTGGCGATGGCGTGTCCCTGGGGCCCCTAAGTCGGATTTTACGGTGTTCGATAGAAACGGGTGCGTTTCGGTAGCAGGCTGACCGGGCGGGGTTGTCGCCGTGCGGAAATGCCTTGGAAGGGTTCTTCTGTCCGTGACTCGGAGGCTGCGGCGGGCGGGGCTCTTACTTCCCGCCTGTCTGCAGCTGCGGAACCCGGCAAGGGCAGCGCTCCTCGTGGGCTCCCTGCGGTCAGCACACGCAAACGTGCGTGCTTTGTGCCGCCCCGCGCCCTCACCCGTGTGTCCTCCCCCCGGGGGTCGCAGACCCGTCCGCCCCTCCAGCTCCGGCCCACCTGCGGCTCGCCAACGCCAGCACCCACAGCGACGGGACCGTGACCGTGACCCTGGCGTGGGACGTCCCTGAGGAAGCAGATGTCCCCGTGCATCACTACAAGGTGTTCTGGAGCTGGACGGTCAGCAGCAAGTCCCTCGTCCCGACGAAGAAGAAGCGGAGGAAGACCGCGGACGGGGTGAGTGAGAGCCAGGGGAAGGGGCGTGTCTTCTTGCGGGAGGGGGGCACTCAACCTCCAGAGGGAGGGTGTGAGCGGGGGCATCTGTGGAGCTAAGGCAGGGAGTGGGTGGCATTTTGGGTCCCGTGTGTGTCTCATTTGGACCCAGGGAGGTCCAGAATGCAGCCTACTGCTGGTCACGGGAATCCCTACCATTCCCACCGCTAACATTTCTCTACAGGAGAATTAGGGTGCGAAATTGGGAAAATGCCAAAGCATTTGAGAAATCATGGCATTTTCTTTCTGGGAATCAAGGGCTTCTTGTGCCCTAAGATATCTTCCTGACGTCCTGGGTAACCAACCGCCAGGAGAGGTTTTCAAGGAAACACTCTTTCTACAGTGGGTTTCAGTTTCCTTGTTTGAAGATCGCGGTTCAGGGAGAGGGATAGGCAGGCAACCCACGCGGAAACCTCGCCCAAAAGGGATTCGGGGTTGGCACCGTTGGCAGGAGTGCCGAGGCCTCAAAGACGAAGGAAGTCGGACCGGGGCTGACGTGAGGAGAGACCGTGGCAGAAAGACATCGAGGCGCTGTGTCAGACCGACGCTGCCCTTCCCTGGCGGGGGCGCATCCGCTCACGGGGGATCTGACGTGCCTGTGGAAGTCCTGCAGTGGATTCCACGGATAGATAACGTTCCCCGAAGGAGCCCAGCAGCGCTCTGGGAGCTCATCTCAGACAGCCCCATCTTCTCCGTGAGGCGCACCCTGGAAAGGGGCGGCAGCATCAGAATCGTTCATAGCCCTTGCCCCTCCCCTAAGACAGAGGCTTGGCAACACAATCTCCAAAAACCATGTTCTGGCCTTTCCATGGAACTTGTTTTGAGCCAGAGCGAAAGAGGATTTTCAGGTCTTCAGCACGAGACCCGTGTGAGCTTCGAGGAGGGGGAGCCGGCGGAGGGAGGACCCGGGGTGCCTGGAGGGGACTTTCTGACCGGCGGGGGGTGTGCCCTGCGTTTGCAGACTCAGAGCTCCGTGGTCCTGGACAGACTGCAGCCGGACTGGGAGTACACGGCGGAGCTGCAGGCCATCGCCTACTGGGGCCAGACGCGCCTCAAAAGTGCCAAGGTCGCCCTGCGCTTCACCCCCACGCACGCGGCCAGCGACAGTAAGTGCCTTCCGATCCCCCAGGCCCCCACATGGGAGCGGAGGGTGCGGGGAGAGGGGTGCTTTATGTGGAGGAGGCTTCACCTGGCCTATCCTTTCACCCTGATTTGCACCTGTGCGCGCACACACACACACTCTCTCTCTCTCTCTCTCTCTCTCTCTCTATGCCAGCACTTAACTCATTTCCTTCTGTCCCTTCAAGGTCCCTGACTTTCAACTTGGGAGACAGAGGTGTAAACCCAATTCCACAGGGCCCAGAGCGCGCCACACCCCAAACTCTCCCTTCCCTCCCACACCCGTTCCTGGCCCGGGAGCCCCCACCGCACATGGCTCCACCGTCCGCCCTTCTGCTGCAGCCAAGGCGCACAGACCGGTCTCCACCCTGTCCCTCCTTTGCCTCCCAGACCCAGTTCTCTGGATGCCCCCCCTCTGTCCCTCAGGTCACAAGCCGTGTGGGGCCCGCCCCGTCCTTTCCCTCGCAGGCCACCGTCCTCTCTTTCTTACAAACTGGAGCAGCCTCTGAGCTAGTGATTCTGTTCCCACTCTCTGCAACCCGCCGCCCCGGGAGCTGGCCGAGCCCTTCCCCTCCCAGCCTCTCAGCTGCATCAGGGCCCTTTCCCCGTCACCCTGACCCACGACGTGTATGAAACAGCCTGCCCCGTCGGAGCACCCGCCCTTCTCCCCAGCACCAGCTGTGGACTAGCAGGGACTCCATGTGTGGGGCCTCGCGCACCTCTCCCCTGCTCGGGACACGGCATCCACGGAACTGAGCTCTCGAGTCGCTCGGAGAGCATGCATGGACCGTCTGTCTGTGCCCACCCTTGTCCATTCCTGCACGGTGCCTGAGCCGTGCGTCGTCCACAGGACGGCCCTGTAGGCGTGCGAGAAAGTGTTGCTCACTCTTCCCCTCCCCCCTGCAGCCTCAGCCCGGGCACCGTCCGTGGGAGGGTCCCATAGACGTGCAGGAACCATTATTCCCTCTTCCCCTCCCCCCTGCAGCCTCAGCCGACCCGCGACCTCGGCCAACGCCTCTGCTTTAGGTGCATTCGTAGCGTGTACAGCGCATCCGAATCCCCGTCCCCTACGAGAGCCCATTCTGTGCTGAGGATGAACTGACTCCTCTCACGCAGATCAGAAACGTCATCACAGCACCCTAAAAACACAGCTCGGGGCACCCAGTCCCTGTCAGAATGCACACACCGCTCCGGTCTCGGGGGGCCTGCCGCGGGGGGCCTGCCGCAGGGGCCCGCCTTGCACAGGGGCACGCAGGATGCAGCTGAACAGGCGTCGGGGGGTCACAGCCCCGAGCTGACACGCGGTCTATAAACACTAGGGTACGGCTGGTACAAGGGCACTGTGTATCTCATCGGGAACCAACTGCGTCGGGAACCCATCGGACTTTGGGATGCAGGCGGCACGTGGGACGGAGTCAGCGGGGAGTTCCATTCCCCGGGACCCACGGCAGGGCTGGCGGTTCTGCCTCACGAGGCAACCGGAGTGCTGTGCTCTGTTGCAGAAGAACACCTCGGGAAGCGTGGGAAGGGCGTGGTGCGGGCGCAGGCCGCCCTTCAGGGACGCCGCGCCCCGCGCCTGCTGGAGATCGGCGCGCCCTTCTACCAGGACAGCCGGCTGCAGGTCAAAGTGTACTGGAAGAAGACCAAAGGTACGCCCCCGGTCCCATGCCGAGGCACGGGGATGTCCTCGGGGGAAGCTGGTGTGGGGGCCGCAGCGTGGATGGCAGGCGGGGGGAACAGCGGCTGGACGGAACACTGGCCTTTGTGGGTGCCTGGCCGGGCTGCCCCGGCCGGGTGGCCCTGTGGGCTAGAGTCTCATCCGTACAGCAAGAGGCGGTGGGTTTGAACCCTGGTCTGGACACGTACCTGGGCTGTGGGTTCTGTCCCCAGTGGGGGCCACACGGAAGCAACCAGTGGACGTTTCTCTCTCGCATCGATGATTCTCTCTGTCTCCTCCTTTCTCTCCCTCTCTCTCCGCTTATTCTCTACAAATAATAACAACATCCTCAAGCGATGGAAAAATTATAAAATCAAATACAATGAAATGAAATGCAAACCTTGCTGTTGCGAAGCGCCAGTGGGTTCCCACACCCAGCAGTGTCTGTCACCCTTTGAGATCAGCAGCGGTGGCAGCTGAAATGCTAGCGTTCAGGGCTGCGGAGCTACCCTCTTTGCTTTCCTGGGAGGCTGACCTTGGGTCCCCAGCAGGCAACGTGTTCATGCGTTGGCACCGCAATGGCTGCTTTTAGTGAGCTGTTTGTTTTCGAAGACGCCCGCAAGGGAGATAGATGATCTTGAAAACGAGCCCACGTCCCTTCCGCCTGTCACTGCACGGGAACAGCACTTCGGTGGCATGCTTTGGCAAGGGCTGTGTGGAGCCCTCGGGGTGCGTGCGTGCACCAGCGGAAGAGAAGGAGGTATCGCGTAAAGATTCCGACCACGGAAGCCCGCAGCAAGCACGACGCCGTGTTGGCTGACCGGCAAACCTGTGCCCACAGACGCACAGGCCCCCACCCTGCGCCGGCCCAGACGTCCCAGGCAGGGTCTGCTACGTCCCTGCAGTTTCAGCGCCGTGACTGCTGTGAGCACGGTCACCGGTCGCCTCGACCTCCAGGCACCCGTGTCCTGGGCGAGCCCCGAACGCTCGGGCTGCTGTGGGTGCGCGTGAGGATGCGTCCCGGCAGACAGTCTAGGAGACGGTGGGTGCCCCTCGACGCCATTGCCCCATGCAGGCGACGCTGTAGTTCAGGCAGGGTGAGACCCGCAGGGAAGCGCACAGCCGTGACCCAGAAGGTGAAGGACACGTGTTGAGAGGCCGCCTCTGAGGAGAGGACGAGCACCGGGGCCATGGGGCGGGGCGTTCCCTGTGGACAGCTGCTGCCTGCGGGTCCAGTGCGGGCCAGGGGGCAGGTTCAAGAGCCTCTCCATCGCCTTCCTCAGAAAGGTGTCGGGTTCTGAGAGCTGCGGTGCGGCCCCTCTTGTGGGAATGACGGTGCCTGCCTCCGAGGGCCGCCTGGGCTTGTGGGAAGGTGCTTCCCACAGACACGGTGCCTGGGTTATTCTCAGGACATCGCCGGAGCCCTGGCTGGCGTGGCCCGGGTGCGGGCAGCAGCGTCCTGGAACCCCGAAGGCTGCGGGTTTGGTTCCTGGTCAGGGCACGTGGCTGGGTGGCAGGTGTGGTTCCCGGTCCCGGTGAGGATGGGAAGTGACCGATTGAACCAATTGATCTTCGTGCCTGAAGTCGATGTCTCTCTGTCTCTCTGTCTCTCTGTCTCTCTGTCTCTGTCTCTCAGCAACCAGCAAGTCCTCAGGTGAGCATTGAAAACAAGACACATCATCAGCGTTATTTTGCTATGACTTATTAATAACGTTTGCTATCTAGCTCTCGAATTTCAAAAGGTTTCTTTGGGCTCAGTGCGTTGCACTTTCTGCCGACCTCAGTCTTAATGCCGAAACGATGCCCAGGAGGTGGGAGCCCCGAGGGCCCCTCCGGTTGGAGGGCACACCTTGGCCCCCCTCCCCCCCGCCCCCCCCCCGGCAGACCCT
This sequence comes from Glossophaga mutica, assembly GCA_039655065.1. Lineage (NCBI taxonomy): Eukaryota > Metazoa > Chordata > Mammalia > Chiroptera > Phyllostomidae > Glossophaga > Glossophaga mutica. The sequence continues at coordinate 113,814,826 of CM077318.1, forward strand.
GAGTTTCCTCCGGGCTGTTCGCGCTGCCCCGGCGCCGAGAGCCCGGCGCCGAGCGGAAGGGGACGCCCGACGGTCATCTCTGTGCTGTGTTCCGACCTTGCAGACGCCAGCGTGAGCCGTTACCACGTGCAGTGGCTCCCTGAAGTCTGCGCGCACAACGAGACCGCCCGGCCGGAGGCCTCCTCGGCCACGACGCCGGTGAGTCCCACTCGGGGGCCCAGTGTGGCCCCGCATGCAGTGCGGACCCCCGGAGAGACGCGGCAGGCGCAGCGGCTCCTGGTCCGTCCTGGCTGCTCACGGCCTTCCGTCCACCTCACCTGCGGCGTCACCTGTGGGTGGAGGGCCGGTCCCCCCCCTCGGCACACTTCCAGCTGCCCTCCCCAAAGGGGGAAATCTTGGTATGAGAGCGTGCCTTCCTTGCTCCGGAAGGATAAATCGGCGGGTGCGCAAAGCTGTGTCTCGCAGACGCTGGAGTTGCCTCAGTGCTATTGGCAATACTGGGGGTGGCTCTTAGGGCTTCCCCGCCCTGTCCGTGCTGGCGGCGAGGGTCCCCGTGGCTGCTCGGATGCCGATCCCCACGGTTCTGCTTCATTCTGCCCGGCGGGTCCAGCCCGGGAGGGCCCTTCCCAGGGGTAGCTCATCAACGCGTGGACGGAGCCCCTTTGTCCTTGTGATAAAAGCCACACTGCAGCCCTCCATGTCCAGGCAGATGTCCTCGTTGGGACCCATCTCGTCATCTCCTGCCAATGTTTCCTTTATCCTCAGTGACACTTACGACTTACGGGCACGCTGTCCCTCTCTCCTGCTCTAGGAAAACCACATAATTCTGCAAGATCTGTCCTTTTCCTGCAAGTATCAGGTCACCGTGCAGCCCGCGGGGCCCAAGGGGCGCTGGAAGGCGCAGACGGTCTTCTTCAGGACGCCACCCTGCTCCACGCTGAAGGGGAAAAGCCGCGGGCACGCCAGCTGCCCCGGACACGGGCACGCAGGTGCGTCAGGCGCGGGGGTCCGAGCCGCCGGCCAGGGTGCCGGCCACTCCGCCAGCGTGGCCCCATGCGCTGTCCCAGTGGCCCCGGACAGGGAGCGCCCTGGTGTCCGCGTGGCCGGACGAGAGCCCCGCGCGGAGGCTTTATGTCTGCATCCGTGTGGCCTATGGAAATGGCTGCAACGCTGGAAGCATTAGGGAAGATGCATAGATCCGTAGATACGTGAGACGCATCATTCCACAACGGTTCCAGGGTTGCAAAGACACCCTTTGCTGGCGATGTGGTCCCTCTGGGTGCAGAGACGGCCGTCGGAAGGCGGCGTGGGTTTGGGCGTGCTTCATGGGAGTCATTGCGTTTCTGTCTTGCCCTCGCCCGGTGGGCTGGCGGTCCACACCGTCCATACCCCGCGCCTCCCCCTCCACCCCGTTGTCCCGAGAAAGGCCTTGTCCCAAGGCCTTGTCCCCAGGCCTCGGCCGGGCACCGAGCCCCCTCAGCTCCCCTCGTCACTCGTGATCACTTCACTATCACCCCTCCCCTTGCGGCCACGTCCGTTCTGTTGGCAACGGCCAAGCCTCCCCAGGTTTCAGAATGCCCCCTCTGCCCCCCTTGCACACGGCCGGAGTCTCCAAACAGGCCCCAGAGGGCAGGCAGCACTTGGCAGGAAGCCGCGCAGTGTGGGTGGGGGGGGTCCTGCTCACCCACTGTCTGCACACAACGGAGCCACGCGCCCCGAGTCGCTCGGAGGGACCACCGGGCTCTCGCAGCGTCTGCCCGCTCCACGGACGGGCTGCCCAGCACGGCCGCCCCCGCCCGGAGCACCAGACCGGGGCCACTTGGGCTCCGTCCCCGCGAGCCTGACCCTGCTCTGCCTCCTCGAATCGCTGCAGGTCACGCCCTCCCCAAAGTGCTGGCCAAGCCGGAGAACCTGTCCGCTTCCTTCGCCATGCAGGACGCGAACGTCACGGGCCACTTCTCGTGGCAGACGGCCAAGGCCGGCCTCTCCGCGCCCAGGACCGGCTTCCAGGTGACGTGGGCAGAGGTGACGACGGACGGCAGGCCCAACAGCCTGCCCAACAGCATCGTGTCCCAGTCCCAGATCCTGCCTGCGGTGGGTGCCCTCTGCTTCCCCGTCCCAGCCGGGTCTGCTCTCTCTGTACCCTGCGCCACGCTGTTGAGTTCCGCCTTCTCTGCTTGCAAACGCTTCACTGCGCGAGTGAGCAGCCGAGACTCTCACCGTGAGGGGAATACACTCCCCTCTGGATGACACAGACCCGGTCCCGTCTGCACTGCAGACACGTCCCCTCCCCCATTTCGCCGGCCTTCGTGACCCCCTGTCCCTCTGGCCCCAGTGCACATGCCCAGTGAGGAGCGTTAATTGGGGAGAAAAGAGCTAAAAGAGAGCTTGTTGCTTCCCCGCCTTTGGCCCGTTCCAACGCGGCCTGTCTTCCAGGACACTTCGTTCCTTGCTCGGAAATAAAAGCCCCCCCATGTGGGCGGGGCCCTCTTTACAAATCCCCTGACAGTGTCCTAGTCCTGCTTCAAACAAGGAGGAGAAAAAAAAAAAAAAAAAAACAACCAAAACCCCAGAAGGAAAGAGTGCATGGCCTGAGCAAGTCGGTGCTGGGTCAATGGGTCAGGTTTGACGGAGCCTTCGGAAGACCGTGGGGGCCCACGGATGCTGATGGGCAGCCCGGGGCCCTGGCAGACACGGGCCCGAGAGGGAAAGAGTGGGCTCGTGCGTGCACGGCGGTCGGGGCCATTGAGCATGCGCATCACGGCGTGGGCCGGTGGAGCCCGTGGGAAAGGCGGGGCGGAGGAGTCATTCGCACGGAGAGCCCCGGAAACTGGCACCTCGCGTGGTGGAGCTGTGCCCAGGGTCTCAGGCCGCCAGGGACCGCGCTGGCTGCCCGCACGCCGCTCAGCGGGCATATCTCGGGGCCAGGGTGTCCCCACTACCCCGCGGAGGCCGGGGGAGGAACGGTCCCCCCAACAGATCCGCATCCCTGCGCGTGATGTTTCTCAAGCGCTCTGACCAGCCTCTCGTCTTGTGTCCCCTCAGGACCACGATGTCCTCACGGTGCCCAACCTCAGACCGTCCACCCTGTACCGGCTGGAGGTGCGGGTGCTGACCACAGGCGGGGAAGGGCCCGCCACCATCCGGACCTTCCGGACGCCAGACCCGCCGCTGCCGCCGGCGCACAGTAAGAGCCCGCCGCGTCTTCCCGACCCACCGACTGGGAGCAGGCGGGGCGGAAAGGGCTCCCCCTGCCCCGCCCTCCGGGGACTGTAGTTTGGCAGAAGCTGGGTGGCTGAATTTCCATTGCCCCTCCCTCCCTCCACCCCTGCCTCCTTCTCTCCCCCGCCTCCACCGTGCTTTCTCGTCTCCCTCCACCGATTCCGTCTAAAATGTCTGCCGTTTCTTTCTCTTTCAAACCATAAATGCACGTGGGGAAAAATCCCTACTCATATCCATCAGGAATGTTTGCAAAATTCACGTCTTCCAAAGTGACACAGTATTTTGCTAACGAACTTACTTTCTTGCCATACACACATTAATTAGACTGGACTATAGCGCATGAGTTCTCTTTAAACGATGACCCCAAGCTATGTAGCTAAATCCAGTCGAAGTTTCTTTAAAAAAAGTGTTGTCTGCTGCTCAAAAACTCTGAGCATCGGGCCGATTTTTAAAGATGTATTTTGTTTATCTTTAGCCAGCTTAAATTTACAGCGCCGTGTCTCTGGTCCTGGCTGGGGCGGCTCAGCTGGTGGGAGCGTCAGGCAGTAAAGCGAAAGGTCATGGGTTCCATTCCCCCCGGTCGCAGCTCGTGGGTTCGATCCCCAGTCGGGTGTGCGAGAGGAGCAGCCGACGGATGTTTCTCTCCCTGTCCCTCTCCCGCCCGTGTCCCCTCTGAGCGCGTCCTTGGCTGAGGCTAAATAAACAAATACATAGAAAAGGCCACATCTAAAGGTTCGTATACATAGAAAAGGCCACATCTAAAGGTTCGTGTGCTGATAAAACGATCGACAAGCCATCCTAGTCTAACTTCTGATTAAGAAAAGAAAAGGGGGCCGATAACGTCGGCCCTGATCCCGTGTTACGTTCCGAATGTGAAGAACATGGACAGCTGTCCGTGCGGCCGAGGGTCACGGCCCTTGCCCTGCAGAGGGGCCGAGAGAGGCGCCCTCGTCGGAACCGTGCCGTGAGAGTCTCCGTTAGCTCTCAGGCCCTCCTGAGGCGAGTGAGCGCGGCTGGTAGAGACCGTGAGCTTCAGGGAAGGAGCCGCCCGCCGTTTTTGTTGGGGGTTTGGGGTTGTCCCCGGCAGAGGCGGGGAGAGGGAGAGACACTGGAGGAGGGGCTCCGTGAAGCAGCTCGGGTGCGTCCTTCCAAGTTCAAGACCGAGGGTGGGGGCGACATGCCCGACCAGTGTCTCCTGTCTGTCCGCAGGGCCCCTGCTGAAGCGCCGCCACCCCCAGCCTTACAAGGCCGCTCCGGAAAGACGCTAACCGCTCGGACAGGCGTGTGAGCCCAGGCGCCCCGCCCCCGGCTCGGAGAGGCCCCGCTATTCCTTCCCGCAGCACCGCCCTCACGCCAGGGACCCACGCCGGGGACCTGTCTCCTCCGCGGAGGGCCGAGGGACGCCACCCAGCCCGCAGGCCTCCGCCCAGCTGCCTGCGGGCTTCCTGATCCCCCTGGGACTAACCGAGCGCCGGCGTCGCCCTGCGGCGGAATCTCCGAACAAATCCCTGCCACCCGGGCACGGTGCACACACACGCAAGGCCTGCTGGGAATCAATGAAAGCCTCTTATTAAATTATTGATTGGATTTGCCAAGCCACCTTAGACGATCCGCTGTTCGGGCCCTATTTATTCAAGCGTTGTCTAAGATGATTTGATTACACGTGGGTTGTAGCTGAGAGATCTAAGCTGGAATGTGCCAAGTGTACAGACACGTGGAAGTGTTCCCCCTTTCAGTGCCGCACGCTTTCTTTCACACAGACGCAGACGAGAGCTCGCTCCGTCAGTCACGACGGCGGGGGCGGGGCGGGGGGGGCGCATCGCGGGCAGCCGTGGCCCGGGGAAGGAGCCCGCTGTCCAGAGTTTACCTTGCGGAAATGCGAACGCGTCTCTGGGCCGCGGTCCGGTAGTTCGTCCTGTAACCCGAGAGGGTTTCGGGCATGCTCTCCGATTTATCTTTCCCTTTTCCTCCATGGAAACCGCTGCTGCCACGCTTTGCTCGTGGCGTCACGGGTGTAAAAAGGTTCTGACCCCCCTGCGGAACGTGAAAGCGTCCCAGTCTGTACCGAGACGCGCCTTGGGTGGGTCCCGGGAAGCTCTCCGTGGTCTCGGTGGCAGAAACCGGGGTGGGGGGCAGCACTTTCGTCTCGAGAGCACAGCTATTTCCCCGTCACCAGCCCTTGCTTCCTCAAACCCGCTGCATGTCCCCATTGGGAAAGGTCCCAGGCTGCCTCCTCCCCCGGGACCGCGGGAACTCGAGTCCTGGCGTGGTTTCAGTGTGCGGTGATGCCACGGATACGGGGCCACGGCCGCCGCCGAGATGTTCAGTTGCATCCTTGTTTCTTACGGCGATGCCCACGTCGGCGGCTTGCCGTAGCCACACGTGTGTGTCTGTAGAGTTCGAAGTGTGTATCTGCCTGTGCACACAGACACACACACACCTGTGGAGATAGACCTACCACGTGAACCCCGAGGAGACGGTTTCGGCAGCTCCCCAGCGGGGGAGAAAGCCACCGTTCCCCCACCCGTGTCCGTTCCGTGAGAAAAGAGCAGTTTCTCAGCAGGACGCGTTTGGAAGGCAAGGCTGCCTGCTTTCCTGGTCCACCCGCCAGAGGCGAGGACATTTTCGGGAACGTTCTCGTCAGCTTCTGCGGTAGGGCTGGTCCTGGTTGGTGGCGGTGTCCCCGGGTGTGTGCGGGGCGCAGCCCCCGCCTCTGAGCCCTTGCTCCGAGCGCCCGCAGCCGGCGTCTCCCAGCAGGTGCAGCTCACAGCAGAGAGAGGCCTTCCTTTAAATCCCGCCGCCGCCCCCCCCGCCCCCCCACCCCCCACTCCCCGTCTGGAGTGCACAGCGCAGAGGCGTGCCTCCAAAAGTACAGTTTATTCCAGCCTCCGGATTTCTGACTCCTAGGATTTCAGAAATGAAGAGTGGTAATGACCAGCTCCGAGGTCATCTTTCCCCTTAATTTGTCATGAGCAAAGCCCAGAATTCGTGCCAGCAAATTTTTACATAGTCGGATAGTTTACAACGCAGGCATGTGTACATGGGTACAAAATATTATTGTTATTATTATATAAGTTTAATTTTATAAAATTTAATTATGTTTCTTTTGTCTGGGTACTAGACACTGAGCAAATAGATGTTTAGTTCCAATGAAGGTTTGAAGCTTTCATCTTCCTTAGGGAGTCTCAAGCTCCTCTTATCGGCATCTAATTTGGCTAGAATAGTCAATAATTTACATTTTATTGCTATTACTGGAGGAAAATGCTACTGATTACACTACAAAAGAAACATAAGCTTCTTTCATGAATTTCAGTAGCCATCGATAGTATTCAAATGAGGAAAAAATATTATCGCAGTGTTTTGAATTATAAAAATTCGGGAGCCCCCATGAAGGGATGGAAAGTATGTTTTTATAAAAACGTAGTTTTCATGGCTAAATCTCTAATACATTTTCTGGAACTGAGATGCCTTTCTCCCATGAAGAAGGTGCAGGGCGGAGCAACGAGTAGGTTTACAGCTCGTTTGAGAAAGGACAGAAGAATGACCTTGGTTTTGCGTGCTCACAACTGGACACCAACTCCTCGCCCCCCCCCCCCCCCCCGATGCAGCTTCAGGAATGGCCTTTGCTCTTGAAAGACATCCAGCCCATCACACCAGAAACGCGTCCAATCCGGGGCTGACGGAATCCAGGGGGCCGCTGTGGGTGTGCTTTTCGCCGACAGCCCTCCGAGTTTGGCAATGCGTCCACCTGCCTGTCCGAGTCTGCCGCAGCCCGGCCGCGTGGAGCGGTTTCCTGACCCAACGCACGCCCTGCCCTTTCCAGCCCCTCCCAGTTCTCATGTGGTACGTCAGAGGCAACCCGGTGAGGACAGGTCCCATTCTCCAGTGCTTACCCAGCAGAATTCAAAGGTTACCAGGGTGACGGCAGCCCGGACCCCTAACAGAACCCGCACCCAAGTCTGCAGCGAGGGTCCTCACCGCGGCTCTGCTGGCGTGTGGTGGAGGGGGGCTGACCGGTGTCCATTGCAGGCACGGTGCTGTGGGTGGTAGGGACAGTGCTGGACGCCGTAGGGATGGCTCGGGGGGTTGCGGGCATTGCGAGGATGGCGTCCTCGTAGGTTGTGAGCTGGTAAGCACCATCCCTGGTATCCACCCACCGGACCCAGGAAGCTCCTCCCCCAAGGTGTGACAATGGAAAAACCTCCGCACATTGCCAGCCCTCCTCCCCCGGGTGGGGGGGGTACGGTCACCCCTGGTTTACATCGTGGCGGTGAGGAGAGCGCTGGCCCTGTATGTGGGAGGACTCCCGGGGAGGGGGACAGCTGGGAGCTTATGACGCGGGACCGCACAGCCCAAACTCGGTCTTTTCTGTCCACTGACGAACCTGCCTGAGGGGTTGCATTGTTCACTGTGCGTGCCCCACGCGAGAGCAAATAGGAACGTCGTACCTCCCTGGCGTGGTCGCCCGTGGGAACGACCGACTGGTCCCCGCCCTTTCTGACACTTGCGCACAGACTCGGAGCCACGGCCCCAGGCGTCTGTCCGTCTTCTCGCAGACTCTCACGTGGAGACCGTGGCACACACGGCACCTATCTACTGCGTGTACTTTAAAACTCATGGGGACACCACGGGACGCAGAGAGGGGGCGTGTCTCCCCCGTTGCATGGCAGGCTGAGCTTGGGGCCTCTCCGGCAGACTCTGGCAAGGGAGACGTGTGATGAGCAGAAATCTCTGTGTAAGGTAACTCTCTGTATTTGCTTCCTTCTCTTCTGGAGCTCACACAATAAATGGCTACATTCGCATCCAGGTGGTCTGTAGACAGCACGTCCATTCTGGGGGCCAGTGAAAGTCCATATTTATTTATGTATGTGATTCAAAGTTTGATTTCTGTGTGTGTATCTGACATGCTATCTAGAGATGTAATCTTGTACAAAAAACTGTAAAAAACACAAAAAAGTATTGTACATAGCCCGAGATGCTGTGACTCATTATTTTCTTGTTAGCGCTTGTACATACTGATTCAGTAATAAAGTCTCCTGAAGACTGCCCGCTGGAATTTGCTCAGTTTTTTGCCTAAAAAACCCTGAAACCTGTATGTTTCATTTAAGAAGAAAAAGCTGCAGACCGGACGTGCCGCCCACGACGTTCTCTGCATGCCGCCTCTTCCTGTTACTGCAAACTTTTTATCTAAAATAGGAATGTTTCTCCCCGTGCTTCAACGGAGACATGGAGAACTGCATAATTTATCGTTCCTTTAATTGCATGTATTTTATGTCTTTTTTTAAAATATTTTTTTATTTATTTTTAGAGAGAGTGGCAGGGAGGGTGAAAGAGAGGGAGAGAAACATCCATGTGTGGTTGCCTCCCACACGCCCCCAGCTGGGGACCTGGCCCGCAACCCAGGCATGTGCCCTGACTGGGAATCGAACTGGCGACCCTTTGGTTTGCAGTCCAGCGCTCAATCCCCTGAGCCACAGCAGCCAGGGCTGATTGCATGGATTTGACTAAAATAGAAGCACTGAGAATGTTGAATTCTTAAGGTCACACCCACGAGGACGCACCCATTGCTGCCTAACACTGAAAACGGTGAGGGTACGTTTTCCTGGTGCATGAGAAACCAGGCAGTTCCTAGCGGAGAGCCTGTCCTCCTACATGGGCAGGTTTGTCTGGGGTCCGCCTGCTGGCGTGCTGACGCAGCTGCGGGCCTCCTGGGGAGGCGGTGGGGGATGGGCGGCGCTGAGTGGTCGGCACACCTGCCAGAGGTGAAGGTGAGCTCATGCACGCTCAACGCAGCACCCTCAGTGCGGGCCTCACACCCGCTTGCTTGGCGTTTTCTCACACACGTCACTGCGGCAGTGAGACAGTGAGACTGGTTTTGGATCCCGGAGCCGTCAATCTCCAGTGAGTCGAAAAGGTGTGGGTGGACATTTCCCGAGAGCCCCGGTTTCTGGGCCTGTTCGCTCCGTCAGACATCTGTGCGCAACGGCTCCCAAGGGGCTCGCCGGGTGTTACGAGTCACACCGGACCGGGTTCCTGCTGGACAACTCAGCGCCACGGGCTCGTGTTAAATCAACATCCTGCAGACCCGTCGGCACGGATTCAAGGACGCACGTCACTTTCCTTTCCAGGGCATCGAGCCGTCTCTGTTTTCTGTCACTGATACCTTCGGTTAAAAATGCCTGTTTGAAAACAGATGAGTTGTCGATGTTTACACGAATGTAAATTCTATCAGTTTGCCTGGCTTGGGATGATGAGAATGTCTTAAAACACTTAAAAAAAAAAAAAAAACCCTGAAACTTTCCTTTAGCAACAATTCCAAACGACAGGAAAAGAAGGGGATTCGTCCTTAATTTGGGAGATTCTATCCAAATAAGAAAATCTTAGTAAAAGAGAATGGTGATCCAGGAGAAAACAAACAAAACGAAATTTTGCTTTGTCATCTCCACACTTCCAAAATGTTTGGAGAGGCTCATCAAGGAGTTCCGTAAATCTTTGGTGACATTTCCTCTCAGATAAATCCCTTCCCTTTTTGAATTCAGAAGAAGTTACAGAAGTCAAACTATTTCCAAAAAGGCCACCTTCTTGATCCAACCTCTACAGCAACAAATGTCCATAAAAATATGTTCGAGCTGCTGATTTTCTGGATAATCACACCCAAAAGCCTCTGTTCCAGTCTGTTTCCCAGTTCCAGCCACCTGAATGCACCCGGTTTTCAACTTTTTGAAATGCTTTCCAGTGCATATTTTTGCATATTTTCTTCTTGGCGCTTCCTCATTTTCTGCAGCCTTGGTCTGAAGCCAGTTGCCACCCGCCCCACCCACCCCAACCCGAGAAGATAAACACCGAAGACCTCGGAGGCTCAAGGTCAGGTTTGGGGCTTTGAGGAGCCAAGTAGAACTCAGTTCATAGCAGGAATATTGGTCTTGCAAGCAAAGCATCCCCCCGCTCAAGACATTGGCCCTTGAGAATGTGTTCTCTTTATTTCTAAATTTTTGCATTTAAACGTGAAGAAGCCAGTCCCTGCCTCGGACACAAACATTCAGGTTATTTATATCTTTAATCCTGGACCAGTTCAGCCAACACCATCCCCATGAAGCGGGGCGAGCCTTGTAACAGCAGGAGGTGGGGGGAGGGACGTGGCCACCCCGCACCTGCTGGTGGGCAGGTGGCGGTCTTTAGCAGGAAGCAGCTGCAGCTGCAGGATAGAGTCAGGCATCCTTGCCTCGTCTGAAGCTCTTGCCGGAAGCAATCACGCTTCCAAACGGAAACATGTGCGTGTAGGAAATGTTTGCGGAAAGTAGAGGTGGACGCATTGGAGACGTTTCCCGATGCTGCGGGGGCCCCACAAAGGTGGGGGACCCCAGGGCCCAGGCGGCCCTCGTCAGTCGACTACCGTGAATGGGGTCCCCTCACGGAAGCACAGACCGTCCCGAGAGACCGGAGCAGAGCAGCCTGCAAAGGCCGAGGCCCGTGCACCTGCGGGAAGTGCAGGCCTTTGCATCGGCGGCCCCACGGAGGCTTAGGGGCTCCGCTGCCCCCGGACTCGGAGGGAGAAGGAACAGCTGGGTGTGCTTGCGTCTCTCCCTGCACCGTAAGGACCTCTGACTGGCAGAAGGAACGAAGGCCTTCAGCTCGGAAAAGTTAGTTTTCTCACGGCAAAATAGGGATTAAAAAAGCGTGCATTTTACCGTTGTTGCTAGGATGTATGGAATTATAAAGCGGATGACCTATTGCAAAGCGCCGACGAAGCTGTAGTTCACGTTACGACCGTAATTCTGTTTGTTCGAGAAAGAAATGGGTCATGCAGGTTGGTTTTTTTAAGTGGCAGGTTTTTGTGCAAGGGTTTGGTTTATTTATTTTTAGAGGGGGGAGGGAAGGAGGGAGACAGGGCGGGACATGTCGGTGTGACACAGAAACACCCATCGGTTGGTTGCCTCTCGTATCCGTGCGGACTGGGGACAGAATCCGCAAACCAGGCAAGTGCCCGAGCCAGGAATCGAACCGGTGACCTTTTGCTTTTCAGGATGACGCCCAACCGACTGAGCCACACGGGTCAGGGGGTCATGCAGGTTGTGATTTACTGTGATCCCTGCTTCTGATTTTGATTGGACGAGAAGCGTCTGCCTCCATCATCTTCCCCTAGCGGTGTTCACCCACGACTCCACTGAGACACAAGAAAACAAATAACAGCCTCATGCATCCCGAGGAAGCAGAGTTACAGAGATTATTTTGTGACGGCAGCGGGATGATCAGGACGAAGCCATTCCAAGACAGCGGTGGAACCAAGGAACATACCCAGGTCTGACTGCAAAGCCATAAATATTATATACTGATGGTTGCGATGAACAGTCGTCTTCTTTCTCCAGGCGTCACAAGACACTCACTCTAAGTTTTGCCACATGTCTTCCCGTCAGTTCCCTTCCTGCCAGGTCTTCCTCGTTCAGCTTCGAGTCCCAATTAATATCCACAAGGAACACCTGCGTTTTAACTCTTTGGTGATGCCAATATGGTGTATTGATCGTCAGAGAGAAATGCGCACAGTGAGATGGCGTTTCGCAGCCCAGGGACCACACGCCAGGCCGGTCTCGCCGGGATCTGGCTGTGATGCCGCTGCTTCGAGACCGTGATGCCCAGCACGATGCAGTGAGAGGCGAGGACCCCTCCCAGAGTGCGGAGCTGCTGTGGCCACTGCGTGTTTCCAAGGAGACCTGGCCCTGGGCAGCGTCCCAGCTCCCCAAGGGGTTTGGAAGCCAACGGGCCTCGCCATAAAATGGAACGTTCTCCCTGAACGCAGCACCCTGGGGAACGATAAATGAAAGCCTCGCCCTCTTTTCGTTCCTCGTTTGCGAAGGTTGGTTATTGCAGCCGCCAGGCTCTGTCTTCCATCAACACGGAGGAATCCGGGCGCTGGGCACAGAGGGCTGGCACGCAGCGCGTATTTTCTGAACGCACGCTGCTTTGCAAGACCGAAGCATGGCCGATGTTTATCCCGCAACCTCGTGCTCGGTCTCGGGGCAGCCCCAGGCTCCACGAGACACAGGAGCATCACCCACGCCACGCTGCCGTGGAGATGCCTGCCAGCAGCGCCCACGGTGCAGGGCCGAGCAGAGCGGAGCCACGCCGGGCACGACCGCCCCTCAGGACCCCTCTGCGGGGAGGGCCCGGCCCCCAGCCCGGCCCCCAGCCCCGCCCCCAGCCCCGCCTTTCCTGCTCGTTGCAATTCCCACCCAACACGAGGCGGGGCGGCCGCTGTGCCCGGGGCATCTCGGGGCCCTGGACGGCGAGGAGCTCCCTGGTCGGCGCATGCTGTGGGCCAGCCAGCCAGGAGACGGGCGACCTCCACGCAGGACCGCGCGGCAGCCCCGGGGGCACGGCAGCGGCATTCGTAGCCCTGGTTTTCTGACCCGACGGGAAGGAAAGATGCAGGTGTTAGTTGTCCCGCCTTTGAACAGCGCGGGTGCGGTGGATCCGACTGTGGGAGGGGCTGTCTGTGTCTCTGCCAGGCCTGCCGCTGCTGCTCCGCGCGGCCGCTGCTCCCAGGTCGGTGCCTCCACTTTCCCAGCTGCTCCCTGTGCTGGGCTTCTCCCCTCCCCCATTCACTTCCTGTCCTCCACAGTCCGTGCTTCTCCCCTCCCCCAGCCGCTCCCTGTGTTCCACACTCTGGGCTTCTCCCCTCCCCCAGCTGCTCCCTGTGTTCCACACTCTGGGCTTCTCCCCTCCCCCAGCTGCTCCCTGTGTTCCACACTCTGGGCTTCTCCCCTCCCCCAGCTGCTCCCTGTGTTCCACAGTCACCAATAGAAGTTAACATTGGGCCCTGGCTGGTGTGGCTCAGTGGATTGAGTGTTGGCCTGCAAGCCAAAGGGTCGCCGGTTTGATTCTGGGTCGGGACACAGGCCTGGGTTGTGGCTGGGTCCCCAGTTCAGGGCACTGAGAGGCAACCACACACTGAGGTTTCTCTCCCTCTCTTTCTCCCTCCCTTCCCCTCTGTAAAAATAAATAACATCTTTTTTAAAAAAAATAAATTAATTAAAACCCTAAATTTTATTAATTATTTGGCTATGCAACTGAAGGTCTTAAAAAATAAAAACAAAGATTTAATTTTTTAAATACAGATGATGGGTAACAGCCTAGTAAAATACAATTAATTTCCGTATATTTAAAATATTTTATTTAATTTTAATATTTTAAATACAATGGAACAAGCGTGGTATGAAGATACCAAACCTACTGTATCCAAGCTGAATGTAAACCACTCAGCAATGACAACATTGTTTAATTAAAATTTACATGCACAAAGGGTTTTGAGGTCACCGAGCACCCCCGAATGCTGAAGTTCCATAGATGCATTTCTGTGGGAGATAACATGTATTTTATTACGTGGAGTCCATTCCTGGTGCTCCACACCCTGAGTCATCTTTCACAGGCATGTCCTGCATTTAAATGGAAAGTAGAATGTAATAGTTCAATAATGCACGGAGCCTCAACCTGATCGGGACTGAGTAGCCCTACCCCTCTGCCGTGTGAGAAGAGCCTTCCCCCAGCACTGTGGGGCTCGCCTCTCGCCAGCTCTCAGTAACGGACGCCAGCGGGCAGAGCTACCCGTGGGGCGCTCGCCCGCGTGACGGTGTGGGGCAGAAGCCTCGCAGCAGCAACACCCCGCTGTTCCCCAGCACGCGCCCAGGGGACAGATGGCTGACTACCTGCGTCATTCACCTCGAAGGCCCATGAAGGGGTTAACGCCGAGAAGGGCATCGGGGCATCCACCTGCTAATCCGCCCACAGGGGGCGCATTCTTGGAGGTTCAGAGCTGTGACCTTTGTCTGCCACCTCGAGGGGAAAGTGACCGGGGGCCGATGACCGTTTCCCCATGGGACGCACTGTCCTTGTGCACATTCCCGAGAAGGAGCCGTGTGCAAGCAGGGAGCGAGGCCGTGTCCATTCCCCACAGACTCGCTGCGTCTGGAATCCCACCCTCTCTCAGCTCCCCACTTGTGGCTCTTACCCGGGGGGACCTGGTGGGGTGTCCCGGTGTCCGGGAGGAGTGCCCGCCTCCCAGCGCACGGGGCGCGGCGACCTCGCCATTGGCAGGAGGCCTGAGAACTCCAGCACCGGCCCTGCCGGCGAATTTGGCGGAGGCATCCATTCGGTTCTGATGCGCAGCTTCCCGGCGACGCTGGCGGAAACCCGGGCCTCCTCCCTCGGCGTGCTGCGGCTTTCCCGTTCTGTTCTGTTCCCTACTCCTCACTGCGGGGAGCATCTTTAAGTACCTGGGCCACCCAGCTTCTGGTAAGAGACGGGAGCAGTGTCTTCACCTTCCTTATGGGTCACGGCGTGGACGCCGGAGCAGCTCACTCAGGGGCAAAGGTCTCCGGCCGCACCCCTGGCAATCGCCGGTGCTCTATTGTTTAATACTATATTCTTTCATTTTTCAACTCTAATGACACTCATGTGCATGCGTCGGTTAGTTTACAAAGTATTTCCACTTACGTCGTCTTTTCGAGCCATTACGAAAAGCGTGCCTTATTGTTCTAAGACTTTTTTTCTCATCAACTAGAATACGTTAAAACGTCCAGATTAAGCATTAATGTGTGTTTGTACCTACGCCCCAATTCGCAAGTCTTTTTTTTTTTTATTGTTTCATTATTGATTTCAGAGAGAGAGGAAGGGGGACAGAGAGAGAGAGAGAGAGAGAGAGAGACATTGATTTGCTCCACTTCTCGATTCTTGCTGCACTCATTGGTTGACTCTAGTACGTGTGCTCACCGGGAATCAAACCCACGGCCTTGGCCTATGGGAACGAAAGTCTAAGCACCTGAGCCAGGGCCCCAACCCTGCAAGCCTTAACAGAATGAGATGTCAGTTGACGGTAGGAGGTTTTCACGTGTGCCGTAGAACTGAGAAATCACCCTGCCGTGGGTGGCTTGCAGCTGAGGCCGAGTCGGTGGAGGGGGACAGCAGGACACCAGCGGCCAGGCCAAATGACCTCCGGTGGCCGGCAGGACACGGGGCTTGACCTCCGTGCCCCAGGGCCGCAGCGCGCCTCCTTGACCCGGGTCACAAATGCCCCTCGGTGGCCTCGCTCGGCAATAAATAACCCACAGTGCCGGCATCTTTACTTTCAGAACGACAGCCCGAGACGGGCGCTGCGCGCTGCGGAAATGGATGATGTGCAGTTCGTGAGCGCGCACCCGGCCGCAGCGTGGATGTCCAACCGAACGGGCGCTGCTCCCTCAGGTCCGAGGCCGCGGCCTTTGCCCTGCGAAGCTGCTTTTCAAAAGGGAAGAAGAGCCACAACAAAAAGAAGACACAGTACCCATCAGTAGGCAACAGGGAACGTTCTGTGCCCTGAAGACGGACGGAGTTCATCTCGCCTGGAGGACGGACTCTTTCTCGGTTGTGTGCGCGTGTCGATTGGGTGCACATGTGCTCTCACTAATCAGCACGCGCTGGCCAAATGCACATGCGGACACTCTGCTGTTGAATAGCACAGCGCTCCAGCTTCTACAGCGAGATGGAACATGATTCAGGTGTTTCGCACGCAGAGGACTCGAAACCCACACTCAACGGGAAGGAAGGAAAGTGAAACTCGGCAAAAAAAAAACAAACAAACAAGTAACCAATTATTTTTTGAACCCTCATTCGTGTATAGATTTTCGAGAGACAGGAAGGGGGAAGAGAGACAGAAACATCGATGTGAGAGAGAAACATGACTAGTTGCTCCCCTTACACACTTGACTGGGGATTGAACCCGCAACCTCTTGGTGCACAGGCGAACGCTCCAAGCAATCCAGCAACCAGGCCAGGGCCGCTTATTAATTTTTTAAAACCCAATTGATGCATTTCTCCCTTCAAAGAAAGGTGAGGACGCCCAGGCAGACTGGTGTCCCCGCGTCACCACGCGGACGGAGGGCGCGGGGACCGTGCAGGACGGGCTGCGGTGAGCTGTGACTGAGAGGCAACGGTGCCTCTGCGTGCCAAACAGGCGGTCGCCCAGGTGGGCACAGTTGGCCCACAGATGCAACGCGTCTTGTCCCCTGGTAGCTGCACAGTCGATTCGAAAGGACGAAGGGACGGACATGTTCCATAACACCGGGGACTCACCGGGGATCCTTTTCAGCACCCAGGAAGGCACCCCCTGTGGGTGGCCCCCACGTGCCCCCCACCCCTGAGTGCCCAGCTGTGTCCTCTTTTCCCCTAATCTATCCCCTCAGCGGGACAGCAGGGCAGAGTCCTCTGCCGTCTCCAGCGCCTGCAGCTGTCCTACCTGGGCCCGCACCTTGCTGTCTCTGGTCACCAAAACCACCGCCCAGTCTGAGTAGCAACCTCGGTATTCACCTCTCCTTGATCTGCATGGCCCAGAACGCTGAGACCTTGGATTTCCGTTCCGGCAAACGGATTTTTCAGTGACCGATGTGTGGCTATGGAGTGCGTGTAGAAAAACCTTTTTATTTTTTCTTAGAAGACACAATGTGGTCGATCACATGCAACTATTGCTACAGTTGCATTCAGAAGATGCGTTCTTATTAAGAGTTGCACTAAAAATGGACACATTCGCAAAGACTCCCCACGGGTATCACCAAAGCCGAACCAAGTTACGGGCTTTTCTGGTTGTTTATTGTTGTGTTAAAGAGGATCAGTGTTTAACACACTTCAGACCCTTCTCTGTCCACATTATCATTGGACTTTCATTGCTTATGGCGGTTCTGACAGGCCGGTTTCGTGGGGTGAACGGTAGAAAGTGGGGAGCACAGGCTGCTCCGTCCGGGGCCAGCGTTCGCTTTAGGTTTTGTGGGCCACCTGAATCTGTGGCAGTCTTGCTTGTTTCCATTCCTCTTCCTTTTTCTATTTTCTATTTTTCTTCCTCCCCTTCCATCTTGCTTTCTGCGTTTCTTTCTTTTAAACGTGTGAAAAGCAGTCCTCGGTGGGGCCATACGAAAGCCCCTTGCTCGAGCGGACACTCGTAGAAAGACGGGCATGACTGGCGTCGACGAGGTCAGACCAGAGGTCCAAGGGGAGGGAATAGGGAAGCGTGTGCCCAAGGCTGAGGCTGTGAGGGGAGGCCCTGCTCTCCTTCGGAATCCAGACAATCACGCAAACAGATGCCAGGTGGGACGGCGTCGCCCCCGCAGCAACGCTGCCCACGCCCACACTTCAGGTCCCTCTGACTTTGTACGTGGACGGCTCGGGAAGGCACATTCATCCCCGCAAGCAGCCACGCACGGCCTGGGCTCCTACTCAGATCCTTAACCGTAGGCGCGAACGTTGTTTGTAGATCCTTAAACCAACGGCCCCTTTAGCGTTCTGCCCCGTGTCCCCCTCCAGATGGACCTGCTTCACAGACGGCAGGTGGGGAGAGCAGCAATCGGACACAAGCACCGTGCACACACGGCTCGCCGCTGGGCCTGCCGGTCTCCCTGGGTGGGGCCCAGCGCTCTGGGCTCCTCGTTCCCGAGATGAGCTCCCTGGCACGAGGTTCTCACGGCTGCCAGTGCCTGTGAGCGCCAGCGGTGCAGGTCGGCTGGGGGCTGGGGAAGAGCCGGCCATGTCCCACGGATGCGTCGCGGGAGGAATCCAGCTTCACCCAAGGGAATCCTGGGGCCTGAATAAAGTGCCAGGGGAATTTATTCTGTTTGGGCTCCGCAGATGGTTGAAGCAGGTGCACTGGTTTTTTTTTTTATTGGGGGGGGGCGGGCGGTGGTAGTGATCGGCTCTCCTGCTGTGGATTTCCTGGGGTCCAGGGGTTCTGCCTCAAGAGCAAGGGCTTGGATGCTTGACAAACCTCGGCAGCCTTTCGTGAGAAAGGCAGAAACCGGAGGAATGCGTCCTCTCGGACACTGACGGGCTGTGGAAGGTAAGTGCACCTGCGCCTGTTTTCTGTTATTGCAAACACGTGGCAGCCGTTGCCAGGGAAACAAAGTGGATGGAGCTTGCTCGTTCGGGACGCTGGCCATTGCGGGAGCCCCAAGGAGACCCGGGCACTGTCAGAGGCACGCGGTTGGCTGGCCGTGCCCTTCACCATCCGGGCCCATGCACACCCTTCCAGGCACCCCGGGCTCTGGGCCACGAGCTTCCGTGCCGACTGAGTTCTCATTGGAGGGGAGCTTTCCTTCACGCACGTGACGTGAGCAAAGGGTTCCAAATGTGTCAGGTTGGTCCGGGAGTCTGGAACCTTCTCTCCTGAGTGATTTGGGTCCAAGGTGACTCTCCCGGTTGGAAGTTAAACAGTGTTGCATGGAAGTGGCCCTCAGGGCAGAGCTCATGCCGATGCGCAGGACTTGCCTGCGATGTTGAGTCGGAACGGGAGCGCCGAGCACCCCGCACAGGTGCGCACGCGGCCTGTGCTGCCCCACGCGGCGCCCGTACCCGGCGCATCGGCCACTTTCGGTGGGGAACAACTATGAGGCTACTCGGGCCAGTCACTTACAGATGGTTTGCGAAACGGTCACGCGGCTGCCAGCGAATCCGCAAACAGCAAGTGCTGGCGAGGACCTGCAGACAGGGGACCTGTCCCGCACTGTGGGCGGGAACGCGGACTGCGGAAAAGAGGCTGGCGTTTCCCCAAAAACGCTCGAAACGGAAAAGGCCTTACGATGCAGCGGTCGCACTGCTGGAATATGTTTAAACAAACGCGAAACTCCAGTGAAAAGACGACATGCACCTGTGTTCACTGCGGCGGCGCTATTTACCACAGCGAATGTATGCCAACACCCCAAGCGCCAGCCTGCGCCCATTCCTTAGCTACGCCTCAGTCACACAAGGATCGTCCGCAGAGCAGATGTTCGTCCCAGCCCGGCCTTCGGCTCCGGCACAGCTCCCTGCAGGACGGAGTGGGGGGATGGGGGACCTCGGCTCCTCCTCCCCAGAACTGCAGCCCGACTAACTCCCGCCCCACAAAGCCATCGGGCCTCCCCAGGCTGCTGTCTCCTCATCTAAAACAAGGAGCTTGGACAACACAACCTCTGCAGCCGCCCCCCCCCCCCAGTTCTCACTGTCTAGGGTGCCCTGGTGCCGGGGGCGGGGGCTCCGAACATGCAGGCATTGTCCCCGTGGGTCAGCTCTGCTGGCGGGGCATCGCAAGGATGGCCGTGCGAACCCGATGGCTCGACCACCCATGACCCCTGGTGACATTAAACACAGCCCTGTCTTATCTTCCTATGAAAGACCGATTATTTCTGAACTGTGTTTCCCACCCTCTTCCCCTCATGGAATTGTTTTCAGACAACGCATGACAGTTTTCAGAATTCCAAACCCATCTGTATACGATTTGTTTGCAAATGCTTATAGAAAAGAATGTGTTCTAATTCTTGAAGAACATTCTGAGACAAGATTCCCAAGACATTTTGGAGCATCTGAGCAGCTGTGAAATAATTACATCACGCACTCAACATCCTGTTCACCCCTGCCGGAGTCCAACTAATTGTCACTTTCTTGCACGTACAGCGTACTCTTGTTTTATTAGCTTGCCGTTTATTCCACTGGAGGATAACAATTCAGTCGTATTGTGATTGGTTTTCTCCTTCTTAAGTTAGCAGTTTTTGCAAAAATGTCTAGCACAGAGCAGCAAATACATTCAGTTTCTCTTCGAAGAGACAGCTACAACCAAGACAGCAGGTTCTGCTTGCCAAAGTACATGTTGCCCAAACTGAGAAGTAGATACGGTTAAAGTACATTACGGTCTCACTCAGATGGGGCACCTAAAATCGTCAGACTCCCAGAAGCGGAGAGTGGCATGGTGGGCTTAGGAGGGGTGGGCGGGGCTGGGGCGAGGAGCGGGCGGGGTATCAGCACTCATGGGTATCCAGTTTCAGTTGCAAGCTGCGTAAGTTTCAACGCTGGGGAACAGCATTGCTAAGAGGATCCACCTGCTACGAAGTATTCTAACCACATGTAACAACAGTAACAAAAACAACGAGGATCATACTGGCGGGAGGAAACCTCGCGGGACGACGAACACCTGTGGCCCGGATGGTTTCCTGCTTCTCACCAAAGTCCTGGAGCTGTCTGTGTGGAACAGGCTCCGTGCCTTACATGCCAATCGCACCTGCACAAAGCGGCTGAACGATGCATGACAAAGTAGCCAGCTTCACTATGGCGAGAAAGACACGTTGCATTAAAAAAAAAAAAAAAAGCCCCAGCCTCTTCACTGGTTAAACGGGGCAAACTTCTCACAGGTTCACACCGTGGATTGCCGGAGTGTGTGCAGTGGAGGGGGTGCCGTTTGGTGAGCTTCCTGGCAGTGTGTGTCCAGGACCCCAAGGAAGGCTTTCCTCCCCATTGGGCGATTTCACATCTAGAAATGTATCTTAAGGATATGCAACATAAAAAGCTATCGTAATGGCAAACGTTAAGATCCACAAATATCAAACAATTCTCAAAGTCTCAGTCAAAATACTAAATGTTAGCTGAACATAGAAAATCGGCTAGCCAAAGAAAAACATGTCTGAAAAAAGATAAGACACAGTACTATGCAATTATTTCAAGGTTTGGCATGCCTACGATAACAAAATGAAAAGTGGGTTAACAAATTTGACAAACACACACACAGACGAAGCAATAAAATTAGTAAATTTCGAAAGACCAAGTACAAGACGGTGATTGTTAACAGCTAGCAGACTATATATTTTTTAAATTGTGTAAAAGTAATACGTATTCCTCTTACAGCAGAGCATCATTCAATTCACTGTACTGAATAACGCACAGGACCAAGCCACGGTTGACACGGCAACCTTCCTCTAGATGTTTGGGGTGCGCAGGAATTTGTCCTGAACTCTGCTCTCGAAGCTCAAACTAACTTGCAAGTTAGTATCAACCTCTAGCTCCATGTTAAAGTCATTGTGGTCCCTTACTTTCAAAGGAGACACAGGAATAGAGCTTGACAAGCCCACATAAGCACATAAATGCCACCACGAGCATGGAGTTCAAAGCCGTCGGACAGGTTTCGGCAAGTTCCCTGAAAACCAACCACGAGCCCCGTGGACTGAGCTCGCCTCCCCCGGCGGTCAATTCATCACACCACTTTTCGAAAGGGTCTGCTTTGTGGCGTGCGGGCCAGGCAGGCGATGCGTGGGAACGACTCCCTCGGGGCCTGGTAATGGAATTGCGGCTGAGCTCGTTGCTACCACGTGAGTGATGGATTCGCAGACCACAGTCTGTGCATGTGAGCAATCCCAGAGGAACGAGGGCGGCCTGCTGACGGCAGCCTGTCAAACCACAGGGGGCCATGTGGCTGTCCACTCTTTCCTGTGGCAAAACAAAACAAAACAAAACAAAACCCCCCAAACAACCACCAGGAGATAGATCAAGGTTAAGTCCATGCCGCTGACAGACAGATGCCGACCTAATAGGCTCGGTCTTGTGCTAAAATGGGTACCTTGGCGAGTCCTTTGGTTCTCGTTTCCAAAACCGTGGGCTTCAAACGTTTCTTCCAAGTATTGGGAGGGGGCGAGAGGTTTCTGTGGTTCGGTGGCAGCCTGTCCGAGCTGAGCGAATAGCAATGAGGATTAAACTTACAACTGTACAGAGCGGCGTGCGTGGGGGCGGTTTACAGGTTGAAGCATCACAGCTGGGTCGCGTTGTTTGGTGTTCGAGACTGTTCAGCGGCACAGGCCGTCTTTTTCCTACTTCTGCGGAGCAGGGAGGGCGAGCCGGAGAGTAACAGAGAGGACGATGCCGTGCTCTTCCTAAAAACACCAAAGGCAGCATAGTGTCGACCTTTGTCATGACTCCACAAGCTCAATTAGGGAGAATTACACAGAGCGCAGAAAAAGCTGGCCTGGACTTCCCCCTCCCCACTTCTGTGTCCCTCTAAATGAATCATGGGTGTTATCTTGGGTGTGCTTATGAGCCCATTTAAAAATCTGTATGCCAACCACAGCATTAAATACACATATTTTCTGCAGAATCTGCTTTCTAAATAAATGCGAAAACATACCACTTTCTCTCAGCCATGAAGACATGTCACCTTCTTAGCAGTCTGACTTGGCGTCGGTTCTTGCCGATATAGGATCTCCTTAACCATTTTATAATTTCCGTCTCCAGGGCAATTTACTGCTTTACTTTTACAAAACAATGCTGAGAAGAATGTCTTCTGCACGGATCTTCTGAGATGGTGGTGACAACGACGAAAACTAGGATCGGCATTGCTCAATCCCAGCTATGCAAATGTAGAATTTATAGTGTCCGTCACGGCCCTCCACTGATGCTATTTTAGTTTGCACCCCCACGATGACTATGTAAAAACAGCACATTCCTCGGCGTTTGTGACATCGCAGATGACCTTGTCTTCGATATGTTCAGCTGTTCTTTCCCTCCGGATGAACTGAAGAAGTCAGCAAACGGGACTTGGCCGCGGCTGCCTGGAGGGTTTATGAATTCCTTCAGGCGCGCGTCAGCCTTTGCCCAGCAGCCAGCCGTCTGCGTGGCAGCCGAAGCCTGCAGTCCCGCCGGCGCTTCCAAGTTCTGCAGCGCCACGGCCCTCTTCCTTTTTAGTGCGGAGCAGCTTCTTCCACGGGGCAGTGGCAGCGCTTCGCTGGAGGGGAACGCGCCTCCCTTCGGAGGTGCTCGGAAGCACGAGGCGCAGACGAGCTGGGCGGCGTCTGCAAGCCTAGGGACGAACGCGGCAAGCCCTGCGGGTGTAACTGTTTTCCGAAAACCAGTGCTCACCTCTCCCAGCATCTGTTTCGTGCAAGGGAGCTGGGATCATCCCGTGAGACTGACTCTGTCGTTACCGATGTCTTCAACGTGCTTAGCGATGTACCCAGGGCGCACTCTCAGGTTCCTGCAACGGGACCGGTCAGGATTCGCTCTTTAAAAAAATACAACAGGCGCCTTGCTGCGTCTGCCCATCCCCGCATCGCCTCCTTCCCGCATCCATTCATTCCAGCATCCACGCCTTCCGGCATCCATTCACTCGTGCATCTACTCATCGGGACTGTGCCAGCCCAGTCCCCTTCCTGGAACGTGACGTCATATGCGTGAGGTAATGGATGGAATACAGCCTCACAGATGGAACGTCATCTCTTGGACGTAAAGTAACGTGATGTAACGTAAAAGTAACGTAAAGTGATGTAACGTAACGTATCGTAAAGTAACCTAATTAACGTAATGTAATGGACCCTCTCTGATGTAATCTACTCAACAGAACGTAAAGTAACAACGTCATCTAATTAACGTTACGTAACAGAACATAAAGTAACGTAGCCAATTAAACAGAATGTAATGCAACCTAATTAATGTAAGGTAACGTAACGAATGTAACGTGAGCTAATTAACATAAAGTAACATAACCTTAAATAAAGTGATGCAACATCGTGTAACACAAGGTGACGTAACGTAACGTACTGTGGTTCACGCAACATAAAGTAACGTGACATCATGGAACATACTGTAATGGATGTGACGTAGCATATTATGAAATCACCTCATTAGTGTAACAGCACGTCATGACCGTAACCTAAGTAACGGTAACGTAAAGTGACCTGACATAACATAACGTAAAGCGACGTAATTGTCGTAAAGGGACGTCACAGCACGGGGGTGGAGCCGAGTACCGGAAGGCGCCCGTGTGGTCCCGGGACTGGGCGGGGTGTGAGCCCTTAGACGCGCGCCCAGCACCCCAGCTCTTGGGCGAGCTGCCCCCATCGGGGAGTGAAGGGGAGGTTTCCCATAGGCCCACCCCCGTTATCAGCACCCCCACCGCCGGGCGCACTGGTGACATAGGAAGCACGCGCCCGGGCCGGCACCGTCAGCCCGAGTCCACAGCTGTCATGAGGCTCTGGGGGGCGCTGTGCGTTCTGCTGGGGTTTGCACACGCGCCCCCACCCCGGCATCACACGGGGCGCCCTCCCCGCCCCGGAGCCCTCCGGGCCCCGCCCAGGCACGCTTCCTGCCCGCGGTGGTGCTGGAAAACCGTCGTTCTCGCTCCCGCTCAGGGCGTGGGTCCTGCGAAGGGGAACCGGGAAGACCGCAAATGAGAGTGTCTATCAGCTGATCTCTCGTTTCGCTTCTCGTTAATTAAAAAGAAAACCGAACATTTTGTTTCTGCTTCACAGTAATTTAGAAAAAAAGGGAAGGAACGTTGTTCATCTTTGTTCACCTTTGACACTGAGAATGGCTTTGGAAGTTGGAATGTTGAACCCGTCCTCCGACACGAGTCCGCCCTTAGGAGAGATCTTGGACTTTCCGGTATCCGAGAGAATATTCCCATCTCTTTCCAGTGGACACAGCAGCGTGCCTCACCTTGGCAAAGCCACAGACTAAGTGATTTTCAAACTTTTAAAGATGACAGAATTGTCTTTTTTTTTAAAGGCCCGAAACCCAAGTGAAACATGAACTGGATACAAGAGCCTTTCTTCTGCGTGACTTCAGTGCCTTGCCTCACCGCGCGGCCACGTGGACGGCCCGGGCGCGCCCCCTACCTCGCACCAGCTCCAGAAACGGTGCCCTCTGAGCCCTGCATCTCAGCTCGGTGTGTGCGTGCACCCTGCGGTGTCCTGCTCGGGCGAGGCAGTGCCTCGTCCGCTCCCAGGAGACGGGCGATGACGACGCCCCATGCACACGTGCTAGCGGCGTCTCATTCCCCAGCCGCCTGCAGCGGGAAAGCATCTCTTGTCCAGGAGCTGGAACCCCAGGGAACGTTTCTTGCAAATTATCCACGGCCTGGCCCCTACTGCCAACGCTCTTTTTCCCACTGGAAATTGCTTGGTGCAGTGGCCTCCTGGCAGGGATTCATCTCTGCTGCGCGTGGTGCCCCGGGAGGGAGACGGGAGCCCTCAGCATCAGTGGAGTCGCAGGTTTAAAGGGCCGCGGACAGAAATGTGCCTCCACAGCAGCGTCGATGTGGGAGGTCTGCGGGAGCGCTGCCCGCACATTTTTGTGCTGTAACTCACCCCGCTGAGCAGTCGCAGGAGGGCCCTGCTCAGATGCCTGAGGTTGGATGGCGTAAAACACAGCAAAGCTAGCCCTTAATCTGTGTCAACACCAGCTCTCTGAAGCTGTCGACGTGCTTGGGCGCGGGCGCTGGCAGGGACCCAGGCTGAGGACGCCAGTCGCTTGCACCTCTGCCTGCCGCGCTTTTCGTTGCCTGAGAGGCCGTGCTCCGAGGAGGGAGGGCTCTGAACCGCCCGTGCGCGCCCTGGAAGGCACGCTGGCACCAACAGCACAATGCACGAGGGACCATCAGAGGGTCCCTGCGCCTCCCGTGGCCCGCAGACGCCCAGGAGGGAGACCTCCAGTTCCTGCCTCGGGCGTTCCAGCCGTCGGTGGGCGGCTTGGTGCTTTCCCGGCGCTTGCCCGAGGACGCCGCATTTCCTTTCATTTCCTCTCCATTGGACATCGACCAGCTTCCTGGAAGAAGACTCCAGCCAGTTTCTGCAGGCCTCCAAATAGACGTCATTTCCTCCAGTCTGGCGCTCACCCGATACTCTGAGACCGCTCTATTTTCAATCCGAGGGTGCTGACTTTGCAGAGAGGCACAGTCGGCCTGAGAATAAACACCAAGGAGATGGTTGCCTTGCTGTTGGCAGGGCTGGCGTGAGCGGGCCGTAGAGTTCCAGCACAGCAGGAAAGCATCACCTGCGTGGAAAATGTGTCCGCTTACACCCCGAGTTCCACTGCACTCTCACCATGTACGTGCTGTAAGGATCGAAAGCACACGTGTACATTCTGTGCTTCAGAAGGGCCAGTTGTTACAACTCGAATGCATTTTCATTGCTGAACAGCCTTTTGTTGGAGAACGCTGAGTCATCTCACGTGGACCTAGGGGACTGAGTCTCTGGTGTGTCATGCTGTTTGTTGAAAAAATGCGCTGATGTGTCCAAGGTTGCCTGGGCAGTTTCTTTTCCTGTTTTTTATTATTATTATTATTATTATTATTATTATTATTTTAAAGAAATCTCAAAGGTTAGACTCATGGCCATTTCACCACAAAAGCAGGTTGTGCTAATAAATCTCTAGATAATTGTGTCTCTGTTCTTGTCAGGGGGAAGATCAGCTATGGCACGTACTGTAGCATTCTCAGATGTGTTTCGGCACCTCAGGTTCATTGTCAGCTGTGATGTCTCTCGCAAGGACATGTTTCCCTCTGCTATTTTAACAGCATATGTTTAAATGACAGAGAACGGTGTACAGAGTTATTTAAAGGCTTTGCCTAATGGACTTGGAGTAAATAATAATTTATTTCCACCAAGTGATAAGCACACAGCAGAATTAAATCTACACAGAAGGAAATCGGATGCAAATTGCCAAACTTACGTCCGAGAAATTGCAACTCGATAAAACACAGTCAACCTTTTCCTAGATGAAGTGGATCGGGAGAGAAAACAGGCCGGGAGGGGAGGGAAGCGCGCTGAACTTGGGGCTGGTGAGCAAGGCCTCCGCCCCAGGGAGAGCGCCTTGTGTGCAGCCGCGTCAGAACCGCACCATCTTCACGGTGTAGTGACGACGGAATTGGCTGACCCGACCTGGCCTTGACATTGAAGTGGTCACATAACTCCTGATCCCAACTCCAGCATTCCTCCCGTAGAATATAAGTCACTGAGTCCCAAGTGTCTGTCACGTGAGCTTACTCCTTCAACTCAGGGAAGAGATACAGAGTTCACATTTTTATATCATTTGCTTACCATTGCTGTTCACCAAGAGACAAGGCATTCCCGGAGGCAGACATTTGTTTGGAGGTTTCTTGCTTTTCTTTCTTTCTTTCTTTCTTTCTTTCTTTCTTTCTTTCTTTCTTTCTTTCTTTCTTTCTTTCTTTCTTTCCTTCCTTCCTTCCTTCCTTCCTTCCTTCCTTCCTTTCTCTCTCTTTCTTTCTTTCTTTTTCTCTTTCCTTTCTTCCTTCCTTCCTTCTTTCTTTTTCTTTCTTCCTGACTGTTGTTTCTTCCAGTGCTTTGCCCAACCCTGGGCACACACAGTACGCATTCCCTGGAAAAGGCGTAAGGGAATGAATGAGTCGTAACTGTTTAAAACAGCTGTACTCTTTCACGCTGAGGAAATAACTGGAGCAATGTTTTCTCACACAACGGACCACACGCACCTTTTAAAGTCCCTGTACGCAGAGCTGCCTGTGCACCTCTCACCGCGAGGAGCAAATAGTCGTAGCTTCTGAAGTCTGTACGTTCCAGCACTTTTTGTTTGCATGAACGTCTGCCCACGGCGTCATTTGTAATTTGAAATACAAAAGGGAGGGAGCAAGTTCATTTTGCCTCCGAGTGCTGACTTTCTCCGGGCCTCCCAATGGTTCTGAGCTGTGTACCTGGTGGGGTAATGAATTAACTCACAGTCACTCCCACTTTCAAAATCGGGAACTTTTGAGTTCACATTGACTGTCCGTATCCTCTGTCTTGCAGGATAGCCGCGTCTTTCAGAAAGAACAACAATGTAACAACAAATACACCTCCTTCTGGAGGGGATGAGTCATTAGGCTGGGGCCCCCTAGAAACGGGATGAATGCCCTTAGGAAGGAGGCCCCCGGAAGCCCCCTCATACCTGCCAGCTTGTGAGGACACTGGGGGAAGACCAGGTCTATGGACCAGGAAGCGGGTTCTCACGAGAGACTGGATCCTTTGGCACCTTGATCTTGGACTTGCAGCCTGCAGAACTGCGAGAAACCAGTACCCGTTGCTTACAAAAGCAGCAGCCTAGACGGACTAACACGGTAACGTGCTGTTGTTACATTCAGCAGAGCCCTGGCATGTATCCTTCCCACTGACTCCAAGTAGCAGGAGTGGGTGGAGACTATGAGGGAGGCTTGGAGACAAAATGAAAACACGCAGAAAAGAGGATTCGTTTCTCTCTTGGTCACCAGTCAAACGCTATTGTATCTAGAATAGTTTTTGCCCCTGACAAGATTTATCATTTCAAAACGAGATGGCTTCATACGTTGGAAACAAGTCGGTAGGCAGGTCCTTCCAACTACCTTCCTGAACAAGAATTGAAACGTCCCAGTCCTGGAAATAACGCGAATAATCAGTGCTCACTGGTCAGGGGCCATTTCTGCCTCTCGAGGGACTGAGCTGAGCCAGGTCTTTGCAGCTTTCTTTTAGTTTTTTGGAGGTTTGTAATCAGAGGTCAGAATTCCAGCGGTGACTGCCAGCCAGCTCCCTTGTCTAGCTTCACACCAAGTCTGGCCATGGGTTGGGAGCCGCGAGAACCTGCTTTCTCCGAACCTGCCTGCGTCTTACTCCCCGCGAACTCCTGTTGGAAGAGCCAGGATGGGACAGGGCCGACCGCGCTCCGGAAAACGTCGTCCTTGGGTTCCGGTCCGAGACGCAGCCCGGAATGTGAGAACTGCAACACAATTCCGGAATCCCAGCAGATGCGACCTTGGCAGGTATGCTACTGTCAGTGCCGAGCACTGGGGGTGCTCCAGCAAGGTGCGGGAGGCAAAAACGCACTTGGCCTCCCAGAATCATGGGCTCACCTTTTCAAAATCCCTATTGGTCTTCCATAGTGTCGATGCCGCTGCTCACCAGGAATAGAATTGTATGTGCATGTAGAGAGGAGATCATATCTGACATAAATGGTGTATACATGCTACAGGTAAATAAAAGACATAGTCAAGGAAATCATGTATGTTTGCCTGGAATCCACTGTTTTGTTTTGCCTTTTTTGTTTCCAATCTGTTTCTCAATTACAGTTGACATCCGACATGATGTTCGTCGCAGGTGTGCAACGCAGTGATTAGACACGCATTCACCTTGAGAAGGGGCTCACCTGATAACTCCAGCGCCCACCTGGCGCCATGCACAGCTGGGACGGTATTATGGACCGCGTCCCCTGGGCTGGACCTCACACTCCCGTGACCATTTTATAGCGTGCACCTGTACT
The DNA here is from genome assembly GCA_039655065.1 of Glossophaga mutica. Classification (NCBI taxonomy): domain Eukaryota; kingdom Metazoa; phylum Chordata; class Mammalia; order Chiroptera; family Phyllostomidae; genus Glossophaga; species Glossophaga mutica. The sequence goes on from CM077318.1 coordinate 113,843,869, forward strand.
TCTCCACCCCTTCCCCTTTTCCACCCGTCCCCCAGTCCTCTCTCACTTGGCAACCAGCAATATGGGCACTGTGGCATTATTAACAGTAGCCAAGGCATGGGAGCAACCCGAGTGTCCACAGACAGACAGACAGACAGACAGACGCATAGAGACGGCGTGGTACATACAGACGAAGGGATACTGCTCACCCGCAGTAGAGAAGGAACTCTGGCCCTCTGTGGCAACAGGGATGGACTTTGAGGACGTTCTGCTCGGTGAAATAAATAGAGCGCGGACACACAAGCACTGTACGATGCCACCAATATGTGAAATCTAAACAGAAGGAATGAACAGACAACACAGGAAAACTCATTCCAACAGGGCACAAGTGCATGGTCTGCTGTCATCCAGTTTCACGGGTGTCTCCGGGTGGCTCACGTTGCCCACGCGAGAGCACAAGCGTTGTCCCAGCCGTACTCGTGGGGTCTTGGACCTCCGTCACCATAGTTCCCAGCAACACACCAAACCGCATTCCGATGAAATCAGCGTGCGCTCAGTCCCCCGGAGCCTGAGCCCTGCCCGCAATGCCCTCCCCAGGGGCTCCCGGAGAGTTTTCCGCGGCATAAAAACATAAGTGTTTGGTCTCTGTTTGATTAGTAATTGAAACAACTTGGGGCATTTGCTACAGATCTGCAAATTAGTGCAGGGCTCCTTGTGAATATTGACTTAAGGCCATAGCTAATCTTCTATGAGTCATCTTTCGAGGTGCTAAAATATCCAAGATAAAATAGTAATGTTTGAGGACCTGTGTTTACTTATGTAATAGGACTGCTTATCTCCAAACGCTTGGGAAACTAATCTTTTTAAATGGAACAATTAAAAAAGGCCTCTTTACCTCTTAGTATTCCAGCAGAAATTCAGCATGTTTCCCTCGCACCCCCCCCCCACCATCCCCCAGAAACCGTGGGGTTTGGAAGGAGAAATGTATTGTTTACTTAGAATGAGTGCTTTCTATTCCAAAGCAGATAAGGTTTCGGATTTCTCACCGTTCGCAGATAAATCACAGGTTATACACCGGGAGCCAAGTCGAAGGTAATCCTTCTTCATCCTTTTTCCTGGGAGGGTCTGAGACCTCTGGAATTTAACTGGGTCCTGAGACGCCAATCCAATGGCTGTAGTGACTGACACACTCAGAAGCTGCCCAACCAGCTGTGAGGTGTGCTGTTCGCAGCTAAGCCTTGGAGCGCTCCCCGCCCCCTGGCTGCCAATCTGCAAAGCCCTTGGCACTGGTTACGTTCAGGCTGCCCTTCGCCCCACTTCTGGGCTGTGCAGGAATCTTAGGAAGTTAAAGCATGTTGCAAATACTAATTACGAGGGACGACGCGAGGTACGCAGGCCAGCGTAGCTTGGAGAAGATAAACGTGAGCCCCACTGGACGGAGGAGGCCCACGCTCAAACCCAGTCTGCGGAACCCGCACAGGGCCCCGCGTTCCCTCCCCACCCAGAAGCCCCCCCCCCCCGGTTTCCCTCGGAGCCCTGGGGAAGGAGTTGCCACAAAGCTCCGTTGGAGCGCTGTGTCCACAGTGAACTTCGCCATCGGACGTTGCTCCGAATTGAGATGTCCAGCCACCCCTGAGGTGACAGGTCACGCTGGCCGGGAGGCTCAGGGGGCTGGAGCATCATCCGGTGCACCAAACGGCTGTGGGTTCGATTCCCGGTCAGGCACCTTCCTCGGCTGTGGTTTGATGCCTGGTTGGGGTGCGTGCAGAAGGCACACGGTCGGTGTCTCTCTCTCACATTGATGTTTCTCTGCTTCTCCCTTCCCCTCTCTAAAATCACTAGACACAGCCTCGGTGAGGACTAAAAACAGAAAACCGCGGCCCCGGCCTTGGGAGCTCGCACCTACGTGGAAGGGTGGGCCCCTGTGACCAGGGGCAGGACGAGGACCTGAGAGAGCGTGAGCCTCACGCTCCCGGGGGTTCCCCCGGTTTGCGCGGGGGGAGGGGCTGGCAGAGCTGGGCCTCTGCCATCAGTGCGGGAAGTCCTCGGTGCCTTGTCACCCGCAGGCTGCCGTCACCTCCAGGAGCCCCCAGGACAGAATCCCAGCAAGTCTGAGGGGGACAGGGATGCTGCCCCCCACGGCCATGCCTTCCTGCTCTGACCCCCGTGTCTAGTCTGCTCCTGGGCCTGTCCCGCTCGCGGTCGGGAGGGCCGAGGGGACTCCTCCGTCCCGCCGCACGGAACAGCGTGACCACATCAGGACACCCGCATGCTCACGCCTTTACTCATTCCTGCTCATTCCGTCGAGCAGCGTTGATCCAATATCTGAGGGAAAAGCCCATTTTCCATCGCTGGGTGCTGTAAACGCAAAGCCCAGCAACATCGATGGAGCCTCGGGTGTCCGTTCAGCGACAGTGCGTGACACCAGGTGGCCCTCCAAGGTGTCCCGACGGGGGCCATTCCTGCTTAGTAGCCGCAGAGGGTCCTGGCCGGAGACCCACGCCCCTGCCTGTCCCTGCGCCGTCTGCGCCTCTAGAAACAGCTGCGCCCTCCGGACGCACAGCGGCACTGAGACACCCCCTCGACAATCCAACAGCTCGCGTCAGCAGGCATTTCCTATCCGCACAGAGGAAAACAACAGCCTCTTCGAGAGAAATCCTCACTCCGGAGAGACCAGGCTGTGAGTCACCCAGTCACGGCGATGCCGCAGGCCAGACCGGACCTGCCTCCCGGGCTCCCCGCCTCCAGGCGGGGGCCGGCGGGAATGTGCGCAGAGCAGCCTTCTGGGAAGGGCGGGTGGGCCCGGGACTGGCTTGGGATGTTCTCATGGGCTCTGGTGACCGTGAGGCCGTTGGGGGCTGAAGGTCAAGGATCCGAAGAGGGGCTGGTATCCCGCATGGGGGCAGGGTGTGCCTGCTGACACCCCGGGAGGACGTGGACTTGACCTTGCAGGCCCGAGAGGCAGCCGTGGTACCCTGCGCAGGCTGATCCGGAGTCTGTGCGCCGGCCCAGCAGCGGGCGGTGCCGGGGGACAGATGGCAGCTTTGAGCCGCCCGTGTGGTCTGGAGAGTGAGACTCTCTCTGCCCCCTGCCCCCCGGCACTCCGAGAGGCCTGCCACCTCCCAGGAAGGCGTCTGCAGTTCTTCTGCGGAGGTCACCGGGAGGCACGATAGGTGACCGAGGGGCATCGAAGCGTCACCGCGCTGAGGACGGGCCTGGCGGTGTGTCCTCTGCAGGCTCCCAGGGCACAGGCCAGGGCCCCGGTTCTTCCCCTCAGCCGGGGCCCCAGCCCCTTCCTCTGCCCGTGCCCATTTCCCGTGGACGTTTCGCGATCCCAGCCCCCAGCTGCGGCTGCTCCCTGCACTTAAGAAACACATCTCGAGCAATGGCTTTGAGACCCAGAGTGAGGGGGTCCTGCCGGCCACTCTCCTGCCAGGGCTCGTCGTTTTCCTGGGGAAAACAGGAGGGAAAAAGACAGTGTCTGCTGGACACCGGTACCCGGCCGTTCTCCGGGAAATGTCGCCGGGCAAGCTGTGTCCACGCAATAAAAACCCACGGATCCTCTTCCTTTCCTCTTTGTTTGACCTTCTGTTATGTTTGCCGTTTTCTTTCATAAACCTTACTTATTTTCACCTTCTGTCCAAGGACATTTCCCAGAGAATGGCCTCGTCCAAGGATGCGTTGTTTGTCGATTTGAGAGGGAGACAGAGAGAGAGAGAGAGAGAGAGAGAGAGAGAGAGAGAGAAACATCGACGGGTGGCCTCCTGCATGCACACGGCCTGACCGGGGACTGAACCCACAACCTAGGTAGGAGCCCTGACCGGGAACTGAACCCACAACCTTCTCTCCAACCCACGAAGCCAACCGGCCAGAGCAGACAAGGCAGCTTTTTCCGGAAGGCTGAGCTTCAACGCATCGATCGAAACCTCCCGTCAGGACAGAGACAGCACTTGGCTCTCCCTCCCGCCCCATTTGTCCCCATTTGCACAGAAAACCTCACCCCCTCCGGTGGGGGAGGGGGGACGAGACTTGTTTTCAGTGGTCTAGGAAGCGTGACTCGGCTGTGTGAGCTGTACCCGCCCCTGAATACACAACGGACGTTTCAGAACTGCCCGAGGAGACCCAGTGCTGGTTCTGTGGGTGCGACTCTGCGGCGGGCCCCGCAGGAGCAACAAGGCCCTCCCGCGGCACCTCCCGGGCTGGGCTCCGCGGTGTCGGCCGAGGGCTGCCTTCCGCGCTGTGCCTTGAAAATCCACCAAGTCTGTGCACGCTCGAGACCTGTTCATGGGTGGTACTTTGGGCTGATGCTAAAACCGGCACTAAGCATCTCTCAGAGAAGAGAAACAGAGCTTTTGAATTGCAAATTGAGGGGCGGATCCCGGCTCACCAGCAGGTGAAGCCAAATTATGTGCAACCTGGGATGTACAACTATGTAGCAAAGTCTAGACCTGCTCTGTTTACTTTTTTCTTTGGCTGCTGCAAAAATTGTTTTTTTTTTTCTTTCTTTCTTTTCTTCCCCTTAAAAAAAAAAAAAAAAACAGAAAACCCCAGACTGGGCTGGCACGTTCATCAAAGCGGTTTCTGAGAAGGCACTTTGACAGCTTGCATTAGGAATGTTGACTTGTGAAAACAAAGAGTTGTTTTCTAATGCACATAAATTATATGCTTTAAAAAAATGGAAGGCTCAGAATTCTTTAATGATAGTCTAGCCAGAGCAGAAGGGAGTTTCGCCTCCTTTTTGTTTTACCTCCTCAAAAGGTTTTCTCAGGTCCCATGACCGGCGGGGGGCGGGGGGGGGAGCTCCGAAAAGACAGCACCGTGCGTGGCGGGCTTCTATTTGCATTTGCTAAAGTTACATTTACATCAACGTATTAAGTGTCAGCCAAAGGCTGCACAGGGTGCTGTGGGCACATACGGTTGGACTGAAGGATGTCAGAAGTTTGGGGCCTGTGCAGTGAGCGGTCCACCCACGGCAGGCGCTGAATCTCGTGTGATGCCAGGTCTCACAAGGCGCAGTATTACCTGAGCTCAACGAGGCACCTGCTTACAAGTGGTTCAGAGTCCGTCCCACACCTTGTCTAAACCCAAGTACAATCTGTGCTTTCTCGACGACGTGCAGGGAGGAGACAGGGGTGCAGGCGGATGCGGGAGCACCCAACAGCCGCCCGGAGGTCGGAGCTCAGCCCGTTACAGCGGACGGTGTGATTCGGCGTGCGAGGTACGCGTAGGGGAGAAAGCAGAGGTTAGGCTGGACCGAGGACCCCTGCCAGAGGGGCATAGGCGGACGCCACGAAGGTCCGACGAGAAGATGCAGCAATGGGGCCTCCGCTTGATGAGCACCGAGCTGGCGGTGGGGTGTGGTTGGACCCTGTGAGCTCGGCGGGCGACGTATCGGGGGACCGTGAGGGAAGTTCACCGAGAAGTACCGCGTCTGTAACACTCGGAGAACCAAGTGAGCTCAGAGAAGCTGATGCCTGCAGAACGCTGTCCCCGTATCTCGATAAATGTTGGTGCGGGGAGAGCAGAGCTCAAACGTTCCTGCAGCTGTCGTTGGCTTGCCCGCGGGGTCGGCCAAACGGTTCTTCCCTGGGTCATAACGGCTGGAAGCGATGGGGACAGAAGCGAAGTAAAACTTGACGTGCAAGGAGACAAACCAACATGGAATGTGCAACGGGGGGAGAAAGGCCCTAAATACCACGGCATGGTCCAATCATGCGAAATCTTTGGACAACCTCTTAAGCCAACCCTTAAGGCATTTTCACAGCTCGGCGCACGTCTGAGGGTAAAATTTACGCACAGTTTCCAAGACAATGCCTAGGTCCCCATGCCGTCAATTGTTGCTGCTCTGCGTTATTGCGGAGGGATCCGATGTCTGGGGCTGCATGACCGGAAACCTGACAGATGTCAGTTTAACCGATGTCTTTCCCGAGAGGCAAATGAGACAGAGGGGCAGTAGACCGGACACTTTCCAGAGCGCTGTATTTCACGGGAATGCGTACCGTGTCCCACAAAGCCTGCTGGAGGGTTCTCTAGCGAGGTTCGTTCTTTGCTTTTTCTCACAGCACGTGCGAGCCACGTTATCTGCAGGCCACGAGAATCCGTCGGGTTTTCTTTGCCGTACCCCTCCAGTCCGTGGAGACTCAGGGAGGTTGTCTCAAGCAACGAGAATAAGTGAGACATCGGAACAGAGACAATCAATCCCCATTCAACACGGACACCGTGGAAACAGGTGCAGCAGAGCGTGATTCTCTTTTAACATTTTTATACAGAATCTTTTTTGGCGGGGCGGAGAAAACCAGCTTCGTAATTGCTCCATTCCAGTTCCAAGAGTTTCTCCGCTCTTGCTGATGTCCTCCAGTAGCAACCCCACTCATGTTCTGGAGACTTGGAATTCTGGGTTTTGTCCCTTCGCAAGGTGTTCCTCGCCGCGCAAACGCCCACTGAGGGGAGACCTCGCCGAGCTGATCCCGTGTGGCTCCGACTCAGCCGATTCCAGGCTGAGGTTCGGACTCACACCGGAAAAGGCTCCGTGGCTGGCACTGCAGGCGGCGATGACACAGAGCCCAGGCTTGTGCACGGCCCGCGACACCATGGCCCCTCCCTGCAAAGGTCCTCAGGGTGACGTTCCAACACTCTTTTCTCATCTCAGCCTGGACCTTGTCAGGCAAGGCTCACTCATGCTTCTGAGGGCGTCGCGCACAGCACAACGGTTGAGAAACGCTGTCCCTATCCAAGTGCTCATGACACGTGCTCTGTGATAGGACCTCAGGTGTCCCAGGGGAGCACGGCGAAGCCCACGCCAGCCCTCAGGGAACGGCCATTTCCCGAGGTGTCTTCCCCTGGGCCTGTGAGCTGCCAGCGTCCAACAGGCAGAGCCAGGCCTGGGGGTGAGCCTGCTCAGCGCTGTTCCTGGGCGCTGGGCGCCAGACTGGTACGATCAGTCATGCACTTTGTGTTAAAAAATAATACGTTTATTTTCTCAGATGATGACAGGATAGGATTCCCTGCAACACCGTATTTTCTGGGTGCGAGCCAAGGGGAAAAAATAGAGCATCTAGGCACCCAGGTACTGGGCGGCAGCTTCCCAGCTGCGGGAGGAACGGGAGGGGACCTGTGTGGGAGGGGACAGGGACGTCGGGGCACCCAGCCCCTCCCCAGTGTCCACGAAGGACCGACAGGAGACCACGCGTGCCGATGTCCCCGCGGCGGGAACCAGGCAGGGTGGCGAGCTGGTCCGGCCCGCGTACTTGTCCCCCCGTGTCCTTCCGCTGTCCCGGCCTCGGCCTGGCTCCCCCTCTGTGAGCAGAGATAACGTCCCCGGCTACCTCGCAGGGGACTTGCCAGTTTCCAGTCCGAGGACAGGGGCCAGAGCATCAACTTAGAAAGCTCCACCCACGTGCAGAAGGGCGCTTCTTACGTTCGCTGGTGCCACCTTGGACCCTGGTAGGTGCTCCGTAAAGGCTCCCAGGACTGTGGCTCGTCATTTGAGAGTGTCCGCTCCAGCCAGTGGTTTTGTTCCTGCAATGTCCCCGGGGCAGCCAGCCACCAGGACCAGCTTCCTCTGTGCTGTGGCCCAGTCAGGCCTGCCTGCCCTGCTCACACTCTCAGGGCCCTGGGCAAACCTGGACACATTCTTTCCTGTCTTCTTGGCACCGAGGCCTGGCGGAGTTCCGCCCCTTAATCTCGGTCCCCTTCCATTTCCGCACACACAGCCAGCTGCCTCAGTAGCGATTTTGCGTGATGTGAAGACTCTGTTGGTCACGCCGGGCAGATGAGAATCGTGGGGTACAGATCAAGTTCAGTCAGGATCCAGGATTTGCGCACCCGGGAGAATGAGGGAGTGTAAATCAGACCCTGGATCTTCTTTTCTTTTTCTTCCCCTTTTAACCAAAATAGCATTTATTCCGGAGGCGCCATCTTTGGGTCCTGTGGAAGGGAAGGCTTTCCGAGGAGAAGCTGTTCCTTTCAAATATTTCCGGGCACCCTGGACCGGGGGTTTGTGATGCTGAGAAGCTCTCCTTGCCAATGTGGCTCCTCATTCCGGGACCTTTCCAGCCGAATGCCAGCCGCTGCCCACTTTCTTAGAGAATGAGCCCTCTCTTTGGGCAAGGCGGAGTGGGTAGAAGGTGCTTTTGTTATGAAGCCAGGAAAAAAAAAAGGGGGGGTGTTTTAAGGATAACTTCAGCTCAGGGTTTCTTTAAACCATTTTAGGAAAGAAAAGAGGTCTGTTTGCTGAGCTGGAGCGAAGCCGCCGGTGCAGCTTCAGGAATGGGGCCGGCTTTCCAGCCCAGCCCATCCCCCCAGTGTTTGCCTCCCGTATGCTCCCCAACCAGGGACTGAGCGCACAACCCAGGTATGTGTCCTGACTCGGGATCGAACCTGCAACCTTTTGGTGTGCTGGACGATGCCCTGACCCACTGAGCCTCCCAGCCCAGGCTATTCTTTAGTGAGTGCTGTGAGTAGTTGAGGTTATCGTTAAAGTTCTCACTTACTAAATAACAAGTACTGCCTTCCTAAAAGTTCCCAATTTCACCCCCAAACTCCTCAAACACAGACCCCTACACGTCCAGGCCAGAGAGCCCAGGCTCCAGGGGAATGAGCGTTCGAGGTGGAAGGACTCGCTTTAGCACCGGGGAGAAGGGGCTGGAGTGAAGACCTTGGTAAACAGCCACCCGCCTCTGCTGTTTGGTCCCAAGGACATGTCAGCGTCAAAGACACACAGCCCAGGAAGCGGACACTCAGAGAACTCCAGCAGCTGTGCACAAGCTGAGGTCCAAATCACAGCTGGCCGAGGTCAAAGTCACAGCCAGCTGACTGCGGGGCTCTCAGCAAGGAGCAGGGAAAAAGTACAATGTCTTACATCCAAGTTTGTCCTTAACACGCTCCTGGTTAGCGGAGACACCACATGGTAAAGGAAAACACGAGAACCCACACGTATTCGAGGAGCCTCAGCAGGGTGGGGAGACCCCTGGGGGCGCCGCTCAATCCTCGTCCCCATCAGGGACGATCGAGACTAAGGCAGCGTGACCTTGAAGGTCTGTCCGTTCAGAACACCGCGCTTCCTCTCCGCACCTCCTGCTCTTGGTGAGGCCGCTCTGACACTCCGGCAGCAAACGCTGACTGCAGCTGGAAATGAGGAACTCAGCCCGAAAAAATGGGCATCATTCCACATACACGAGTCTTAACCGTTGCCCACATCTTACCTGGGCGGTTCTGTGACCTTCCCCAGGTACACTGCTGTGCGAGCATCAGCGGGTAAAACCCTCTGCTCATCTCACTGAGGTCCCTGCTTCTTCGTATCAGGTCGGCCCAAAAGTTTGTGTAGGTTTTGCTGTAAAGTAAAAGACACCTTTCTTATTTTCACCACTGACTTGATTGATTTGGATTTTTTGATTATGCTGGCCATCTCCTGCGTGGTACAAGGTGGATGGTTCTCAATTAATGGCTCATTATGAGCGCTATCAACTTCAGCTGGTCTCTCAGACCGTGGGGCATCGTCCAGCAAGGAATCTCCAGCACGAACCTTTGCAGACCGCTTTTGACGTGTTTGATCAGTCACAGCACCTTCTCCACGCACGGCACAAAAGTTTTTTTGTTTTCTTGTTTTTTGCATTTTTACCTTTGTTGAAAGAATAAAGCATAACATGCCAAAAATGTTGACGATTTTTTTGCACCTTCAATATTCAATGGATACACAGAGATTCACCAATTTTGATAAGTGGTTTTAAATGCACACTGATCAAGGAAACAAAGAAGCGAGGAAAATACAACTGGAGACATTGAAATTAAGAACAGCCTGACAGTAACCAGAGGGGAGGGGGGAAGGGCAGAAGGGTTTTCAGGAACAACTATAAAGGACACACGGACACACCCAAGAAGGGTGGGATCGGGGGAGGGAGGTGGGGAGGGTTGGGGTGGGGGGGAATGGTGGGGGGCAAATGCAGACAACTGTCCTTGAACAATATAATAATTAAAAATATAAAAATGAAAAACAAACGGGAAAAAATAAATGCACGCTGATAGGACGGCTGCCACAATACCAGGTAATGAAATTGTTTCGAATGACGTTAAAGACAACTGAGCACTATTAGAGCCATCATATGGGGAAAAACTGAATTGACCTTTTTGGCCAGCCTGATACTTACTGCAGCGAAGTTAACCTGCATTCTATTGGATTCGCCGAGCCCGATTTTAAATTCCGTAGCAGTGTACGAACCCGTGTCGAAAACAGAGCTACCACTATTCCCATATGCAAACACCTGTACGTACAGCAAGCTGTTCGAGCGTTTATACCGATGTCTCCAAGTCTAATGATCCTCGACCCCGGGGGTCCTTCCGGCCTCCTCCTCGGTGGTCTGCGACCTCCTCCCCCAGCACGGAGGAAGCAGGCTCCCACCCGCAGCGCCCAATTCCAGGCTACGCGCACGGCAGTCTCGCGGTAGCTCGCCCGTATCCCTGAGAGACACCCTGGGCTGCACACAGGGACTGCCTGCCTCTCGTGTCACAGTCCCCAGGCAAGTCCGAAGCTCCCTGCCACCCCGCCCTGTCCCCGTGTGGCTTGCATTTGTCCTACAACGAGACTGCCTCTGTCACAGAAGTCTGCATTCTGGGCTGAGTCCGCCAACTTCATCAGTGATTTTTTTAGATGTTGCATGTATGTTAAAGCTCTCCACCGTTCACGAGGCTGTGGTCTGGAATACTTTCGCCCTGCTACACAGTCCTATTCGCCACCTCCCCACCCCGAACCCTGAGGAGGCGCTGGCGGTCAGCCGCTCTGCGATCGGCCTTTTCCGGAGGGCCACAGCAGTGGCACGCTGCAGAAGGCACACTTGGCAGCCCGATGCCTGCCCCGAGCGACAGGCAGCTGAGATTCTCCGAGTCCCGCTGCCCGATAGCTCCCGTCAGTCACCGAGGCCCTTTCCGTTGTACAAAGCGCCGTGCGTTTACCACCTGCCTCTTCAGGGACATGCCGGTCCTTCCAGGTTTTGGGGACGACGAGGCAAGTGGCCGTAAATGCTGACATGCAGCTCTTCGTGCGGATGTGAGTTTTCAGGTTCGTGGGGTAAATATTTAGGAGCGTGAATGGCTCGGTGGTGTGACCCTGACTATGCTTAGACTAAGCTTAGCTTTCTAGCAAATGCCGAACTGCCTCCAGAGGTCCCATTTCTCATTCCCAGAGCCCCAGATGAAAGGTTCTGTTAACCCCACACCCTCTCCCGCATTCACCGTTGCCAGGGTTTGTTCTTCTTCTTTTAACTGAGGCATTTTCACAAGTGTGTGAAACAACTCATTTTTGTGTGTGTGTGTGTTAATTTTCCATTGCCACCTGTACCAATACCTTTTGGTATTGGGATACCTGGTCCGATTTTTTTGGCCAATTCTTCAATGAGTTCTTTGTGGTGCACTTGGAGAGTTTGAAGAATTCTTTGTCTCTTTTGCACACAAGTCTTTGTATCAGATACACGCTTTGCAACTATTTTCTTCCAGTCTGTGACACGCCCATCCTTTCATCCGTGTTTTTCACAGAGCAGAGACTCATTGTCCCGCAGCCCAAGGAACTGGCTATTTTCCTCCATGGATCCGTTTTCCTGTGAGACCTGAAAGGCCAGTGCCAAGCCCAAGGTCACCTCCATGTCCCCCTCTGTTCTTTTCTACAAATGTCACAGTCTCACCCTTTACATGGAGGTCTAAGCTCCGTTTTGAGATGGTGTTAGGAAAGCATCACTTTTTTGAAATCTGTGTCTAAGTTCTTCTTCTTCCTCCTCTTCCTCTTCCTCTTCTTCTTCTTCTTCACAGTGAGCTTTTCCACAGTTCAGTCCTTTCCTGTACTTGTAGGGGCACCTTCTCTGCCTGGAAGCCTCCAGACACTAAGAACGAGGACGGTATAAAGTTTGGCCCGAAGGCCGAAAGTTGACAAATGACGATAATTTTCTCTGAGGAGTGATGTGACTGTGTCTCCATATTATCTCATGGGTGGCTTTCATTTTCAGCAGGGGAGCTTTAAAATCCTCACGGAAACCTCGATGGGAAAATGATGCCGATGCGCGTTGGGGAAATCGCGTCCTGTGCACACTTAGCTCTGACGGGATGTCAGCCAGCACCTGCCGACGTGACCGGCAAACACCTGCACATTGAGTGCAGTGGAGTGCCTCTCACCTGCTGGGGCGGATATGCTTGGGGTCCAAAACCTGGGGTCCTGCGGAGCCTGCCAGTCTTCTTCTGGCCTCAAGGGTCATAAAACTGACCGGGAGAGAGAGTTGCCATTACTCACCTAGTAAGCACACAAAGCAGGCACTTAACATGTAGCATCCTCGAGACACTGGGACTTCGTTCCGCGTTGGGCTGTTCCTGGCAGCTGCCTAAGCGCTGGGAATCGGCTTTCCCCGTCGGAAGGGAGTGCGGTCTTCTCCGGCGCCGTTTTTGCGACGAGCTCGCGGGGCGAGGTGCTTCACGCCTGATCGGCATGGCCCCAGGAGACGGCCCCAGCGCACGCTCGCCGAGGAGGTGGGGAAACTGAGGCCGGCGGAGTCCGTGCTGGGCAGGTGAGCAACGCCACACAGGTATGGAAGTGGCAGGTTTTCCGAGGAAGGCAGGGCTGGGGAAAGCCTCGATGCCGAACATCTCGGCTCTGTCTCCAGGACCACGGACACTCGCCCAGAGGTCACGTGGTGAGCAGGGCCAGGACTCGGTCCCCGGTGGGCTTGCCGTGCAGAACGCCAGGGGCACCTGCATCTCTGCGGGGGAGGCACCGAAGGAGGAGGCGCCGCTCTGCGCCTTGCGGCCATCCAGAAACTTCCAGGTGTGCGCTGCACAGCAGGAAGGTGATGTTCTTCACGCGTGTGTGGACGTGGACGGGGTTCATAGGCGTGTTTCTATATGTTCCGGGAAATGAAGTGTTTCCATCCAAGGCCATCGCAGAGGGGGGACGGTGAGACACGGAGGCAATATGTATCGTTGGGAACCGTGGCCTTTCTTTCTCCTGACTTTTTGCCTCCTGACAAAGCTTCACTACGAACATCCTTCCCTCTCTAAGGTTGGTAGAGCGGAAGCGAAAGATACAGGTAGGTGGAAGCTTTGAAATATGGACATTCCATCTGCTGAGTCAGGGCAAGGGGGAGGCTGGGGAATGGTTACATTTCGGGGGGTGCAAACGCTGGCTTCTCTGTGCCTTGCGTGTCTGCATGCAGTGGCGGGTGTCCCCACGCAGCGCAGAGGAGCCGGGCCCTGCGCCAGCTGGTCCGGGAACCTGTGTCCCCGCTGTAGGCAACCAGCCGCCTGTCCTCTCCGAGAAGGCCCAAAAGAGAAAACACAGTGGCACCTCTTTTCGGCCCCCAGGGCAACCGTGGCTGCAGGAGGCAGAGACCCACCCAGGAGTGCAGACACCAGGGATGGGACTCCCCAGGGCCCGCTGACGGTCAGCTGCCAGCACCGACGAACCCATTTCAGAGACCCTTCGCCGCGACGGAAAATCCCCCACGCCGTCCACACGCGTCCACCTCTGCATTTCCCGTGCGAGGCAAAGAACCAAACTTTCTGGGACAAATAAGACATGGTTTTAAGGCTGGTGGAAAAAGCCATGTTGGAGGATTAACTGCTAACTCGAGTCGTCTCTGAAATAGGCTTGGCTCAGGCGACTCGGAGGCGTTGCGTGCCAAAGTCAAAATTCCTTTGCCTTGAAGCTCTAGAGGATTTTCAGGAAATTTGTATCGTATGGCTATTGCTCATTGCTTCACTCAACTCAGAAAATATTTTTTTTATAAGCTACTTAATGTCCAAAAATTGTTCACATCTGATTGCTTACAGAGAGAAGGCTCTGTGTGCCAGGACTATATCTAATGACACACCCCAAAGTTGGGGCTTGGTTCCCATTTTCTACCTGCCTGGAAGTCTGAGGTTGGCCTCCCAATATTTCTGGACCACTTCCGACTCCTCTCGCAAGCCTCTCCAAACAACAGACTGTCTGCTCTGAGCATCACCTCTTGCTGAAGTGGGAAGCATGAACCTGTGGTTGTGGACTGAGAAATGTGAACGGGTGACTCCTGCTTTCTACGTCTGCACGCACAGCAGCGAGGAACACTCTGTAGCCCTCGTTATGGGCCGGGTGCGGCTCCATTAACCGTGCGTAGTCTGTGTTTAATTTCCACAGCAATCCCATGGGCAGGGGTGCTGGCATTGCCCTGTTTTGCCAAGGAGAAAACGGAGGCACAGAGAGGTTAAGACACTTGCCAGAGGTCACACAGCACATATCATGTGAATACAATTTTGTGCCATAGTTTGGGATTATAAGTGTCGTTTCTACGCCCCATCCTTTAAATCCAGGGCGGAGTTTTTTCAGGACTAAAGCAGATAAGGCATGTGGAGCGTTATGTAAATATGAGGGCATTTTCTTCCTTCCCTAAAACGTGAGCCGTCATGTGTGAAGGCTTTGACGTAGTAAGGACCTCTGCGCCTGTTCCTACACCCACATCTCTCCTTCCAGTTAAACCGCATCGCGCGCACCACAGCCCGTGTGAACCTGACAGAGAAAATCTAGTACCTTCTTACTTTAGACAACGTCCATTCAGGAGGCTTGCGAAAGCCGCCTTTTCTGACGGAAGGAGCCCAACTTCCAAAGCCAACACACACACGAGGCCTTTCAAAGAAGGCACATTGACGACTGGACAGATAACCTGAAGCTCCAGCTGGGGAAGTGAAAACGGGCCATCTGCCCCATGAACAGCCATCGGAAGGTGCCGGGGTCCGGAGTCCCTTCCCAGCACCCACTTGCCCTTCTCCTCCACGGTACTTGGACGCTGAATAAGCTGTCTGTGAACAACGAATTGCCGTTGGTTCTCAGGATTTAGAGGGGCGCGTGACAACATGGCCTGAGGCGAATGCAAGATAACAGAATCCTGTTCTTTCTTGTGTGGGGGAACCCTTCCCATCCCACGGCCAACCAAAGGCTTGACGGTTTCAAGAAACCTTTGTTCCTGCCTTGAGTCAGAATTTGGTCACTCGTCTTGTTGCCCCTTTTCACCGAGGAGAAGAGGTTGGTTTTGTCCCTCTGTCCGTCCCCCAGGTCCAGCTCACCCCGCACTTAGAACATCACCAGCACGGCAGGCAGTGCAAACTCTTTCCGCGGGAGATGCTGAGAGACGATGCCCCGTGGCCCCAGAAGATGCAGCGCAGACCCCGAGGCCCAGCGGCCTGGCCGGCACCGGTGGTTTAGATCCCATACGAAGCTCGGAACCCGTGGGGGTCACAGCCCCCAGCCACGCCGAGCAGCCGTAGGACAGGTCTGTACACCAGCAGGTGCCCACGCTTTACGTACATCTTCGGGGGTGTGGAATAACCCTGGAATTTTGGGCTTTCGAAGAGCGTCTTGTAGCAGAGAGATGAGGCTGGAAGAAGGTCCTTGGAAACCCACTTGTGGTTCTTGCAGGAGCATCCTCTGTGTGAACTGTGAGCTGTCATTCATTTCAGGGGGTGGGATGCCGCAGTTTTCGGGGAGGGGCGCACAAGCACTGCAGACTGGACGCAGTAGTTGACAACTGTGAATGACATTTTTCTTCCAGAACTAATTGTTCCGATGTAACGATACTTCACGCTAATAATGCCCGAGGCTATGTGCAAACCCAGTGAAGGAAAAAAATACCCATGATTGTCTCTGGAGCTTGTATCATCTGCGTGCTTGTGGTTTGCCCATTAGGTTGTTTAAAAAAACACGGAGCATTCCAGGAAGTAATGCCACGGAACGTATTTTGCAAGGGATAATGTTTGATGTCCTGAGGCTTTACAGTACAATCCGTTAACTTTTTCCTGGTGGGTCTTGCCTAACTCACGAGGGTTCCGTGCTTTCTTTCTTCCTCACCAGGGCACTGCACGCTGACACAGCGGAGTCAGGGCTGTGCCTGACGTGACCCTGCATGGCACTTCTTTGGGGCAAAGCTCTTGGTTGGGGAAAAAGGAAGACCTTCATTGGATGCTCATAGGAGGTTCCCCATGGCCTTTTTCAATGTCTGGTGTTCAGTCTCAGACCAACACAATTCGATCGGCGTAGGAACATTAAAAAACAAAACAAAAACGAAACCCCGTCAGCCTGTGTTGCAAGGAGCAGCACAGACAGACACAAGGAGCTGCACGCACCCAGGGGAGATGCTGTCACCGGCCCAGGCAGGCCACTGTCCCTCCCCCAAGAAGACACCTCCGGGGGCGGGGGGCAGTGGCTGCGGTGGAAGTGAGGCTGGCAGGCGGCACACGGGAGCCCCTGCTTCGGTCCAGCGAGGCCCTTCCTCCGTGGGAGGGACGGGGGCCGAGCCCAAGGCCGCTCTGCTCTCTGCGGCAGGAAGCCCAGGCTCCGGGAGCAATCTGGTGGAAGCAGGCTGTTCTCTTGCGGCTTTGCTGTACCTGAAGCAACAAAGGACAGGGGACAGACGCTAGGGGCGCTGCTTTTATTTGTGGCCCACTTCAGTGGGGGCTCAGGACAGCAACCATCTGGGAGGAGGGACCACTGCATGGTGCAGAGTGTGGAAGGAAGTACATGTGTACGGACCGCTTCGAAAGGATTGTTCCCACAGGATGTTTCAAAGAAGTCCTAGGGAGTTAGTGAGTTCTTTTAAAAAGATATTCCAGCCCTGGCTGGTGTGGCTCTGGCTTGAGCACTGGCCTGAGGACCAAAGGGTCCCCAGTTCCATTCCCAGTCAGGACCCATGCCTGGGTTGCAGGCCAGGTCCCCAGTAGGGGGTGCACAAGAGGCACCCACACATGGATGTTTCTCTCCCTGTCTTTCTCCCTCCCTTCCCCTCTCTCTATATAAATAAATAGAATCTTTAAAAAAAGACACCCCAAATATTCCAGATCCTGGCTGGGAAGCTCAGTGGGTTAGAACGTCACCCCATAGGCCGAGGTTGCAAGTTTGGTCCCTGGTCAGGGCACATGCGAGAATCACCCAGCGAAGGCACCAATCCGTGGAACAACGAATCAACGTTCCCTTTGTGTCTGTCCGCAACACGAAGAGCTGCAACAGCCTTCGTAATACAACTGCCTGCTCCGCGCGAACCCTTCCCGGTGAGTCCGAGGAAACCGTGCGCGCCGTGGAAAATACCACGGGTGCCCCGATGCAAGCGAAGGAAGCCGCAGCAGGGAACCCGGCCCTGGCCCAGCGTGTCTCCTAACCCTGGGAGGCGCAGGCGGCACCGCAGCTAGAGCCCGCCTGCCGTTCCTGCGGCTCTTCCTCGGTTCCTCGCGCGCGCCCACGCAGAGGCCCCTCCCGCACCCCTGCCGTGCGCGCTGCAAGCCTGCCCTCGCCCTGCGTCTGCGGCGCGCTCCTGGCAAGAATGAAGGAACACGCAGGCGGTGCTTCCGGAACGCCGCGAGGGGCGCAGAGGCGGTCGCAACCCCAGCCCCCTGGCTGGCTCGGATCCTGTCCCCGCGCAGCCGAGGATGAAGACGCAGCCGAAGAGGAAGACGCAGCCGAAGAGGAAGACGGGGAGGCGGAGCGCGGTGACGTCCCCCGCCCCAGCAGGAGGAACGCGTCCCGAGGGCTGCCTTTGGGACCTGGAGCAGGCGGGACTTTTCAGCTGTCGGTGATTCTCGCGGACAGAATTTCCGGCTGCCCTCTGGGCTCCGCGGAGCACACAGACGGCTCCCTGGGTCGTGGAGAGCGTGTCGCGCACTGTGGCTCAGGCGCAGCCCCGCCCCGTCCATCCCCGCTCGGCGCCCAGCCCCTCTTCGCGTGTCTTCCACGCCAGGCTGCCTGCGGTCCCTTCCCGTGAGCAGCCACACACGAAGCATTGCGCATCACAGAAAGGGCCTCCCCTTACTCCGCCTCGGACGCACCCGGCCACGCCCGCGCGCCACCTTCCGGATCAAAGGCGCGTGCCCGTTTCCCGTCTCTCCGCCTGCACAGCCCATTCAAGTCCACGCCGCGGATGAGCCGCAGCGCCACCGAGTGCCGCCACGCTCCTCCCGTGAGGGCCCTACCGCCCTTCCTGTGGGGTGGGCCACGGTCTGGCCACTGGCGCCCTGGGGAATCGGCCCTGTGGTCTCTGTCCGCCCCTGGCTTCTGGGACTTCACCGCGTCTCGACTCTCTGCCTCCGGCAGCTTCTGCAGACGCCCGATGGCTTCCTGTGGACCGTGAGACCCAGCAGGTCTCATCCCTGCGCCCTCCACTGCGACGTCTCTGGGCCGCGCTGGCTCGGCCTCGGCCGAGCGCTTCGACCTCGTCTCCTGCGTCATTCAGTGCTGCGGGTGCTGTCCTGAGCGCTGTACGGCCCGGGAGCACCCCTTCCTGCGATATCTAGAGACAGAGTAGAGACTTACACTATCTCTAGACATCGCCAAGAGTCCCGTGAGAGTGAAATCAGCCTGGGTGAGCTGCACCGTGGCACGGGGTCACCGTGCCTTTACCTAGCATCTATACGGATCAATAATACCACACGTTCCCATTCGTAATACGAATGGGACTTTCCATCCACTTCGATTGTCCCAGCTGCACACGCCCCAGAGGCGTGCGAGGTCACCGTTCTGCCCACGGAGCTCTCACTTCCCCGCCGGGTACCACTCTGCTCCCCCCAGGGAGTCTCAGCCTGAGCACACGGCCCGGCCCAGCACACAGCTTCCGGAGCGGGGCCCTGAGGCCTCTCTCAGCCGCCTCTCCCCGCCCAGTCCCCGTGGACTCAGCTTCGTCCACATCCACCCTAGCTGTCCCTCCCCACCTCGCCCACCGTCTCTCTAGCCTCTCCATGGAGCCGCAGCTTCCCAAACTGTGTCCCGGGTTCTCGTCGTCCGTTTTTGACCACAGAGATGCTGGGAAGCCCCAGCGGTCCCCCGGGGCGGGGGGGAGGGCCTGCAAATACTGTCCCTTCCGCACACCTCTGCCTGCTGTTGGATCAAGACCACGCCCCAGCGTTGGATGACTGGGCCCCGCTGGCCCCGGGTCCTGCCGGCTTGCATGGTCTCCACCCCTTCCTGACCTCCAGCCGGCACCCGCCTTCTCACACTTGCACACCGGCCCCCTCTCTGCCTGCCGGAGAGGCTCTGCCCGGGCAGGGGGGGAGGGGCTTCCTTCGGCCGGCATGCCTGCTCATCCCAGTCCTCTCCTCTGCTCTCCCGCCCACTTACTCCTGGGGTCTCGGCTTACCCGGGAGGGTCCCCCGCCCACGCAGGAAAAAGAAATCAAGGCTTCCGTTCTGGTGCCTTCCGCCCGCTGCCCACCCCATTCCGCCCCCACTCCCTGGCTGCGGACTCCCTGCAACGCACCCCCGCCCGGGGCCAAGCTGCAGGGCAGTCAGCATTCGCAGTCTAATCCTCCCATCCCACCGTGAATTGTATTGTGTCCGACCTGCATCTGAGTAGAAGTCCATGAATGACCCATCGGGGCACGCCGGCATGTCAGCAGACGGGAACAGAGCTTTGACACCGCAACGCACGAGGGGGCCATCTGGAATCACGGAGTGGCACGTGACTGCGGGACTGTCCTCCCTTGCGCCTCCCGCTGCCTTAGGAGGAACACGGAGTTGGGGAGAGCCGGGCAGAGGAGGCCAGCGCTGGCCCTGTCCAGCGCCGATGCTGCGCGGAGCCCTGTAGGCAGCACGCCGGGGCTCAGGAGATGCCTTCCCAGTGGCCTCGGCGGAGACTGCTTAGCGGGGGCTCCCGGACAGGCATCACTGAGTAGTGGCTTCTAAGACCGTATACTTAGCGTCCCCGGTTCCGAGGGACAGCAGTGATGACACAGGAAGTGTCATCTTATCGTCTTAACTCAAGACAGCTGGACGTTACAGGGTGCGTGCGGAGAGGGGAACTCCACCCCCATGACCAATGACAACCTGAAAATACAGGAGACTGTTGTCCAAAGAGCTGGCTCCGAACCCCAAACCCTTCAGGGGGGTAGCTCGGCCACCTGTGAGTGAGTGCATCTCAGTAATCGGCGCACATTCGTGGGAGTTTGTTACGCAGCAGCGGGCGGCTGATGAACTGGTTTTGCCTGCTTGTACGGAAGCGCCATTGCACGCGTGCAGGAGGCAGCAAGGAAAAAAAATTTTTTTGCCTGGTTCCAAACATCCATGATGCTTGGAAAGGACTGTTCATCATCTCCAAGTTAAAAAAAAAATCCTTAAATGCAGTCTGCCAAGACACGGCTTTTGCCAACCCCCTTCCCTCTGTGAAAGGGATCCAGCAACACAGATTCAACTGTGAGTGTATGCGCCTAAGTAGTTCCCCATCTCCTGGCGGGGCTCGACCGATGGCCCCAGCTTTGCCCCGGGAACTCTGAGCGAGAACCCAGCTGCTCGTCCGTGCCTGGGAGAGAGCGGCTCCGCTCCGGTGGGCTCCTGGGGAACGCATTTCGGGGCTGCGCTGGCGCGACATCAGACGCGGCTGCAGGGAAGCAAAGCATGCTGGGCATTGCTCACTGCGGTGGGGCTGCAGAGCAGGTAGGTCTGGACCGCAGCTGATCCCTTCCAGGAAGGCTGAGGGGTCGGTCACAGCTGGGGTGCATGTGACACACAGCCTCAGACGTCAACGCCAGCCCATCTCTTGGGTGGGGTCTCTCACCCTGCCACTGTCGATGTGGGGGGGGCACACAGTTCTCCCCTGGGGGCCTGTCCTGTGCGGTGAGGGATGTTGAGAAGCTTCCTGGCTTCTACCCACTGGGTGCCGATAGAAGCACGTGTCTCACCAACAAAAATGTCAGCCCGAGAGGGGGGCAAGTCACCGCCAGCTGCGAACCCTAGGTCAGTCCCTTCTCGGCGCCCATTTACAGCCTGATGAGCGCGCGTACGCAGGATCGTGAAAGCGAACATACGGTGAGAATCTGCGTCTGCCGTTGGGGTGCCACAAGACACGTTGCCCACATCCAGCTCCCCGCAAGGCGCCTTGGAAATTGTTGACGTTGGCTCTGGCTGGGCGGATCCGTGGGTTAGAGCATCATCTCCGTAGAGCAAGCTGGCGGGTCTCATTCCCAGTCAGGGAACATACAAGGATCGATCCCTGATTACATGAATAAGCGGGCCCACGACAACAAAAAGAAAATGTTTCCCTAACCTCGGAGAAACAGACACAGAAGATAAAGATGTGCGTTCCGGCCGTATCACCTGCCTTCTGACTGCGTCTCTGCTTTAACAGGGCAGCTCCGCTTGGCTTCTACGGGGGAGAGCCGACCGTAATTGAGACGGGGCCAATGACTCCAATCGGATGTTGAAGCATCTTTCCGGGGACGCCTCCTTAATCGTGAAGACTCGGGGACCACTGGCTCTAAGGAAGGGCACCTTTCGTGTTTCTCGTAAAGAGGAGCGTGCTTCCCAATCTCACCACCATCCAGCCGCACGGGGCGTCCTCAGCCCTGGTTTCCCCTCGCCGGTTCGGCCAGCAGCCTGCCCCTTGCTAGGAGGGGCTGGTAGGAGACTGGTCCTCATGTTTGGAACGCCAGGACCCTATTTTATTCCCTTCAGTGTTGACACAACCATGAAAACATCTACATTCCCTTCGCTTGCTGGATGGAACGTTCTCATGAATTCTTAGGCCTCCCTGCGAACATCTTTTATGGGAGAAAAATGTCAAGGGGTTGGGCTTATCTGGAGCCATACTCAAACATTTTCAAAGCCAGACATTAAAGCAACAGTGGCATGACTTCATTTTCTAGAAGAATTTGTTTTGGGTAAAATGACCGCTCCCCCCAACAGACAAATATTCCACTGTAACGAGCTTTCTGTTCCTGATGCGCTTATTCTTAAAATGAGTCCATCCTTGTACATTTTAGCTGCACATGCACAAATGCAAATCGCATGTCGGCTGAGTGCTGGAGTATGGAATCATGTGTGAAAGCCTTTATCTAAAAGAGGAAGGGTATGATTCCCACGGGTGAGGTTTCTAACGAAGATTGCCCCCCAACCCAGAGTCGGTGGATGCTGTCTCCGAACTGAGGGTTAAAACGAGATTCTAAAGGGAGACCGTGGGCACAGCTGTTTTCCAGCACTCGGAGGGCGGGTAGGTGGGAAGTCCTGTGCCGTGATTTTGCTGAAGTCATGAAGGAAATGTGGCAGAATCCGCCCATGTTTACGGAGAGAGGAGAGGGTTGTGTGGAGGGAGAAGGAGAGAGAGAGAAGGGGGGAGAGAGGGAGAGAGAGAGAGAGAGAGAATGGAATTCTGTCAACATCCCTGTATTCACATAGGTAGCTGGTTCACTGATCAACCGCGTACACCGAGATTCCAGAACTTTCCCAATAACTGTGGAATCTGCACTCAATTCAGCACGTCAGACCCTTTCCTTTGGGATCATTGGTCTCACCCACGAGTCTGCCCAGCAGTCACGGGCCTGCGCCCCTCAGGGGGCGAAGCAAGTGGCACGGCCGCCCCTCCTGACATCGCCGCCACGGGATGGGGTGCAGGAGAAACCGGCCTCGGACCAACATCCGCCCAGGGCACCGGACTGACGACGAGCGAGGACACGCCGGATCCGTCGGACAGCCCACTCTGGTGGCTTCGGGGAAGCACCGGCGGGTGCTCCTGGGCACCCCGAGTGGGATGGGCTGCCAGACTCACCCCCAGCCAGGCGCCAGGAGCTCCCTGCGGGATCCCCCCCACCGGACAGCAGAAGCCCCAGGCAGGCTGGTCTCCTCCCAGGGCAGGGCAGGGAGCCCAGGGCTGTGGGCGCAGCCGCCTGCACAGGCTCGGCCATCCAGCACTGTGTTTCAGTAGTGCCTCTGCCTTGGAGCAACGAACCGGGACCATTTCACATCATCAAATAGCGGCTGTTAGAGGGGAGGGGGCCAGGGGGCTGGGTGTAAAAGCTGAAGGGATGAAGCAAAAAACAGAGCAAATGTCACAGACACAGACGACAGCCTGCTGATGAGCAGAGGGACGGGGTGGGGGTGGGGGAGGTGGAGGAGGGTGAAGGGGAATAAAGGATGACGGGAGGAGGCATGACTTGGGGTGGCCATCGCAGAGCACAGCACGTGGAGGATGTGTTCTGTTACAGAATCGTTACAGAAGTTACCCAACCGGGCAGCTGAAACCTGCATACATTGTATCAAGCAGCCTGACCCAGATGGATGCAAGGAAAGACAAGAAGCGGCAGTAGCTGCTGGAACGCGGACAAAAAGCAAACTGGCTTCCCAGGCAGTCCCCACCGAAAGGCTTCCCTCACACGTCACCACGCGGCCCCTGGCTGAGTGTGCAAGCGCAGAGATGATGCACACGGGGGAGAGAAAGGTCCCTGGGCTCAGGTTCCCAAGGGGTTGTCGGTGCCTCTCGGATGGCGCCCGGCCTGCCGAGGAGGGCTTGCCGCGCCAAGCGCCAGGGAGATGCGCGGCCAGGCGGTGCCTGCGGAACAAGGGCCCCTAAAACGCACAGCAGCTGTGCCTGAATCTCGGCTCCGCTCCTGCGCCAGGACCCTGGGCGCCCTCTCGTGAGCGGGGAGCCGCCGACGAACCCTTCCGCAAACAGTTGGGCTCGCGGAGGCCGACGCCTCTGCCTCCCGGGAACCGCGCTTGGCCGCGCCGTTCGCGCTGATGCGTTCGCGGTGACAGAAGCTAGGGCCCTGGGCACAGGAGGCGGTCCCCTTCTGCTCAGGACCGAAGGTTCAGCGTTCACAGGGTCCCCCAGGGAGGGGCCTTCCGGGTGCCGCTGGCCCTTCCAGGCCGGTCCTGCGGTGCCCGGGGGGGCTCCCTGCAGCGAGGCCCCTTGCGGTCCCCACGCCGCCAACCTCCCGTGAACCCTGCTGTTCATTTGTTCCTCGCACATTTTTGGAAACGCGGACAATACAATGAATCAGTCAGTGGTGTTTGAAGAGCAAGAATTATTATTATTTTTGTCCTGGACTGAATTTAATTTTTAAGAACTACAAAAATATTGATATTGCAGAAACAGCAGTAAAAACATTCTTCTAGACGAGTGATTTTCAACCTTTGGCCTCTGAGGGCACCCGTACACTCATGAGCGAAATTCTGCCGCCCGCCAAAAACGTATCTTTTGCTGATCTGACAAAAATACAGGCGCAGTTTTGATTCTTTCACACCAAACGGCTATTGTCGTGTTGGCTCTTATCTTTTTTTTAAATTTGACCATCTAAGGAAAAAGAAGCCAGTGCCCCTGACTAAATACTCGGCTATTGTTGTATGTTTTTAAAATTCTGGGGCACACCGGTTGAACATCACTGATGTAAATGATTCTCAAAATGCGTATCCCAGGCCCTGGCGGGTGTGGCTCAGTGGATTGAGTGCTGGACTGCGAAGCAAAGGGTGGCAGGTTCGATTCCCAGTCAGGACACGTGCCTGGGTTGCAGGGCAGGTCCCCAGTAGGGGGCGCATGAGAAGCAACCGCACATCGATGTTTCTCTCCCTCTCTTCTCCTCTCTCTAAAAATAAATTTTTAAAAATGTGGATCTCAGAGCAGCAGCATCGGCAGCACCTGGGGACCCTTCCTCGTGGCGACGAGGGCGTCCCGCCTGGACCCAGCGGACCCGGGCTGCGGGGCTGGGCCTCAGCTCCGCCCCGCCCCGCCCACAAACCCTGCGCGCACTCCCGCGGTGCCTGAGTTCCCAGCCGCGGCGCCAGGTGTCAACACAACGCCAACGTCCTTTCAGAAAGAATCTCCTGTAACAAACCTTCAGTGATGCAGAGTGCTGTTTCTGCATTACACGTTCAGTGTCCACATTCATTTCTCCCATAAACAAGCTGATACATTTGTACACGTTACGGTCAACGGACTCACAGCTGTTAGGAAGGAACCGCACGCCGGCGCTTCTCGCATAATGTCAGTCGATATGCAAGGGTTGACACCGCTCCCCCTGTTTGGATGGCTTGTCTGGAGAACGCACAGGATGGGCGAACGACGAAGCAGAATTGCACCGCGCAGGAAACACGCGTGGAGGCGCTGCATGGGCGCACGCGGGGCCCAGGGCCTGCGGCGTCCCGGGCCCCGAATTCTCACGAAACGCCCGCGAGAGGGATCCTGTATGATCGGCATTGAACCCCGGGGAAGCCGGGCGCAGGCGCCGCCTCACGCCCAAACCCAACTGCGGTCTCCTTCTGGCTGAAGGTGCTGATTCCTTTTTGCCCCAGTATCTTGTCTGCACAAGAAAAAAAAAGGGGGCTTTACGGTCCACATTCTGATGGAAGGGTGTTAAGGCTGCATCACTCTGGCCAGAGTCGCCGCAAAGCCGCGAGCAGAGGGCCGGGGTGCAGTGTCTGTGGGGGGGGCAGCGATCACAGCGCCCTGGCCGGTGGCTCCATTGGTTGGAGCGACCTCGCTCCACCCAAAACTTTGCAGGTTTGAGCCCTGGTCAGGACGCCTGCCGAGGCGGTGCGTTCAATCCCCAAAGAGAGAGATGACGTTTATTCTGCCAGCATCAAAAGCCACGCAGAGAACGTGTAATAGTTAATAACAAAGAGTTAAGTGAATTCGAATGGTGGAACTCGAGACATTTGCAGGCGCGCTGAATTCCACAGTTTACGTTTCAGTTCTCGGGGAGTTTACACTTGAACTATATATAACGCGATGTAGCTGATGTTGAGACTCTGGGTGTGAGCGTGTGTGTAGTTTGCGTAAGAGGAGAGACAGCCAAAACACACATCACTCGGAGCAGCGCACTCTCTCTGTCAGCGTTTGCCACGTGCTCACGGAAGGAAGGCTCATCTCTCGCTTTCCACTTCACGGGGACGCATTTCCGCTCCTGCCCTTTGAGCACGTCCAACGCCACTGGAAAGGGTTCTGGGAGCCCAGATGGGCCTCCCTTGCTGCATTCAACCTGTCCGCTGCCCTGAACTTGGAGGAAGCCCGTCGGAGGTAAGTGAAGCCTGATGTCCTCTGGGCTCAAACCCTCCCGGCACTTCCTGGCTAAGTCAGGGAACGGGCCTCAAGCAGGCCCACCTCTGCCCTCCACACACTCCTCACTTTTTCTCTCCCCCCTCCCCCTAAACGTCTGCCTCGTGGCTCCCCTGTTTGCTGTTCCTGGAAACCGCCACCCCCCCCACCCCGCCATGCCCCAGCTCCATCCCTCTGGGACCCTGCTTTCCAGGGCACATGCTCCTGCCACCAGGCACATAACAGCTTGGTCCCTGCTGGCCCGGCAAGGCAGGGTGGGTGCAGTACCCGGGACTTGCCAGGGGCATCGAGAACAGCGCTGTGCGCATACGTTTGCGTCATGGATGCGGGCACGGTGAGAGGGGGCCTGGAAACCTCAGCCGGGGAGCCACACAGATCCCACCCCAAAGGGACGGGCTGAGAAGTGTCACTGCAGCTGGCGGGCCACAACGCTCGTTTGTGGGTCCTGTGGGCTGGTTCCGACCAAGAGCAGATGAGACACCTGCCCCCCACCCCTCGTCCCCAGAGCCTGGCCACAGGGTTCCACGCCCCTCTCATCGCCTGGGGTGGGTGGTGGTGCTGCCCCACGGTGGCCTCCCTCCCCACTCCGGGTCCTCGGGATGCTGATGTATTTCCACCCAAACCCGCAGTTCCTATTCATACGTTTATACGAATGCGTCGAATCAACAGTACCCCCCACAGGATCGTGGCTGAGTCACATACTAGTTCGGTGACCCATCAGTCACATAAAACACGGCTATTTGGAGTCTGTTCTCTCTACGCATGCAGAGCGATGTGCTTGGCTCTGTAACTTCCTTCCTGAGAATTATACTGCCATCAAGGACGTTAAACATTACCAGCTCAGGCACCGGCCGAAGCCCAGCGCTGCGACACGTTGCCCCGTCCGAGGGAAAAGTGCCTGCAAATCAGGAGATGTTACCGCTGATGTTACTGCATCGAACCGTTTGCAGCTGCCACTTCACGCCTTTGTATCTCGACTGTGGTCTCCCATGTAGACCCACGGGAAGTCCAGCAACAGTTACATAAGCAGCTTCCAAAGTACGTGACTTATTTCATAGCCTTTACTAGCTCAGGACGGTTAGCTCACACCTACGTACCTTCCTCCGTGCAATCCCGAACTGGAGGGGCTCGGAGCTGGTCACGCACTTGAGCATCTTAGGAAAATACAACTTAACCACGACAGTTTCTATGGTTTCTCCTTCAGCCACACTTTTCTCGCCTCTGAGTCCTGTTTAAAAGTTTTAAATCCTGTTAGACTGATGAGGGTCGCGGTTCAAGCCAAGGGTGGGTGGAATGCAAACCCTTAGGTGGCAAGGAGAGTGCAAAGTTGGTTCCACCGGGATTCGAAGCTGACCGAACTGCCCGCATTCCCGCCATCCTCAAGCAGAACCAGGACATCTCCCACCCCGCCTGAGAGAGCCTCCCTGCATTCCAATGGAAACGGCGTATTTCTCCCATCCTTGCAGCTAGACCAGGCCCCCACGTGCAGCCCAGAAAATACCGATGCAACGTCGTTTTTGGAAGAAGAGATGAGTTCGCTTTCAAGCTCCTACCATAAAAAGAAAGACACGTGACCTTCATAGAAAAAGACACAAGATCAGGTTGCTTTGGCCCAAAAGTTCCTGTGCGTAATCTTACGGAAATGTACACGGTCGACCTTGCAATAGAATCTGCTGCTGCTGTGGTCCCCAGAGATGATCCAAGTTCGCTTTCACGTACCTGCCGGCTCTGCCTCTGAGAGGGGACAGGCTGGCACAAGGGCAGCCCTGGAGAAACGGTCCCTCAACGTTTGATGAGGACGAGAACAAAGTCATAGACGAGGCGGGACTGCTGTTTTGCCTTCTCTCTCCTCTGCCTCTACGGCCAAGCAGAGATCGTATCCATGGATGTCTTCCGGGAGAAGAAAGACAAGGAACCAACGGCGACTGATAGCGCTCTGTCCGCCCGCAGAGGACGAAGAGAAGGCGGCTCTCCCTCGTTGAGGGAACTGCGTTAGCGGTCTGTGGCGTGAACACAGCGCCCTTGTCTAGAGGGTCAAGGCACAGGCAGGGAATGGGAGAAGGGAGATTTGACATCGGCCGTCCCTACCTGCTGGCCAGGCGAAGGAGGGGCCGTGGGAAGACGCGTGGAAACTGAGGCACATGAGGCACCAGTGTGCCTGGCGGGGAGCGGGGCCCTGCGAGAGCTTTCCAGCAGCAGAGGACGACTCCTTCAGGGGACAGGGGCCCCGGCGTAGGCTGAGACGGAGGAAGGGTCATCACGCAGCCTCTGTTAGCCTCCGAAAATGGGTGCTCGTGGGAGTGGGGAGGGCTCTCCTGGCCCTTCCTCCCGAGTGTACCCAAATGTTTGGTGCACCAGGCTCCCAGGACTCCCTGGCCACGCACGCACTGGACAGGTCTGGGGGACGCAGTGCCGGGCACTTTGGGGGTGACTGTCATGTTGCCAAGGGGCTTCGGAGCACCCCACTCCTTCACCCACTCGCACGACTCTGGGTGGGAACTTTGTGCACCCAGGCGGGGCTGTGCAAAAGCGGCTTGGAAGCAGATGGGCCTCGGAAGAAAGACTCCTTACAAACAGGCTGAGAGAATTCCCATGTATCCTCTCGCTGGACCAGACTCACGGCCTCGGGTTTTACGTGGGCCGTCCGCACCTTCTGGGCCGCGTTTTCGCCGTCCGACATTCTATTTGGGTTCGGCCTGGGAGCGTTTGGGTGGAGCTATACGCAGGGTGAGAGCCGAGTCTGGGGCTGGAGGAGAAAGGCCTCCCCGGCTCTCGGTGGGAGCACAGTTAGCCTGGGGACATTTTCGGGGCCGGGAGCATTGCCCGTGCCACCAGCTACGCACCGGGAGGGGAGAGGACAGTCGTGCGCATGGGAGGAAGGCAGCCTGCCCCCTTCCCGCTAAAAGAAGCCCTGCGTCCCCACTCGGTGCTATGCCTTCCGGCACGGGTCCTGGCCGAGTGGAACGGGCGCGATCCCACGGAGGGGGATAGCTCAAACTTTACTGAGTGGCAGGTTGGCGGTAGGTAGCAGGGCTCCCTCCCGAGGTGGACTTGGGACACTCGGGAAGTCAGCACGCAGGTGGCGGTCGCCCGCAGATCCTGTTCCTCATTTGCAAAGCCCCGCGCGGTGGGTGACGGCTTTCCCGCGGAGTTCCAGCTGTGAACTGTCTCCCAGGAGTGAGGTTCCCTGCCGGTCTTCCTTCATCAGCTTTCTCTGCTCACAGTTCCGGTCCTTCAGTCCATCTCCTTTGCTGTGTTTTGTTTTTAGGTCAGTGGCTGTTTCTGTGTGTGTGTGTGGGGGGGTTTGCCCCCAAGTACAGTGACATCCACGGCATCACATTGGATTCCCAGCAAGCGGTCACTCAGCTTGTACTGAGGACCTGCTTCTCTCCAGGTGCCGAGAAGACAGCTCACAGCCCACAGTCTCAGCTGCCAGGACCTCTGCCTGGCGTTCTTTTCTGAAGTGGAACCCACCGCCCTCTCTCTGTTCCCTGTCCGAAGCCCACAGGCCTCTCAGCAACCCGAGAGGTCTGCGCCAGGCCAGGGAAGGTCTGCTCCGTGGCCTCGTGGTCCCGCACGCCCCAATGCAATGTCTTTTCTGAGCAGTCCCTACTGCTGCGGACGCAGGCTGTGCCCTGCTTGAGAAATCACCTTGCCGGTGTTTGCCCACTCGTCCAAGTTCAAGCACCTTCTCCCTTTAAAGACCAGCTCTGTCCTCAAGGAGCTGCCCTCACCTCTCAGGCTCAGGGCCTTCCTGACCTCCAGCAGGTGTTATTTCCCACACACCTCCTGGTGCGGGCTCACGTCTTAAGACGCCAAACACAGGCACCCCGAGCTGCCGAATGCCCTTCGCCAAGAATCCGGCGTGTTGCTGGATGCCTAGAAGATGGGTTTAGTTCTCTGACCGACCCGACCGATTACAGCTGAGACCCATCAACGCAGGAGTTAGAGGTGATTGCCGCTCTGCTTAGTCAAACTTCCACCCACGGCGTTGGACACCTCCAGAGCTCAGTTATTTTACTGATGGCCTAGCGCTCTCATAAAGAGTCCATCACACACACTGTAGCGTAACAGTCAAGCAAGCTTAGAGAAGGCACATTTAAACAATCAGAAGGAAGAGAAAATACATTTACAGGACTGTACGTACCGTACTTATTGATACCCTAGGTTTATGTTCTCTGTTTACAAGATCAATTACCCATCAGTACCTGCATCAGCGTTGTCTTACAGGATGCAATACTCGGTGGAGATTTTGTGTATTGCTCACACTAGACATCCAAGTGCAAAGAGAACGGGAAAAAGAAGTCCACATTCGTTTTCACCTGCATCGTGAAGAAGCAGCAAGGTGCCTGACTTACGATGCCCTAGCGTAATCGCTACGACTGCCTCACGGTAATAAGGAAACCTAAGAATTGTGTCTCTTAACTTTCACTGAGAAGTAATCCGCATTCCTGTGGCCCACTGCAGGTCAAACCCATGTCACTCAGGGCTCAGCTGCGTGTGTCCCAAGCAGCCGGGAGCTCCCTCTTGCTGTGCCTGGGCTGAGTTTTGAGTTCAGCGGGTATGCTCTGGAGGAAAATTAGGGAACAGGGGCATACGAGTGAGGCTAACAGTCCAGGCGGCTTCCGATGTGAATAACGAATAGGGAAGCAAAGAACCACATGGACCAGGCTCCCTGAGAACAGACACCCAGGGCTACGTTCCGACCAGTGACTCGAGGCGGCATCAGAAAGTGCGGGAGACAGACCTTCCCTGTTTCCAGAGTGGATCAAGATGGGCGCAAACGTGCTAATTTGCGACCCTATATTCATATCCAAAAATAACCGGGGGCGGGATGGACACGCCACCCATAAAACTCCGTTTGCCCAGGAAGAAGGATAGCCGCCTTCCACGCTTCACGCCCTCGATGATTTCGAAACAGCTGGCAAAAAATAAACCCAAGGGGCACTTAGGAAGAACAGGCACTTGATGGACTCACGTAGCTTGGTCTGCGTTTTCTTTTTCCGCCCGTTTCTGCGGCCGGGGGAGGGTCCCGCGGGACACCGGCGTGTGCTCACTAGCGACAGTGCCGAAGGGGAGAAGGGACAGCCCACACGTCAGCGCCACACATTCAGTTACGGAGAGGCGGGCACAGTGGCTCCCTGGTCTCTAAGCAACAGGCAGGCAATATTGGGTATTTATCTGCCCAACGGTTGAAAAGACGTATCCCTGGGCAGGCATCGCGAAATGCACTACAATAAGCCACACGATAAAATACTACGTGCCTGTCTATGAACGACTGTAAGATCTTTGTATACGGGTGGGAATGGGAGGCCGTGCGTGTCAGCATCAAGAAACTAGGAAGAGCCCTGGCTGGTGTGGCTCAGTGGATTGAGCGCGGGCCTGCGAACCAGAGGATCGCGGTTCGATTCCCAGTCAGGGCACATGCCTGGGTTGCAGGCCAGTTCCTGGCAGGGGACACACGAGAGGCAACCATACATTGATGTTTCTCTCCCTCTCTCTCTCCTACCCTTCCCCTCTAAAGATAAATTAAAAAAAAAAAAAGAAAGAAACTAGGAAGAGTAGTTACCTAGAATGGGCGGCTTCCAACATCTATTCCTCGTTTGAATAAATGCCAGGATTTCTACATGAGCCAACTAATATATAGACATATTATCATTTATGGTCTATGTGTGTTTTTTTTAACCGTTTTATTTGCAAACTGCGCTCGGCAGTGAGAGCCAAGGGAGAAAGTCTTGAGAATCAGATATTCCTCACTGCCTTTTCATGTAATGAACTTTATTAAAATACTTCTGCACAGGCACCTTGGATTTAGAAATGTATTCATTCCTGTAAAGTTTTCAGATTTCCATACAAAGTAAGATAATTTCCCCTTCAATGCGTTTGATTTTCCCTGTGTGTTATCTCCTCAGTTTTATTTTATATTTTGGATTTGTGCTATGACCGGTTCTTAAATTAAATTATCTACTGGCTTATTCATTTTACTAATTTTCCCAATGAGTTTACACTTGGATTTACTGGTTTCATTATTTGTCTGTTTTCTAATGCTTAATCTCACTTTTCTTCTTTTTTTACCAGATATATATAATAAATTATATATAATAATACATAATAAATATATATACATATACATTTCTGTTTAAAAATGTATACGTTATGTCATAGAATATTTTAAGGCTCATAAAACTTTGGGGGACAGCATTAGTTTTATTTTTAACTGTTTTTTTCCTTATTTACTAAAATAATTTTGAAAGTTATTAAATTTCTTCTGAGTATGTTTAAACTACCCACAATAAAAAATGTTGTATAAATTCTGCATTTTATGTTTTTATTTTCTCTTGTACTCAACAATTATGACACAGATTATATAATAGATTTTATTTTATTTCACTTTTAATTTTCAGGGTGCTTAACTTTCTATTTTGTTACTGATTTCTCATTGGATTGTTTGTGATGAGATACGGTGGTAGTTATTATTTCTGCTTTCTGGAACCTTTTAAGGTGTGTGTGTGTGTGTGTGTATTTAAGTGTGAAAGAATCTTTTGTTTTACATAGGTGGAAAAATTTATCTCACATTTACTGCTGTGACAGATATAGTGACTATTTTTTCTACATTTTCTTTTATCTTTTAATTTTATCATTTAAAAAAGTTACTATTTTTTATGGAGTTTTGATAATGATTTAAAAAGAAAGGAGGCTTTGGAGGTATTTTCATTAAAACCACCAGCTGGTATTACAACCCCCACTAATCAAAAGACCTCTGAGTATAAGAAAACTGTACAAACTATTTGAAAAGGAGGTGACTTTGCATTTTTCTTTTGTTCTCATTCCTTTTTTTTTTTGTTGTTAATGGTGACTTCAATAACAGTGGGACCTCTTATGTGCAAAGAAAAGTAGCCACATTGGCTTTTGCTGTTGGTAATAAATTACAGAGATTTCGAGAAGTTACGAACAGAAATATTTCCATGTTTTGAAGAATAAGCTTCATGTTTCAGAGACAATTTTATGGATTTTCTTTATGTGCCTTAGGGCTACACCAAGATGGGAGTGATTGATTTTCCCAGCGAAGGTTCTGACGTCCTCTCCCAGGGCAACGTGAAATGCACTGTGTCAGAAATTCCGCGCAGAAATTCATTGTCTCGGACAGAACCTCCAACTGGCTCCTCCATCCCGATGGCTCATCAACCGCTCTCGCTTTATCCGAGTTGAAACGTTTTACTGCGAAATCGTTCTGCTTAAATTTCTCCGTTAGACTCAAAGTCCCTACACATAAAAGTCATTGAGTGTAACACTGTCTTTCATTGATCCCACCGTTTTTGTTCCCCTTTTCTGCTGTAGGAGATTTTAAAAAAAAGGAAAGGAAAGAACCCATAAGGATCGTATGTTTTATTAACAGAGAAT
This sequence comes from Glossophaga mutica, assembly GCA_039655065.1. Classification (NCBI taxonomy): domain Eukaryota; kingdom Metazoa; phylum Chordata; class Mammalia; order Chiroptera; family Phyllostomidae; genus Glossophaga; species Glossophaga mutica. Next base: position 113,877,050 of record CM077318.1, read on the forward strand.
CGTACTTCAATGCACACAGAAGCTTAATCTTTCGGTCTCACAGAAAATGGGTACAGCGAAGGTCGTCTCCCTAGCTACGGAAGCTTTAAATGTCACATCCCCGCCTGCGGTATTCATTAACAGCGATCAACACGATCTTCGACGCGTGTGCACCTGTGCTGCGCGGCCGAGCGGCCTGGGCCTCTGCAGAGCCCAAGGAAGAAGCGGAACCACCGGATCAGCTGGTGCACCAGGAACAGCAGGTGCACCAGGGACAGCAGGTGCACCAGGAACAGCAGGTGCACCAGGAACAGCAGGTGCACCAGGGACAGCAGGTGCACCAGGAACGAGCAGGGACAAGAAAGTCCACACAACACTTCAAGCAAGTCCCAGGTCAAAGCCGTTTCCTTCCCATTTTCCTTGCAACCATTTCTTCCCTGTAGAGTTTCTGATCCTTCTCGAGATTTGGGGGAAGGAAGAAAAATATCAAGGGTTTTCCTTTTTTTTTTTAAAGGTGTTTGTGTGTGATCCGAAAGAAAGTGTCTTCTCTCATGAGACGTGGTTTTCTAACCAACACACACAGATTGATAATCGAAGTTTGCTTCTAGGCAATGCTTTATTTAAAAATTCATTGATTAGCCCTGGCTGGTGTGGCTTAGTGGATTGAGCGCCGGACTTCGAAGCCAAGGGTCGCCGGTTCGATTCCCAGTCAGGGCACAGGCCTGGGTTGCAGGCCAGGTCCCCAGTAGGGGGCGCACAAGAGGCAACCACACATGGATGTTTCTCTCCCTCTCTTTGTCTGTCCCTCCCCTCTCTCTAAAAATAAATAAATAAAATCTTAAAAAAATAAATAAAGGCATGGATTAGAAACAGGTCCCCAAAGAGAATTCTCTGAGCGGCAAACCTCAGCCTGGTCGGGTCCTGGCAGACTGCATAACATGTGGTTTTAATGGCGTTAGTCTTGGCGGCCGTTCTGAGTGCAAACACGATCGACCTTCCCGGGGGCTGGCCCACCTCTAAACTATGCGTCTCCAGCATCTGCTCCGCTGCACACGCGGAGAAACTACCAAAAGGTGTCAGTAGGTGGGCGGGCGCCCTTACACACCAGCTGCGGAAGGGGGCAAAGCATGTTCCCTGTCGAAGATAAGAATGCCGCCGTGGGGGGAGGGCAACAACGGTGAACAGGCAGCGGGACCACTCTTGGGGAAAATGGGGCCTTTCGATAAAAATCATCATGGTGACAGGCACCATGATAACGACTGCGCACCCAGAAGATGTCGGCGTCTCTGAGAGCCCCGTGCGTGCAGCGAAGGGGGCCTCCGGCGGGCGGACCCTGGGACTGCAGCGGGTGCCGCGGAGCACTGTGGCTTCTCCCCTGCCCCCTGATCGGGGAAAGTAGGGCGTCATGCAGGGGACACAGAACTACAGCTCTTGGGCCCAAAATGCCCCCTGCCCCCCTCCCCCCGAGTGCTGTCGATACAGTTTATTGGAACACCGGCACAAGTATTTGTGTGTCTGGTGCTCATGTCTCACGCTCGCTGGTGACCACAGCGAGTGGAGGAGCTGGAACGCACCCCGTCTGATTCAACAAGGCCAACGGGCTCACTCTCGGAGCCCTTCCCAGAACAGCGTGCAGAGCCCCGCCGGGCACGCGAGCGCGGGGATTCTGGAACCCGAGCTCCGGCAGCTGCAGCACCTCGAACCTCAGTTCCGTGGGCTGCGCTCACACAGGCAGGCGTGGATCTATCTCGGCTGTTGCGTTACCGGTGCGCACCATGTGGCAGGATGTCCTGTCCCTGGCGTGGCAAACCCCAGGAAAAGCCCAGCACGGGTCTCCGCACCTCCACGAAGGCTGGGAGACAGGGAGCGCGCCCTCGTCTACGGACAGCCCCCAGAGCTGGCAGGCACGGGACATTGCGGCCGCGCGCAGCCTTTTGTTGCAATATCACAAGCACGGGTTTTGCTTAGAACGCACGGCCATCGTCTGCCTTAGATTCCAGGACACGAGAAGGAGAATCTGTTTCCAGGGGCTAGAAGTGCTGTTTCCAGGACTCTCCTGCAAACAGCAGCCGGCCTGAGTCACCACTTCCCCGGGAAACAGCCCCGTGGAAAACCACCCATCAGCCCCTGCTACCCCGCCCCGCCCCGCCCCGCCCCGTAGGACTCCCCTGCGTCTTAGCGCCGACTTCAAGGAGACGCCCCATCTTCGGCTCATCCACCCACCGCGTAAAGCTGCCTCTCGCCGCCTGGACGCGACCCAGCTGTTTTTCCCCGCTTCACCCGTCTCTCGTCTTCGACGTCGCTCCTGGTCCGACCGACACACCGTGGGCGACCTTCACACGCACAGTGTTCGTCTTTGTGGCGCATGAAAGGGGCGTCTGTCTAGCACCTCTAATCAACATGTCAAAGGACGCCGAGCAGCCTGCCAGCCGAGCACACAGACTCGATTCAGGGTATCTGGCCGCCGAGAACGCAGCGTTCTAGAGCTCCCCTTCCAACGGCTGTCACACTGACGTGCTGGCGGGGGCCGGGGAGCGGGGGGGGGGGACTGGGAGTCCGTGGGAGGCCGGCGGTGGAGCTGGGCACCGGCCCGGCCCCAGCGGGGAGCCCGCAGGACCACCGGGCTGCTGACGCCGGCGCTGGCCCACTGGAAGAACTCCAACTGGACTCCTGTCATCCCATTAAATCTCCATTTGGGCGATGGAGCTGCAACAAAGGCTCAGTTAGCTCTGGGAGCAAGAGCGGGCGGGTCGGACAGAAACAAGTGTTCCCATCCCACCAGGCCTCGTGACCACCAGGTGCTGGGACTGACCGGAGGCCACTCGCAGGGGCACGCCTGGGATGAAGACGTCAATCTCGGCTGCGGTCTGGCATGCCTAACGGGCTCCAGGGATGAATGGGCAGCCTGTTCGGGGGCCAGGCCCATCCACGGGTGTGAAGGCACAGGACGCCGGTGTTGGGGGAGGAGAACTCTCCTGGGCCAGAGTCCCTGCCAAACACGGATGCTGGGGAGACTGACAAGCAGTGGGAATCATTCGTACATCCATAACCGAGATTCGTGGATGGGTCTTTCCTTCTGACGGGCATCTACCGCCTTGACTAGACAGTCCCTTGGAAGACTCGTCTAATTTGCTGAGGATGTGCTGATGGGGATCGTTACCAATGTGGACGCAACACACCCCCCCCGCATCAGCACAGGCGGTTAAAGAACGAAATAATACGTGCACATATTTAAAAAAAGGAAAACTTCCCTGAAACTTGAATAACCCACCTACCCTGTCAACAGCCACGCTTGGCAGGTTGCTAATGAGCACGAATTGAAGGAGCTTGTGTCTAATCCAAGTTTCCAGCGAAGAACGTGTTCCAGCCGCAGAGACCTGAGGCTGTAAGGCACACTCTTGGTCCGGGCCCGAGGAGCCAGCCTCTCCCAGGCCAGGGTCTGAGACCAAGCAGGTTTGATTTATGAGGAGTCCGGAGAGACGGCATTCAGGGCGCGCCAAGCCCTCCGTCCTGGTCCGCGGGGTGCGTTGCTGGGGGGCAACTGGCCCGGGAGGCCGTCTCCGAGGCTGAGGCGGCTGCCAGACGTTTGGGTGTTCTGTCTGTTTCTTTCTTCATCAGAAAAATAAAAGGAGAATTGCTTTTTATTTGGAAGTAAGATTTTCCTTTTGCCCGACTGTGACAACTCATTTACGTCTCCTTAAAAGGAGGCGTTCTGCAGCCTTTCGTACAGAAATACACACCACGGAGGGCTGAATGTGAAACAGATAACTGAAAAGGAGGAGGGGCACCTACCAGTCCCCCCCCACCTCCGAGGTTCCTGCTTTCCCAGCAGGCCTTCTCAGGTAAGACTTGGGGGCTCACTGCAGATACGGGTCCGTGCAGGAAAGATTGGCCCTGTATGCTCGGAAAGCTGCGCACTCGCCTGAGACGCCATCCCCAGCAGGTCACCAGGTGCTGGGTTTCGGAGGGAAGAGGCGTTCCCTGCATCTCAGACGGGTCCTGGAGCAGCCTCAGTGCTGCCCCGTGCACTCAGTCAGAATAGAGGGGGGCGGAGCTTCCTGGATCGCACGTCACCCGCCACGTTCACAGCAGAGAAGGGGACCCATCCAAGAGAACCAGTTCATACCACGGTGACAGGACAGTGTGACTCAGGGGGCCGCATCTGGGGGCAAGCCCTGTGTGAGGCCACGGTGCCGTATCTGCGCTCAGCCACGACCCTGACGTCTGCCTTCCTCCTGTCCACGGCAGGGACGTCAGGGCGTGGGGCCAGCTCAGCCCGGTATTTGTCTGCGGTCTTCCCAGCCTGCCCCCCCCCCCCCAGATACAGTGCCTCCTTCTTTCACCATGAGCCAGGGATCTCGTGCCCAGGAGAAGATTGCACCCGCTGCATAAGCGACCAACTCAGTCACTAGAGTCCAATTAAGAAATAAACCAAAACACCTAAAGGGTATGGAGAAGAAAAGGCCCCGGGGTGCATCTGGGGCCAGATGACCAGAGGGGCTCAGAGGTCCACTTCTGGGGGGCCCTGGGCGGTCCCCAGGAAAGCTCTGTCCAAACGTCGCGCCTCCGTGACCCGGGAGCTGCGCTCCCTGAGCCCTCACACTGCCTGCTGGCCCTGACTGGGGCTGGGGTCTCTCACGTGACGGGCGTCGCACAGGTGGGTCCGCCAGCCCTGACTCGCAGTGGCCCCTGGAAGAAGCAGCGAGGAACCAGGCACACCCTCCGCGCAGAAGGTGAAGGGCTGATGCGGTGATGACAAGACACGGTGACAACGAGGCAGCAGGTCCCCTTCAAGGAAGTTCCGTCCCAGGTCTGCCACAGCCACCGTGGGGGGCGGCAGACGCAGCTGGCTCGGGGAGCACGCACCTGGCTGGGAGCGCCTGGGCAGCTGGAGGTGCTGCTCGGAAGGAGACGCTCGTGATCAGAGATGCGAACCCCGAGTTCCTCCTTACGTGCTGCAGGGGCAGGTCACGGCGGCTTAGGGTGCAGCCCCAGCTTCTTCTGCACGACAAACGGAACATTTTCAGATCTGCCTCACGGACCCACCGTGTGTTCGATGAAACCATTGCGGAAGGACACTTCCCCAGCTGGGACGCAGGCGAGCGCCTCCCCGCGCTGGTTCACAATGTGCCGGCCCCTCGGGCTCAAGGGCTCCCAGGTGGCGCGGCGCCGGAGGTTTGGAAACCTGGCTCTGAAAATGCCTAGGGAGGGCCGTTGGCCTACGCAGTTCCAGGAGAGAGGGTTGTTTTTCCCCTCGTAACTCCCATTGTATGTCCCGCAGAGTGAAATGCCTTCATCCACACCCTAGTGGGACACCAGGTGGAGGCCGCAGGTGACCAGAATGTGGGTTACACGGGCAGTACAAGCGTCAGGTGGAACGGCCGAGTCGAGGCCAGGTCTGGACCTTCCGTTGTCCTCGCGTGGGTATTAGGCAGACTGTCCTGCCCCCGAATGGAGTCTCAGTGAGGTTTCTGTTGAGAATAATACGACTAAGTCCTACTTGCAATGAAGGGATTGGCAATTATTTAGGTAGCAGTGACACAATATTTGGTTTTAAGTATTAAGCATAGATACGCGCACACAGAGAACAGGTATAAATCGACAGGAGATAGATAATAAATGATAGATGATACATGAATAGAGAACATCTAATTTTCTGTGTTTATATTTAAACAACAACTGATTTTAGACTACTGTACCAGTAAATGTCTCTGACAGGCTTTGAGCTCTGAATGACCGCAAAGAATTGAAATCACAAACCAGAACAGTGAATGTAGAACTCAGGAGGATAACTCCTGAAGAGATGAGAAAATTGCACAATCGGAAAAAAAAAAAAAAGGAAAGAAAAGAAAAGAGAAAAAAAGAAAAGAAAAAAGAAAACGTCAGCAGCCTACCTACCTGAGGTCAGACGACCACCGAATGCATTTTCTCTGGAGTCAAGCAGGAGACCGAATTTCATGGATATGATTATACCATTAACGCGTGAGCCTCAAGTCCCTGTTGTTTTGATGAGTGAGCGAGGGACAGAGACATGTCGCTGTCAAGACAGTGTGTGCCAGCAGGCTACCTCAGTCCTCGGCCCGTCTTTGCTGTTACTAAACCAAGGTCACGCGATCGGCACCCCCGTGTAAGGACCCAGTACACACCGGCAGCCTCCCCCCGCCACCACCATCCTCACCCAAGTTCATGTTTTCCCATGAGTGAGCCTGCACGGACACACCGCCATTGTCCCCGCAAGGCCCAAGTTCCCAGCGGGATCCCCTGGGTGCTGTGGAGGCTACGGGTCCGGACAGATGCACCCTGAGAGGTGCTGACCACCGTAGGATCACCCGGACCCTGCCGTTCATCCCTCCCTCCCCACAGCCCCTGGTAACCCCTGGTCTTCGCAGCACCCTGCCTTTTTCCAGAATGTTGCAGAGTTCGAATCGCACAGCATACAGGCTTCTCAGAGCAGCTTCCTTCACTTAGCCCTAAGCATTTAAGGTTCCTCCGTGTCTCTTAACGGCTCGGTAGCTCCTGTCTTCTCAGTGCTGAGCAATATTCCTCGGTCTGGATGCACCGGAGCTTGCCCATCTCCTGCTGAAGGACATCCCAGTTGCTCCCAAATTTTGGCAAGGATGAATACAGCCGCAATGAGCATCCACGGGAGGTTTTTGTGTGGGTGAAAAGAGGGCGCATGAATCATGAAGTTGAGGGACATTACTGGGTCTTTCTCTTTGAAGTTCTGAGGACACGCACCAAACTCCTAGCCCCCGTCTCAAAAACACACGCAACACACACACACGCACAAGTCCATATGCACACAGAAAACCAAGCACACAAGATACACAGGCTGCTCCTTGGCACACACACAAGCATGCTATGTACACACCAGTTCACATCTCCCGCGGGAGTAACCACATGACCGCTAGACACATTTCCCTGTCTTGGAAAGTAAATGAACGCGTGCTAAATTAACAAGAGCCCCCTTTTCCAGCAGCTTGGGCCGTTACTACGCTCTGATGGGAGGTAGATCGTGAAGCGGAAACCAGAGTGACCCTTTATTTAGAAATCCCTGGTATTTTCGGAGGCAAGGCGGGCTCCGAGCCAGACGACACCGTCCTGCAAACTGCCGACAGTAGCGTCCGATTTCCGTGCGGGCCAGGCCACGTGAGCGTTCGTGAGACTGTCACGTTAGAACGTCCGCATGGTCTCTCTCAACGCCAGAAGCCGCAAGGCCAACATCAGCGTCCTTCCCGGAGGTCGGAAGGGACTTCCCTTCCCTCTGTGTGCGCATGAGAAACACAGCTTCTCTCACTGACTGACAGCAGCAAGAGGCGGGGAAATTTAACAGGGGGCACAGATGCCCTCCTAGCTGTTGATCCAAAGATGAAATTGGTATTTGAATATTCATGGATTCTCCTGGGCCTCCTCGAAAGGTTGTAAAAACCAATTGTTCATGCACTGGGTGGGCCAAAAAGTTCGTTCATATTTTTTTGCATGTTGGCTGTGGAAACACTTAATTGTCCTTAATTTCACTTAAAACAACATTTTTAGTTTGTGTTGTGACAGCTGTCCTATCAGCGTGCATTTAAAAAAACATTAAAATTGGTGAATTTCTGTGTAGTCATTTTAATATTAGAAATGGGAGAAAACATGCCACATTTTTGGCATGTTACACTTTATTATTTCAAGGAAGGTAAAAATGCAACCAAAACACAAAAAAAGATTTGTGCAGTGTATGGAGAAGGTGCTGTGGTTGATGGAACGAACATGTCAAAAGTGGTGTGCGACGTTCTGGGCTGGAGATTTCTCGCTGGACGATGCTCCACCATCAGACAGACCAGCTGAAGTTGATAGCAATCAAATCGAGGCATTAATTGAGGAAAATCAATGTTTTCCTACACAGGAGAGAGCCAGCGTACTCAAAATATCCAAATCAACAAAGTTATTGGTGAAAGTGAAAAACATGCCTTTTATTTCGTGGAAAAGAACTAAACGGACTTTTTGGTCAACCCAATACATTTTTCTTAAATGTATATAGAATGCTTCCTATCTTCACAATATTTGTAAAGCAATCAAAAATTATTCCTGGAATAACATCAATAATAAAAGAGAAAAGAGTATACTATGGTTTCTAGTTAATCCTAAAACTCTCTGAAATTAAATATGCATAACTTGAAATGGAACTTATAATCATGTCTTAAAAGCACTACAAATTTAGAGTTTAATGAGGAAAACTAATGTAAAATTAGACGGAATGAATCACGCCATATGCCCTCCTTTTAAGTAAATTGAAACCTTTTTTCCTTTTGTTCCTCGTGCCCTCCCCCTCCCCCATCACCAAGGAGCCTTTTGATTGGGCTATTTCGGGAATGGCGTTAATGATTGAAATGGTGTTTGCTGGGATTCAAACTCCTTCAGAAGACAACACAGTTAGGAAAAACGATTTAAAAGCAAAGATTTCCAGAGCAGAATTGTGGGAGGACAAAAAACTACGATGGTACTTCTCGATTCAGTCACCATTTCTAAACCCGTCACCCGATGATGTTAGCATTCGAGTATAAAATGAGAAGTGACCTTCCCAGCTCTTGCACGTAACAGAAACAATGACATTTGTAAATGTTGCTTTTTAAAAAATGAAATGCACTTTTTCCAGACGAAAATAAAATAAATAGTCCTAATCATCTTGGAAAAAATGTTACTGCAGAAGATCTTCTTATTTTCTTACTTTCTGCCTCATTGTTTTGGAGGGGGTGGTTCAAAATTTGCTTTAACCTAGGAAGGATAATGGTTTGAAATGCAATAAATGAGTACCTTTTGAGACTTTTGAATGGATAAGACATGTGGCAGCCCCTCTTCCAAGATAACTGGAGGGAGCAGAATTCTGTGTCTTGGGAGTGAGTCTGTGTCCTCCGGAGGAAGACCAATGGGGTCAGCGTGGCCCACAGCCCCCAGGCTCACCGCACGCAAGGTGGGAAAGGCAGGCGTTCGTACCGCGCATCTCGCCTCGCGCCAGGCTGCGTGCGAGGTCACTAGACGCTTCCTCCAGGCTCGGGCTAGAAGGCACAGTGCACTGTGGATTCCCTTTCTAACCAGCGGCTGAGCCTCGTGACTGTCCGAGGTCACGATCGTGCCTGCGTGTTAGCAGGCAGGAACCAAAGTCGATTGCTACCAGCGACTGAAAGACGAAGCGTGTATTTTTGAACATTGAAGTCAAGTCACTTTATCTAGTGGCGCTCTTTCAAAAAACTCCATGCTCTCCGAGCATTTCATGATGGAAATGAGGCCAATTTCCCCACTCCTGCTTGCCCTGATCATATCAACTGGAAAAATTAATAACGTGCCTGAAGAAATCCAGTACTTACCAGCATTTCTTGGCATTTCTAATTTTTCAGTGAGCGTGTGTTGTTTTATATCTTATGTCACGGTATAATAATGAACGCGTCTTCTCAGGGAGGCTCCTGCTACTCCCGTCCAATCCACGCAACGGGAAGGCTGCGGGTTTTGTACATACGTGTTTCCCCGTGCTGTGGCGTGGGTGGTTCGGGGGGAGGCGATGCCGCCGTGTTTTCGCGTCCTTCGTGGCACGTGGGTGGTGTCCGCCACCTCACGGCACATGGTCCCATGCCTGAGCACTAGATGTTGCAGCAGGACCTAAACGCCCCAGGACTGACTCTAAGGGCTGCCTTTGCGGTTGGCAGCAAAGGCCCAAGATGGCTTGGACCAGGCGGGGGCTCTGAAGGGCTCCGTTCCCGCCTGGCTGCGAGGGGAGTTTGGAAGAACTTCAGTGGCACCTGAGCGGGTCACCCACAAAAGGCTCACGAGAAGAGGGACGTGTCTTTTCTTCACGTACCGATTGTGAGGCGCGCTCTCGCTCTCTCTGTCTCTGTCTCTGTCTCTCTCTCTCTGTCTCAGCTCCTCCAAATCACGCTCTGCACAGCCGAGTCCCGGGGGTCTGCATTCGCAAGCCCCCTCTGCGAGATTCTGACATGGTGGCGGGAGGTGCTCCTGCTCTGTTCCCGAGTCCTAGGTTTGCTCCTGCAGCCCTTCCCCTCTGTGAGTTCCAGCTCCTGACTTCTTCTTCGACGCAGGCAGCCATAAGGAGAGAGACAGAATGTGGCTGTATCCGCTTGGATCAACAACGGAAGCCGCGTGCTCCTTGCCGCACGCACGGCTGGGCAAATGCTGCTGGGGATTTGGAATCTGACAGCTTCTTGTCTCCTACCCAGGGGTTGGGAAAAACAGACCATCCCCTTTGAACTGGGAACACAGCATCATGGGCATGCACAGCCTGGGCAAAGGGAAAAAAAACCCATAAAGGTATGACTGTTAAACAGGAACAATTCCAATTCCAATAAATACTCATGACATGGAAATAGCAGGCTCCTTTAATACTTCACACTGATATGCATTACGTTTAAAAAAATGCAGCAAGTTTCATCGCATCTCTGACTATGTCCTTTGTTTTACTGGGCCCACTTGAACTTGTAAAAAAACAATCAAGAATTATTCTCTTAGCCCAAGAATCAAAGGGGCTTCCGTATTTTTTCCAGGGTGTTCTGGTAATAAAAAGTACATCCGGGACTTCTCTAAAATCTGTACCCTTTGGGGCAGGACCATCCAAGCCACACTTTTCGTCTCTGGCTGTGCTGGGATCTTGATGTTTTTTTTTTTTCCTCTGGTTTCCAGGGAGTCTGCAGTGACTTGGACTCAGTGTCACGGCCGTGTTCCCAGCGGGGGAGCCCGGTGTGATGGACAGCTCTGTGCAGAGGGGCTGCCGAGTGCCCGAGAAGTTGGCAGCACGGCTGAGAAATGACAGATGGGCTCTTTCCACGAGGAGAGTCCCACACGCAGACAGCAACTGCGGTGCACGGCTGCGTGCAGCCAAGAGCGCCTAACGCTGCTGTGCTCTCACGGAGTCACGGAGGAGCCCAAGGAGCGGGACCCTGAGCCAGCGCCGCGAAGAAATGGCCGCGCGTGCGTGTGCAGCGCAGCGCCGTCCGCCCAAGCCTCCCTCTCCTCCGGCCACCTCCCGCGGACTAACTCCGACCCCTGAGGCGGGGCTTCCGTCACTTCCATAAAAGCCGCCAGGCTGGAGACGGGACCTGCGTGCGTCTGAAATGCAGAGACCGGGGAAGTCGTGCGCCTCGCTCGCTGCCAGAGAAAAGTCAGACAAACCATCCCCAGGCGGACGGATTCCACGCGGAGCCCGAATGGATCGCAAAATAGCGGCCCCTGACTTTTTTCTTTAGTCATTACTTCATTTCTTCATTAAAATTACGGGACCCACGTTGGTTGAAGAGTTTGCGCAGCCTCCTTCGATGGAGGATGGTTGGATGAAGAAGAGCCCCCGTTTTAACAGAAGGTACCAGTATTTGTTCTCTGTTGCTGCGTAACGCATCACCACCAACTCATCTGCATCTGCGTCTCCTTATCCCGGGCGGCTGGAATACAAAGGCGGCTTGTCGGAGACCGCGCCGGGTCCGGGGGCGGGGCACATGGACCAGTGGAGCCAGAGGGGGTTCCGGGCCCAGACAATCCGCCGCCTGCAGCGGAAGGGTGGGTGCGTGTCGTCGCACACGGAGAGGGTGCACCGCACCAGGAGTGAGCCCTAAGGGGGCCCGCGGACGTGGGGCGACTGTGACGTGCTGCTGCAGGTGCACCCCTGGGGGCAGACGTCCCACTCCGGGGGTTGATGCGGACAACGGGGGACTGCGTCGCGTGGGGGCGGGGGGATGACCGAAGTCTCTGGGTCTTCCTCTCAGTCTCGTGGTGAAGCGGAAACCGTCTTCAGGAATAGTCTTTAAAACAGCCTCCGGGGACGGCGTGGCTCTGACTCCACGTGGCCGGTGCCTGTGGGCCGTCGGGACCCAGCGGTGCTCCGATACCTGCCGAAACCGGCTCGTTCTCCCTCCTCAGCCGCAGATCCAGAACTCACCGCTGTGCGCGGCCGACCGAGCATCTCAGAATAGACCCAGCTATTCCCTCGTGACGGCGCTCCTAACTCTTCCCAAATGCAGGGGCAATCCCCAAACCTCTCTGCAGACTCTCTGGGCTTTTCACTGTCTTTATTTTTTTTTTTAATCTCCAGATTCCAAATGTCTAGGAGCTGATAGTATACGCATATCCCATACGTTTAGAGAAAGGATGTCTCGGCTGGGATTCTAATGGGCCGCTCAAGCCTGATAAATATTCACGGAAATAGAATCTGGCGTTTTACTCAATTAATGGCATGCACATCCTCTTCACGAGTTACTTTTCTCCTTTTTAACTAGCATAATAACTAGTCCATTCACTGAAGAGGAGTAAAGTCAGAGAACATGAGAGAAATCAGTGTCAGAGCCAAATGGAAGGGTCATTGTAGCTCCAGTGCATCAGCCCACGATTCTAAGAGCTGTACTGCCGGCGGACGGAGGGAGAGGGAACTGTCCCAGCACTTTGGAAGGGGAGACCTCAAGACCCACAGAGAAAATGTGACCTGTCACCGTGTGCTTGCCATGTTTCGTCACTGGACAGAATCTGTCGCTTACACATTACACCTGCTGGTACGTCCCAACAGGTGTGGGCGGCGACCGTGGACGTACCACGGAAATGGGGTTCGGAAGGCTGGAGAGGCCACGCCGTCCGCTGGGGCCCCCGGGCTGGGGGCGGGAGACGGGGGACGGAGCTCCCCCTCACGGAGGCCTCTCCGCGCCTACGCTCTGGGGTCGTGCATCGCGATGCTTTATTCGTCCTGGAGACAGGAATGCCAGCAGCCGCCCTCCTGAGGCTTGTCCAGAACACACAGTTTGAACAACTCCAACGTTTCGAGCCTGGAAGTAGGCGCGGCCGCCCAGCTGGGCGGCGTCCCCACGAGGCAGCACCGGAGAAGGTCTGGGTGCGTGCACCCCGAGGCCACATACGCGCACCGCTCCTATTTCTGAAACGCATTCGGTCCTAATGAAAAGGATGCTGAGAAAGCTCTCGGTGAAGAAGCAGCCCAGAGCACTTCCCGAAGACGCTCATTGCCAACACCTGAAGTCACCCTTCGCAACATTTAAAAATAGATTCCAATGTCATTCTCATGGGTGAGAATTGTAGTACTGAAACTGAAATACGCCGCAGCTTTGGACGTGGAAAATACTAGTGGGCATCGTGTGTAAGGGGAACCTCGTAACAATCGTCAAAGAATCCCATATAGATTAAGTGACAGAACGGAGAGCATGAACCCTGCGGTCTTACAATGGCAAAAACAAAACAAAACAAAACAAAATACATCCGTTTGTGCGCCTTCTTGCCACTTAACAAAGTCCGGAGAAAGTGTGCACCAGCTTCTGAAGTAAATAACATTTGCATTTGGGATTGCTGCTGCCTTACCTTACGAAGAGGGGCTTGCAGAACCTCCCACACCTGCCTTCAGGGATGACGTTCTGTGGACGGATACACCTTCGGGAGACAACGCAAACCAGGAAGCGAAGTCACCGGCCTGGCACCGCGCACGGTGACACTTGACAGAACAGGTTCGGAGTGGCCACTGAGATGACCAGGCAAACACACTGAACTCGGCTCATTTCAATGGTTAAGGATGCGTGACCTGTCTCTACACACGTTTGCAATGGGGACTGGCCAGGCCGATGAGTCTGTGGCCCCCACGGCAGGGGAAGCAGGTGATCCTGAGACGAACTTCCCAGCCGAACACTGATGGACTCAAGCCGTAGCTTCCTGCCGAGGGGCATGGGCGAGCCCGGGGCGCAGAGGGGAGAGGGGGGCGTGCCGTGGTTTGTGCTGACGGCGCGGCCTGTGTGGGTGAGTCCTGGGCACCCGCACACCCGCAGGTGCACGCCGGCCTCCCCCGCAGCACCCTGGCCGCCCGAGTCAGAAGGAGCACAGTGCCAGCGTGTGCCGTTCCTCCCCCGGTGAGTCTTCCCTGCACCTGGTGGCCCCCCTCTCCCACCCCTGGAGTTCCTGTGTCTCACCCCCCCCCCCGCCGCTCTAGGGCGCAGCGCTCACGCCACCCACATCAGCCCATCTCCAGGCGGGGTCTGGTCCAAAGACGCCCCTTGTGGGACTGAAACATAAAGCCCCGTCCTGACGTCGTTTTGTGGTTGCCGTCAGACTGTCGCGATTCACTGAAGTCCCATCTCTCCCTCTAGGGAGCTTGCTATAATTATAATCATGCACGGCAAGAACAGGAGAGAAGTTATCCTTCCGCTGATGGGTACCCGGGGCGTTCTCGTTTGGGGTAGACACAGCAAATTCAAGTGGGACTTCCTAGTGGTTCTTTGATCGAACAGGACAGACACACACCAGCCAGACAGCATGGTGTGGACTGGGGGGGGGGGGTCGAGATGCGTCGGCCAGGATGGCTTTTCAGCCTCTGCAGCCCCCCTGTTCCAGCCAGGATGGACACACTCTGGCCCCTCACGAGAGCACTGGTCCCCGGCCTGAGCTGCATGGGAACGAAGCAAGCAAGTCAACTCCAAGACGTTGAGGTGGACCCCAACATCCACCACGGGACGCAGGTCACTAGTCTGCACGCCACGGCTCCGTGCCCTGGGACAGCTTTCACCGTCTTCTCGTCACTCCCAGCTGCGACGCACACAGGTGCTTCAAAGCCCTCTGCCACCCACGGGTGACTGTCCGCGTGCACACGCTGCTGGGCGCTGCAATCTCAGCTTCCCCGGCCCCGGGCCGCACCCTGCTGCGTTCCCTCCTGCCCGGGATCGGAGGTGCGGCCTCTTCCCCCACCTCGCCGGTGTTCGGACTGCGCTCTCGCAAATGGGGTCCCTCCCTCACCCTCTACCATTCGGAGGTTCCCAGGAACGGCCAGAAAGAAATACGAACATCCCCAACACACTTCCAGACCGACGCGAGGCAAAGCACTTGAGAGATTTCGCCACAGACGCCAAGAAGAAAAGTAATTTCAGGATTTGGGGGGCTGCGCCATGGCCTAGACCTCGGTTTCTTTTGAAGCGATGAAATTTCATCTCGTCTGAAACCTAAAATAACAGGAAATAGCCCAGACCAAGACATGAGTTGAGAATTGACTTACATAAGTTTTACAGGAAGCGTTTGGGGAACACAATGTGGTTTTTAAATGCCTCCCGTTGTGTTTGAAAACCAAAGGGATTCTCCCAGCCAGCGTGCCCTCTGGACGTGGCCGGGCCTCCTTCCGAGCCAAGGGTGCTGACAGCAAAGACATATGCTTGGGTTTACTTCATGAGGAACGACTGTCAAGACTCAGCCCACGTTCAGGTTTTCCGATGGGACCTCGCCTCGGTGTTTGAGGACTTCCCAACCCGACCGCTCTTCAAAGGATTCATTTTGCCCATCATCGGTCACCTCCTGGCCCGAGGCTGACAGGCCTCTTGAACTTTCTGAAACATCGGCCACACCGCACGAAGGGTGTTGGACTGATTCTCACCCTCTCGCGGCCATCACGAAATGGAGAAATTTGAGTTCGAACTCACATGGATGCGAGGCTCGTGTAGAATTCATTTTCTCGTGTGTTTGTGCCTGAACACGCCAAGGCTAACAACTGTTTGGCATGCTAGCCATTCCTATCCCAGTGTCCAGGCTCCCTTTTTGGCCACGGGGAGGGGGCTGTGGGAGCGGGCAGGTTCTCACTGTTTACACCCGGGGGCACGCCTGTGTGTTAGTGACGGAAGGGGCAGCTTGCAGTGGGCGCCCCAGCCCCGTCCAGAAAACGGAGCTTCCTTTCCAGGGCCCACGGGTCTAAGACTGCGTGGTCCTGCCCGGTTCACATCTCGAATCCTCCTGGGAGAGCCCAGGGCTCGCCCTTACCTCCAGGCACCCAGCAGGTGAGGGACGCAGGCCCGAGAGACCGGCCCGGATGCCGAGGGAGTGGAACTGAGACGGAGCTGCGGTCGGATAACTAGGATCCGGGCGACGCACGCAGCTTTGCGCGAAGGGCGGACAGTTCTCCACCGTCCCGGTGTTTGTTTTCCAAAGCTGCCCGCACTTGCAGGAAGAATGCGGTAGTTTCCGGTTGTGTGGACTCAGCGGGGCCAGAGGCAAGCGGGTGGGTGAGGTTCAGGAGCCCCTCCTTGGCCTGTCTTCCAATCTGGCCCTGAAAGAACTATTTCCACAGGGACAGGGTTGAAAGAAAGGCCTTCGCTCTTCGTCAGACAGTACATCGCAGCATCGCAGGGTCCGGAAGAGGACCGCACGTAAGCGGCCGCACGCTGGCTTCAGAAAATATAAAGGAAGAGGATCTGTGTTTCCCACGTTGCAGGACGTCTTCCAAAGGACACCAGGAGGGTCGTTAGACACCGACGTCAGGAATTACGTGAAACAGGACAGCTGGTCGTGGACCGGAGCCGAGTTTCCCGCCCTGCCTCAGTGTGTGTTTATTAGCAGGTTCCTCACCTGGAGGTAAAACATCCATGCAGTGGGTGGACGACATGTATGTCATACAGTCACAGAAAGGACTTTACACGGACTGATCCTATAATACAGCGGTAATGTTTCCTTTTTAATAACACTCCACGTAAAGCTTCTAGACGGTTCTAGAAACAAAGGTTATTCGGGCACTCAGAGAAGGTTGTTTAGTACTTAGGAAGTGTTAAGCTGTGAGGATAGAAAACATTTAAAAAAATAAACGGAAACAATGAGCAGCCTGGCCGGGTGGCTCAGTTGGTTGAACCATCATCCTGTAGAGCAAAAGGTTGTGGGTTCGATCCCCAGTCAGGGTACCTACAGGAGGCAGGCCATCCATGTTTCTCTCTGGCACTGATTCTGTTCTCTCTCTCTCTCTCTCTCTCTCACACACACACACACACACACAGTGGTCATCAGAACCCAAACCGTCGTTTCTGTGCATTTTCAGGAGAGTTTGAAAATATACACGAACGCTGCGCGATCGCCGGAATAGATCCAACGCGAATTTAGGCGTGGGAGGTTTTCACTGAACGTCCTCCAAACCACGCTGCATTCCACGGGCAGAGTCGTCCTTCTCCAGGACGTGGGGGATAGGACGAAAGTCTCTGGTCAGTATCCGTGTCCTCGGTGCCACTTTCCGATCACGGCGCTGTCTATGGGACGGCTCCGACACCGACTATCACGGCGAAAAACGCCTTCCGCCTGTGCCTCGGCTGTCCCCTCTCGTCCCCAATTGTTTTGCCGCTCGGTAGTGTCGGATTATATGGCCACGGCAGCAGCTTTCTCCACGGTAATACGCTGTGTCTTCGCTTTACAGATCAGACCGGAATGAGCAGTCAGCACAATTTTTAAAATTTTTTAAATATTTTGTCCGTTGGAACTTCCATTTTTATTTTATTTTTTCACATTTTTAAAATTGTTGTTCAAGTACAGTTGTCTCCAGCCCCCCATCACTCCCCCCCACCCCAGCCATCCCCACCTCCCACCCTTGATCCTACCCACCTTTGATTTTGTCCGTGTGTCCTTTACAGTTGTTCCTGAAAACTCTTCCCTCTTTCCCCCCCCTTATCCCCTCCCACCTGCCCTCTGGTTACTGTCTGTTCTTAATTTCCATGTCTCTGGTTCTATTTTGCTTGCTTGCTTGTTTTGTTGATTAGGTTCCACTTGTAGGTGAGATCATATAGTA
The DNA here is from genome assembly GCA_039655065.1 of Glossophaga mutica. Lineage (NCBI taxonomy): Eukaryota > Metazoa > Chordata > Mammalia > Chiroptera > Phyllostomidae > Glossophaga > Glossophaga mutica. The sequence goes on from CM077318.1 coordinate 113,894,577, forward strand.
TTTGTCCCACACCGCCTGGCTTATTTCACTTAGCATAATGCTCTCCGGTTCCTTCCATGCTGTCGCAAAGGGTAGGAGCTCCTTCTTTCTCTCTGCTGCGTAGAATTCCATTGTGGAAATGTACCACAGTTTTTGATCCACTCATTTATCGATGGGCACTTAGGTTGCTTCCAGAACTTGGCTATTACCATTGGGCCAACACTATTTTTAATGTGATGTCTCCCGTCATTTTGTTGCCCAGAGATGGACAACTAGTAGGCTCCCCAGGCAAGACGGATGGAGCCACGCTCCTGGAGTTCTTGAATACGGATAACAGTCTGTGCTATTACAGATGGGATTTTTAATTTTGCTGCAAATTCACTACCGTTGAACAGTGGGAAAGCACGCACATCCGTGTGCCCATTGCGTAATCGGCTATTTATTGAACGGGCCTCTGTTTTCCGTTAGTCGGTGATTACTCTTCCTTTCGGCTTTCCCATCGTCCAACAATGCTCCTTCGGATGCCCCGAATTCTGAGTAATGCCTTTGGTTCCTGCCTCCACACTGATGGGAGCAGTCTCCGAAGGGCGCCACGCACCTTTGTTCTCACCGACCACAGCGGAACGCCTCTCCCACCATCGGACGTGCTTAGGCGTTTGAGTGAAGTTATTTCCATTCCTTCCATTTTCATTTCCCTTAGAACTTTTATCCAAACTAATGGTTGGGTTTCATCAAATTCTTTTTTGGCACCTGTTGAAGCAGCAAAGTTATTTTTTTTTCAGTGAACTTAATAGTGCCCTGAGTTACGTTAACACATGTCCTAATATTGAGTCATGCTGGTTTCCCGAAAATAGATGTTACTTCATCACGGGGTGTAATGCTTCACCTGCCACTGGTTTCAATATTCACTTAAAGAGCGCGCATTCATATGTATCTAATTTGGACGATGCATACCGATGCACGGCACTTCTCTTTCGTGCGTCTGTCAGACTTTGATGTCAGAGTTCATCCACCTGTGTCATATTGAATACAAGTATTCCTTCTTTTTATATGGCCTTGGTCAGTTTTCGCAGCACAGGAATTAACCGTTCCTTTGAAGTTCCATAGCGTGGAAATTTCTCTTCCCCTGTGTTATGGGGGAAATTACCTCCGAAAGAATAACCTTCGTCTCCCACCCATCTGGGTGGGTCTGGGTGGGTCTGGGTGGGTGGAGCTGGAGGAGGAGGTCTTGTACTTGTCCGCGGGAAACCCTGCCTAGGAGTCGGTTGAAAGTTCCCTGGAACTTGACCAAGAACAAGGTGCCCCTGCTGGCCGGCCAGTTACAAACCCTCTGTGGAGGACACAGTGACATTGCTGCTCACCGTTGTAGCACGCCGTCTCGCTCTGTCTGTCTTGCTCTATCTGTCTGTCCATCCTTTCCCTGTCCTCTCCTGTCTCCTCACCTCTCTCCGACTAGTGTGTGCAGGCTGCTCGCTGTAGGCTCGGCAGAGAGCCGCATGCCGTAGGCAGCGACACCCTATGAGTAGCCATCAACTTTGTTTGTAGACCACGAGGCCGGTTGTAAAGCAGCAAACGTGTATCTCGTCCTCACCTGCAAACTGCCTACCCGTCCTGAGGTGGGGGTCCCAGGCTCTGCCTGGCCACAGGGGCGCACGCACAGAGGAGCCAAGGAGAACCCAGGCTGCAAACGCCGCATGCCCCCCGGGAACAGTGGCTCCTCCGCCTGCGGGCTCCTCGGACAGGGACACAGGGAAGGGAGAGCAGAGAGGAGCAATGTGCTGGAGAAGAGGGAAGCTCTGGCCCCCCAAGTTCTCCCGCTGGGACCCCCATGCCAGGGCGGGTGCCCTTCCCGCCACGAGCCTCTCCTCCACCCAGTCCCCTCTCTGTCCGCCCGCAGTCCTGGCCTCGATGGGGGCACACAAATCCATGTGGTAGCTCATCACTCATTTCGCAGGTCGCCAGCCACCCCACTGGAAGTGCCTGAACGCAACCTTGTCCTTTCAGACGCGTCAGAATTATGTGTTTTTCGGAGCCTGCTGACACTGCGAGAACGGTGCCTACACATAGTTTTCAAAACACATTTCCGCTACGTCCTTCAGAATAGCTTTTCTTTACACTGAAATCACACACAAAAAACCCCATGTGCTTTCTATCTGGAATGCTGTTTAGGCAAAATCTTTTGGCATTTCTGGTCTAGGGACATTAACTGATTTCTGTTATTGTTAAGGATATAAATGAGTCCATTAAGTTTTAATGGGAGTGGACTTTTGTTTTTGAAACATGGTCTATGAGACAGCCAAGGATGTGACTGCGACCTCGGACTCTTCTCACGGTCTCTCGGTGTCAGTCGGTTTCAGGGGACTCAACACGGTTTTGGTACAAGACGCTATTGGGAAGACAAAGTGTTCTGATTTAAACCCTCAAGGGCACGGAGACACAGTGGAAAGATCCGTGTGTCCAGGGGGAAGGGTCGGGGAGGGATGGCCAGGGGAAGGACGGGGGACCCTTCGGGCCGGGAAGCTCTTCCGTAGGATGTCACAGTGGTGACCACAGGACGTCCTGTATGAAACCCACGGAACCGAACGGCGCAGCCAGGGAGCCCTGGAGAAAACTGGGGACTTTTACTTCACAACGACGTGTCCACAAGGGCCCTTCTACGGCCACAAATGGACCACCATGATGCCAGATGCTAATCCCGACAGGCGGGCGGGAGAAGGGAGACCCCACCCCACCGGCCCTCAGTACGTCTGCCCCATTATTTTACCACGAGCCTGCAAAACGGCTCCAGGGAAAACGTCCTGTAAGGATTTAAAAGTTCTTTCCACAGCATTGAGAACACGAAAGGCTGATTCCTGGAGCCAGAAAATGTGCGTGACGTCTGAACCAGCCAGTTGCCGAGACAGCGGAAATCCATGACGCAGTGGGGCCAGGGCGGCACATACCATGTTGACGGTCACCGTCGGGAACGTGAGCAATGCGCAGCTTCTGAAACGAGGGACACACGGAGGGCACTGCGGGCGGTGTGCGGGCAGCGGGCCGGCCGGCCGGTCCCCGCGCAGCCTGCAGCCGAGGTCACGGCCCCCTGCACTCCCGCCGCCTGCCCTGCCCCTCTGGCTGCTGGCCTTCTGCGGGAAGAGGACGCCGCCGTCCCCTCCGTCCCCTCCCACCGGGCAAGGAGGACCTGAGCGGCACGTAGCCGAGACGGCACACACTCACGAGAGGCCTTTGGGCTGTGGCGCAGGGTAGGGGGATGAGGCCGCTGTGACCTTGGTTTGAGGGCCGCACGCAGCCCGGCGAGTCCCTGCGTCCCTCGGACAGAGGGGTCACAACCATCCGTGTGGAGATGCGGTGGCTCCCGGTCCCAGGCCTGGGGGAGCTGTCTCTCAGGCCAGGGCGCCAGCCTCAGGCACCCCAAGTTCCCCCTGCGCTGCCAACAACGGAGCAGCCTGGGGTCCGGCTCCCACGTGCTGCGACAGGCTCGGACAGGCTCCTTCAAGCCCATTGACTCCGAATGCGGCCCCCACCAACAGGGCGGCCCATTGTCAACCGCAGCTGAGTTCCGTGACACGCTGGTTTTGAACGTTGGGAGTGAAAACTCTTCCCGAGCTGTGAGATGCTGGCAAGAGGCTGATTAATGGGGCTGGAGCCCGAACAATGCCCTGTGCAGCTACGTGGTGGGGGAGGCGTGGGGCATGAGCGGGAGCTGGGGACGAGGGCGTGAGCCGGGGCCGGGGGCACCCACGAAACCAAACAAAGGGACACCGCTGCTTGGGCACCGCCAACACTCGGGCAGGGTGCGCGTGCTCGGGGAGGGTTCGGAGACACAAGGCTTCGCCACGGCCTCAGAAAGCCGCCAAATGAACAGTGCAAGTCGCCACCCTCAGAATCTGGGCAAGGGGCAGCATCAGTTTTATCAAAATCGGGGACAGGCTTCCCGGTTCCCCTCGAGGGAAGCCCGCAAAACCCACAGTGCAGGTCTCTGTCTAGCCCCTCAAGCAGGCGCACTTCCTGGACTTGTCCGGTTGATGTCCCCTGGACTTTCCCAGGTCGCCCCAGTCCGTCCTGTCCCTCACCTTTGTCTCTCAGACCCCTGTCATTCGTCTTAGTGATCCACCTTCAAAGCTCCCCCCAAAGCTGCGCTCCACGGAAGACCCCGCCTCTCCCTTCCCCTGGAAAGGAGGAAGCCACCAGACGCAGGCACACTCCGGTGCCCACTGCTGGAATCTGCCACACCACCTGCACCCAGACCGTCCTCCGGGGTCAGGGGATCGTCCTTGGTTCAGGACAGCAGGCAAGCGGGTGGCTGGGGGCGAGTGGCTGCAGAGGAGAGCAGTTAGAAGGGCCCCCCCCCCCAGCCATGGCTGACACTTCTTCCTTAACTACACAGATGACAGAGGACCAGAAGACAGAAGACGACAGGACACAAGACCAGGAGATGCAGACTGAACAAAGGCTTCTCGGAAAGTGCCTGCTTTTCCAGGTGCGCACTAGGTGAGTGGGATAGCACCCAACGAGCACCCGTGACAGGGACCCCATGCTGCTGGGTGGGTGGAAGCCAAGGAAAAGCCCAGACTGTCCACAGAGCCCGACCACGCCACCTGGAATCCGAGCCATGTGGTCCAGCCCTGCAGCCACTCCCCACCGTGGCCACGTGGCCTCTGAAGCGTGGCTCCACGGGGCTGATCGAGGCTGGCCAACGAAAACACACACGCTGGTCTCCAAGACCACGTGGGAAGAACGGACGAGAAGTATCTCCTGAAACGTTTTACACTGATGGACCTAGAGCCTATGATGCTTTCTGTGCATTGTGTTAAACAAAGTGTGTTTAATCAGTTTCACTAGTTTCTTTTTGCCTTTTTCACACGGCTTCTGGAACTTTCACAGCTACACAGGCCCCTCGAATGGTGAAATTCTTGGCCACACAAAGATGGCCAAAAAGAACCAGGGAAAACGTTCCTGGACCTTTCAAGGTACCGTCTTACATCTCCGCAGAAAGCGTCCAAGTGCGGCGAAGGGAATCTATCGGGATTCTCAGTGTCCCTACGTAAATGCTAGGGTAACGGGCACCGACTTCCCAGGGGGTTCTACAGGTGTAGCAGACCGGTGCGGAAAACATGAAGGAGCAGACCAGCATTCCCGTGCAAGGCATCTTGGGAACTCAGTGCTTTTAGGCATGCCCGTGTCGACACCTTGCTGTGAGAACACACGTGCCTTCTCCTCCGCCAAGGGACGGCCGGTCTCCATCCTCCCGTGAGCACCGACCTGTGGCACAGGTGGCTGGCCTTTCCTGATGAATGACCGTGAACCCTGAGCACTCCCAGGATTCCCAGCGCAGGGCTGCCAGCAGCCCGCATGCCCAGCAGTAGGGCCCAGCCAGGAGCACCCCAGGTGTTCTGCAGGGAACGACGGTGGTCTCCGTGGAGCTCCTCAAACACCCCGTGACCCTGTGCAAAACCGTCGTGCCACCGGACAGGTGCCCAGCGCGCCCTCCTCGCTGGGTGGTCAGCACTTGGAAAAGGAAATGGCAGGGCCGACACTGTTCTGAGACAGTTTACAAAATTATGATTGTTTTTACAGAAGGGCAAGCGTGCACTTGCAGCCTCTGCAGCTGAACCTGTGATGTATGGCTTCGACCTCACTGCTGGCCGAGAGCTCACGCGTTGGCGGAGAGGCGCGTTCCGTTGTATGCATTTTAAAGAAGCGGGTTATTCTTGGCTTCGGGGTTTACTGACGTCACAAGTAATGAGAGAAAGGCCGCTCTCCTGAGATGATCAGCCTCTGCAGAAGTCATGACTTGTCTGTCTGTCTGCAGCACGCTGCTACGGTGTATTTCCACTCACAACGAACAGGTCGGATCATCCGAGGAGGGCCAAGGTCACCCTCGGTTCACACGTGGAAATACCTGTGCGAACAGAGCGCTGTGAGCGACTCCTTCTTCCCCCTCAGGTGGACGGGGGTTCTGAGGTGGAGGTGGGGGGGCTGAGCGGCGCTCTTATTGAAGCATTTTATCCGGTGAACTGGAGCGTTTGCTTCGACTGACTGACCTCAGGCTATGGCTCTGCGTCTTAATTGCTAGGAGAGATGACGACTTGATAAAAGACGGGTTAAAGATTAATTCTGAGCACAGCGAAGCTGGCCGAGCACAATCCCCTGCGTTCTGACTGTAGCAGCGACTCTGTCCCACGGGGCTCTGCAGACAAAGGGGGTGTTTCACGGCTGGAAGCCAGGGCCCTGCCACCGGTCCCAGCCCCCGATCTGGCCTTCCAGGTGGCGGCAGGGATGCCCCGTGCAGGAGGCAGCTCTTGGGGGCAACATTCCTCCATCCCTCGCTGGGTCAAAGGGTCAAGCGCCCGGCCCCACCGTCTCTCAAATCCCAGCAGTCTTACGTTACTGGTAATGTGATTAACCAGCACCGTCATCTGGAAATCGGTTCCAGATACACGTCCAAGGAATTACAGCTCGTTTCTTTGGGGGCTGCCTCCCAGCCCCGCCCCCCCCCGCCCCCGACGTCTGGAGGCCCAGAGACCTCCCGACTCAGGAATGCCCACTCTCCCAGGGCACGAGCAACGCGCAAAGGTGAGCTCGCGTGCAAACGACACACAGTATCGTTATTCCAGGAGCACGGAATGTCGCTAACGATAGCCTTCCAACCTGAGTCTTGCACCTCTGTGTATGCGGACGTCACCTCTCCGAGAAGAGCCGCTGGCGGGGGAAAGGCTCCTCGGGGAAAGCCTGCTTCCGGAAGCACAGGGACCACTGCTAGGACGAGCTGGCGCCGGTGGTCTGCCCCCCTGTCTTGCACGCACAGCACTGGGGACACGCTCAGTCCTCCTGGATGGCATTCCTGAAAGCGGCGGAGAGGGCTGGCCCGAAAGCTGCCCACCACGAACTAGGAATGCCGGTTCTGTGACATCGTGCAGGTGTCTGCTAGCGCCATGATGGTCCCCCAACTGCCACAGGTCGCCGTGATGGTCTCCGCACGGCAGCAGGTCACAGCGATGTCATCCAATTCCAGCATGCCACCGTGATGCTCACCCTCGTGCAGCGAGGGAGGGCCTCGCACCAGCAGGCTGTATCCCTCAAAGTAACACCATGCGAGATGCCGATTACACCTCAACACAGCTGGGAAAAAGCGTCCGGCGACTCCCCCATCCCCGCACGGACCCCAGGGATTGCCCTGCCCACGCCGGCTCTTCCCACGGCCACCCCCACCCCCCAGCTGCTGTGAAGGCGCCGTCACCCCCTGCACTCGGGGCGTCCTGGCTCGGAACGACATGGCACGTGGGACGCCGAGGATGTGGCAGGGAGTCCACGCAGCCCACGCCGCCGTGCCTTGTCCACCGAGGGCGTCGTGTGTCGCTGTTCCCGCCTGCACCCCCTTTCCGACGGTGAGACGCAGACCATCAGCCCCGGGTAGGCACGGGCGAGGAAAGACGTCCGGCTCGGCGCGACAGGGAAGAGACCAGGGGCCGCGTGGGTGCTGGCGAGTGGACCGCGGCTGGCGGCTCCCTCGGCTCCCTGGTGGGGGACGCTCGGGGCGCGTGCGCTGGGCTGGGCGCTCACAGGAACTGGTGCGCTCCCCTGCTGAGCAGCCACGGCCACCGCGGTGCGTGACAGTGGTGACGGTTCTCCAGCCCTCGGGTCTGCACATCCGTGGTTGAAACCTCCGTGGCTGCTCTACGTCGTGGCTGGGACGTGTGTGATGGGGGGCGGACGGCTGAGTGTCAACGTTGCGTGGCTTCTACCAAAGCTGGCGGCTGCAGGAGCTGTGCTCTGCCCCCCCCACCCCAGCCAGCCCTCTCACTACTTCCCGTTTCTAGCTGGGGGGCAGAGGTCTGCCTCTCCTCCCAGAAAAATATACAAGGAACCTTCCGGAACACGAGGTAGGCATTAAAACCGCATCCTCAGGACACCGGGACAGGAACGGAGCACTCACGCTTTGAGAAAGAGTCGAAAGTGTGTCGGGCGACGTTTTTCCTTCAGTTCCGTTTCTCCCGCTCAGTAGCTGGGAGATCCGATCTAGGACAAGGACGTCCGGAAGCGCCCAGGTAGACACTGCAGCTCGATTTCAGGAGCCGAGGGCGCAGCCGTGGCGGTGCCTGGTGGTGGGAGTCGGGGCGGAGGGTCACCCCGGCCCCTTCCGTGTGTCTGGAAGGCGATCTGCGCACGGCGTGGGCTCGTGTGAGCCTGTGTGCAGGTAGAACGACCGTGTTGTGACCCAGACTCGCTTACACAGGCGTTAGGTTGCTTTCACACACGTGCGAATAGCCACATTAGTTAAGAATCCTCAAGGTGTTATATTTGCTTGGGGACTAGAAAGAATTCTCTGGGATTTTAGGCAAAGATACACACAGGCTCCTTAAAAAGTGACCATGTTAAGCTCTGGCTGGTGTGGCTCGGCACCCTGCCAACTGAAGGGTCGCAGGTTTGATTCCCAGTCACGGCACCTGCCTGGGTTGCAGGCCAGGTCCCCAGAAGGGGGTGCTCGAGAGGCAGCCACACATGCATGCTTCTCTCCCTCTCTGTCTTCTTCCCTCCCCGTCTCTCTAAAAATAAAATCTTTAAAAGAAGTGAACATTTTGAACGCCCACCTACGGTGGCCGGCAGGCATTTGGGCAGAACAGCGGCACTGGACGGTAACTCAGTGGGACGCGTCACGCCCGCTGCCGTGATCGGTGAGTCGCATGACAGAGAACATCCTACCTGACAGCAAGCCTTAGGAATGAAAAAGCACCCTTTCCAGAAAGCCCTCACGCCCCCTTGCAGCGGGGAAGGACTGCACCTCTGCAGCACCTCCACACAGCTCCGCCCCCTCCTGTCCGCTCTCGCGGCAACACAGGCAGAGTCCTGCAGCTTCCGGCCCCGTGCACCCAGGTACCGGATTTAGCCAGGCACCTTGCACAAGAAACGATCTCACCACCACCACTCGATTCTGCGTGCATAAAACGAGGCTATTGTCAGGGAGAAAAGAACAACGGCCGAGGAAGGCGTGTCCAGCGGGGGCAAGTCATCGGGACTCTGCCTCCCTGTCCCCCTCCCCTTCCCCGCCGTCACCCCCTCTCCGCCGGCTCCCCTCAGCCTGGGCCCCGCGCTGCGGAAGGGGACACAGCTCCAGCCTCAGGCACGAGTGCCCTGGCATGAAGGGCAGGGTGGGCAGGGACTTCTGTGGCTCAGGGCAGCACGTCCGCAGGCGGGTGGCGGGGGCAGGGGGGCGTTGGGGAGGGTCTCTGGGCGCGGCGGCCGCATGCACACACGGCCGCATGCACACACGGTCGCTGTGCGTCTGTGCCAGCCACGCAGAAAAGGCTGCGGCGGACAGGGGAGGGCGGTTTCCCGGCTGGGAGTCGGAGCCCCTCAGGAAGGCATGTGCCCCTCGGGCTGGGGTAGGAGGCTCCCCAGGTGCCCTGAGCAAGGCCGCTCTGCGGTGCAAACCGCACAGGGTGGGGGGCGGGGGGCGGGGAGTGGAGGGGACGGGGGCAAGAGACAGCCCTTCCCCTTCCTCACTGCACCTCCTCCCTGTGCCTACCTGGGGGTGGCTGCGTTCTCAGAACCTCATCCACAGCACCGCCCCGTACAATCCTTCCCAAGGAAAACGATCTCTGTCTGAGAACCACAACTCGCCAACAGTAGGTGAGTGGGAACCTCGAAACACCCTAACCGGGGTGCTCTGGATCCTCAGCATGCGGCTAGGGAACGCCACGCAACCAGCAGCACTGAGGCCCGGCGGGGACCCGCTCGGGAGCCGGTCCGCGCCGCCACGCAGCACCCCGCAAGCCAGGCCCTCAGCGCCCACCTCTAATGCGGACGGGGAGACCCTGGGGTTGGAAACGGGGGCTCCTCCGTCCCTGTGCTCGTCTTGTCCTGGGCTGGTGACATACTCAGATTTGCGGTAGTTGCAACAGACGTTCTCCTGTTAGTTCACCTGTGAGATCCTTTTCATTTTCTGCCTTGTACACCTCACAGAAAAAAGCCAGGCTTTTCTCTCCAGGGCCGAGCAAAGCCATAAATATCTGAAACTAAAATTAGGTACTTTGGGGTTTTCATCCACAAACGAAGGGGTGTGCGTGCGTGTGTGACAACGTTGTCGCACGGCCCCTGTGAGTTTGGTCCCTGCTTTGGGGGACCTAGGTGACCACAGGAAGTTTCACAAGAGCGTGGGGGCATGTCTTCGCCTTTGCACACAGTTACCCTTCCTCAGCCCTGTTCTCTCTACGCACCGGCCCCCCGGCCGGCGCCCACAGGCCAGCACAGAGTGGGGCCGTGAGGGAAGCGTGTGTCCAGCTCCACCGGCCACCAGCGTACAGAAGGGGAAGGCCCAGGTGAAAGGTGACGGAGGACACGTGAGTCCTGGTCCCTGGGCGCCGCTGTGGGAGGCTGCCCTTTGCTGTTTGCGGGGGCAGTGCCTCGCTGGGGTGGGTATCTGTAAAGCCCCGCCCCCCGCCCCTGTTCTGCATCTTCCTGTCCGCACTGTGGCCATGAACCTGTCCCTGGCAGGGGGGTGGCCTTTCCTTTGCCCGTGGGCTTCCTCACCTTGCCTGTCCGGCCCCGCACGTCAATCAGGGAAATGACTTTGCAAAGCTGCGCTGCTCTCGGCCCAAGAGAAACCCGCTCTCAAAACCGAGCGGGCCCCACCGGGCCAAGCACGTGAAAGGCTGAGGGTACTTGCTAAACGCCGCACAGAAATGTTCCATTAAAACTGGTTGAGTGACTGTGACAGCGAGGAAAACAGATGGCGGGTCGCCGACTGAAATGCGGTGGCCGCAGCCTCCTGGCGGGTCACGCCCTCGCGGTGCCCTTGACACCTGTCGAGACGTCACGTTCCACGGTCAGGCCGAGACTGCCTGATGCTCAGCCGCTCGCGTGGCAGAAACGGGAGGGAGAGACACTTCCTGGTCTCCCAGGGCCAAAACCTGTCTCCTGTTCTTTACCGTGTTTTCCACGTGTTTTCTCCCTACTTTACACGCTTACATAGCCAGGCTGTCTGAGACAGTAGCCGCTGGCTGCCTAGGGCTATTGGATTGACATTTACATGCAGTAAAATAAAACTAAAACGCGAGGTTCTCCGCCAACCCCGGCCAGGGGTCAGGTGGTCAACAGCCAGGTGTGGGGGACCGCACAGGTGGGGGCCTTCTGCCTTCCCGTAGGAAGTTCTGTGGGACCGTGGCCCCGCCCGGCCCCAACACTGGTCTCCCCTCCATCCTAACACAGCCCCAGGGCTCCGGCCTCATGTCCCTGCTCCCTGCCCTCGTGGGCCTGAGCCCCGGCTCCTGCCAGAGCGGCGGACACTTGGCTGCCTTCCTCACCGCGGCCTTGCGCTCTCGTCCGAGTGTTTCCATGAGGGGCAGACGCAACGCCCCCCGACGGAGACCCCAGAGCCCCTCAGTGTTTTCCCTCGGAACATCTGCCTTACCCTGCCCTGCACCTGCGCACCTAGCGGACATGCCTCCTCGTAGATCCAGTGACCTCAGAGCATCCTTGACACGTGGGGTCTTACGCCTTCGCATCCGGGCACGTCTCACACGGGCTAGGCCTTCACGCTGGGCGGTGGGAGTCAGCACCCCTTTCAACAGCAGCAGCATCGCTCTCCAAGAACGCGTTGCGGTCTGCAGAAAGCCCGAGTGCGTGCTGAAAACCAAGGGTGGCGTTTCATTCAGCAGAAACGCCAACTATCGCAGTGTCCCTGGGACGCACTGCTGGCGAAGAGCGAGACTGGGACCTGCTATGGTGAGCTTGTCGCTGGAGACCACCCTGTGCCCTCGTGGAGAGGAGGGCAGGGGGGACGGCCCCCGTGGTCCTGTGTCCCATCCAGGGCCTTGCTGGCTGGAGCCCACGAGGTGCGGGGGGAAGGCGGACAGCAGCCCTTCGGCCAGCAGTGCCTTGCCAGAACATTGCCACCTCCTTTCGACCCCCTCCGTGGCCTCTCGCCTTTCTCTCTGTGTCTGTTGGCTGTCTCTCTCCGCTCCCTCTCTCCCTCTCACGGCGCGCCATCATCCTGCTTTTGTTGCTGCTACGCTTCTCTACAGACCCTTCACGCTCAGCGCCGTCTGCCGCTCACGCTGACTGCGGAGTCAGACCTCATGCCTTCCTGCCGTCCCCTCCCCCTCCCGCATGTCCAGGGCCCGACCTCTGCACAGCTGCCCTGCGGTTCTCCGTGAACGCCAGGCGGCCGCACAGCGCAGCCCCTTGCAGCCCCGCTGCCCGGGTTAGAGGGAGCTCTGCTCCAGGTAAGATCTGAGCCAACAACGGGGGAAGACCAAAGGTGCACCCAGCAATGCCACCTGGAGCAGGAAAACATTCCCAGATAAAATGTGGGGAGATGTGGCCAGCGCCAGGGAGAAGCCCCTGGGACCAGGACACAGGCGGACAGGAACGGTTCTTCTCGGGGACACCCGAAAACCTCGGGGCCATGGCAGTGCCCCTGCTCTGGCTTTCTGGGGTGCCTGGGGTTTGAGCATCAGTACACACACACGTCAACAGTGCCTGCGGCTCTAAAATACTTCATGGAGACGTAGGATTAAATGGAGACTTCCCAGGTGCACAATTTTGTGCGTTTCCGTACGAGGGATAAGTCACACGCTGCTCCGCATTGTCGATGCACAGTCCACACACTGCCTAACTGACTTAGGGGTGACCCGAACAGCTCTGCACCTCGGACGGTCAGTGTGGAGGGTGAGTGAGGCGGGTCCCACGAAGTCACTCTGCGATGACCGCGGATGACCCTTCCTGCGCCCCAGCGGCGCTATTTCCACTCCGTGCGACCCTCTCGGGAAGGGGCCCGGGAGTCGGCCCGCCCCGAGCCTGGGTCTCCGGCGGCCCTCGGCCTCTGCGCCGCGGCAGCACCGCACACACCAGCCGCGGAGCAGACCCAGCGCAGCGTGCGGCCCGCCCCGGCGCAGCTGGCCCGTGTGTGGGGCGAGGGCCGAAGAAAAGAGCATCCGCCGGCGTCTTTGCTTTTGATTCGCCCGCACCCGCGGAGCACGGTGGGGGGCGCACGTCGGCGGAGCGGCCTGATGAGGGGATTTCTCAGCTGGAGGCCCCGCGCGCTTCGTGTATAATGACCCCGCGGAGGGCACGCTGCCGCTGCTCAGTGGGCGGTCCCATTGTGCGTGGGTGGCCGGCGTGCCACAGAAGAAAATAATTGACGTATTTTCCTTCCAGACCCTCGGCGGGGACAATAGCTTTCATTCCATTCACAGAGGATCTTTCTTTCCAATGACCAAGTTTGCAAACAAATTCCCATCTCACCAATTGGTGCTGAAGGCCAGATGATGTTTATGTTGGGGGCGGGGGGGGGCGGGTAGACACAGCCAGAAACACGGGTACATTCAGAGCCAATGATTTCCTTCCGAGCGAGCCTTGCGCTGGACACCGGCACGCCCCCTGCAGGTGAGACAGGAACCAGCAGCCCTCCCACAGGTGCTCGGCGATCCGTCTGCCAGGTGACCTCCGTGTCTGCGCAGATCCGAACCTTCTACACTGACCAGCTGTCCTGCATCAGACAGACGACGGTTTCAGTTCCAAACGCAACGGCATGCCCTGCGGAGCTCAACGGTGCACAGGCCTTTATGTCTTTTTAAGCTCAGAACAATTGTTATGCTTCCCCTCCTTGGCAAGGATTACCTAGTGCAGGGACTCATCATATCCGCATATGCAGGTAGCGGGGGTGTCCAGTGCATGGAGTGCCCACATCCTGAGTACGGTCAGGGCAGCTCTGGAGGTGCCATTGCTCTCGCGTTGCTCCTTGTTTCCACCGCAGCACCATCCTCCGAGGGACACGTGGCCGGCACCACAGAGCACCTCCTGGCGTCCTTCCTCAGAGCAGCCCTTCGCTGCGCAGCTCGCCCAGGCATGGACAAGCGAAGACGGAGGACACCTCCCAGACAGATGTCCAGGGGTCTCCCTGGTGCAAGCCCGCCACCCACGACCGTGTCCCAGTTCCTTTCAGAGTCATTCTCACGCCCTCTTTATGGCCCGAGGCCACCAAGCGAATGTACTCAAAGGGAGAAGTTTGGTTCTTCTAGAGTAGTTTTCCTATTTTGAGGTCCATTAATTCCCTTCTCTGGTTGCTCCTCTGGGAAGTGAATGATGCCGCCCCCCCCACCCCCCGCCGCTGCTCTGAGCGTTCCCCCTGCCCTGTGGGATGTCTGCCGCACAAGGTCAGGGGTCCGTGGCATCGAAGCTGGACAGTCTCCAGGTGTTCCAAGGGCGTGAACTCTGTTTCTCCTGGCAGACCACGCGAAACCGAGTACACCTACAGAATGCAAGTGTAGCCCTGACGGGGGTGGCTCAGGGGGTTGGGCGTCATCCCAGTAAACTGAACGTTGGAAGGTTTCATTCCCAGTCAGGACACACGCCTGGGCTGCAGGTTCAGTCCCCAGTCAGGGCACGTATAAGAGGCAACGGATGGATGTTTCCCTCTCATATCGATGTTTCTCTCCCTTCCTTCCCCTCTCTCCACAATCAGTAAGCATGTCCTCAGGTGAGGATAAACCATAAAGAATGAAATACTGCCCTGGCTGGTGTAGCTCAGTGGATTGAGTGCGGGCCTGCGAACCGAAGGATCGCGGTTCGATTCCCAGTCAGGGCACATGCCTGGGTTGCCAGGCCAGTTCCCGGCAGGGGACATACGAGAGGCAACCGCACATTGATGTTTCTCTCCCTCTCTCCTTCCCTTCCCCTCTAAAGATAAATAAATAAAATCTAAAAGGAAAAAAAAACAGACCTGTAACAATTGCAATGGAACCTGATCAAAATAAAAGATTTAAAAAAAATAAAATAAAATAAAATAAAATAAAGAATGAAATAAAATGCAAGTGCGGCCAACCCTCAAAGATGCTCCAAGAAATCGGACACACTGGATCTCAGATGTGATGGCAGCTGCTGGCCCATGTAGGTCCCACCCAGAAGGATTGGAAGAACAAACCCGAAATCATCTGACTGCCCCTCCCCAACTGCCCAGGGCTCCGGGACCCTGAGCGCACTCGGAATGGAGCTGTTCCCTAAGAAACGAAAATGACACCCACCTTTTAACTGCCTGCGGACTGCGCACAGGCAAACTTACGTGGGACTGGGTAGGGCGTTGGAGTTCCGAAATATCAACGGCCTTTCCATACCGCGCACGCCTTCCATATCCCTTTGGGAGACGTGAGCGTCCGGTCCTTTGAGAGAGAGAGAGAGCGAGAGAGAGATCAGAGAGGAATCGAATGGCCAGGGCCACACTCATCCCTGTGTGGAACGTGGTCGGGTCAGGATTCATCAGACGCAGCCGCTCTGGGGTTCCGATGTGGGGACGGGTGCTTCAGACCATCTGTTATCTTCCCACTCAAATCTCAATGAGGGAAAATGCCCTTGTGTGTTGCTTTCGAAATACGAAGAACCACAGCCGTTTTGTAACCTCTCGGCTGGCTGTGCTCGGACATCCAATTGCACGCCACTGTCCACGCCACTGTCCGCACGGGACCCACATCCAGACCGTGTCACTTCGTGATCGCAAGCTCTTTCCTTCTCCATGGAATCTGCCCCTGACGTCGACGCCACGGCCGCAGGACAGCAAGGCAAGTAGCAGCAGCACTCACTGACCTTGGCAGCCGGTGCGACGGCCAAGGACGCTGGTTCAAGGGCATGAGGTCTCCCTTCCCAGGTTCTCTGGGCAGCTCGTGCGGCCGCGGCTACTGCGGTCGTGCCCGATGACCTTGTCACTGCCGTGGTCATTACTCTCTGAGAGCTGGGCAGCGTTGCCCAGAGACACCTGGCAAAATCTTAGAACGCAGACCATTGATGTCTCAACCTGTTGCCTTGCAAGCTTCACCGAAAGCAGGAGCAACATTGCATTGTAGAATGGAGCGGAATATGATGTCAAACATCTACGTTCGCTCTGTCTTCCAACTGGGGTTTCCCAGAGGACCGAGACACACCTGCGGAAAGTGCAGCACCAGCCGCGGCCGCGTGCAAACGCCAGATGCGGCAGGAGCCGCGGCGGGTGGTGAGAGCTGGTGAGAGATGCTCACGGCGCCCAGGGCGCTCGGAGCTTTCGGTTTCGCCCTGGGCCTTGCTGGCCCGGGGGCTTGCGTTTGATGTTTTGCGCTCCTCGGCGAAGCGCTCCAGACTGCAAACGCACTTCAAAGTCCCTTCGCGTGAGTCAGAACTCTTCCGTGTTCACGCGCATGACTCACGGCACCCGGCAGCTTGCTGGAAACTTCCCCAACCCTTTCGCCTCGGGGATGTTTGTGCCACAAGTCCCCTGAGGAAGCCCTTTGGAATTTTTGCGGACGTCCTAAAAAATGCCTTGTGAGCGCATCTTGCTCTGTTTTGTACTAAGAATCCCTCCTACATTAAAAAAAAAAACAACTAATCGTTTCCTTACTCCATCCATAGCTGTCCCAAACTTACAGCAAGAAGGCATGACGCTACGTTTCAGCCTCAGGTCACTGAGATCAAAGTCCGGGAAATTGTTTCGAACTTTTGGAGGCAATTACTGAAATCTAGTGGACTCCGGGGTTCAGTCTTACTGTTGTAAAAGCCACAGGAGACTGTATTGTGAGTGAGCATTAAGGCTGCCGGTCACCGTCAAGGGCAAGCACTGTGGCACGGCGAAGTCCCTGTGAGATGTTCGTGTTCGTGAACGAGCATGTGATGGACGCTGGGCAACCGGCCCCTGGGGCCGGACTCACGAAATTTTGCATTCTGCGGGCTCCCTGTTCAATCGCGGGCTCGTGGCCTGGCCTCACCGGTCTGCCCGGCGTAACTGGTTGGAAAGGACTCAAAAGGGTTAGGCGTGAAGTTCCGTTCTGCTCGGGGGAAAGTTGGATCTGGTCTGACTACACTTTCACCTAGTACGAAAACTAAATTAAAAAGCCCTGGCTGGTGTGGTTCCGTGGATTGGGCACCGGTGTGCAAACCAAAGGGTCGCCGGTTCGATTCCCAGTCAGGGCGCACGCCTGGGTTGCAGGCCAGGTCCCCAGTAGGGGGCGCACGAGAGGCAACCACACCTGGACGTTTCCTTCCCTCTCTTTGTCCCTCCCTTCCCCGCGCTCTAAAAATAAATAAATAAAATGTTAAAAAACATAAACCTGGTTAAAAAAACAGAGGTAAGACATTCCGACCCCCTTCCCGCCACTTCCAGTGAACCGGAAAACCCACCATCAAGGCGTGTATGTCTGTTTCAATGGAAAGCGCATCTCACTTTGCAACACCATCACCCCGAAGGTCCCGTGTGCCTGTCGCACCAGAGCGGGCGTGTTCTTCTCCGTTGAATCCCGAGACTGGAGAGCTAACCACAGAGAGCTGCAGGTGCCAGTCACCCGCTGCAAATCGGCGCCTTGTGAATGACAAGGTGCGGGGCTTGCTCAGAGCCTCTGAGGACCCTGGGCCAGAAACCCCAGCAGCCGCGGTCCTTCCCCATGGACAGGGGAGGCCAGGCCTCAGGGAGGGGACACCCACGCTGCCCCTGCTGGGAGAAGGTGGCGATGACGCTTGTGTGGGGGGGTACAGACCTACATCTAACAGGAGCCTGTTGACGGAGGATGCAGACGGGGGAGATGAGGAAGCTGGAGAGGGAGAAGCAGGACCGGAGTGATGACACAGTGCTGACCCAGAGAACAGAGGAGAAAGGGGTCCCCACTGGGCAGACAGGGCGGACCCCTCCGGGGAACGTGTACAGCAGTGGGAAGCTTGGGGAAGGACGAGCTGGAGTTCCGGAGCTCGAGGGAGGGCAGCCGTGGCGGGAAGGCAAGGACCCAGGAGGCCGGCGAGGCGGGAGCACATGCTGGAAAAGCTGAGCACCCGCAGAGACAGCGGACACAAGCAAGCCCGTGAGAGGGCGGTGGTGTTGCTGGGCGGGGCGGCCCGGCGGCTGCACGCCCAGGCGGAGCGACGGGGCTGGTGGGGGGTCCTGAAAGCAGCGAGATGGGGTGTCTGCCGAGTTTCCCACCGAGGAGGGTGCGCACCGGACTGAAAGCCCTGAGAAAGCATTCGCGCCGTCCTCGGTATCACCAGCATGCGCAGGCGCTGGTTTCCTGCCCTCCCGAGACCCGCATACACACCCGGCACTGCCTGCCTGTCACCTCCCGGTCTCCCTGGTGGGCCAGTGCCCCTCCCAGGGTGCTCTCGGTCTCCTGACAGTTGCACCAGCAACGCCAAGCCCGCAGTTTCAAGCTCAAGTGCGTTCTCGGCTCATTGTCTCGTCTTTTTTCTGAGGAGGCTCCGTGTGCTCGTTCCAGGAAGGGTCTCCCAAGAGCACCCTCGGTTTTTCCTCCGAGAAAACGGGCTACGTGAGGCTGAGGACCACAAACGAACAGGCTTCTCGGAGTCGGAGAAGCAGCAGAAGCCTCCTGCACGCCCGCCCGGCTGGACCGGGACAGATCCCGGCCGTCGGTCTGTCCACGTCTACCACCCGCCCGGCCACCCACCAGGCGTTCTGCACACGTCAGCTCGCCTGCCTGCTGGGTCAGTGACAGCTGTGGCACGTTGGTCCCAAAGTCTGGGGCGGGATGTTCTTCTGGATTCTCCGGTGCATTACCCTGCACGTGGCCGCCCTTCCAGTCCTTCCAGGACGAGAACACGGCTTCCGACTCCTCGGACCTGAGTTCTACCGGCACTTCCCCGGTGCAGGCTGCTCAGGCCAGGCCCCCTTTCCCGGTCCACGCCGGGGTCTGCGGCCGGCTGCAAGGTCGGTCGGTCAGTGACGGAGGCTGCGCAGCGCTGAGTGGCTCTGCGGGGACCTCCTGCCGTGAGCCGTGGCGTGGCGCAGCCAGCGTCCGCACAGGGACGTATTGCGAAGGGCGCGCTGGCCTGTGCTGTTGGAGAAAGAACGGAGCCTCAACCGTGCCTTTTGTGTGTTTGCGATTCTTTTTAACGTCGTTGCCTTGATCTCGACAGCTTTATATCGAATCGGGCACACACGGATCAGTTTCGGGGTAAGAAGAGAAACAGCGCGGTTTTGCATCCGCCTCTCTGAGTTTGCGTAACTCTTTTCACCGTCAGAGCCCACACGCAGGGACGGGGCAGGAGCGAGCCTGGCCAGGACACAGTCGACAGCCAGGTGTCCTCAGCCAGGTGTCCCGCCACGTGGGACTCTTTTCCAAGGACGCCTCAGGTGCTCGGCGGTCCCGTTTCTCCCTATGACGCGGAACACCTGCAAGGGGCAACGTGACAGCCGCCCCTGAGAAAAGTCAGTGTCGTCAGTTCTCAGAGTGAGGCCAGCCTCGGGACGGCCGTGGCACCCTCGACACCTGGCTCCGGGCCAGGCGAGCGCCGTCCCCTCTCTGTCCGTCCTTCCCTCGCCCGGGGCATGGGCATAGAAATATCCGCCCCGCCTTCCAGATGAAACAGCGACCAGAGAGCATGTGTGCAAAATTACGGAGCCAACTGCACACGAAACGGCTACTGTCTGACGTGTAGCGATGCCATGAGTTGTTTTTAACCTTGCTCGGCGCCAGGTGGGCGCTGATGGTGAGTCAGGCTACGTAACGCTGACTTGTCACGTCCCGCGTGAGGCTGAGACTACTTGGCACAGTGTCTGTGCTGTCCCTTGCCTCAGGCAGACCCCCCGGGGCAAACACTCTGCACTCGGGGCTCCGCGTATCATCATGCCGCAGCTGTGCCGTGCACCTTCCTTCCACACGGCCTCTCCTTCGGGACTCGGAAGCCATGGAGGTGCTGACGGGAGAGTCAGAAATGGGGCTGTTCGGAGCTTACGCAGGGTTTGGGAGCCGGCCCAGGACGGGTAGCGGCTTCGCGGTGGAACGCCTCAGGGCAGCTCCCGTCGGCGACACGGAGCACAGGTGCGTTCGTGGAGGCCACAGGGCAGAGGGCGCGGTCTGACCCCGGGGGCCCGGTGCAATCCGCCGACCCGGGCCCGGCGCCCACGCTCCTGGCTGCGGCTGGGCGGGCAGGATGGGAGGAACCCCGCATTCCGACACGTCTGGTACCCGACCCGTTGGCGCACCAGCCGCCGGACAGCCGTGCGCGCCAAGTCCGGAAAACCTGGGGAACCCGACACCGGAGCGACCCAGGCAGGCCCGCCAACAGGCATCACCGTCCACCCTGAGCTGCGCCCGCCTGAAGGCCGTGTCAGAAACTATACGCCGTTCGCAGCGCTTTCGGGTTTCTTGCTTTGACAAACTTGGATTTGATTGTTCGGCCTGAACGGAAAGCAGACCAAGTTCAAATCAAACCCAATAAAACGCACGCCAAAAGCCTCTCATTACACCCACATCCATCCCGCCCCCCCCGCAGCCCCCACTGGCTTCTCCCACCTTACAGCACACACACTACAATGAGAAGCCTAAAAACCATGTTTCTGGCAAATAGGGAAAGAACGTGTAAGTGCTTTTATTATCTTCACCATAAAATAAAGTTAATCAAATTTGGATATAAAATGTCCTTAAGATCCGTTATACACGCCTAGCATTTTGTCCTGCCGTGTTATTATTTTCCCCTTAGCTAAATAATTCGCGCGTTCTGGAAACTGCCCAAGTGCCCGTAAAATGGAGGCCACGGGGAAATGCAACTGCTTCTTTAGTCAGCCAAGATTTATCGGGCGGGACTATCGGGGATCAAGGGGACCTGCTGCATTCACACCAGCCGCTTCTTCGCACCTGAGCTGGGTGGGGAGCAACGGAGAGATAAGGAAGTCGGGCGACTGGAAAGGAAAATGCGTGCCCTGTGCCTGATAACGCTCGGAGCGTGAGATGGAGAGGAGAAACTCAGAAAGGGGTTTCCTCCCACTCCTCCCACTGCGGCCCTGGGGTGGGGCCCGCAGGCCGGGACGTCTGCTGTCCCTCCGGGGGAGGCCACCTCCGCAGTCTGCACGGGCACTGGGGGACGGAGAGGCTAAGCAACGCCTGCTGCTTCCGAAGCGACCCGGGCACGCCCACTGCCGGTCCAGGGCCTCTTGTGGCCTGTTCTTAGGCCTGACCTCTCATCCCACTGTGCCCTTACAGGTCTGTTACTTTAAAAATACCTATTTTTGCCAGCATTTTCTATGTATTCCATCACTGAGTGATAACCTCACATGATAAGGACTCAGCCGTAAACAGGAGTTACAGGCGGATGGTGACGTTTGTAGTGAAAATGCTCCCCCCCACTGTAAAACGGTACCTCCAAGGGACAAGATCTCGCCTCGAAGGCCAAAGGGACCCTAACCTGGATATTCTCAGGTGAACAGGCTGGGGTAACGCTTGAGTCATCGCTCACAATTCTCAGCGTTTTCTGCTTGCACGCTCACTAACACCTCATTATTTTTCTTAAGTAACGCAGGGCTGGGAGCCTGGCCAAAAGTTATCTTCACAGATGCCTTGGTATCATCTCAGTGAACTGCATCATTTTTCACATCCTGGTAATTATATGTCACAGGTGGAATGCATGCTGAGCGCGGCAGACGGCTGCTGCAGAAATAGACCCAGAAATAAATTAACGCGGTCACCCCACCAGCCTGGGGAGCTGCAGAGGTGGGCGGGCCCGCAGGCGGCACCTGTGGCTTGTGTTTCTGGAACCCAGCGCTTGCTATTTTGTGCTTCATTTCAACGCACCTTGTCTCTCCTGCCCCACCGCGAATGGCCTGCGGGGGCATCATTAAACTCTTGGTTGCCTCTGGAGGAGATGAACTCATTGCAAATACTTTGGGGTTTGGAGAAGAAAGGGCTGAGCGGCCAGTCTCTCATTACTTGCTCGCACTTGAATCAAGCCACGGCACTGTTCTCAAAGAACGGCAAGAGCACAGGGCACACGCAGAGGTTTAAGTGTTTGCTGAGATGACAGGACTTGATAATTGTCTCATCTGTCTTCCAACACACTGAGACCGGACTCCAACCAGCCTGGGTAGAGCAGGGTCTGCAGTGATATTAATTTCTGGGGCATGCGAGCAAAATCTTTGCTTTTCAGAGTGCGGAGTCCTTTAGGCCAAAGGGGTCATTGGTCCTGGTAGTAGGGGATCTCTAAAACGTGCGCGCCCAGGGCACCCTGGCCCAGCCGCTCAGAACAGTGCCGCTTACACGGGTGGTCTTTCTCCCACGTGCGGACGGAGCGGTGATGGCGATCGCTGCTCCCCCGAGGACAGACCGAGGGGAACAGGGGCGCTCCCAGGGAAACCCACGCCTGACAGATCGGGCGGCGAGAGCAGCTCTCTGCCCCGAGCCTCGGCCCAGCCAGGGCAGCCCCTCCTTGTCCAGGGCATCGGAAGTCACCTGGGTGAGCAGCTCCGAGTCTCAGGCCTGGCCACGTTGGAGATCAGTCCTGCGGTGACCTGCCCTCTGCGGACAGCAAGGGGCCTCGTGTGGGAGGAGCAGCAGCTCTTTCAGGGGAAAAGTGAGAAGCAAGTGTCAATCACACAAAGGGTGAACGGCCGGAGAGTAAAGAAGGGGCGTTTCTCCGCTTCTGGGGTGACCCCACTGCCAAAGCCGGTGTTTTTGCCCAGGGGAACGTCTTTAATCCCCGTGCAGCAGGAAGAAGTGAGTCCTGGAAACAAAGTAACCTTCGCTTTCCTAACACCACTCCCTGAACACCTGCAAGTGAGAAGCTTTCTCCGCTTCCTCCTCCTTCCTGTTTCATTTGCTTCTGCTCAGCCAGAGTGCAAGAGCTTCCAGCGTCTTCTAAGAGACAGATGGTGATTTTGCAGGAGGATTCATGTGGCCGCATTAAATAAATATTTGCCGGCACATGGGACGTGTTCTACTGTCTGCGGTGAAACCCGCACGAGTGACGGCCGTGTTGAAAACGAAAATAAACGAGGCTGCTTGGGCCTGAACCCGGTCTCTCTCTCCAAATTCGATTTTATCTGTAAAAACGAAAGCTTAACTTGGCATCTACAGCAGTGAGGTGAACATACGCTCTACCGGTTACTGCTCTGTGTGTGATGGCTAAGTGTACACACGCATCCACCTCTGTATGGGGCCATCCGCTCACCTGTTTATCCTGGTCAACAGCAGATGATGCATCCGTCATCCTCTCCAGCCACAAAGATCGGATAGTCGGACGTGTTTATTTTAAGGGGCCAGCGTGGGCCTTATGTTTATTCCATTTCGAGCACTTAGTTCTCTCCAGCTTCATAAATGTGCTTGGCAACCACGCTCATAGTTCTGGCCAATGACTTTACAGGGCTCTATGTAAATAAGTACACGGATGCCGTGTACCATGTATAACCCCTGATTCTGAGGCCAATGGGAGCCAGAAGTTCCAACCGGAATGTGACTCAGGACGAAGAATGAGTCACCGAGAGAGAGAGAGAGAGAGAGAGAGAGGGAGGGAGGGAGGGAGGGAGGGAGAGAGAGAGAGAGAGGCCATACTTGTAGGCAGAAGGCTCAGCTGGCCCCGAGGAGTGAGACACCCGTGTGGTCCCCTGCATTGCCACGTCCGCAGAGGCTGGGACTTGTTTCCAAGCAGAAGAACAGCAAGGACGATGCCGTCCGCTGACGACACAGCCGCGTAAGAGCGCACGTGCGCAGGCTGCGTCCCCTGGGGCCCTACGAAGGCTCGGTGGCCCGCTGCAATGCGGCAAGGGCGTGAAGGTGCCCACGGAGACCGGCGTGCACCGGGGACCTGGGGGCAGCCTCGAGGCTGCGGAGACGGCCTCCTGCCGAGAACCGCGGATAAGGCAGGGCCCCGTTCCTCCAGCCCCAAGAGGACGACGACGAGTCCTGCCAACCACCCGAGTGCTCGGGGAAGCAGACCGTGTCCCGGCTGAGCCTCCAGGTGAGAGCACAGCCTGGCGGACGGTGCGTACAGGGAGCGGACACGAGGTCGGGGTGAGGCGTGTCTGGGGAGCAGGCAAGTCCGGGCGGACTCTGGACTACTGCTCTCTGGGCAGCGAGGAGCGACCCAAGCGCTGGGATCCACCGAGCAAGCCTCGGGCTCTCCGCGGCACGGAGCCGGTGGGGAAGACCACAGGCAGCCACACGCGCTGGCAGGCGCGTGCAGAACTGGGAGCGCGTAGCGCCAGTGTCGCAGACGGGACGTTGGCGGCGCTGCGCCGCTGAAAGGCACGAGGGACCGGGCACAGGAGAGCGGAGGGCATGGCCGAGGGAGAAGGGGCAAGGGGCACGTTTGAGAAAGAGGAAGCGGGCACCACGCAGAGGGAGGGAGCCCAGCACGGCCGGGCCGTCACGGGGGACTCCGAGCGCGGGGCGCGAGGCGGCCCCCCGGAAGCCACACGGGCGACGCGCATCTTTTCCACTGGGCGGCGCAACGCCGGGCACGGAGCTGGCCACGCCCCAGCGCCTGGGGCCCAGCTCGCCGCGCCCCATCAGGTCGATCCAGCGGCGCGCACGCACGCGCTGCCTCGTGAAACCTCGTTCCCATCCAGCGCACAAGGGTTCCACTGGCCCGGAGCCAGCTGAGCTTTGGGACGCAGCGAATGATCCTCCAAGACCGCAGGCAGCAGGGGGGCCCTGTTTCAGTCTGAATCCGAGGCCCACGTTGGCAAGACGCGGTGAGTATGACGTGTCCCCGTAACTCACCCAACGCAGCCGACCGGCACACGCCGACCCGTCGGCCGCAGAGACGACGTGTGAGGCTGATGGCTCGCGATGCCGGCTTGGCCCACTGCGCTGCACCCTTTTTCGATGACGTCCTAAGTTATTTTTGCCCGCTTCACCTGCATTTCAAACTTTCCCCACGAAGAATGAGCTGCCCTGATGTAGGAATTCAGTCACCGCTTTTTTTTTTCCTTTGGAAGCAAACATTCTCTCCCTGGTTGGCAATCCCAAATAAAGCTTTCCCCCAACGTGATGCTGTTGGTTTAAATGTTTTCTGTGTCATATTTATTGGTGCTTACGCCTTCAGGGCTATGTTGTGAAACAATTAACATCCATAAAACATCTCTTTCGTTTGCCTCTTCCAAGTGAGCGAGACGTAAAATGTAGGTTCATTGTTAAGACCCAAGGTATTTCGCCCGTTGTCAACAAATCACCAGACACTGGCTGTGGGTTCTCTTCCCTGTATTTGCATTTACCTTTTTGTGAATAGCTTTCTGAGGGTGTTTCGCTCCCGCTGCCGGAGAAGCCTGTGTTCGTCACCACGGGCAAGGGTCGCCCTTCCAGGTCAGCGTCCGGGCCCCGTCAGACTGGCGTGTTCCAACAGGCCCCTGTCCGACGTTGCTGGAGACCCGAGAAGCCGCTTAGGAAAAGCGTGCAGGGCACTTGTTGTTCTGTGTAGGAAACAAACTGATGTTTTCTTGTTATCTCCGTGGTTAAAACCTTCAGTTCAAAAGCAGTCAGACAGACACATGTATTTTTGGAGATCATCGCCCGCACCCTTTGCTGCATTTTGTTGCCGAAAGCCCTGACATCCAACTCTGAATGGAACATGGAAGTCATAACATCATGCTCCTGGACCCGTTACCCAGGCCGTGATCAATCAGCTATGGCCATGGTCCTTGCAGATCACCCGGTGGCCCTGCGGGTCCCCGGCGCTGTCACGGGCTCTGGCACCCCCGGCTGCCAGGGGTGCTGGGCGGCAGACCCGCCGCCAACAGCAGCAGCGACGTCATCTGCACCTTGCGTGGCCAGCTGCCACGGGGCACGCCCGAGCCCCAGCTCACTTTCTGTTACAACGCAAGGCCCTCGAACAGGGAGCAGTGCGGGTCCTCTCCTGCCTCCGCGGGCCCTGCTGCCCTCGGGCTGCGTTGGGCTGCGTCCGAGACCCACACGGGCACCCTTTGCTGCACACTGCCAGCATGCTCAGGGGCTCACTCCCAGAGGCCTTTGTCCCGATCCCGGGACGGTGAAGACGACAGGGATGAAACACATGCAAATACTCAGTGGCCAACGCCCTCCCCTGCAGCCACACTAGGCACAGCTTTAGGTCACTTCCCCAAACCGAGTCTGCGTACCAAGTCTGAGTACGTAAACATGCGGTGTGGCCCTACAAGCAGGCCATGGAACGGCTCTGCTGTCTCCCACGGCGTGAGCTGCGCTAACCCACCTTATGGAACGCCAGCTGGGTTTCCCACGATGCTACTGTTCTTCCCGGTGTCCTTCTGGACACACGGCCACCATCGCGGCGGCCAGCGTCCTTGCCGAGGGGACTCCCCCAGCGACTGCGCGTGCCACCGCAGCTCGGCACAGGGAAGCGTGTTTGACACATGGCACCCTCTCTGTTGTCGAGTTCCCTGCAGAGAGCAACACAGGACACAGCCCCCAGTTCCGGAAAACCGATCACCAGACTTCAGAGCGGAAGCCTTTCTCCTCCGGGATGGACTCCACCACCTCGGGGAAAGAAGGCAGAGGCTGCAGGAGGCGGGGGAGGAGGAAGGACGGCAGCTGGGCCGCCTTCTGCGCGCGCTCCCCACACCCGGAGCCCATTCCCTGATGGAGCTCAGGGCGCTGCAGGCGGCTGTGGGTCCGGGCCGCCCTTGTCCCGGCCAGCTCAATGCAACAGCCTCGCTTCCGAGACCTGCTGTGAATCTCGAGGAAGTTCCTGCGATCTCCCATCGTTACCAACGTCTCATCCATTTACTCTTTGTCTTCCAAGTAGTTCTTTTGGATGCCTCCCTCTGCCCCAGTTTATTGCTTTGCCATAAACACAAATTTCCATGTCTTACAACTGGCTGTTTATGTACCTCTAAATCTCCCCCCGACCGCCCGCATATCATAAATGCCACGACTCCTTTCAGAAGCCTATTTTTATACAGTGTCTAACCTGGGAAATGGCAGGAAAAATAGAGACTTCGAAGACGGTTAGGACAAGGTGTTTTCAGAGTCTCAGGCCCGCAGACATAATGCTTCACCTGAGGGGCATTGCATGTTGCCCCAGATGTTAGGACTGGAACCCCTCGGCGCCCACCAACCTTTGCAGCGGCCACTGCGTCCCCCAGCCTCCTGTGCAGACGGATGTCCCTGGGTGGCTGGGTCTGGGCCGAGGAAGCCCAGTGTTCCCTGGGCAGCAGCTGTGGAG
The DNA here is from genome assembly GCA_039655065.1 of Glossophaga mutica. Lineage (NCBI taxonomy): Eukaryota > Metazoa > Chordata > Mammalia > Chiroptera > Phyllostomidae > Glossophaga > Glossophaga mutica. The sequence goes on from CM077318.1 coordinate 113,921,445, forward strand.
GCGAGCGGGAGGCAGCCAGCGGGCGGGAAGGGGGCCGCTGAGCACCCCCTACACCTCAAGTCTGCTCACTGCACGAGGGATGGCCGAGCGGGCAGCTGGCAGGAGCTGCGGCCACGGGCATCGCTGGGAGGCCGCCTTCTCACCTCCAGGCTCCCTCCGGACTTCACGTGCGCGCAGACGAACCTTTGCTTCCTTGCGGCCGGAACTGCTTGTGTGCAAGTGTCACGCAGCGCTGAAGGACACAGGACCCTTGGGACCCGGCGTGGGTGTGCCCCAGGGTTTCCCAGGAAAACCAAGCCCCGCGTGCGCTCGAGACCCCTCCAGGCTGCAGGGGCCCTCCGTGCGGCTGACAGCTCGCTGCACACCTCGGTGCCACGGCGCGGACAGGAACCCCTCCGTGACGCTCTCCAAGCTCCTGTGTCTGCTACCTCCCCCGAGACGGACCGCGGAAGCAGGGTTCCCAGCTGTAGGATTTCCCGAAACAGGCCATGCGGAGGCCTCCAGATGCATCCCAGGACGCCCTGTGAAACGGGAATTCTAGGCAGAGCGCCAAAGTACGGCTGCTAGGTCCCACAGGCTCGCAGCTTCCATCCATGGCAGAAGCACAGGAACTGCAGGAAGGAAAGGGGTGCGGGAGGAAGGAAAACTGTCAGATGAGACCCACAACGCCGTCGCAAACAAGGCACGTGGGGGCCCGTACTCACCAGGACCCAGAGGCAGACGGACAGCTGAGCGAGGGAAGGGCGGACGAGAGCGTTTGCCCCGACAGCAGCCGTCGTGTGCGGACTCTCGACGCGAACCACGTTCGGGCCGGGATGTTCAAGAACAGGACCACGGATGTTCTTCAAGACCCTGGGCCTGGCACGGCCTGCGGCGGGGCTGCGCATTGGACCTCAGCGGGTGTCCCTCACGGATCTGGGTCTCACTTCGGGTCTGTGGTGCTGACCCGAATCCCTGCGGGACGCGTGGCAGCCTGGTCCGTGGGAAGAGGCGGCGTCCTTTTCCACCAGACACGGCGTCTTTCCTTCTGAGCGGGACAAACTGCCTGCGTGTGCACGCGTGTCCGGGATCCTGACCGTGTCCGCACGTCCCATTCTAAAACGCCTGTGGACGTGTGAGACACCGGGACGTCTCAGGGACGGTGGACGGGACATGTCCCCCTTTCCAAATCTGCCCCGCGGCCAGGTGCTCACACTCTGTGGGCTTATGCGAGAAAAAATACAGATATGTGAAAGTGTTCTGCAAACAACCCTCCCTTGAGAATTCCCTGAAGCCAGCGTGCCCACGACGTGGGATGATGGGAAGCGTCCGGGAAACAAGGATTTGGGCGGGAAGGATGGTCTCTGATTCCCGTGCAGCTGCTGCGGGTCCGTTCCACGGACTGCCATGACCCGCACCCACCCGCCTTTTCCAGTGGACTCTGCAGCTGGGGGTGCTGCAGCTCGGGGCAGACACCAGAGGCTGGTGCTAAGGGCGTCCCCGCACAGCGCACTGGTCCTCCGCACATTGTTCAATGCGGGGTGGGGGCGGTTTGTGCAGCCGGCGCAGCACCCTTGCTCACTGCGTGGGAAACACCCTTTCTCGCTGCGTGGGAGATGGTTCCGCTGCAGGCGGGCGGCCTGTGCTCAGCACCCAGAGGAGGGAGGGAGCACCAGTGCTCTGCGCAGAGTGGGGCGAGCGAGGGGCGCTCCGGGCAGACGGCAGCGCACCCTGGAAGCGCAGGTGGTGCTGGGCCATGCGCGCCGCCGAGCGGTAGGACGGGTGAGCGCACCGAGGCTGCGGACGCGGACGCGGACGCCGCCGGCAGGACGACGTGCCCCCGGTGCGCCTGTGGGCTCCCAGCAGCTTTGAGAACAGGTTGAGTCCCGCACACGTCGCTCCGCGCTCACGGTCCTGACTTCTTTCTGGCTCTCCCAGGGACGACTCAGCCTTCACTCCACCTTAAGGCTCCGCCCATTCTCATCTCTGCTAACCCCGGACGGACGGGTCACGGAGCCTCCAGGATGCAGGAGAGACGCAGAAACGAAGGCCCGGGGGAGGCGGAGGAGCTGAGGCAGCGGCGGGAGGGCGGACGTCACTCCGTGACCAGCACCGTGTGCGCTCACGCGGGCCCACGCACCTGTGGCACACCTGGAGCTGCGTTTACGCACACCCACACACGGTCGCTGGGGGGGAATGGAAAGCAGAGGCAGCAGAGGCGTGACGCACTTTCTGGAGAGCTGGCCGGGAGGAGGACGGTGATGCCGCTAGCACTTACACGCCAGAACATGTAACACGTGAGTGCGGCCCACCTGTGACACGCTGTGAGGCTCACTCGAGGGAGATGCCGATGCCCTAGATGCAGAAATCCCCCAAATCTCCATGCTGCTGTTCTCCATCCTTACCCTGCGCCCGCCGAAAGGCAGCGCTCGGTGGACCGGGAGATGCCGGTACGTTGGTAACTCGTTGGCAGAGCTCGTCGAAAGCGTGGAAACTGGAAAACATAACTTCCCATCAACAGTAGGAGCATCTCCCCCTCTTCCGATGCACGCAAACAATGTTGAACTCTCCCTCGAGTGGAGAAAATTACAGGAAGGGCCACGAAATTGTGTTTCCCATTTCGGTACAATGCAACAGTGTTTCCCCACAAAATGCAGGGGAGAGCATTCGGGGAATCCCGTATTTTCTGATTTTTATTTAAGACTGACTTTTCTATTCTTCTTGGCTCTGCTGGCACCCGTGGGAGCCAAGAACAATTAGAACATAAAAGAACGCTTTGAAAGTGTTGGAACTTCCCTCACGAAGCGAAACGGTCAGTGGGCTTTATAGATTTGGAAGCCAAGCTATGAGTAAGAGGTAAAATATAGACTGTAAAATGATTCCCTTGAAATCCCCTCCTGTGACGGCAATCGTAAAAATTCCAGATTTCATGAAGCCCGGCGCAATCTCGAACACCTGGCGACAAGGCACCGTCTTGAGCACACCGTCGTTTTAATTTTCTCTAACGTGGAGGCCGGCCATGTCGGCCGGACCGAGTCGGAACGCTCCAGACACCCCTTGACTTCCGAAACGTTTACGTGGACAGTGACCCCATCTGACCTACACCGTCTTCTTCCTTCAAGCGTAGCCGAGCGCCTGGACAACAGTGTCGGGCAGCGTGGAGCGCAGTGGGTGCCATTTGAGAGAGTGGCGGGACCCCAAGAGGTGGGCGCCACTCAAGACACTGGGTGCGCCCCAAGAAGAGGGCGAGGGGGAGGCCTGTCCTGGCGTGGCTGCCCCCAGCAGCTGCTCTTCCCGATACGGACGACAGGACGGCAGTGCAAGACGTCCCGCCGTGGACAGGGCGTGCGTCTAACCAGGGAGCGGCACGGTCACAGGCTCACGCAGTGACTTTCCAAGCCGAACGCCTCCTCCTGCTTCCGAGTCAGCGCACCTGAGTCCTGTCCAACAGCACCGCCATTCCCTCGGCCGTCCTGGAGTTCTCTTCTCCCGCGCGCTGTCCTCCCAGCTGACGCAGGTATTGCTGAGAAGGCTGTTCACCGTGCACTGCTCATCTCTTCCCATGGGCCTGACCACAGCGTGCAACCCACGGTCACCGTGGTCCCAGGAAGGCTGGCGGAGGTGCTGGACCAATGGGACAGCGAGTTAATTCCCGCAGCAATACGAACATCCATGAAATGTGGTCTTGAGATGCCACGAGCGCTTCCGCATCATTCCGACACGCACCCCCGGCACCCCTGCAAACGCCGTCTGGACCCGGGCAGCTGCTCCCTGACCGCCAGTCTGAGAGCGGGCCCAGCAAACCCAGAGATGCCCACGCCGCCATGGACGCTTCCCCGTGGGAGCCTCGTTCTCTCCAAGGTTCTAACGTAGGCCGTCACCAGCCCTGAACTCACGTTCTGCTGGGTCTCGGGGGTGCGGGGGGGTCCTGTCACTCTACCGAAGGCTCCGGGAGGAGCAGAGACAGAGGCACCCGTTTTCCACGCTAAAAAGATCGTGTTTGGTTAACCCTGAACTCTGCTGACGTCAACAACTCCCCGAGTCACTGGTGGCAACCGTCTTCCCAGAGCGGAGACTCCCTTCTCGTAACGTACTGAATTCGCTTTCTTGTCCGTGAGGGTCCTCTCCCGCCATCGGTGATTCCCTCCCCACCGCTCACCGAGTTCCAGGGTGTCCCTCGGGCACCTGCTGCTTCGCCATCTCTGTCGCACACACGCAGGCTTCTCCGCCACCCGCCCGAGGAGCGACGGTGCCCTCCCCTTCCGGACGCTGAACCCTGCATTTCTCCCTGCCAGCGTCTGGCCGCTGGAGCCCGGCCAGCATGTGGGACCCTAACACGGACCGCTGACGCATCCTGCCAAGAGTCACTCCGCCACCACCTGCCACCCCCGCCGGACGCCCCCCTGGCCCGCCAGGATCAGTCGGCCACCTTGCAGGGCAAGTGGTCAGGGCACGCTTGGCTTGCAAAAGCCTCCCTCTGGGCCTGTTCAGTGTCCCCTGACGCCGGTTCCACCCCAGGGCAAGTGAGCGCATGCCCGCCCACCAGGCTCCCGTCTGACGGACGTTGCGTGAATGTCTCCTGGCGGACCGACGCACTCAGTCTCAAGCTGTCTACTGAGCACACCTGCCTGCGCAGGCTTCCCAGGGAGCAGCTGGACAAGGGCTGGTGTAAAAGTGGTTACGTCTCCCTCAGCTTTCCACGGGCTTGGCCAACAAGTCTCTTCAGTTTTTTTCCCATCCTGTAAAAGACACAGTTTTCATTTGCACCAGTAACATTATTGATTCGGATACTTCGAGTGTGTCGGCTGTCTCTCACTGCTGGCTTCTAGTGGGGACAGGCCGGGGTGCTGCTAAACATCTCCCAACGCCTGAGACAGCCTCACAGCGAAGGATTATTGGGCCAAGATGTCAACAGTACGAAGAAACTCCGCAAACCCCTTTTGACATGTTCAGTCCGTCACAGCACCTTGTCCGTGCATGGCACAATTCTTTTTTGTGTGTTTCAGTTGTGTTTTTAACCCTTCCTGAAATAATAAAGCGCAAGAGGCTGGAAATGCTGCCTATTTGCTTCCATCTTCAGGATTCAAATGGCTGCAGAGAAATTTGCCCATTTTGCTATGTTTTTTTTTTTTTTTAAATGCACACTGGTAGGAGAACTGTCACCATGCAAGGCAACGAAACTGCTTCCAATGACGTTTCAGACAGCGAAGCACTATTCGAGCCATTGTTCGGAAGAAAAACTAAAGGCACTTTTTGGGCAACCCGGTATCTTTGAGGATGTAACCCAACTCCTGGCTGCCTGCAGTAATCACTGGCGACTCTGTTCAGGGAAAATGTTAACTAATTAGGGGAAGAATGGAGGGGTTGGTGGGTGACTGAACCTGCCAATCAACGGAGACCTCGTGGCTGTTGCTGCGGCTTTGCCACTGGCCGGGAAACCCTCTTTTTATTTCATTTTCCTCCTTTGCTGTTGGGACGTGGCAGGAAAAGTCAAGATCCTTCATTTTCTTTGCACGTGGGGTTTTAAGCTCAATTTTACGGAAAACATATTGTTACCCCCGGAAATGGTTTAGCTGGAGTTGAACCTGATGAGCGAGGAAGTAAAAAATTGAGTCTCTCCACGACTCGTGTGTGTTAAGTCCTATAGTAAACGTGTTTGAAAAGGTGAACTGGACCAAGAAAGTCTTCTGACGCAAACGTCTAACCAGCGTGGGTGTGTCAGTTGCAGTCACACGGCAGACAGCGGGGACAGGAAGAGGGTCACCGGAGCTACCAGGCCCACTGCGCCTCCGAGAGAGGCGTCCTGCTGTCCTAGGCAGACTTGCAGCATCCTGGTGACAAAACTCAGGCTCAAGGAGGCCCCTGTCATTTTCCAGACCGCCATGTCCCTGTGCATGGCCCTCACCATGTCCCTGCGACCCCTGCTAGGGACTCTCTGAAAGCGCCAGAGCCCTCTCAGTCCCTTCGCGTTCCAGGGTTCTGTCACCGCTGCTCCCGGAAGCCCAGGGCTGCCGCTGTGGTTCCACGGCCATGCTGCCAAGGCGAGGGGCTTGGGGAAGGGTCCCTGCTGCCTGGGGATGGCCACACACCACGAAGCGATGCGCCGTGGGACACGCCAGGAGGCAGGGCGCTGGCACCCTGCACAGGTGTGCCACATCCGTCCGCCCAAGCCCACGCGTGTGGGCAACGGCGCTCAGGCCTGCGCCTGGATCTTCCCCCATCGGCTGTTTCAAAACTGGGGCTTTCCTTCTGTAGTTATCTGACTTACGCTGACACGGAGACAAACACGGATGTGTTGTTCCGCTTCCTCCACATCCTCGGCGGACTCTCGTCTGTGCCGTGACCGGAGGATGGAACCCACAACCTTGCCACGTGGGGACGACGCTCTCACCGACGCCGCTGGCCGCAAGGGCTCCTGTCCTCTGCAGCTCAGGTGTCCAGGTCCCCGTGTTCCCGTGATGAGCGGCAGCCATGCACGTATTTGGAACACAGTCCAGCCCACGGCGCGGGGGAAGCCCCGCCCCAGAGCACACGCCACCTTCACGAGCCGGTAGGCAACAACGAAGGGATGATGCGAGTTGGTGTGTCGGGGTGTCGGGGATGGTGCCGGGCACGCAGAACTCACGGACACGGCTGCACGAGCGGCCTGAGGCCATCCCCCCTCCAGTCCCTCTCACTCGGTTCAGATGCGGCGGAGCCCCTCCGAGCACAGCCCTCCTCCACGTCTCGGGATCAAGTTCAACGGTCCGCCAAGGGAAGAGCTCAGAAAGTGCAAACGTCCGGTCTTCTGGTGTTCGAAGTGAAGGGAAACGGCCCTGACACGCGTATCTGCTGCGTCAGAATCACACGTTCCAAAACGACCGCGTCGAGGACAGCCAACCCGGAGCTGATTCCGCAGCCTCAGCGCCTGATCAGGAGGCTCGGCCCCAGACCTGCGCCGTCAGCGACCCGAAATAGTTTGGAACTTGCCGCCTACTTCCCACCTTGGATCTGGGGTTAAGCGGTGCCTGTCGGAGAAGAGAAAATAAACTCCGAGACCGACGAGGGGGAGCGAAGTCTAAGACAATTGGATCTCGGAAGGAACTTAGCAAGAACGGCAGCTTTCTGCATTGTGTGCGTTGGGGGAAGCGGGGAAAGAAGTCCCGAACGTAACATCCTCTCAAGGCGACAACAGGGAAAGGAATGGGGTTTCGGAGACTCAGCACTGTTCACGGCGGGGCTGCTGTTTGGCCGTGGGATGGGGCCGCTGGTGCACGCCCATCCCAGGGACGCTCCACGTGACTCTCAAGTCGACGGCACGTGGGAAGGGAGTTCTCCCAGCACGCCGGGTGCTGGTTTTCATCCTGGGTGAACTGGCCGGGGAAAGGCACCCAGCAGTAGCACCTCCGGGAAGAGTCCCGGAGTCCGCAGACCGGCCCGCACCCCTGCGCCCCTGTATCTGCCTCGCGTAGAGGTCCATGCGTCACGAAGTTCGTTTTTAGCTCTGGACGGTCGCACACAACTTCTCCCGTGGGTCGTTCACAAGCTGTGGGTGTGACTTGGGGTGCTTCGAGACTGATCACGAGGATCCTGTGCCTGGGGCGCCCCCCTGCATCTGGGGCCACTAAAATGCACCCCTCCGATTTTGGAAAGAGCCCCCGGGGACCAGCGACGCCCCCTGATGAAAAGCACCCCCCCCTTCAACGCTTTCCCAGTCTGTCCGCACATCGGCTTGGAGCCATTCCAGAACTTCCCTGCACGGCCCTTTCTTTCTCCTTTATTTGTACGCTTTGGAAATACCCCTTGTTCACATTCTCGGCCTTCCCCTTCGCACCCGAGCCCTTCATCGACACCTGTGTTTACCTTCGTAAGGGCTCCTGTTTGCAAATGGGTCTTATTTTTAGTAACACACAGAGCTACATTCCTCAAGCGAGAAATGTGGTTGATATTTTCATTAGCCAACTTCATAAGCATGCAGTTGGAAGGCTCTGGGTAGAAAGCATTCAAGGAAATTCAGTGGACGAAAAGTTAATAATTATAAAGCATTAAGCTTGCACACTTCACCGTTTAATGGGAAATGGCGTTCAACAGATTCGTAAAAAGTTCTAGGGGCCTTGATCCATTATTTAATACTTCTCTGTGTCGGAGTTTCCAGGCTGTTAAATCATCGTGTTGGAAAAGTTCGACTTAATTTAAAGCATGAGCTGTTTGTGCTCCTGTTACCTAAAGCGTTTAACTGTCGGTAAGGATGAAGGAGTCCTCCTTCACCCAAGAAGCGGGGGGTTGTGGCACTCCTGGCTTGGGGCGACAGTGCGGCCAGGAAGGAAATCGCACAATGAACTTCTGATGGTATCAGGGCCGGATCAGATGCCTCCCAGCCTGGTTTCCAGCGCTGCTGGCCGATGCCAGCGTGCATTCATACTGCTGCCTCGTATAGCATTTCAGGGCGGAAAGACTTCGTCTGTGTCCCCGCAGAAGTGGTGTTGACAGGCCCTCTCAGCTGCCGCCAGCCTCAGAAGCCGTCCTAATACGAGGCTTGGGATGCAGGCACATTCCTCAGGAGCTTCCCCCTTTATTAGAAATCGTTATCTGCCCGATGACAGAAGCCGCCCCTTCTCCCAGGCCCTAAAGGAGGCTGAGCCGCGAGCTTTCTCGGGAGCAACCGCAGCTTGGGGGAGGTCATTTCAGTGACTGCTTAGTGAGCACGGCCCACGTGGCAGGCTGCGCGCAAAGCCCCGGAGACACAGATGTAGGGGCCCACCGTGCGTGTGAGGGCCCCCTCTGCCTGCTCCCCATCAAAGTATTTTCAGCCCTCGGTGGAAAGAGCAAGAGCCCCTTCCCACGTCATCGGGGGAGGGCCCGGGCGGAGCTGGGTAAGAAGGAGCCCCTGGGTGCACGCACAAACATAGCCACCTTCCCCTGGCGTGTAAGGAGGGGTGCGTCCGGAAAAAAGGGGGCGCTGACGATGACCCGGAAATCCGCGTGTTAGAGGCCACAGACGCACAGAGGTGTGATCGCGAGGCGGAAGGCGAGGAAGACGCTTGTCTGTTCTGCTAGACAGTCGCGTGTGTGATGGCCCAGGGAAAGCAAGTCAGGGACGTCCGCTGGAGTTCCGGCGTGTGGCTGCCCCCACGCCCGCCACCCGCAGCCCCACCGAGTGCCCTTGGGCTCCAACGGCGAGCTGGAAGGCGCGCGAGCCGACATCGATGCCCCAAACCTGTGCCAAGGACGAGCGGGACGGTGACGCATCTCAGTGCTCGCCTGGGACATGTGGCTTCTGTGTCATGCACGTCCCTTGTCCGCGGCCAGGCACTGGAGGTTAGGGACATGGGCGCTGACCAGCAGAAGGGGAAGGGTTAAGGGAAAGGTAACTGAGCAGGGAAGGAACTGTTAAAACACATACAAGGTCCTCGGCACAGGCAGGAAGGCATGCGACTGGCCGAGGGGTGGAGAGCAAGCGTGTCCGAACTGTTGGCCGGGGAGGGGAGGCCTGGAACGGGGCGGCTGCCCAACGGGAAGGACGGGGGATGAGGGACGAGCCTGGGGCCAGCGACATGCGGACGAGAAGAGGGTGTTCCCCACGCCCCCCACCCCTAGGACAGGGGGGCGGGGCCCGCAGGTGCCTGTGGCGGAAGGAGGGGAAACTTCGGCACCGCCGGCCTCGCTCAGCAGACGCGCGTTCCTGACCGCGTCGTGTCCCTCTCTCCAGCTGACAGGAGAAAGGCGTCTGCAGGTGGGGACACCACACAGCACGCGGTGCTCTGAACGCGGCCCCTGAGACCTACGGGGACGGGGACAGCAGCTGGGTGTCCCGGTCTCCTCTGCGAACCGCTGTGTCCCACCTGAGGCCTGGCGGGGCCTCGGCAACGCAAAGGCCCGCAGCGGTGGGAAGCGCGCCCCGCCCGGACCTGGTGCTCACGCCCCCCCCCCAGCCCTCCCCTGGCGCTCTCCTCTGGCACGTGGGCTTCAGGGCCACCCCCCCACCCCGGCCACGTCCCGATGACTGCGGCCGCTGCATCCTCTGTCCTTTTTCCTGAAGCAAGGCGTTCCGTGAAAAATCTCATGATTCAACTCATGGTGGCCTTGCTTCACACACGAGGTTTCGAGGTGACTTCCAGGCGTGCCTACCAAAGGCCTGCCCAGGACTCTCGCCCACTAGCTTCCCGCGATAGCTTTGGACAGCACGGTGGGAACAAGCAGCTGAAAGTCCAGGGAGCCCCCTTGGTCCCGGGGGCTCCCCTGCTCATGTCCACCGGTCTCCTCCGTGCCGGGGCCTTTTCTCCGGTTCTTCTCTTCACGCTGCTCGTGTTCTCTCTTTGAAGACTCTTCACCCCGCACCCCCCACCCCCCACTAAGAGCTGCCCTCTTCACGTGAGAATCCTCGGGTGTCCTCTGACTCCCCCAGCCCTTTCTCTGATGTCGCCACCGTGCTCACACCCGTGCCGCCTTGCCCGCCATCTCCCTGGAGGGAAGAGACCAGCCAGCAGGCGACCGCCAACTTGAAACGCATTTCTCTCCCCCTTTCTGTCTGTATGAAGCAAATAATTGCATAATGGCACAATCTCGAAAGCCAGGGAGGTATTTCCAAAATAAACACTTGCCTTGCCAGAAAGTATCCGTGAAGCTATGTCAAGAGCGGCAAGAGCGCAGCTGCCCCCCTCGTCGCGAGCCAGCCGTCCGGCGGAGTGGCTCTCGCGTTCTTCCCCCAGCCCCTCCGGCGGAGGCTTGTGCTTCTCTGGGGGGGGGGGCACGAGGGGGGGCGTGATGGGCTCCCCAGCGCCCCCTGACCATGCCCAGTCAGTCCAGCAGAAACACTGCCCGCCAGCAAGACGACTTTGGGAGCTGACACGGACCCAAGTCCAATGCTGTGCAGTGCCTTGCGAGTCCGTGTTCACAGTGGGGGCCTGAAAGAACCGCAGGGGCTGAAAGAACAGGATGGGGAAAGCAGAAGGCGCAGGGCACCGATACCCCAGCCTGTCTTCGGTCCACACGGACAGTGCCCATGCCCGAGCGCACGCCTGCACAGTGCCCACGGCGGGGAAAGCGGCACAGACGGAAGGCAGAGGAGTGGTGGCCCCAGGCACGGAGGGGCCCGGGGGCCCTCGGGGGAAAGGGAAGGGATGCCCGGTTTCTTTCCGAGGGGATAAGAATACGCTCACGTGGCGTCTGGGCATGACGGTGCACACCTGTGAGACGGCACCGAACTGCCACTTCCAGGGGGTGAGTCTTCCGCTCTGTGCGAGACCTCAGAGCTAGTCTGAAAATGAGTCAGGTACGGTACTCCTTCCCTCTCGTTCCTGGCAATTTTGTACGCTGCATCATGCACTCTGGATTTATCTGTTCATTCACTCATTCATTCATTCAGCACACACCCTGCCAGGCAAGGGCACGATGGTGCAGCTGCACCCAGGAATTGCCCGCACAGCCTCTGACACGCAGGTCAGCACGCGCCTCTTCTTGTATTGGGGCAGGTCCATTGGCTGCCTCTGCTCAGCTCCGCGGTGTGTAGGTTTATTTTTTAAAAGATTTTATTTATTTATTTTTAGAGAGAGGGAAAGGCGGGGAAGAGAGGGAGAGAAACATGCATGCGTGGTTGCCTCTTGGGCGCCCCCTACTGGGGACCGGGCCCGCAACCCAGGCATGTGCCCTGACGGGGCATTGAACCGGGAACCCTCTGCTTTGCAGTCGGGCGCTCAGTCCACTGAGCCACACCCGCCAGGGCCGCAGTGCGTACGTCTAAATGGTACGTTCACACTGCTTACATGCTCCTCGGGCAGGAAGTGTCTGGACGTCTACCGAGTACATCTCCGCTCCTGGTTTGTGCTACTCATACATGGAAATGCTCACTCCTACCCGACGGCCGCACTCCCCCCCCCCAGTGTTGCCTAGCTCCTTCTTTCTCTCGCGGGCTCGTCCTCTGTGTCCCTTCCCCATTTTCCACACACCCTGACTCGGACACCACAAGTGTACTCGTTTGGAATTCGGTTTCTGTTGTTCATTCCCGTCTTTTAAAAAAATGTCAGTGTTCTCGACTGTCCTCATTTGAGGGCGCACGGAAGCCACCGTGTGGGTCCATGAGGAAGTGGCGGTGGGTGGGGAGGTCTGCTGGCTCCCGGGACAAACCAGGGCGAGCCTGTCCTTAGCGTGGCCACCTCTGCATGCTCACAATGGCCCAGCCGTGGGGGCCGAGGCTGTCCCTTTATAATCCAGGGGGTCCTGAGCGCACCGACAAAGTAAAAGGCATTAACGTAAAGCTGCTGTGGCTAGAAGGACCTGGGAGGAAGTCAGCAAGAAGGCCGAATGCGATGCAGAACGCAGGGCCTCAGACGCAGCCCTGTGGAGCGTAACCACCCACTGCCCGCACGGAAAACACGCGTGTGTTGCAACGTTCACCGAAGGCACACGGATTCTTGTCACAGAACTCAGCTTTTATTATCCTCGATACATTTTTCCGTGGCGTTTGTAAATCTGGATTCTCAGAAAATCCTCTTTAAATTGTCCTAAAGAGAATTCGTTTTTTTTAAAAAAGAACTTCTCTAGCAGTTGGAAGCACGATTTTAATGCTCAGAAGGACAAGCCAAGAAGACTTCTTGGACAGCTCGGAAGAAGTGAATAATCTCTCAGAAGTACACAGCCTCCCAAGACTAAGTCATGTAGAAACACAAATACCATTCAGCCGTCAAACAGGAAATCCTGCTGTTTGTGACAAAGGGGGGGAGCGTGAGGGCACGATGCTCAGTAACTCAGAGGGTGACAGTAACTCGGAGGGTGGCGGTGAAGTGCTCCGTAGCACGGCTTGTACGTGCAATCGACAAACAAGAGCTGACCCCATGATAACAGACCGCAGAAACCCTGCTGGCAGGGGGTGAGGGGAGGAGAACGAGGAACACGTTGGTGAGCGGGTGCAATCGCTCCGTGATGAGGTAAGGTGCGAGGGTCTCATGTCTGACGAGCTGACGACAGCTGGCACCACTGTAGTGCATGATGAACTTGCTGGCCTGGAACTTACGTGGTCACTCTCTCTCTCACACACACACACACACACGCACACCTCTGTGTGAGGGGAGGATGTGGTTACTGACTCCATGGGGGAATCCGTCCACACTGTGTACGTACATCAAATCATCACACTGTAGCCTTTCCATGCCTTCCCCTTTCTGGGTCTCTTACACCTCAGAAAGGCTGAGAAAAAAGAGCCAAGGGGAAGCACCCCGAAGGAGGTGGCCTTCACAAGCCACGGTGGCCGTGCCTGACACACACGACTCTGGAGTCCAGTCACCCGGTGAACTTGCAGAAGGCAGCCAGGAGAGCAAGGGAACGGCAAAGCCTGCCTCCGGCACGGGCGCCCAGGGCGGACCGCAGGGCTGGGGCGAGGCCTCGGGCTGCCGGGTGCAAAGGGAACAGAGCCACCGCGCCCGACGTCCGCAGACGCCCGACTGGCCGACTGCTTCGCGGGGTGCGCGTCAGACAGCCCTGCGGAGACAGACAGAATTATACTGGAGGAGGCGCTGGAACCAGAGTCGGCAACAGGCGGGCCTCCGCCCAGTCTGGGGACCGCAGGCTTCCGGGAGGAGCTCGTCCGCTCCTCCCCGGGTTTTGGCCGGCGGGTGCAGACTCCGAGTTGCATTCCGAGGCTGAGGACGGCCAGCTCTCTTCCCGCTCCAAGGGGAAACTCAAGTTGGCAACAGGATGCGAACCCGAGGACTGTCCAAGAGCGCAGGCTCCAAGGCTTCAGGCGGAGGATTACGGGCCCAAATCCCGCGAGGTGCTGCGGCGGAGGCACTGGCCAAGGGAGGCATTGGCCAAGGCGTTTCCCTCTCCCTCTGGCCCCAGACAGGTCTCCACGCCTGTCAACAGGCCAGCTGGGGCTGCAGGGACCCCAGCAGGGGCGAGGACGCTGTCACGCAGCAGGGCGCCCCTCGCGCGTGTTCCCCTCGGGACTCAGGATTCGGCAACACCCAGCACGGCTCCACGTGCCCGTGGCGCGTTGGTTTTTGTAACAACAACAACAACAATACTGAGAACAGACTCCCGAAAAAGAAGCCACGATTTTCCTGTTGGGATGCCCCTTAAACAAGTCGAGCTAAAAATCAGAATCTGATGCTCGAAAGCAAAAGTCCCAACTATATATTCTTCTAAAGTAAAGGCACAAGATCCGCTGCTAGGCAATAGTGTCATAAACCAGCACGCTTGTTGTCACCCTGTGGGAAATACGTTTTTGGAACATTGAGTCAAGAAGCTTGCAGCAGAAGAGCGCAGGGCGACGTCCTGAGCGCGGGGCGGAGCCTGGATTTTCTGTTGTGCGACAGTGCCCCCTGCAGGCACCAGTGAGCTGCTTCCCCTCACAGCACACCTGCAGCAAGCTGGTTTTCTCAGGTCCGTTACACCTGCTTACTGATCAAGCAGCACACAGAAGTGGGTTAGGAGAGTTCATCTGGAAATCGCAGCACGAATTTAGATGGCGTACCATGCACACGAATACATCTTTAGTTTCTTTTCAAGAAGAAAATATTACAGCCCATTATAAAAACTTCCACGCAGGGAAGCTGTGCACCAATCTCATGCGTAGTGGAGAGACAGAAATCACCTGTAAAGCACTAACTCTACAAGTGAAGGCTCGCCACGGCCTGCGACTTCTGTGCTCTGGGCAATGGAAAAGGGGGCCCCAGGCAGAGGGCTTATCGAAATGCGTGCGGGTGTCTCTGCCCACCTGTTCTTGCTTTTAAACGATAACATAACTTCCGGTACGTTATCAGTGAATCACGCACACGGTCTATTTGTTTTAGATACATAATTCCACAGACCTACTTATTCTTGGTAAGTATAATGCGAATTCTGGAAGGGAAGGTGGTACAAGACAAGCTGATAATAAAAGAGGAACCACCCACCACCACAGGTTAAACACCACTTTCACCACCCGCCGGGCTCCCTGGAGGCCGAGGGTCGGGGCACGCGGGAGGACGGCGTTCGCTGCGGGCCCAGGCGGTGCAGAGCAGGGGGAGCACCGAGGGTGTGGTGGCGGGAAACCCTGGGCCACACTGCGGCCCCCGCAGAGCCCGGGCGACCCCAGGGGCCCCGGAGCGTGGACGCCTTCCCGGATGTCCTGTGTTGGGCTGCCCCGCCCTCCCTGCACAACAGCACGCCCGCTTCCGAGGGTCATTTCGTGCCTGCTGGAAACAAGTCCCCAAAGTGCCCGTAGAGCAGCACCCGTAGCCTTCGGTGTAGAGGAATTCTTTCTTGCTCCCCGGAAACCGGGCCCTGCCTCTGGGGACCGGCCGCTCCAGTCCTGCAGAGCTCAGGTTCAGGGGCGGGAAGCATGAGGTCCCACCAGGGACAGCAGGCGCTGTGGGAGCGTGGGGCCTTCCTGCCCTGCCCTCGGGCTCCAGGACACCTGGCGTCCTCTCCGTGGAGACGGACCGCGTCCACTCTGCCTGCACGCAGACCCCACGCTCTGAAGGTGGCGTCCCGTGTTCCCACCGCCCAGACGGCCGCCCGACTTGGCCGCTCGCTCATCTTGTCCTTCGACGGCTGCACCGGGCAGCGTCCATCGGAGCGGGACTCAGCGTTCAGCGTCTCCTTCCCGGGCGCAGCTCTGCGCAGATCCCTGCCCTCCTGACCCCGCGTTCTGCCTTTGCTCCAAGAATCCGGGGCGCGCCAGGAGGTTGTGCAATTCCGCGCGCCCAGCAGCAGGGGGCGCACGCCACCAAGGAGTCCTCGGAGAGGCTGGCCTAGGTTTCTCAGGACGGGGCACCATCGCTGTTGAATAAAAAGAGCATCCCCGAGTCCGTATAGTAGCAGCTCAAACACGCCTTTTTCTATCGGAGGCTGGCGGGCAGAGAGGAGGAGATGAACGCCATGACCTTTCATTACCCTCACCTGCACGGCCATCGGGAAAAATCAATGTGCCCCCTAATGCGGGGAAGAGCTCTCCGAAGGTCCGTGGCTCCGCAGTGAGGGCCAAGCACCTTTTCCCGACAGAAGCACCGCCCGCCCGCCCGCCTCTGTGTAGGTCTGACAGCTTCCACTTCCACACGCTGTGTGTTCTCGGGTGGTTTGCCGGCGTCCTACACCTCGGTGACACAGCAGCCTGCTGCACGCCCCCCCCCAAAAAAAAAAAAAAAAAAACTGCGACTGTGCACGGGCACCTGGGGTTGGCAGGGGTCGGTGGCCACCCTGCAGCCCACCGGTGGATTCTGGAAGGTTCCATGGACTTGAGCTTCCCAAATAGAGCACGCACCCCGACTGGATGCAGAAGATGCTGCCAAGCCTGGTCCCAGCACATATGACCAGCAGGACCTCACGCCCAGGCAGGGTGTCGGTGGCCTGCGGTCGGCTGCGGGGTGGCTGTTGTTACACCATGGAACTCTTCCTTCCGTAGCGTTGTTTCGGAGCCTCACAGCAGAAGAGAAAGCAGGACACCTCTGCCTACAGCTAGGAGCTCGCTGAAAAAAAAAAAAAGAATTTCATTAATAATAGTGCTGTTCGCCTTACACTTATCACTACGATTTTCTACAAACAGCTGTCTTTCCCCAATCTCTTCCATGCTTACTGAGTGGGCCGATCAATTCTCAAGAGTCACACCATTGTCATGAAATGACTGAAGTCTTTTGAAGTGGTGACTGGGGGGTGCCCCACCTGAGACGGCCGGGTCCTCCGGAGCAGAGGAGAAGTCCCGGCGTTTCTGTGAGCCAGCGCAGACTGGCTCACATCCGGGGGAAGAGGGACGATGCTTCCTTGAGGCTCTGTGTCCTGGGAATGGCTGCTTTATCTCTGAGAGTTTTTTTTTTTTTTTTTTTAAGATTTTACTTATTCACTTTTAGAGAGAAGAGAACGGAGGGAGAAAGAGAAGGAGAGAAACATCAATGTGTGTGGTTGCCTCTTCCACGCCCCCCACTGGGGACCTGGCCTGCAACCCAGGCCTGCGCCCTGACCAGGAATTGAACCGGCGACCCTTCAGTTCACAGGCTGGTGCTCAGTCCACTGAGCTACACCAGCCAGGGCTCAGTGTTTCTCCCCAAAGTGTCCTCCGAACGGTGGGTGGGCCAGGAACTGCGTGGCGCTCCAGCACGGCCACCAACTGCCAAAGGCTCCCTCCCTCCCTTTAACCTCGGAGACTTTGAACGCATCTCAGCCCTTCCTCCCCACCCTGTTCTGTGCCTAACCCTCGCCCCCAGCCCACCGAGCATGGAGCTGCCTGTTGGAGCCGGTGACGCTGGCTGAGGCTTCCTGGCCTGTCTGGGTGGGGTCTCGGCCCCCACGTCCACCGCGCCCACAGGTGCAGTCCATGTGGATGTACAGGGCACAGCCTCGCTGCCCTTCGCCCGAAGCCCCATCACCGCTCCTCTGACACCGCCTTCCCGATACTCTGCACGCCGTGGGAGCTCACTCAGCGTTGCGCGAGACCGCCTTCTTTCCTTCCCAAATGGGATTCCTCCCTGGATATACTTCTGTGAATTTCAAAAGAGGTGGTGAATAGTCAATGATTCCTTAGGAAATAGCACAGAACGTTGGGAGAAAAGCAGCCAACAGAGTACCGATTTGGCTGCAATGTCTTGGTATCCAAGGACACAATGGATCATTTTTAAAAAGAGTTCTAGCCTCCATTATTCATTAAACTTAGGGAAGCCGTAGACATTATTGTCTTGCTATCCCACGGAGAATGACACTTAGCTTTACCACTCCGGGAATGAGACCTACTGTGCGAGGAGTCCTTAATCTCTGACCCATAGAGTTCTAAAACAAGAATGTACGTATACTGCTATTTAAAGCCAGGGCTATAGACTTTTATGCCGTCTCTCCGTGGGCGTTAAACTCTGCAGCGGACCACACTCCCAACCCCACATTCCGTCTGGGAGGCTCAGCACCGCAACCCAGTGCAAGGCTGGCTGGCAGCGGCACCAATTTATGGCATTGGGCTGAAGGTCCTCCGTGGAAATGAACTTGCTGAAGACAGAGAGTCAGGTGGTCAACCCAGGACTGGAAGCCCAGAGTCCTAAATCTTACGCTCCTCCACACGGCCCTATAAAACTAACTGATGAAGAATTTCTCCCGAGGAAACACAAGAGACCAAATTATCTTGTCATGGTCAACACTGTGTTATAATATTCAGGGACATGAAACAGCTGTTTGAATTAACTACCTCACGCGGCCTGGTTCACATATGTCTTATGCTGAAAACACAACCACTGATGTAATAGTTTGATATTGGGTTCCATGTGCAACCTCTCTTACAACCAGTTCTCAGGGTTTTAGGAAATTGTTTTTAAATGTGTTGATTTCACAGAGAGAAGGAGGGAGGGAAGGAGGGAGGGAAAGAGGGAGGGGGAACAGGAGTTTATTGTTCCACTGATTGATGCATCATTGGTGGAGTCTGGCCCGTGCCCTGACGGGGGATCGAACCCACAACCCTGGTGCAGCAGGAGGATGCTGTAACCCACTGGGCTGCCCGGCCAGGGCACACGCAGCCACCAGTTTCGCCGTGCTTGCTCTCGACTGGGACTTCAGAAATCTGCGGGGTCCAGCGGGAGGACCACCTGCCTGAGTGCGGCTGGTAGGGTAGCAACACGGGTGTTCTAACGCAGAGTTTTAATTTGGAGATTCTACCTAAAATGCCCTAGGGTGTGCTTGAGCGTGCTCGTGTCACGTCACAGAATTGCATGCGTCTGATTTGTCACGAAAGGTCCTGCAATGAAGGGCGTGATTTGTGCCGCACCTGCAGCCTGCTGGCACCTGCCTGACGAACTAGAGGTGCGCAGCTGGGGCTGGCGGGATGCCGCTCCTTGGCTATTTCAGGGCCGGGCGCACCCTCTCAACAGCCCCAGTAGGACCGTGGATGGGTCGTGCTCTCGCGTGGCTTGAGGCGGAGAGCAGGCTGTCCTGCAAGGTCCCTCTGAAGTCCTGCGTCAGCAGCATGGGGTCTGGAGACAAGGGACCGAAGTGGAGGAGCCGGTGTAAATTCTGTCCTTGCGTCCTGGAGGCTGGGAGAGGTGAGCATCTGCCCTAATGGGCAGAATTGACAACTGGTGACTGCGCAGTCCCGGCCCAGCAACGCTGACAAGACCCAGGTCCCCCTGTGGGTCCTTCCCTCCCAGGAGCCACGCGTTCCCTGTGAGTGCCACTGCTGGGCGTCGTGCAGGACGTGTCCTCCCACACGGTGAAGGGCACAGGTGCGTCCCTGGCCACGTGCTCTGCCCGTCTCTTTAATGAAAGCTTCCCGGGTTCCCCGAATGCCGCATTGCCGCTTTCCCCAGGGCAGACACCAAAAAGCCCTGGTTACACACGGCCCCGCATCGTGGGGTGACATGCAGTCCTGTCCCCAAACCAGCCACAAGTGACGGCAGGACCCCTCCGGTAGCTTCGTGCCCTTCGGTTCCTTCGGTTCCGCCTCACCTGCACGCAGGTGCTACTTCCCAGGAATTCAAGGTGCAGCCCAACCACCCATCTCTGCCGCACGTACAGGTATGCACACCCACAGAACGGTGGGTTAAACATGTGCGTGTGTGCGCTTACGTGTGTGTTTACAGGGACGTCCCATCTCCTTGCTGCCAAGCACGGAATTCTCAAAGCCGCCTCTGCTTGCCCTGGGAGAAGGGGAAGACAAGCACACAGACATCGGGATCAGAGAAAAGAAAGCTCACCGTGAACTGGCGAACTCGGGGAGGAAGACTCCTGGCAGGCACCCGCCCATCTGCCCGGTGCTGCTCCTGTCCTCCCGGCTCTGTGACATGACAGATGACTGTGTTCCACAACCACCTTGCCAAGTCTGCCGGGTGCACTTCCCGAACAAGCGGCGCAGAAGACCTGCGCTCGTGAGAAACGGCCTCGTGAGGACGCAGGTCCTGGTCAGCGCACAGGGCGATCTTTCCGCAGAGAAAACGAAAACCGCGAGGTGCTCAGCTCCATCTCCATGGCGTTGGGGTCACGAGTGTTTCAGCCGCAAAGACGGAACTTCCTGTGGGAAAGAACCTGAGGACTTTTTTTCAAATCAAAAAGGACTCCGAGACTGGGCTTTCATGAGCACGGCGGGCGGGGTAGAGCCATTAGAACGCGGATCGAGCCGCGCAAAACCGGATGTGGAAAAGCCCCCCCAACCTCCCTCCGCCTTGCAGGCAGGTGCCGCACGGAGCGGAGTCTCTCCGAGCGCCGCTGAGTCAGGGAAAGAGCCTCAGTCATAAGAAACGTCTGGTGGCCGTACGTCAGGTGACGTTTCCTCTTCGGCCCGAGCATCCCAGTTGGCCGGCCGCCTGTGCCCTCTCCGAGGACAGCATTCGGGACTCGCCACTCCCGCTCCTCCTCAGTGTGTGATCAGGGCGTGTGTCATCCACCGCGTGTTCATCTGAGCCTCGCGGAGCCGGGCGGGCAGGCGGGCGGCGGTGCGGCGCGGTCATTAGACGCAGAATCCGCTGTTGCCACCTGACACCTTCCTGCTCTCCAGGCGATCCTGTCCTGGGGCTCCCAGGGGCCCGCGGCACCCTTCTCCAGGCGCACGGGGTGGGGGCTCTTCCTGCTCATTCCCCAACCTTCCCCGGGGACCAGAGCACACAGTTGTGAGGTCTTCCCGGTCAGAGCACGGCCGGGAGCCCCTCCCCACGTTCCCGCAGCCCTGCTGAGGGCCGTGGGCGGTCGTGCCCTCTTCCACCGAGAAACGACGTCACCGATATTCTGAGCAAATGTCTCATCGCGGAACTCTATGATGTCATGCTTTGTTTCTAAGCAAGCATTTATTTACAAAGTTCCCAGGCATCGTATGACTGACCGGCCTGTCTTTCCAACGGAGCAGCTACTATACGGGGTTTAAGGGGAAAATCATGTGATTATAGACCGTGTTCTACTCATGCCATCTGTGTTTTGCAAATTCAATGTGTTATGCCACATTAGCTTAGAGACATGAATATCTTACCAATGCCAGTTCTGTAAATTGCAAGAAAAATGAATTAGAATTCTAGAGCGTACTCACGTCCAAGGAACGGAATTTCTTGAGGATATATTTCTCATCCAAAGAGAGAACAGATATTCTAAATGACTGCATTTCCATTTTAACCATATAATTTCCTGGTCGTTTTAATAATTCCTATTTTTCAACATACTTTAAAACTTGAAAGTAATGGAAAACTTCACGTAAATGTTAAAACTCTTTGAAAATGTTAGCTTGATCTAGTAACCTGGATGTTTTTGACATTAATATTATTGTGCTTAAGGATAATAACAGAAACAGTTACCATACAACAAACATCACTGCCGTGTTCTTTGCACATATGACCTCATTTGGCCTCAGAAACATTTAAACGTTTAAGTATCATCATTATCCCCTTGTATGAATAAACAAGCATTTTACAATTACTTTGATCTGGTGAACTGAATGTTTTCAGGTTACTATGGCTACAGTTCAGGGTAATAACAATGCAACAGTTAACCAGTTCTCAGCGTGTGACACACCGGATCCCACGTTCCTGACTTATGCTAACTCATCTAGCCTCCTACACGTTCTATGATTTAGAATTAGTATCCATGGTGTCTGCATGAAGGAACTGAGAAACAGGGAGGTGAAGTTACCTGCCCAGCATCACACAGCTGTAACTGGTAGAGGCTGGATTTGAACCCATAAATACAAGTGCTGATTTAGGAGAAGTCACATCCGTTAAACTTCCAGCCTGTGAGTTTGTGCTAGCGTGTAACACATCAACGACTACGCAAACTGAGGGTTTTAAATCAGACTGGTTTGACTTAAACCCAGGTATGTGAACTTTAAAACCCAAACACATATGGTCCTTGTCCAAGCACTCACCCGAAATATCCGAGGCCTGTTCCGCCTCTCGTGCTTGGACGAGTCTCCCGTCACTGAGGGGCTCCTGGAAGTGAGAGCAGGAACTAGTGGCCGCACGAGGAAAGCAGGGCCCGCCTCCCACCCACCTGGGTCCAGGCCGGAAGGACAACCGCCCAGGTGTGCCGCGGTGCTCGCGCCAGCCCGCCTGTAGCCAATGACCGATAACCATGCGCGGAGCCCCCGCCGCAAGCTGCTCCCTCGGCGAAACCGTGGGGTTCGCAGAAGCGAAGGACGACTCTCCTGCCCCCCTGAGCCGGCAGGGGCCCACGGTCCCAACAGCAGCCTGGAGGAGAAGAAACCCACGGGCATGTCATGAGTTCTGGTCGCCTCTCTACTGAGTCCTCGATGGAATTCGACAAGCCTCTGAGGACGATGCTGAGAGAGCTGGCTGCCCTCTGTGACCAGCCGGCCAACCCGTCCCCAGGCCCAGGAACTCCACTGACCGGTGCCCAGCGTGGGTATCATGCTGTTCATGTAATGCGCACCTCCGTTTTGGGGCCAGACTTCCAGGGAAGGAAAATCTTTTGTTTTATTTTTAATTCCATTACTTCTGGATTTATGTGTGGATGTATTTATTTTTAGAAACAAAACTGGTGATCGTATTCCAGGGTATTATGTTTGCATACGTACAGGACAGCCTTCCTGCTTTCTGGAGGGACCCTTTTCACACACAAGCATAAATAAAGGAATTAAAAACATTTATACAGATACGGAGTTAGCATCACCAGTGTATCATGCGCATCCTTATTTTTCCCCTCGAGAATCTGGGCAAAAAAGCAGGCGTTATACATGGCGAAATACGGCAGGGCGAAAGCATGAGTTCTGACAGGTGCGCCAAAGCCTGTCCTCCCTCCACAGGCGTCCTTGCTGTTCGCCCATTTGCACTTGTGGCCCTGAGGCTCGGGGCAGGTCCTGGTGTGTACGTTTATTGGGACACCCTTTCTGACAGCCTGGGTGTCGTACACGACGGGCCGGACGATGTCACTGGGGCAGCGAGACAGCCTGCCCCGTAATCAGAGGTCAGTCCTGAACATCATCTTCGTTCTCAAGCGGGCGCTATCCGGGGCTGCAGTGACGTGCGTGACTCAGGCAGGTGTCTGCGGCAGGCCGCCCGGCGAGGCCCCGCTCTGAGAAACACGTCCCCTGCCGCAGCTACCTCTTCCCGCGGGCGAGCACCAACCAGCACAGGGCGGGCGCTGTCCCGAAGGACGCACCTGCGGGCAACCGGAAGGTCCGACACGCCCCCGGGATTCCCCACGCAGGCACGAAGAGGGTGTGTTCGGTGCCGACCGCAGGGGCTGCGTGACTCGGCAGAGCTGGGCCCGAGAAGGGAGCGGGGCTTCGCGGAGCACAAAACCGCACTAAGGCCTTCCAGCAAAAATAAATAGGGAATCAAAAATGGAGTTTGTTTTAAGATGGAAAAAAAAAAAAACCCAAAACAACATGTGCCCTAGTACAGTCCTTATCATATGTTAAACACTCAGTAAGGTTAATACAAAGAGTTGGAGAAAATATAAGGGACAAAGGATGAGGGATACGGTTTCTTGGCAGTTAAGACCCTGCTCGGCGAAACGATGCCTTTCCTTTCTTACCTCCCGATGGCAATCGATGCTGTTTTTACGACGGCCTGCTTTAGGGCGGCTTCCCGGAATAGCGTGGGTCGGGGAGACTCACTGAGGGGGTTGGGGAGACTCACCGCGGTGACCAGCAAATGCTGAGAGCGGAGCTTTGAAATTATTTCGAGGACAACCAACCAGGGCACCCGAGGCCCCTCGGGACAGGTCAAGGGCATAGCTGTTTCGCACGGAAGTGTACAGGGCGGGGAACACGCAGCGTCTTTTTCCCAGGCTTTTAAAAATACGTACGACTTTGTAACGCATTTGGCACTGCCCCCTGCTACCAGGGTCTGACCCCCCCCTTTTCCTGTGGAAGGTACTTTTGAAGCATGAACATTTGGAAAGGCCGTCTGCTCTAGCTCTCCAGGGTGCAGAACAGGAACGGCAATCGCGGTGATGCAGCAACTCTAACACAGTGATAGGAACCCAGAGGATCTTGACCGTCTTCATTTCTTCAGCTCCGTGTACGATATTTTGTATTCGGAACCTTGCCCATGTTGGATCGAAGTGAGGCTGATAAGCCCAACACTTTAAAATTGTTTCTCTCGAACGCAGATGACTTCATATTGAGCTTCTACCCCATGTGAGGAAGACCCGTAGATTAGTATATATTCTCAAATGTATCCAGTCATAAATTACCCTTCTTAAGGGCGTTTCTTTTTGTTTTCATATATTATCAAAGTGTTTTATGTACATGTGTGCATGTATATATATATATTCCTCCATTTAGAAAGGACTCACCAGTGTTAAACCTTTAAGTCAGGGGAGTCACACCCCTTTTCCCCAAGGTTCACATCAGCCTCGCGGTTGCCCTCAAAGGGCCGAATGTAATTTAGGGCTGTATACATGTAACTGCTCCTTAACTAGGGACCAGGCGCTCGGCACTGCCGCCAGGTAGGATCACGGTGCCGGGCCGGATAAAACCAGGTGCAGGGCGGATTCGGCCCGCGGGCCTGGTGTTTGCCACCTGAGCTTCATTCTTCTAGCCTATTTCTGATAGACAGGAAACACGTGCCACGGGAAAAGCAGTTACCTGTGCTCGTGAGAACGGTTTTGCTTGCAAGATGTAAAACCTCCGTTCTAAGGAGCTCAAGAAGACGGGGTGGGTGCGGTGAGGAAGAGAGTCAGGGGTGGTCCGGGCTTCATCCACAGGCTCAGGAAATGCCAGCACTCCTGGGACCTCGGCCTGACCCCCCCACCCCTCCCCACCTGCCTCCTTCCCCCTCTCCCTCTGTACGGCCTTTAGTTTCCGCGTGGCTCCCTGCACGGTGGCCTTCGTGGAGAACAGCCTGCGCTCTGCGCTGAGACGGGAAGGGACGCGGCCTCTTTCTCCGGATGTGCGGAGGGCAAGTTCCACCAGAGGACGGCAGTGGCAACCCGTGGACCCCACGGCGCTCCCCGAACCGGCAACGGCCCCGCCGGGCCCAGAGGCACGCCGACCGCCCGCCCTGGGACCTCCATGTCCCGTGGAAACAGCCCGGGCGTGCCCCGTGTGCTGGCCACATTCCCCTGCAATCAACCTGCAGGCCTCCGGTGTCTCCAGGTCACCGGATCGGCAGGCAAGGTTCCGAGAGGCGGGGACAGGGAGGGGGCTGAGGGTGCTGCCTCCTGGGAAATGACTGCACGTCCCACAGCAGCCTGGGTGTGTGTGAAGAGGCCGAGGTTGGGAAACAAAATCACACCCTCGGGGGAGCCGCCTGGAAGAGGACCGCAGGCAGCGATTCTGCAGTCAGGTCCTGGCTTTGGGCCAAGGGGCGCCAACGTGGGATACGTGGGAAAACCTCGTGGGAAGAAGCGGGGGCAGGAGAAGGGGCGAGAGGCGTGGGCGCCGTGGTGCAATGCCGGGCGCTCTCCTAGCTGCGTCCAGAGCTAAGGCGTTCCTGCTCTCTAGCTCCGTGCGCGCATGCAGCGCCGCGGTGCACGGCTTTGCCACGGCACGTGCTCACGCCTCTCGCGTGACCTGTCTGCTACCTGCCTGCCCGCCCACCGGACGCCATCCTGCACAAAGAGGAATTGAATTCGTGTCACTTCTGTCCGCCCTGTAACAGGAGAGGGTTTGCGAGGCAAGGGATACGGCATAAACGTTTGATAGATGGCTACATAAACCAACCGCTCCAAAACTAAATTACTAAAGAAAACAGACAGTCAAAACCAGGCAAATACATGACGGGAGAATGTTCTTGTAGGGCAATTAAATTCTTGTACACTTGCGTTCCAAGAGTAATTTACTTAAATCCAACATTCAAAATAAATATTTATTGATTATGTACTATACTCCCAGTGCTGTTCTTGGTGCTGAGATTCCGAAGACAAATGTGAATGAGTTCAATATTCTTCCCTACCTCAGGGAGCTGCAGCTTTTAACCAGTGGCATGAAAACACACGGAGCAGAAGGGGAAACAAGGAGAGAGTTTAAAAGACCACGGGGCGCTCTGAAGTGCTGCCATGCGAGTTACGTTCAATGAGCTCTCACTCACCAGCAAGTGTGGTGGGAACGGGCGAACGTGTCTGTCCTGGACGTGCAGGATGCTATGGCCGTGGTGTTCGTCCAGGCTGCCCGGTGACACGCGCTCGTCTTCTCCACCAGCCGACCCACAGCACCCGAAGGCAGGACGAAATCCCTCCGCCCGCACCACCCCAGCTTCTGGCTCTGCAGGCTTGCTTCGCCTCCAACTCTGGATGCCACATCACTTTAAACCCCCCCACCCCAGGAGTTAGACCAAGGGTGCAAACTTTAGTAGGCATAGCAGACTCTGGAGATGCTCTTAAAAATGCAGATTCTGCTTCGGAACTAAGCGGAGGCTTGGGAGTCTTCCTTTGTCATAGGCTTCCTCCGTGGGAAGACCACACTCTCCCCATTCGGGGATGAAGAAATAAAACGCTTGTCCTTCTGAGCTTCCGTGATGTACACGCCCACGGCCCTTCGCCAAATTCTAGGGTTACTGAAGAGTTTGTAATGCCTTCGGGATCAGCTATCTCAGGGGCTCTTTATGGAAATGAAAAACAAAATTGCCGCATAACCGGGCCCTTGCCTGCGGTGCTGTAGGCCAGAGGCCAGGAGGCTGGCGCCCTAGACAGGGGAGAAGGAAAAAGCCCCAGGTAAAGAGTATTTGGGGAGAGCCCCCTTCCTGTGTTGCTCAAGACAAGAGACAGCCTTGTATTGTCCAGATTCTCTTCTGTAGCTTCAGGGAGAACTAAGTCTGTCCTTTCAAAAGGGGACCTGGACAAAGACAATGAAACAGAGAACAGGCTGACAGTGGCCAGAGGGCAGAGGGGAGGGAATTTCAGGGGAAGAGGGGAAGGCTTTACACAAATATAAAGGGCACATGGACAAAAACTAGGAGGGGTGGAAATGGGAGGGAGGTGGGGAGGGCTGGGTAGGTGGGCTGGGAAGGGAGTAAAGGACAGAAAACTGTACTTGAACAACAATTAAAATTAAAAAGAGAAAAGAAAAAAGGGGGGGGCGGCCTGGAGAACCTTCAATCACAAAGCCTGAGATTCCTGCGGGCGTGCTTATTAGCGTCGCCCAGGGAATGCACTGTTTATGGAGACAATGGGTCAGAGCCCCCCGAACTGGGGTGGGCGCATCAGCAGGCTTGGCCACCACGGAAAGCTGCATCTGGAGTCTGCCCAGAGCCCGCAGTGCCACCGGGCTGTGGATGCAGGGGCACGCTACCTGCGGGAGCTGCAGCCCGACTCACATCTTACCACCCCTTTTGGCGGCTGAGTCACCAGGGAAGCTCAGAGAGGTCCCGCCACCCGCCCACGGCTGACTCGGGACGTGAACGCTACCCACAGCCGCAGCCCGGCCTTTCCAGGAACGCTTCGGTAAAAATCACCGGTAGGCCCTAAAAAGGGGGCACGGCACCTAGCAACACGACCCAGTCCCTGCAGCCCGCCCTCCGAGACGGCGGGGCCGCCCTAGGGGCGGGGAAAAGGAGCAACCACTTCCGGGAAACAGCCGCGAAGAGAAACAAGCACTTCCGGGGCGCCGGAAGCGAGGGTCGTTCAGGGTCACCGGACTCGCACCTGCGGGCCGGCCCGCAGGTGGCGCTAAGCCGCCGAAGGGACTAAAATGCATCCCCTGGTGTCCAAAAAATTCAGAGCTCCGGACTAGAATCTTGACTGTTACCCGCAGTCAGTGAAGCCCCGCGGTCTAGCGGCGCAATGCGCGCCGCCATGATGAGTCCAGCCCCTTAAATAGCGCAGGCGGGGCCTCGCGGACGCCCGCGTCGGCGTGAGGGCGTTTCCAGCCTGCGCGGTAGGCGGGCCCCAAGGCCCCGGACTGGCGCACGACGAACGAGGCCGGCCCTGGTAGGCGGGGTTTCGTTGAGTGACGGCCCGGCCCCGCCTTCCGGCTGAGGTCGGGGTGTTGGGGCGTTGAACACGGAAGTGCCTCGAGCCTGCGTGGGTAGGGCTGAGCGGGGCGCCAGTAGGGACGGGCGCGGGGCGGGCCTCGGCCCCCTAGAGGTTGCTCCGGCGGCTTGAGCGTCGCTTCTGTCCTCCCCAGCCCTGTGATGGCGGGCGCCTGCGTCCTGTCCCCCACCCCAGGCCGCCGGTGGACGCTGGGCCTGCGTGGCCTGGGCGGGCCGCCTGGAGATTAAGTATCCGTTTCCCCACTCGCTTAATCTGCAGTAATTAAACCAAAACCCGCGCTCGGCTGCAAGGGCTGAGCTCCCGCCCCCACAGGGTGCAAAGGTTTTAGTCCCCTGAATGCGAGGCCCGGGCCAGGCGCCTATTACGATGACGCTGGAACTGGGGTCCTGGCCGCCCCCCCCCGCCCCCGGGGAAGCCCTACTGGGGGCCGACTAGTGAGCAGCATTGCGGGGGGCACGATTTCATGCAAGGGGGGATCCCTGCCCTCTGAGGCTTGAGCAAACAGTATTATAGTTCGGTTTCTTACAGGTGTCACGTGGTGGGACTATCCTTTCTTTGCGCTTCCAGTGCCTTCGCCAGGCATGACCTCAGGTTGTCCTAGGAAATTGGGCTGTGAACTATATTCCATTATTGAATAGTTGCTCGTTGCATTATTGAATAATTATGGGCATCATTTACTTATTCATTAATTTTAAGGAAAAGCAGATGCTCCAAATGGAAATGGGAAGGGAGGGAGCAGGGACTTCCATTTGAAATTGACTGATGCACTTGGAAAAACCCGGTGGGTGAGCCATTTGGGATTTGCTACAGCCTAATGATTTTACCTTTCCGCAATCTTAGCGCTGCCGCCAAAAGTTTCAAAAGGTCAAGAAAAAAATAGCGAATGCATTGCCAATCGGAATGTATCCATCTGTCTCTTGCCAAGTAATTAAGTACTTGATTGCATAATCTTATGAATAAATGCCATATTTATTCAGTTGCTTGCATAAGCTACTGAACAAATATGGAATGTTGTAACTTTTTTTTTTTACCATTGGGTCAAGGTGAGAGATGGGGGGACGTTTCCTTAAAAGATGTGGGTGTTTAGGCTTTCCCTGAACTTGCTGTGTTTAGGTCAAAGAATTTTGTATTGATGCAAAGGCTTGGGGTGATGATTAGCCTACACTGTAGCAACTCACAGCATTTCTGTTTCTCTTGGGCGGCCAGTTTCCCAGCTGGAATGAAGCACATCAACTTGTCCTTTGCAGCCTGTGGGTTTCTGGGCATTTACCACTTGGGGGCAGCATCGGCCCTTTGCAAACACGGACAAAAACTGCTGAGGAATGTCAAGGCCTTCGCGGGCGCTTCGGCGGGATCCTTGGTCGCTTCCGTCCTGCTAACAGCCCCAGAAAAAATAGAGGTAATTACATATATTAACCAGGCCGTGTTCCTCCGCCGGAAATTATGCCTGAACGCCAAAGGTGAGCGTTAACTCCGAGTTAACTGCAGAGAAATCAGCTTTTGCCTGGGAAACAAAAGGTTAAAACTTTGGAAATGTAACTGCTAGGGACCTGGGCTGTGACTGTGGAAAAGATGATCATGTGGGGTGACAGTGAGACGGAAAATGTAATGCCCGATTTTACCCTGGAATGTTTGTTTAGTCTTAAGGTTCAAGCTCTGTTTCTTTCAAGGAAAGGATACTTTTCTCCAGGCCGGGGACATGTGGCGGCTACCTCCGCTCCTTCCGATTCCCATTATGCATTCAGTGGGGGCCTGTAATTTCTATTAAGTGGAATGATATTAGAATTTAATTTGTTTTTCATTCTCACAGTACGAAGAAGCCTCGAATTCCAAGCAGTTTATCCAGAAGTAATAGAAACGAGCCTTCATTAAATATTTCATTGAATGCAATCTGTGTTTTAAAAATCTGTGTTCTGCTTCTAGGCATTGATTATGCAGTCGCTGACTTGGAGAGCTGGCTTCCTTTCATAGGTGGAGCGGGTATTTGTTAACTCCTTCCGTACCCAAGGGGTTCTGAACAGCAGTCAAATAATGATTAACACTTTCGTGCCCAGGAATGAATTGAAGGCACATTTAAATGTTCAAAAGCACATGGGACACATTAAAAATCTTGTTTTCAAATCTGTGCTGGGCTGCTTATAAAAGAAAACCTGGATTTGAGGCCAGTTATTCAGAAATCCACTTATCTTTTCGTCTAGTCTTTCTATGATGGCTTCAATGGCAAGTGGAGAGGAGTAAGGGCTCCCGAGATCACCCAGGGTGAGAGCCTGGGGTCAGGGAGACTGTCAACCAGGCACAGACTCCTCCCAAAGGAGCAGAATGGACTCGTGGGCTGAGAGCCGCCAGCTCTCCAAGGTCCTGCCTTCCCAGCTCAGTTTTCCGTCTGAGGCAGGGGCTACTATGGGCCATTTCCTCCACTGCGGTGCCGTCTTCCCACGTGGGGAAAGCCCTGAGCTTTGCAATCGGGCAGACTCTGTTGCAAACTGTCAGCCGATTTGGAAATGTCATCGGTGCGATTTAGGATGGACACGGTCTGGAAATACCGAAATAACACAACCTGAAATTGCGTGGGGGTCCCACGTTCAGTGGTTCACCTGAAACGCGGGACTTGAATCGCCTTATGTTCAAATTGCATCGCCTGTTCTTTATTTTACGATGCCTTGGACACCCGTGTGCGTCATCGAATTGTGCGGGCGTGACGTAAGAGTGAGTCTTTACTACCGCTTACGCTGGAGGGTGGAAATGACGCTTCGTTTACCCAGGGCTTCCTCGTTTCTCCTTCACAGGAAACGCTCGGCTATCCGGCTTAAGGCTATTTTATTTTATATATATATATATTTTTACCATTTGAAATCTACCACTTGTAGGATGGCTTCGAGTTTTTTGAGCCAAGTGTTTTCTGCGCACTCCAACCCCGGGTAGCTCTGTCCTCGCCGATGGTGTGTGGTGTGAGCCCCTCCTGCTCGGCGGAGTTGTGACAAAGAGGGGCATAATCCAGTTCTGAGCGTAAGCGTACGCATGCATCATTCAGAGAGGCACCTGACGCTGGTGTATTTTTGGATACTGGGCAGACCGAGACCTTGCTGGGTAAAGAGCTCAGCCCGCAAGCCTTCCCTCAGTGTTCATAATTTGCAAGCCACGGTGAGACGCAAGGGTGACTGAGTCCATTCCTTAGTAAGTTTTCAGTCTGGGCACGGGTGTGTGTAACTGAAGTTAATACGAGACAGCCGCTGAGTGCCGCCTAGCTTACTGGGAGGGGCATGCGTTTCATTTGGGGGGCTGCCCACCTGGAAGCCCCCTGCAGCTTCCCGACAGGCAGGCCCACACCCTCGGGTCCGCCTCCAGCGCGCCCACCTCGTAGCACTGCCAGGGATTTTGTGCGCGCTCACGGCCGGCGATCTCCTGCCCTCCCTGCCCCCCACACCAGGCTCCTGGTTCAGTCACGACAGGGCCTGCCTTTCTGTGCCCAGTATGACCTAGCCGGCTCCTCGCTCCACGACGGCCATGCCTCTGGGGTCTCTGCCCTCTGTGGGCTGTTGCCACTGCTCCTTGCGTCTCGTCCGAACACCTCCGTCTCCTGTCCAACTGCTGTTCCTATTTTCGGCCGCAGCCTGGACGTCAGGTTGGAGGGACACCCCTGGTGGCCCGTGACATTGGAGGCTGCTGCCCGCTGGATTCGTTTTCTGCTCCTGCTGCAGCCAACGCTCGGGGCTGGGCACGGCACCTGTTTACTCTGTTACAGTTCTGGCGGTCGCCTGTCTGGAAGGGTGTTGCTGAGCTAAGGGGAAAGGGTCAGCAGGGCCGTGCTCCCTCTGGGCGCCCGCGGGGACCGGCTGCCCGACTCCTGCCTTTTCCTGTGTCTCGCAATGGGCGCCCGTGCTTCCCGGCGGACTGCCACTTCCTCCAGCTTGGGAGCCGTCACGTGGCATCTCCACACCTCTCTTCCGCTGGACCCTGCGGCCCCCCCTTTCACTTCTAGGGACCCTTGTGCTGGCCCTGGGCCCTGCTGGGCTCACCCAGGGTCCCCTGTCCACCTTGGGGTCCTTAACCACTCACCTGTGCAAAGTCCCCCTTGCCATGGACGGTCCCGTCTTCACAGGCCTGGGGGCGAGGATGTGGGCCTCACTGGGCAGAGAGGGGACTGAGCTCGGTCTCCCTGACAGGCTCTCCCACAGTCCTCTGGGACCTACTCACTGGGGTACCTCAAGTCTCCTGAGGGCGGGGCTGTTTGACTCTCGCTTCCTCCCAGTGCCTTGCCCGGTGCCTGGTGCCTGGCTGCTGAATGATTAATGAATAAAAGAACGACAGGCCTGAGTTCAAGTCCTGCTCATGGCCCTCATTTTTGATGAGATAGTAGGAACGGTACTTAATCTCTTCCAGCCTTTTGGCTTACCTGTCCGGTGGGCGATTAGGTGAAGAGAACTTGACGGAGGCTGAATTCGTGGGCCCCGGTCTGCGGTGCTTGGTAGATCCATTCACTCAATACCAGTGCCCAAGACCGATCCCCAAAGACTCGCATCCGCTGCTTGCCAAGGACAGCCATCAGGACTCCTTCCTCTGATACAGGTGTTGTCCTGAACAGTGGAGCTGTTGCCAAGGCCATGGAATGGGGGCAGGAGAGGAGGTTTATTGTGTTGGAGAAGTCTGCGGAAGAATGCGCTCAACCACAATCACAGCCTTCTGGAGGTCCCCAGCTGAGGCCATGCCATTGGAGGGGATTTAAAAGAAAAAAAACACAGGCCACCTTGGAGAGAACACATAGCTCGCTTGGGGACCAAGAACAGTGGTGATGATCAGGCCAGGTGGGCGGTGGCATTTGCGCACCTGTGCAGGAGTCTGGCCTCCCAAGGCTGGCGTGGGGTTCACAAGCTCCAGGGGCAGTCTGGGATCGGAACAGCGTTCTGCAACCAGGTGAATTTTTTATCAGAACGTCGAGTCACCTGTTGATTGTATCTTTCAGGAATGCAACGAATTCGCCTACCAGTTTGCCGAAGAAACCCGAAGGCAGTCTTTCGGGGCAGCGACCCCTGGCTACGATTTCATGGCCCGGTTGAGGTGCGTACGTACACGGACCACCCACGGTCTGTTCCCCGCAGGCCGTGGGGAGGCGGTGCTGCGGTGAGGCCACTCTTGCTTCGCCGTGGCAAGCTCAGCCCGGCCGGAGTCACCCACGAGGCGTGCAGTAGCCCCAGGCGGGTGACGCGGGCCCCGCGTTCTTCCCCAGAGGCGGAATGGAGTCGATCCTCCCTCCCGACGCCCATGAGCTGGCCCACCGCCGACTACACGTGTCCATCACCAACACCAGGACCCGAGAGAACGTCTTGGTCTCCAGCTTCTCCTCCAGGGAGGATCTCATTCAGGTAACGCATTTCCTGTTCCAGGGCGAGGGCAGGTGCCGCCGTAAATCCGTCTCGCGGGCCCTGAGCACCGCCACGCTCTTTAGACGCAGCGCGTTCTACGGTGCCTGACGGGGGCGGCGCCCGGTGACTGACGGAGGGGATGAGTGGACCCACCACCTGCGGATGCGCGGCTGCAGCGGCCCGGTACCCGTTCTGCGTTTCTCCCGCGGTGCGCAGCACCCTCGCGTTTATTCCGGGGAGCGGGTCAGCTGTGCGGTTTAGTAGTGCTCAATCAGTTCCTTCCATTAATGAAGCTAATCATGGCAGTTTAAGGAAGACTGTGAGTGTGGACTGCGTTCTCCAGCCCTCCCCCGGTCCTTCTGTGAATCAGGAGGGACAGGTGCACTGGCTTCCCTTGTACTGCTTTGTAACGGAAGAGGCCTGGGTGGAGGGGTTTTCGGGACAGACCCGAGGTCCTCCTGCTGGCCAGCAGGGGCGGGCTGTGGAGCCCAGGTCTCAGCGTTCCAGTCGTAGGTCTCCTCTGCCGTCTTCCCTTTGGTTGTGAGGCCCTCCTTTCTATCCAAACGCGTTGGAAGGTTGGTTGGTTGGGAAGTCGCTGTGTCTGCAAAATATGTCGGCCACCGATGGGCAAATACCCACGTGCTTGCTAAGGTTATACGCGGTGTTTTCGCCTGCTGAGAAGGGCGTGCTTTTCTTAGGAAAGACGGGCAGCTTTTCCTTTCCGTTTCCCTCTGTGGGAATCACAGCAGGCTGCCTGTGTCACGGGGAAGGCGTGTTTGGGTACAGGACCAGGGGTGCCTTGGGCTTGAGAGGTCCAAGCTCTGCCCAAATTGGATGAGAAATGCATCAGTTCTTCCTGCGGGATCTTACTGCTTGAATTTCACTATCTGAATGACATCATTCAAAACACCTAACGAATGTCGAAGTGACAGGGAAAGCTGCCTTGTGCTTTAAGACATTAGCATGTTTGCATTTGGTACCCTGCGGACGCCAGCCTCTCACCAGCGCGTTCAAAGGCGTAGCTACGATGTTTCCGTCATCTTGTTACGGCCTGATGTGGGCTGACAGACTGTGAAGGGGGACTGGTCACTCATGCCTGAATGGTCGCAGACCGTCAGGGCCAGTACAGGCACACGAGGCTTCCCACGTGTTGGAGCCCTGCTTCTGGGGCGAGTGGCAACAAGCCCGGGGGCCCCAGGGTCCTAAAAATAGGGGAGTCCCTTCCCATTGGGCCTGTGCTCAGCCACCCTTTGTACAGCTGTTCCCATAACCCGTCCCCATGGGCTCGTCACTGTTCAGCCCAGTCCATACCGTGCGGCTTAGTTTCTACGGTCCGTCTCCCTCCACAGAAACCTAAGCTCCCTGGAGGCCCAGAGGCACAGTTGCCTGCCGTCTTCTGTCCACGGCTGTGTCCCAGCCTCTCTGCTGTGCCCCAGCCCCTGGCTCGGCGGCAGCTGGTCCGTCCATGTTCCGTGAGTGAACACCCCAAAATGAGTAAACGAGCCGAGGCGGCTGCCCTCCGGCCGTGCAACTTAAGACGAAGGGGAAGAGCCCAGAGCCCAGGTCCTGCACGTGTGCTGCCTGGCACTCAGTCGTCCAGCGGGCGAGCAGCTGGCCGGGCCTGCGCTCCAAGGGTCTGACCAGCTGCGTGGTCTCACCGCACGCTGGATAGGACACCCTCCTCTCCGCTCCTGGTGTGCGAGAACGTGTTTGCTGCATGACAGCCCCCAAAGCCGCCCCCACCCCAGTCCCCAGCACCTGCGACTATGTCGCCAGACACGGCCAGCGGGATTTTGTAGGGGACGTTACGTCTTGAGATAAGACGTGATCCTGATGACCTGGGTGCACCCACGCGACGTCCTCCGCAGTGGACGTGTTTTCCAGATCGCGTGTGCCCTCGCTGGTTCTGAGATGTGGCACGGCCCACGGGAGGACAGCACACAGGCCTGCGGGCGCTCCAGGGCACGCTCCCTGCCCCCCAGCGTGACGCGGGGGCCCCCGTCCGGCAGGCGCCGGAGGGGCACTGCGTCGGGGTGAGCGATAAGGGCCCAGAGCGGCCCCGAGCGCCCAGGAAGACGGCAGCCCGGCAGCCCTGCCGAGGCCCGGGCGAGCCCCCCGCCAGACCGCAGCCTGCGGACGTCGGGAACGCAGAGGCGGCCGTCGGAGTCTCCGAGTTCCCGATAATCAGTTACAGCAGCCCTAGCAACCTCTTGCAATAAGTAAACACGATTTCCTCTGGTTCCCTTTGTTTGGGGTAATAACTATTCAGAGAATTGGCGTAATTACCGGAGTTCATTGAACAGAAGAGAAACGGTTGATGCCAACGTGTAATACCTTGTAAGGAGGATAATTGAGTAATTAGCCGTTATCCTGGGTTGTACGAGAGGCATTTTTAAATGTTTCGTGGAGCGCTCTAGCCCCTCTCAGAACGGAAAGAGGGAAGGGTGCGTGGGTCCTTGATGGCAGATGGCGGCTGCGAGAACGTGTCCAATTCGCGCTAGAACACTCTGAGCCTTTGGCCCAGAAGAGTAACACTGAGTGGAGACCAGGCGCAGGGGGAAAAGAAGCGGGAGGGGACAGGAAGTGACCCCCTGCGAGCAGTGACACCGTCATGCGGACCTGCTCCGCCTGAACGCGAGGCCAGCGGGCGCACTTGTCTGCGGTGGCGCGGCCGGAGCGCTGGCGTGCCGACCATCCCGGCCAGGGCGCGGGGAGAAGAACGCCGCCGGCCAGCCCTCCGCATCCGCAGCCGGAGCCAGGAGGCTCCGAGTTTGCACAGCCAAGGGGAGAAGTGACTCGTGAGGAGCAGCTTGAGTGTCTGGGGGGCTCTACTCCGCTGCCCTGCACTCCTCGGCCTTGGGGTTAGCTCCCTCTCTGGAAGTTGTCTAGATGAGATAGATGGGGGTGGGGGGGAGAGAGAGAGATGGGTGAAGATTAAGGCCAGTGTCGGGCAGGTCGGCCTCTACGGGCAGCCCGAAAGGAACGCGGGCAAGCCGTGAACCCTGGTGATGGTGTGTGTGTGTCCCCCCCCATCGCCAGCTCGTTTAGTCCCCCCTCACTGCCAGGCTCTCCGTTACCCCCCAGCCGCCTGTGCCGTTCGTTACAGGCAGGGTGTCCGTGTAGCCGGAACCCAGCTGGAATCCTGGCACTCCGAGTGCCTCCGCATGTGCGGACGGTAGGTCCCTTCTCGGTGCTGCCTTGGGTGGTCGCCTCCTGTCCATCTCCCAGGGCTCGCGGCCACGCCCACCCTGCCCGACAGCGACCTCTGGGACGTGCCATGCTGGAGCCTCCGTCTTCTCAGCTGTGAAGTGGCCGTCGTACGCCGATCAGGGTGACTGTGGCTGGTACATTGAGACAAGCGCGACAGGCATGTCTTAAACAAGAACGTGGAACGTGGCCAATGTTTAGTCAGGGATGAACAAAGAACAACCAGCCACACTCATCACTGGTCAGCACCCTACGAGTCTGGCAGCGCCACTGCCTGTCCTACAGGCTGGGGGGCATGTGCCCTTCTGACACGTCTCACTCTTTCATGCCTTCCTCCTCCTCTTCGTTTCTGACCCCGTGTTCACCCACAGCGGTCCGATCTCAGCACGGGCGGGGCTACCCTCTCTGGCCACGTGGGCGCATTCGATCTCACACCTCTTCGCCACCGGCCTTCTTTTCCTGAAGGTGGTGTGATGGTTCGCACTGAAACGACAAGCATTGACTTCATTTTTGGTGGCATGACATAAGAGGTTCTTCCGCTGGACGGCTGCGGTGATAGCTGGTTATTTTCTGACAACCTGGGGGCCCGTGATGCGGTCCACAGATCCCTTTCCTTTGGGGTGACATTTCCGTAGTCTCCCGGATGTCATGTCCACAGTGACCACGCTGAGTGCCATGGACTGGCCGTTGGTTCCCTCCCAAGGTCACACGCTGAAAACCAATGGCCTTGAGATGGGGTGAGGAGGGCGACCTCTGGGAGAGGCCATGAGGTCATGAGGACGGGGCCTCAGCAATGGGGCCAGGGCCCTCATGAAGGGGACCCCAGAGAGCTGTCATCCTTCCGCCCCATGTGCACACAGAGCCTGGGTCTCAGCAGCCCCCGAATCTGCCCGCCCCTTGGTCCTTTCAGCCTCCGGAAGGTGAGAAGTAGGTGTCTGCTGCTCCTGAGCCACTCAGCGTCTGGCATTTCGGTCAGGCAGCCTGGAAGGCCCAAGGCGGGGAAACAGCTACTGAGAAGCCCTCCCTGCTGTCAGAAACAAAGGTGAAGGTGGCGCTGGCAGTGGGGGATGGGCAGAGGCCCGAAGACACGGGAGGGGCCTGCTAGGAAAACACCCCCCCCTCCCCCCGCCCCCAGTGCCGTGGACGGTTCTGGGGAGGAAGGAGTTGCGGAGAGCAGAGCGCACTGCCCCCGTGTGGACAGTGCTGAGTGGTCCTCGGCGTCGCAGCGGTGGGAGCACGGGCGCTAAAGGCCATGCCTTCCGATGGGCTCTCCGATGGGACCGAGGGGGTGTCTCAGGCAGTGGAGAACACGCCCTCCTTGTCTTAAATCGGCAGAGACGCCGCTGGATCGCGTTCCTGTCCTGGCCCCTTGTGGAAGGCCAGGTTGGCGAGACGTGAAACGGGACATCGGACGAGGCCATCTGCGAGCAGCGTTGAAGGACTGGCCGGGTTTCTCTTGACTGCTCATGGCAAACATGCCACAAGAGCGAGATGGCTTCAAGACGGGATGGCTCATCCAAAGGGAGCAGAATGTACGGAAGTGGGACGCTGTTCAGCCCGCCCTTCTGGAAAAGGACGAGAGGGCTCGTTCCGAGCAGAGCAGGAATGGTGTCGCCGCGTGGTCGTGTAACCGTCAGCCGAGGAGGCGTGCCCACCACCTACACAGAGCAGGACCCCCGCCCCGGACGAGGGAAGGCTGGCCCAGCATTCGGACGCGGTGGGGCAGCCCCTCCCAGCTCGGGCCACTGTGCAGACCCTCACCGGAGCGATGCCCAGCAGAGAGCCATGCGGCTGGGCCGGGCCCACCCCAACAGCCCGGGACCCCGGAGCAGGCAGCAGCGGCCCGCCGAGGTTCCAGTCTTGGGGGCCTCGGCAGCAGAGCCACGTGCACAGCCCCCCAGGGCTGCCCGCGGGCACGTCCTCATCTCTTTACCTCTGCACCCTTGGCGCGTGGCGCCCCGAACGGCCGAGTCCGTGTGTTCCACCCATCAGCTCGTCTGTCTGCAGCTGCACTTCCCGTTCTGGGCTCTGGGTTTTTTTTTTTTTTTTTTTTTTTTCCCTAGAAGCAAAGATGAAATCAGGAAACCCAAGCACATTGTAACATTCGTCTTCAAGAGAGCGTCCTCGGGAAGGCAGATCTCTGTTTCAAGTAGCCCTGCGTTGCCTCCACCGCCGAGCACCCTGACTTTGAAAGGCGCCGTGCCCGCGTGGTGCCGGGCCTCCACTTGTCCGGTTCGGCGCGGACGCCGAGCTGTCCCCGTTCCAAGTTGATGCCGTGTGTCGGCTAAAACTGTCTCCTGACGGACATGCGTCCTCCGAGACCTGCGCCCCCAGGAGGCTTCCATACAGAACGGTGTCCCTCTTGTGAAGCAGCGCCCTGCCCCCTTTGCTAAAGGTCCTCAGTTTCCGTGCGCACAGTGGGACGCTCGGGCAGCCAGGTCTCACGTTTAGCTGCCGGAAGGTGAGGTGAGCGCAGAATTTCAGACGGGTCCTTGTCTTCGGGAGACTGGGGAAGATAGATTTGAGTCTGTCTCTGAGTTCCGACCATGCCGGCAGGTTCCGAATAAGCGGCCAGAGTCTCATTAAACTGCACAGTAAACTGTAGGTATAGCCCAAACTGGTCGGGAATTTATTCCCCAAGGAAGCCAGGCCGCATGCTTCCCTGAACAGCCCTGTTCTATAACATGCGCAGCCAGGAGAGCCCGTCAGAACGTGGGTTGTAGGTGCACGGCGCCATGTCTCACGCAGCTGCTCCAGGGGGTCCCTCACTTTTGTTTGTATCGGTGTGCATTCAGTAAGAATGAGACCGGCCCCCGATCGACCGTTTAACGTTTGGGAAGCGCCTCCAGTGCGGGGCCAGGGGCTGAGGCCTGCGAGGCAGGTCCCTGCTCTCTGCATCAGTGCCCTCAACCTCGACCTGACTACGTGTGCCCGGGTGAGGGCGGGGGCTCAGTCGCCCCCACCGAGACCCCTGCTCTAGACGTCCTGAGATTTCTTGGGGAGAACAGTCCCCTGGGAAGACAGCGAGGTAGCCCAGGTGACAGCACAGGCTCAGGGATGAGGTTTTGTGGAGGGGCCCTGGGAGGTCCGTCCACCCCTCCTTCTGTGGGACAGACGGCAGCGAGCACGCTGCGAATGAGAAGCGTTCGGTTCCGGAGTACGGAAAGCGGGTTTCCCCCGCGAACTCACTGGGATAGAGGAACCGACGGCCATCGTCAGAGGAGGCTGAGCTGGGACGGGACGGACGCACCGCTTCGGCGGAGATGCCAGCTGTGTCCCTCCCGTCACTGATGCGGGCTCCTGCCGTCACCACCTGCAGGGAGGTCCTGGCGTACGTAGCGCTTGCCTGCAGATGCTTCCCAAGAGCCCCAAGCGCTACCTTGTGAGCCTGACGTTATACTTCGACACGGGGAAAAAAACAAACCACTTCATTCTGGTTCCGTGGGGAGGGATTCTTTTCCTTGCAAGTAGGGCACATGGCTGCGGGCAGCGTGGAGAGATAAATCATCATGTTTATAGAGCATCGGCTCTTTGCGGACCTCAGCACCGTGAACTCGCAGTGTGCACGCCGCCGGCCCACCTTCTTGCCCCCAGCAGGCCAGCAGCACCGTGGAGGAATCCTCGTCACTTCTCCCACCACTGAGGCCGGGGTGGGGGGGGGGCACCAGGCGTCTCCCTCCCCCCACGGAGAAGGGCGGCCCCTGACTGGCGTGGCGTCCCGCCCCGTGGCGGGTTCAGCGGCATGTGAGCGGATGCTCGCCCTCTCCTCTCCGTGGGCTTTGGCAGTGAGGAGCCAGGACGTGGGCCGGGGGGCGGGGGCGCCCTGCGCCCGGGAGCTGACGCCGCAGAGTTCCAGCGCACGAGGATGCGGAAGGCCGTGGGTGCGATCGCGTCATGCCGGGGATTGGCTCTGTCGTTCCGTCTCGCCTCGGAGTAAACGGCCTTTGAGAGCAGAGCTCAGAATACCCTCCGAGTTCTCCATCGTTCTGAACAGGTGCTTGAGGCATCCGTTTGGCGCCATAACGCATCTGCAGATATGCCGGGCGAGAGGAAACCCTCATGAACTCCGACCGCAACCAGCCACAAAGTCTTCGCTTGCGTGTTGAAAGACTGCGGCTTAAATGTCCCACGTTCCCATCAAAACAGCAGCCGTTCAGAAGCGACGCGGCAAAGGAAGGCGTGTCCCTCTCGGGAAGGCTCCCGGAGCGCCAGTCCTGCCGGAAGAAACAGTCCTGTTGAAACGGCAAGCTTTGCCGTCTTTGTCCAGGCACCATAAAGAACCCGTCCTGGCCCTGCCTGCCCCCACCTCCTGAGGTCCCCCCGCACAGAACCCACCCGTGTGGCCCCCTGAGCAGCCTCCCGGCGGCATCGGCCAGCCCCCCCCTCCCCGAGCCGCAGGTTCCTGGGACAAGCACAGGGCTGCGTCCCTCCGGAAGACAGGGCCGCGACCCTGAAACGTTCTGACAGCATGTGAGAGAACACCGGGAACAGCTCTCTCGCACCCGGCCGTGCTCAGGAATTTAGACTTAACCGCACTTTTCATCCTGACCTGAAAATGCCTGTTTCACTCAGGGGAAGCCAACGGAGGCGTGTGCAGCACTGACTTGTCCGCGGTCTTTGCAGGGTCCGCCGCCGTCTCCTGTGTCAGTGCGTCCCACCGCGCCCTTGAACCGTGTGGAACTTGTGTCAAGGCGGTGGCGATTCTTTTTCTGGTTTTTATGAAGGGTAGGATTTCGCGGTGCCCGGCACGCCGCGCCTGCCGTCGGGGTGTGAGGGCCTCTGCTCACCAGCTGCTTCTCCGTGTCTCCTCGCAGGTGCTGCTCGCGAGCAGTTTCATTCCCGTCTACGCGGGGCTGAGGCCGGTGGAGTACCAAGGGCAGGTGAGCCGGGGGGACACGTCCCTTTCAGCGTCCGCCTGCGTCACTCTGCAGGCTGGCGGCTGCCGGGCAGGGCAGAGGGGTCCGCTGTCTGCTGAACGGTCCGGTTGCCGTTCACGGAAAACAGCAGTCTAGCACGGGGGCCGCAGCCCCCGATTCTCAACATGTCACCGTTGGGCCTGGCTGGGCTGCCCCTCTTCACGCTGGATTTCCAAATTCCATCCTTTTTTTTAACGGAGCGAAAGGTTTTCTTCCTGAAAATGTCTTAGTCACAGTCCCTTCTGTAAATCGCAAGACAGAGGACTGAGCTCTCAGGGCAGGAAAGGCACCTGGGCAGGCACACCTGCTCCCCCAAACACCTCCCCCGCTCCCCCCTGCCACCGCAAAGCCATCCACCCCAGGACCCTGCTGCGCGGCAAGCCCCCCGCCTTCCTACACTTACCGGTGGGTTTCAAGGAGGGCGGATGCGGGGAGCTCCCTTCAAGCAGGGCTGCCACTTACGCAGGGAGGCCCGGGGTGCCGGACGGGGTCAAGGGCAGCAGCCCCCACAGGCAGCTGCTGTCAGCGCCGCCCAAGGGTGCCGGGCCAGCTCCCTGCGCGCCCCACACCCTGTGCATGCTCAGTGCTCGCCATCGCCCTGCACCAGCCGCTCCGGGCACGCACGCCTGTGAGGTCGAATACACTGCCCGTCACCCCCGTGCCAGAGGTGTGTGACGCACACCAGAGAGGCGCCTTCTGTCCTCAAGTACGGCGTGGAACTCGGGGCAGAGGGACGCACTGGATAACCAACTCCAGCATCTGTCTAACACAGCAGAGGCGGACATTCGTAACCAGACGCTGCCCGTGGAACGCACGCCAGACTTTCACATTTACATGAAATAAATCCAGTATCTAGTTACCATGTACGCAAGATCAGGCTCCTGTAGCTCACGAGTCAATGCCATTTGTTTTGTATGTCCACAGTATATATTTATTCTTAAATTCATGCACGGGAAGTGCTTAATCCTTGCCATTCATGTCCTTCGGGGTCCAGCCAAGTGTCCCCACTGCTGGAGGAGGTCACGCCTCACAGACCCAGAAGTGACTTTCGCAAACCCCCTAACTGACAGGCCTCGGGAACTGTCCCCGAGCTGACCTTATCATCGCCGGTGGTTTTCTTTCTTGGAGCTCTCCCGGCCCTTCCAGGCCGCCCCTGTGTTCTCTGTGCAGCCGCGGGCCCGGGCTGGCCTGTCCGGGGCGGCGGCGTGGAAGGGCCGGTGAGGCGGGCAGGGCGTAAAGAGAGTGCGTCCCTGCTCCGTCCGGGATGGTCCGCGCACAGCTGGGTGCGTGCCCTGGCCGGAGGCGGAAGCCACCGCGGTCCGGGGCACCGGACGGCACTCCCACACACTGCGCACCTGGCCGGGGGGCTGTTTCTACCGTTACCTCGGACATTGACGGGCGTTTGCCGCCCCGATTGCTGTCCGCAGAACTCTGTGCTAGAATCTGCCGGGCTGCGGGGTCTGCAGCAGGGACGTAGCTCCTGTAACTCAGCGGTAGGGCGCACCGCCCTGAGCGGCCGGGCTGGCTCACGGGGCAGCCGCAGCTCTGCGCACTTCATCAGGCCCCCCTGGAAGGCTGTGTCTTTTCCTCGTCATTAATCCAATCAGAACAAGCTCACAAGAGCCAAGGAAACTCGGGAAGATGATTTCCTGCAAGAGCAGTCATTAGCCCCG
Source organism: Glossophaga mutica (assembly GCA_039655065.1). Classification (NCBI taxonomy): domain Eukaryota; kingdom Metazoa; phylum Chordata; class Mammalia; order Chiroptera; family Phyllostomidae; genus Glossophaga; species Glossophaga mutica. The sequence continues at coordinate 113,964,375 of CM077318.1, forward strand.
CAGGATGTCGGAACACTCCGCCCGCAGCCACCCAGGTTGCCTCTTGTTCTTAAGTGGGAGAGGCCACGTGCCCCCGCCTTGAGTTCCGCGGCCCCAGGTGCTCGTTTTCCAGCCCCCTCGCCGAGCTCTGCGCGGATGCCGCGGCCCGTGGGGTGGGAGGCTCGGCTGACACCACGGCGGAGCAGTTCAGTTCGGAAGGTGCCTCTTCCCCGGCACGCCTCCCCGCCCCCACCCCAGATGTTCACTGGCTCCGGGAATTGGTGTCTGTGCCCAGAACAGTCACACGACGAAGGACAGGGGGAAGAAAGAAAAGAAAAGAAAAGAAAAGCAGCCCTGGTACAATAAGGCGCAGAAGCAGACAATTTGGGTTCTCCTTACTTATCGTGAACCAACCCCCTTTCCGACACCGTTTACATGATCACATACACCCATGCATGCCCACATTCACACACGCTTCATCCACAGAACCGTGCGAGTGTGCGTGTGTTGAATACACGCAAACACGCAGGGACGGGAGTGTCTGTACAGTGCGTAGAACTATAGCATGATGGGTCGTGCGTGCTTTTAGAAACACGGACAACAGACAAATTATCCAGCTCAGGTTCGTCTTCAGCTCAGAAAACCCGGGTTTTCTCCTCCAAAAGGCAGTGCCCTCAGAACCTTTTTTTCAACACGTCCTCACTGTTTATTTCCTTTTAGAGAGTTGGTGGCTGGCCAAGGCCGTGGTAGACAATGTAACACTGGTCATTCAGTCCCCAGCCTTAGACATAAAGACAGGTAAGAAAGACATTTAAGAAAAAGAGAGAGAGAGAGAGAGAGGCGTTACAAAGAGGGAATGGACTGTTTGGAGCTCAGAATATTGTGTGTTAACCCGTTCCTGCCTGCTCGCTCCGCCTTTGGGCTCGGCAGCAGGGCTTTGCTGTCCTGCGTGACACTCTAAAGGTTCGAGTGAAACTCGGTACACAGTCTGCTCAGCGAAGGTTTCTTGGGGACGGGCTTGCAACCATGACCAGACCCTGTTTTTGGCTGGTTGGTTGGTTTTGCATATGAAAGGGAGGATCTTTCCCATGAGAGAGAGAGAGAACGAGGGGACCTTGAACTTGAGTCTCGTGGGTGTGTGCGCTGCCTGTTAGAGCTGAGTGTGTTATTAGCACGTCAGCCCAGGGGTGGATCGGGACTCTGTTGCCTTGAACACGTAGCGTAAGGAATGTTTCCTTGGCTGTCCGGCCTCAGCACGCAGTGCTGCAGAAGCCTCTGGAAGCCTCTCTCACCTGCTGTGTCCCCCGTCTCCTTCGGGCACGGTCTGAGAGCACAGACCGTCTTCTGAGCAATTCTCAAGGAGCACTTCCCACTGATCTTGGCCTCCAGCCTGCCATGCCCAGGAGTCACGGTGGAAGCGGCAGGATTTCCGGTGGCTCTGTGTCCGTTCGCCGCAGAAAATGCTGCTCTCCAGTTCTCACAGGAAACGTGAAACGTGCCGTGGGGTGGGTGGTTTGTTCACTGTCGGAAGTCACTCTGACTGTCCACCTGGATTGAAGAATGCGTCCCAGCCGAATGACGCGCAGCGTCCGGTAAGACCTCGGGAAAAACCGAGGTCGGTCTTACCGGACCTAGTCGAGTCACAGCCTCTGAATAATTGCATAGACCCCTGCATTCTGGCAGGTTCTTACTGTGTGGGTGCCAGGTGTGGGTGCGCACACACCTTGTGCTTCCAAAGCAAAGCCTCCATTGGACTAGCCCCGGCAGGTGGTGACGTCAGAGCATCTCCAAGGCGGGGGTCGTAGAAGGAGCAAAGAGCCCTGCGCGCTGCTGACGGGGCTGCTTCCCTCCGCAGAAGTGGGTGGACGGCGGCCTCACCAACAGCCTCCCCATCCTGCCCGCGGGCCGCACCGTGACCGTCTCGCCCTTCAGCGGGCGGCTGGACATCTCCCCGCAGGACCAGGGGCGGCTGGGCCTGTACTTCAGCATCAGCAACCAGGACATCATGGTGAGCCTTCGTGTGCGTGGGCGGGGGAGGGGCTTTCCGTGCCCAGGCTTCCCCCCACGGCCGCGCGGTTTTGCAAGCCCACTGATGATTGTAGGTACGAACTACGTCTCGTCAGTCGTGTATCTTTCAATACTTTACGAGGTGGTTCATGCACACAGGCCGTAGTGCGTGCAGACTATGACTGTGTAATTCCTCCTTTACACTCCCTGTTCGGGAGGCGGCTTCTCCTTCTTCCCTTCTTTTTCACGTCCATGCATGTGGCAGGATTTCAGTGAAACATGAAGTTAGACCACGTGTGTCTTTACAAGGGGTCAGTCATTAAGTACAAAAAGCTGTGGGAGAGAACCTTAGGGTCTCCGCTGAGTAATTAGCATGGAAGTGTTCCCTCCTTCCTCCAGCGGACAGCAGGGGGCACTGTTGTAAGCAGCAGATGTCTGCAGACAGGCGTGGCCATCGCGCACGGGGGCTGTGCTCCTGGCCCCTGGCAGGGGAGACCCCACAGTGCCCAGGAGAGACCCCTGCGCCAAGAGGCATCTGGCCCGGAACGTCGACCGCGCGGAGACCGAGCACTGGGGGCCATCGTCTAGTCTACCGGGGGCGGGCGTTAACGGTCCAGAAGGTTCAGTGTCTGCCTCCCGATGCTTTCCTCATCCCGGGTCCCCCCTGCGGTGGGCAAGCTCAGGTCACAGGCAACACTGCGTCGACGGGCCCGTCACGCCCTGCAGCCCCGCCCCCCTGTCTTTCTGTCCTAGCTGTCCGTGCCCAACCTGGTGAGGCTGCAGCAGGCCCTGTTCCCCCCCAGCAAGAGCAAGCTGCAGTGCCTGCACCAGCGCGGCTTCGCCGACGCCCTGCGCTTTCTGCTGAGGGAGAACTGGTTCGAAGACAGCGCCTGAACGTGCGTGCGGGCCGCGGAGCCCCGCTCAGGCGGCGGCGCGCGCGGGGAGGGGCCGTGGAACAGTTTCGCCGAGCCGGGCGGAGTCTGCCCGCTCTACCCGTTTTTCTAATGCTTGTCGTTGTTTTCAATAGTTCCATTTTACGGGGTGCACGGAAGTGAGAGGCGTTTTGTGACAATGGGGCCATGCTACTCAGGCGGGCGCGGCGGCTCGGATGACAAAACAAGAGCCGTAAACCGCTGCGAAACCCGCAGACCCACGCCCACCGGGGCGTCTGGGAAGCAAGGACGGGGACCCGCACGCCCCCTCCTTTGTCCTGGCTACCCCACGCCACACCGGTGCCAGCCAGCTCCTCCGTGCCCTGAGCAGCTGCCTGCCCCTCGGAGGAGCCGAGTGCGGGCTTCACTCTAACCCACGAGCGCTGGCTTGAGTTTTCATTCTGTTCCTATCAGGCTTTTTTGCCCAGCCCGAAGTCTAAGCGATGAAGAAGCAGTTGGAAGCAAAGCCGTTCTCATCTGCACGCCCTTAGTTGTTACGCGTTGGTCTGTTTTACCATGGGAACCTGCTCCTGCAATCATTTTCTGGTTCCCAGCAGCCCCAGACACACCAGTGGGAGCTCGGAAACGCCAGCCACTGCCTCCGCCCTCGGGAGTTGCGCACGCACTCACAGCAGCGCAGCGCTGTTGCTTGGCATCGGTCGGCTTTCCCAGCTCGCAAGGCGGTGGAAACTTCCTGCCTTGCACCCTGGCTGGGCCGGCGCAGCGGACTGAGCGCTGGGCTGGGAACCCAAGGGTTCGATTCCCACTCAGGGCACAGGCCTGGGTTGCGGGCCAGGTCCCCAGTGGGGGCACGTGAGAGGCAACCACACACGGATGTTTCTCTCCCTGTCTTTCTCCCTCCCTTCCCCTCCCTCTAAAAATAAATAAATAAAATCTTTCTTAACATTAAAAAAAAAAAACAGACCTCAGCCTCCTGTGCTGTTTCACTGTGTGCCGTGAACTCGGGCGTTCCCTCTTCATTGTCAGGTTGGCTCACTCCCTCGAGAGGTCCCCTCTGGCCCTTGCATGAGCCTGCTCCGTTTGTAGGACGGTGTAGGACGTTCCGTGTGGGCGCCTGCCCGGGCAAAGACGCATCGCCCTGCACCGAGCCTCTTAAAAGCCGTGGGCCCCCACAGCACGCGCCTTTCAGCACGTTGGTGGCCGCTGGCTTCCTGGAAGGGCCTTGTACGCCCTGGCCGGGCGTGATTCCCAGGCAGCAGGCTTCCCACGTGGGGAAGCGGGGCCGTGTCCTGCAGACGTGGTGTTCTGCAGGGCCGCACCCAGTTCTCGCGGGAGGCGAGTCCGCGCTGCTCTGTGCCGTGCTGACCGAGGGTGTCTTCACGCTCGCGGACCGATGGCAGGCCGCACTGTCTCACGGCGACCAGCCCCCCGGGGTGTGGAAGAGCGGAAGCGGCTTCCTCACCCAGATCCCGGGAGGGTGGCCGGGCCCTTCTGTGCCCACAGCTTGCTCAGCTCCCAGCGCCCCGTTGGGGCGATTTCCGGACGTCTTCGGATCTGCCATTAAAAGTTTCATTCATCATTTTCTTTCTCTTTTTTCCAACACCACCCTTTACCCCGTAACTATGGTAACCCGCTGCTTCCCTGGACAATCAGAGAACATAGATGGGGCTTTAACGTTACATCCTGAAAGAGCACGCAGCGTTCACAAACCGAAACTGTTGCGTGCGAGGTCGGCCACGCTGCACGTAGCAGGCGTGAGCATCAGAGGCTCGCGCAGGCGCCGCTGTCTGGCTCTGGGCTTCGCGTGGCGACTCCAGGTGGACGTCGGCACTTGGCGTGGCCGGCTTCTCCCTTTTTCCTGCCGACTCAGGCCGAGGCGTGAGATGTGACAGAACTTGAACCTTACGTGGTGCCGTGAGCCACAGTCCCCCCCCAACACATTGCTCTTTCAAACATGCGTGTGATGACTTCCCTTCCCTATTCACAAATAGTAATGACACCGAGGATTCAGATCCCTTATTTTCTTGGCTGAGGAACCCGTCATGGGGGCAGTCCAGGGTTTTGAGGTGGTTCTCGCCTAAGCTGGGTCTACCTACACCCTAGCACAATGCAGCTGACAGCGGAGGCCCTTGTCCGCGTGACTCAGGGCGGGGGGAGGAGCCGCAGCGGCCGACGGGGAGAACAGCGGCCGCAACAGCTGGGATTAACACGCTCATCCGCAGAGAGCCGTTTGCTGGGCCGCGCTGGCCCTGCGCCTGCCGGGGTCCGCTCTTCATTTTGCCTCGGGGACGGAGCGCAGAGCTCGGCGCGCTCCATGCTAATACGCGCATTTCAGTATTCCTCTCGTGCGTCCCCTCGGGGTAATTTCCTCTGCTCTGGACTGACCCGAGGAAGGCAAGCCTGTCACTCACTCCTTTCCGCGCCGCGGAGAGCATTTCTGAGGACGCGGCCCTGCACAATCCGTCATGAGAGCGAGTCCGCCTGAATCTCGAAAGTGGCAGTTTTCCGCACGCGGTGAGTGTGGGCCCGCACACGTAAACACGCGAGGACGTACAGGGAGGCACGTACCTGCCCCCGTCGGGTAGAGCGGGTCGAGGCACGCACGTCTCAGCTGCGCGGAGATCAGTGTCACGGTGCCCTCGAGTGCGGTTTAAATGGCACGTATCCCAGCCCACTTGCGAGGGCAGACCGAGCAAAGGACAGATCGGCGTCCTGCTGGCAGTCGGCGCCCTGCAGACCGGAGCCCCCGGGGCCAGGCTGAGAGGGGCTCTGTGAGGGAAGCCAGGTCTTAGCAGCAGAGCACGGTGGGCTGTCACAACAGGGCGGTGGTGGGCTTCCATCGCAGGAGGAAGGGCCAGTCACCTCCGCCGGCAGCACCTGTGTAGAAGTGGGGGGCTGCCAGGCGGGCCGAGAGCGCATCCGCTGACTGTGGGTGAAGCCAGTCAGTTGCCTGTGGAGCCTCCTTCCACCGCGAGATCGGGGGCACGGCAGACCGAGACCGAGGACCCCAAGGGGCACGTCGGCGCACAGGAGGCTGCCAGACCCGGCACGAGGGTGCCCAGATGCTCCCGCGGCCCTCTGGGGTCAGTGTCACCCTGCCTCTGGTGGCACCAGTTGCCAGGTGGCGAGGGGGACGTGTGAAGATCCGGGGTAGGACCTCACAGTTCAAGTTTGGGACTTTCTAGACTACGAATAGCATGTATGTTATCGTTTGGTTATACCCAATTCTACAGACTCATCTCACTTAACCAAAGCATAGAACATAAAACCGTGCTGTTACCTGTGCCAGCCACCTGCCTTGCTCGGGAAGCAGCGTTGGAGGCCCGGCACCGGCCACCGCCACCCGCGGCCTCCGAGCCAGACTGGCCCCTGGGAAGTGAAAGCGGGCGTTTCACATACCGTGAATATGCTGAGGCAGATGGGGTGTTTAGAATAAAGCAAAAGACTCCTTACCTCCACTGCTCATTCCCGTCATCTAGTTCTTCCAGAGGAATCTATGGCTATCAATAGAAGGTTATTTATGGGAGGAGAGGCACGAAAAAGTGAGACAAACTTTTATTCACGGCATACACCAAAGGTCAAATCCACAACATAGGAGACAAAGCAGAATGAATGGAAAGTACTGAATCACGATGCGCAGGTGTTAACATTGATACCACCCTTAGTTTTGGGCCTGCGAATGGTTTTTTGATTGTAACAGGGTTTATATAAACATGTTTCCTCACTACCTGGATGAATACTCCTGTTTCAAGCTCTGCTCACATTCTGCAAATTTTTCTTACCCATTCACCTTTCATGACACCAGAGCATCTGCAACAATAGTCCCAGAAATATGCTCCTGAAATTTTGTGAAGGGAAGAGTTGCTTCTTTCCCCCACATTCACCTTCCAAATGCAAACGTTTCCAAATTGTCATTATCTGGGTTGAAGAATTTCCCCCTCAGGGTCATTCTGAGGATGGAGAATTTTCTGAGCCTGACAAACTGTGACATGTTAGCTTCAGGTGAGTTTTCTTCTTCTTCCACACAAGACGAAAAAGTCTAAATCTACATACAACTGCAAATATAAATATATCACAAAACATACAGCAAACCCCTCCAACTAGCAGCCACAAAGGTTCAGTGGGCGGCACCCAAGGCCCACCTGTCTTCCTACCACAAACCTGACTTTGAAAATGAGGTGTGTGAATTCAAAACGGTACAGGCACATTGGAAAACTGTAAGTACGTGAAAAAGCAGAAGCAAAGCTTTTCCCTGCTGTATACAAGAATCCATTTCGCTTTTACAAAACCCCTTGTGCAGCTGGGGGCGTGACTGTGGCCCGCCGCCGGCATCTAACTCACCCGGAGCTGGGCCAACGCACCATCTCCCGAGCACCGCGCTTCGGCACCTGCGTTTGTGACTTTGGGAAGCGGGAGGGGGCCGGGGAAGCTTCCAGCTCTGTGCCGAGTCCGGGTCTCTCATCCGGCGCAAGTGGAGCTTCCTATCTGCTGTGGTCTTGTCTGGTGACCGGGTGACCAAGCCATCAGAGCGGATGGAGCCAGAGAAATGGGACTTCCTGGAGCGTTCTGCCAAACTTCAATTCCAGATCCGCAACTCCCTGCAACGTGGAGTTAAGTGTATGGGATGCTGTGCATACAGGCTGCAATGAATTGTGTTAAATTTTACTGCATTGCCACTGAAACTACGGAATTTACCTAGCGGTCTGCACCATGGTGACATCATTCAGGGACAGTCTTGAAGGCTGCCATGACTTCCTCATTTCCATCTTCTCCTTCCTCTTTTCCCACCTCCTCCGCACCTGCCCCGCTCTGCGCTGAGACCAGCTCTGTCTCCCCAAACTGCCTTCTCTCTTGCGCTTTTCTTTCTTTCTATCCTTTTTTTTTTTTTTTTAATGGACAAGACTCTGCAGCTCAGGGCAGGTCTCCAAAAAGCAACTCATCACAGTGCTGTGCATTCCTAACATGTTCTCATTTCCCTCCATCCTGTTTGTACCTTTAACGACATGTAGGCTTTTCACGGGTCCACTCCGTGTCATAATCAAACACCATCTGGTCCTGCGCCTGTACTCCTCTTTCAAATCTGGGTTTGTAAAATGACGATGCCATTTTTACCAGGTCAGCTCCATCCTCTCGTGTTCCTGGCTGAAGAGAGATGTTTCGGTGGTTTGTCTGGGAGCACCTGCCAAAGAACCGTATCTGTTCTTTTGACAGAAGAGAAGAGAGACCGTGGTTCCCCAAACCGGGACTTCGCAGACAGACAGGACCAATTCTGATCCTCTCTCAGCTTCTCATAAGTCGCTTAATCTCCCAAACCCAAATGTAGACGCCTGTCAAATGAATAGAAGGCTTACTCTGAAGTTGTCTGAGGATTACAGGCCTGGGGAATGTTGGTAGATCCACGGATGCTTGCCACTTTTTCTGTAAAAATAATGCGTGCAGGCTGGTCTTCGAAGCAGGCACCCCAACCAGGGAAGGCCGGTTTCCTCTTCCCCCAACCCCGAAACATACCTCGGTGCCTTCGTGGGTGTTTCTGTGCAACGTGCCATCTGGCCGTTTGGGGCACAAAATGCCCATCAAGCTTTCCTCTGTTGCAGAAATTAACCAGCTACGCAGACTTGACTCCTGACGCCCCCTAGACAGAAGGAGACTGGGAGCCCTGGCTGGCGTGGCTCCGCGCATCGACAAGCCTGCAAACCAAAGGGTCGCCAGTTCGATTCCCGGTCTGGGCACATGCCTGGGTTGTGGGCCAGTTGCTCAGCAGGGTCCGTGCGAGAGGCAACCACACATGGACGCTGCTCTCCCTCTCTTTCTCCCTCCCTTCCCCTCTGTCTAAAAAGAAATAAATAAAATCTTTAAAATAATAAGAAAAAAAGGAGGCTGGGAAAAACAGGTTTCCAGTTCCTCTAGGTCTAAGGTGCTTTGTAACAGGAGAGTTTCTTGTGAGTTTCCAAAACTCCAAAGCCTTATTTGATTAAAAAAAAAAAAAGATAAATGTATACACGGGACGCATCACACAGAGAAAGCATATTTATGTTCTTATAAAAGCAGCAAGTAGCCGCAAATGTTCCTTTGGAAATGCCCGTAAATCACTGAGAGTGAATATGGGCAACGTTTCAGAGACTGCAAGTGATGGTCACTTTTACCTCGGTCAGAAGTCCCGACAGAGCCAGAGGCGCTCCAAGCACTTCTCTGCCCTAAACATTACTGGCTTTTGCAGGTGGACACTCCAGAGGATCTGGAAATTGTCTTTCCGTTACCGTTAGATGGGCACTAGCAATACACGGCGGGCAGAGCCCCCGTAGGGGGCCTTGGCTTCCGCTCTCCTGTGTCTGCTCCCCGTCCCGTAGTTGTTCCAATGCCCATTCTGTCCGACGCCGTGAAGCAAACAGAGGCAGAGGCTCGTGTTTGCCGAACAGAGCTGTCTTCGGAGCGTAGCGGCGTTGCCATCAGGAACGACTTTTCCTGTCGGGTAATGGAAGGAGTCGATGGGTTTGTTGTGGCCATTTGTCAAAATTGCGGCTCTAAACAACGATACTCCATCCTATAATCAGGACAGCATGCTGCTGGGAAATCAACACGGAGATTTACGATATTTTTAAATTGGATAAACAGTTTCGGAAGGAACTAGTGTTTCAAACCGAGACTGGGCCCAGACACACACGTACATGCGGAAGAGGGAGTTTCACAAAGGCCCACAGAAAATAATAAAATTATGGATTAAATGAGAAAATTCAATGATGCCTAAAGGAAGTCATTATCAAGGAGTCTCTCTGTGAACTTGAGACGTGCGCTTCATTTCATGACTACTAACTAAAAGGAAATAATGAAATAAAGAGCCAAATAACGAAGCCTCTCTCATCCCTGTTTCCGTCCAGCCGTGGCATGGATATGAGCCAGCGAGGATGGTAAACAATGAATAGAATGCAAAGTATTTCCAATTAAGCTCTAAACCTTGAGCTGGCAGAATGGAAATAATGCTAAGCCTTAAAAAAACACCGGCCATCAGAGCTCAGCCTGGGGAGTTTGAAAGAAGTTCCCACAAGTCCACAGGGTAGACATGGGGACCCTTCCTATGAACTTGACCGCCCAGCACCAGGCTGATCCACTCTTGGTCCCCTGGGAGTCCTGGGTTTTCGGCAAATGTTCGGATGGTAAGGGGAGTGAATTCACTAAATGTAAACTGGTGTGCAACAGAAGCAATGTAAATGTACAGCTAATCTTACCGTCTGGAGTTCAGAGCCCTGTAGTAGCTTTTCGGGGCTAAAAATCGCCTGTCCACAGAGCTGGGGGCCTTTGCGGAAGCTGAGTGGAGAGCGTGTTTTCTCGCCCTTTTCAGCTCACAGGGGCTGATCGCGTTCTTTGCCTTGCGTCTTCTCCACCTTCCACCCCAGCAACGACAGCGTGTCTCCCGATGTCCCCGCGCCCTGCCCTGCTCCTCCACACGGAAGGGCCTTGCCAACCACGTCAGTGCACCTGGGGGACTCAGCATAGCTGCCTGTTGTCAGGCCTGCTGACTAGGCGCCTGAACTCTCTCCGGGCCTTTGCTTCCCTTGGCCGTCTAAGGTGACAGCGCCACAGGTCCCAGGAACTAGGGTGTGGATGTCTTTGGGGGGTGAGTGTTGTTTTTGCCTACGGTGGGAACCACGCTATTCTGTTCATTTCCCAAATGCAAAACCGAAGTGCACAGGCACTCTGTGGCTGGCCTTTAAGACATGCAAGGGAGAATTTCCTCCGAAAACCACGATATACTGACCACGTCAAAACCATGCTCTTGTCTTCTATACACAGAATTTTGATGTCTACTTCGAATATAATAATGGCTGTCAACTGGACTCTTCCGTGTGCTTCTTGCAAAGCATTCTAAGCTCTCACCCATTGAAATCCCATCCATTTATTTTGGAATGTCTAAGAATATAAATATTAACACAAATTGGACAAGTGAAATACATGCAAGTAAAATACAATGACGCAAAGCATGTTGGGGAATAATGATCTCTGAGGTTGAACGACATCAGATAATCTAATGGAAACCATGCTTTGGTCAGATACTTAAAAGTACTTTGAATAAGAATTAAGGCTCAATGTCTTAACCAAGGGCTGTGTATGTCGATGTGTTTTACTGCTTAGTTTCTCTCTCCCCCTCTCTCTCTCCTTTTCTCTCTCTGTCTTTCTCATTTGGGCTGGACTGTTTTATCCACTTCCTTTCAAAATTCGTGTAAGTTGAAGCATGATGGTATTTAGTATTTTGGTTGATGTCTCACTTTTAAATCGCCCTAGGAAAGGCTACTGAGAAGTTTTTTCCCCCCTCATTTTTAATAATTCTGTTTGGATTTTAAGTAATTCTATTTCATTTTATCTTTTTCAAAATCCATAGGAAAAATGAATGTTCCAAGTCTTTATTTAATTCTTCTTCCCAAAAAAAGAATTTGAATAAATCCTTTCGGTGGAACAAAGTTTGATTTGCTCTGAGATCCGATACTCAAATATGTCAAGGACGAAATTTGAAAGCACTCATCAATTAAGATAAAATGTCAATGGCGGGATTATAGTCATGAATATTGATGAGGGGCATGACAAAGCACCCACAGGTATTTGAAATGTACTTCCGAAATGGATTTTGAAAGGCAGTGAGGGAGGCACTGAGGGAAGAAACCTTGGCACGCGCTCCCCAAGTGTCCGACGGAAGCAGTCAACGGAAAGACTGGAACAGGTGGACAATGCCCACAATCTCACCCACGGTGAGGGGTAAACATACCCATGAAACCGTGAATCCTGGAAGCACACGGCGCTGTCGCCGTTTTGCACGCGTGTGCCCATCGATGCACCGAGACGGCCCTCGGTGAGGTGACAAGGAGGGTGATACGAAATTCGCAAAGAAGACATCATTCTGAAAATACTCTTGGACCTGAACCCACCCCCTGCCCCCGGCCACACACATGGATTGTTGACACTGTGGTAATAATAGTAGCTCTCTCTGCACCCCGCAGCGAAACCTGGAAAATTAGGTAGCCTCCTGCCCCTTGGAAAGGGGACCTCCAATACCCCCAGAGAGGTCAGCCAGAGCTGAGCAGAACTGCCGTGTCTGCTGACTGCCCCCAACATTACCTTCAGGCATTTTCCACAAAGCACTGCCCTGAAATAGCCTCTACTAAAAAATTGCGCTGTTTTCTAGAGCAGTTTCAGATTAACAGGAAAGTGCAGCGGAGACCCTGTGCCCCTACCCAGGCATGGCCTGCCCCACCACCAGGTCATGTCGCAACGGCACACAGAGGACAACCCACAGACCTGCATCGGCATGTCATCCGCACCCGAAGTCCACAGTTTACATTGGGTGCACTCTTGGTGGTGTACCTGCTGGGAGTTCTGACAGATGCGTAAAGTCGTGTATCCACAGAAGAGACTCGGCACCCTAAAGGTCCTCTGTGTTTGCCTGTTCATCCCTCCTCCCCTGCCCCCAACCCCTGGCAACCACGGGTCTTTTTTCTGGCTCCCTAGTTTTGCCTTTTCCAGAATATCATGGGGTTGGCATCATACAGAAGGTCGCCTTTTCTCACTGACTTCTTTCATTTACTTGTACACAGGTCAGGTTTAGCCGGGTTTTCGTGGTTGGAGAGCACAGTTTTTAGTGCCAACTAATATTCCGATGTCTGGATGGACCACGGCCCAGTAGTTTATCCATCACCCCCTGAAGGGCATCTTGGGGGCTTCCAACTTCTGGCAACGATGAACAAAGCTGCCGTAGACCTCCTTGTGCAGGTTTGTCTGCGGACATCAGTTTCCAGCTCTTTTGGGTAAATTCCAGGGAGCGCAGGGGCGCATCATGTGGTGCAAGAACGTTGCCTATCCCGAGAAGCTGCCAAAGTTCTCCCAAGGCAGCCGCGCCATCTTGCGTTCCCGTTGCTCCACGTCCTCACCGGCATCTGCTGTCCTCTTCGTTTTGGTTTTCCCCGTGGGAACCCTGGCGTGGCGCCATCTCGGTGTCCTTTCCACCTGAAGTCCTCTGAAGACACAGGGCACGCAGCACCTTTCTTCCACCGACTCGCCATCGGTGTGTCTTGCTGGGGGAGGTGTCCATTCGGGTATTCTGCCCAGCTTTTAATTGGCTCGTCTCCTCATCGCCGAGTTTTAAGAGTGCTTGGTGTGTTTTGGGCAATAGTTCTTCCCCAGGTACACCTTTTGCAAATCTTTCTTCTAGCCGGTGGCCTCTTTTGCACCTTCTCTTGAAAGTGTCTTCCACAGCGTTGACATTTTAAATTTCAGTGCAGTCCGGCCTGCCGGTGGTTTCTTTCATGGGTTGCTGCTGTCTCTGAAGTGTCATCGCCAAACCCCAGGGCATTCACAGTTTCCTGGTGTCACCATCCGGGAAGCCTGGTTTTGCACGTTACGTTGAGGTCTCGGATGCATTTGAGCTGATGTTTTAAAGGCTGCGAGGTCTCTGTCTGCTGTCTGTTTTTTTTTCCCATGAGGATACCCAGTTGGTCGTTCCAGCACCATCTGTTGGAAAGACTGTTTGTCCTCCATTGACGGCCTCTGCTCCTTTGTCAACGGCCGGCGGACTCTGTTCGTGTGGGTCTGTTTCTCAGCTCTACACTCTGCTCCACTCATCCGTCAGCCGATTCTTTTGCCAGTGCCACACAGTCTCAATGACAAAGTCACCTTTCATTCCCGGGCTTACATACATCCTGGAAAAGGAAATATCAGTCCCATGTATTTATCTCGCTTAGAAGCACAGGGTTCCCGGAACATGATGGCAAGTAGGACAGGCCATTTCTGTTTAAATATTAGAGCCGAAGGGATTTGGTCTCAGGTGCATTTCGAGGCAAGGTCATATCCATCAAAATTCGCTACATTAAATAAATAACCAGAAAGCCAAGAATATACTCACTATGTTTTTCAACTTAGTTTTGCAAACGGAAAGAAAAGCAAACGAAACTGAAAAGAAGCACAGGGGACTAACTGTCCGTAAAAGTGGGAACTAAGGAGTTAGGGGAAATACGAATCTTCAGATTAAGAACCAAGCAGCAAATCGGCAGAAACAGCAGCTGAAGATGCAGCCGGCGTTTGACAGACTCCAAGGCAAAAGTGCGCAGCGAAGGTGAAGAGTGAGTGGTTACGGAAGAGGCGGCGCGTTTACACAGTGGAATGCTACGTGGCTCTAAAAAAGAAGGGAATTCCAGCAAACTTTGCCACAGCACGGACGGACCTGCCCCCAATGGCGCCGAATGAAGTAAGCCAGTCAGGGAAAGACAGACATCATCTGATGTCACCTATAAGAGGAATCTAGTGGCCAAAACACGCTGACAAGCCAAAGAGGCTCATGGGTAGAGAGCAGGTTGGCAGCTGTGGGGGCAGGCGGTAGGTGTGGGGGGTGGAGGGATAGCGCGGAAAAGAAACGAAAGAGAGAGAACCTCACGGACACGGACACGGACACGGACACGAGTGTGGGATTGCCGGGGGGAGGGGCGGAGGGAGGCGGGAAGGGTGAAGTGGAGACGAGCGGTGAGGAACACAGGCAGGTGTGCACGCAGGGCGGTGGAATTCCGCACCGCAGCCTCTGTGATCTTGCGATCCAGCGTCACCGCGGTCAACCCCAGGGAAGGCGCGCGGCTCCAAGTCTGTTAAAGAACTTCAGCACGACTTCGTTCATCTAATGCCAAGTTGCTGAGGCTCAGCTCTTGCCAGGCAATTTTATGCTTCCGAACACACTCACTTGACCAAATGAACGAAAATCACTTTCGAGGAGAATTTATCTTAAATAGAGTAAATGGATCTGAATGTCGATGTTCCTCTTCTTTCTTGACCAGGGTTGTTCAGCTGACCCGCAGAATAGAAAACATGACTTTAGTGCCCGTTCTGTTAGAATACACGGTAGTGTCGATACTCAGAAGAAAAGTTGTTAACGCAGGGCCGAACTTTCTCAAAGAATCTGGGTAGAAAGGTTGTGTGGCTGGACTTTGCACAGGTGTGTTTACTTCACTATTATTGAGAGTAGATGTTTCATCCTAGAGAGTTTAACTGAGCTCGTTAAAAGAACAGGGTTTTTCATCTGTGAAAATACAGTACTATAATGTCAAGTGTAGTTTATCATATCAGCTCTTGAATTTTTAGAAGTTATGTATTTAAAAGCTTATCCATCCTTTTCTCTGCCAATCAGACTTCCGGAAAAGGTACCGAGTGTCAGACAAACACCGAAAATTCATACTGAGCGACTTAGGAATAGTTTGTTTGTAATAGTAAAGATACAGGTGAGCTCAGGAATAACAAATGCTTATAAAACAGCCGTTACCCTGATAATGTATTTCTGGAGGTGGAAACTCCCACCCATCACAGCTGCTTCATCGTCCCTGTGGGGCTGGTGTGCCCGTCTCCACGCCCCCCACCCCACCCCCCTGCCCCCTGCACTGCAAACACGCAGGGGGAACCTTTCAGAGAGCCCAAGACACGTGCTTCTCCTTCCAAGGCCAAGGGATGGGCTGAGAAGTTGACTTCCTGGCTGCGGAACTCCATCTCCTGCCTCATTACCTTCTCTACTGTCAGTCCGAGGAGAAGCAAACAGGGCAAATGATTAAGACGATGTCGGAGAGCGATGTAAACACGCGTGGGCAGACGGCACCCTCCCAGAGATGCAGAGAGAACGTCCCGGAGAGAGCGAGCGACCAAGTGTCGCCCGGCATTTCGGGGATGACTGGGTCTCCTTCCCTTTTCCCACAGGTGCCGTCTACTATGTCTACCATAAACTTTTTCCACATCTCTTTCCTTCCTAGGTAAAAAGGAGAAAACAATGATTATCAACCAGCCCAGAAAATTAGCCTTTGAATCAATCCGTAATAGAGCTGAAAAGCATCGTAAAAAGACAAGAGGGAAAGGGAGAAAAGGAAGTCAACACAGCATGCGAAACTGATTCGGGCAGACGGAGGAGGGATTCAAGATTTATCAGCGACACCACGTACCAACTCCTGCATCCCCGCAGATGAACTGGAAACTTTGAGAGAAGCGGAGCGTATCCCAGAACAACAAAATTTACCAAAATTAAATCAAGAATTGTAGAGGAAGTGGGAAGCCTGTATGGATCAATAAAAGAAACAGAGGAGGCTATCCTGGAACGATAGCCATGACCAAAATTAAATCAAGAATTGTGGAGGAAGTGGGAAGTCTGTATGGATCAATAAAAGCAAAAGAGGGACAGGCAGCCAAAAAAGAAAAAAAAAGGGAACAATAGTCAAAACTTTCAGGTCCCATTCACATAGATCTACCGATGCGGTTATTCGGGCTCCGTGTGCAAAACAAAGTTCATCCCACGCGCGCGCACACCCACACACTTACCATCGAGAGCCATGGCGTTACCAGATGCCTGGGGAAAGTCTAATGAACTCAGGGCTGGGGAAGGCACAACACACACCAGCGCTTCCAATGCTGGCCCAGCAGGCTTTTGCAGGAAACGAAAGTGCACACCAGCTTCCCGCCCACCTGGCCTGGTGGGCAAGGGCAGGGGAGAGGGAGAGGAAGCTGCGTGAGCTGCAGCGCTTCCCCCTCTCCCCCTCCCCACCGCTCCCCCACCCCTGCCAAGCCCCAGCCCTCATCAAACCGCCTCCTTGTCTACTCCACGGCTGCACCTGGCCGTGGTTTACTGCGAGAGGAGAGCTCCCACCCCGCCGAATGGACTCCGTACACACAGCATCGTTAACCGTTAACCCCAGGGGCCTTTCCCGAGTGCATTTGCCTGCCTCCGTACCCAGAACGCTCAGCCTCCCAGTGGGTTTCATCTGGGTCATTCTCAGTAGTACGGATGCCAGGGTCCCTCCGGACGCCATCCGATGCCGTGGGTCTGGAGCGTGGCCCAGGCGCTCCGAGTTGGCAGATGTCTCCACCTAGCTGCAGGGTGTCCGTTTGAGCTCGGCGGTGTCAGGACTCGCCTGGACATCGTGGTGCAGTGGGGACTGTGCCGCATTCAGTGCAGGGATTGGGTGACCGGGGAGGAATTCCGGCCGTGCCAATGCTCCTGGCTGCTGAGCATGCTCTGAATGGTAGGGACATGGGCGTCTCACCCCTCTGTCCCCAGGCAGGCTGGTGTCATCTGATTTCCCCTCCCCGCCCCCACTCTCAGTTCCTGGCGTTCTTCCTGTTCCGCCAAAGCAGGCAAGCCACCCGTAGACAGAGTCCACCAGCTCTGCTTGCAGCCCGCCACTGTTACAGAACAGACCCGGGGTGTGTGTGAATGATGTACCATTACTGAGTGGACCCACCCTTGTGCTCCCAGGACCCCCCACCCCATACTAAGTTTGCCTTGGCCACCGCCAGGGAAAGACGTCTCTCAATGCCACAGATTGGTGAAAAGGAAAGGGATTATTTATTTAAGGAGTTATAGAAACTTAAGAGTAATGTCTTCATTACTCTTTAGAATCCCAGAGTCCTTGAGAATACCCACAAACACACAGTCCTTCCTTCCCCCTCTGCCCAGTCTGGAGTACCGTGTTTCAGAAAAAGAAACAGACGTCTGGGGTTCTTCTCTGCCCAAGCTGAGTGGTCCCGAAAAGACACCGCATGGATGCCGTGCCTGGCTTTAAATCCCAGCGCCAATCTTCCTCTGCCTCACAATTTCCGACTCCTCCCACAATTGGCCACAGCTGCCAGCATTCTCGTATCTTCCAGCTTTCCTGGGCTGCCATAGTAAATCCAGGCAGGTGTGGCCCTGAGGTGTGGAGCCAATCATCTCCAAGATCTCACGCAGGCTCTGTAACCAGGGGGAGTTGCCTCCCAGTTACGTCATGGGTTGAAGTCGCTCCCATCCCCCTGGCTCAAAGCCTGGCCGCAGCTGTTTCACATACCCGTGAAGCCAGTTAAAGATTATAGATGTGTTAAATGACTGTTCTAGAGGTTGTGTGCAGAACTGTTGCTATTCTAAACAACTTTCAATGGTCCTGCTCTGTGTATCCCTTCCCCCAACTCAGACTTGTGGGGGGTGAGGACATCATATATATATATATTTTTCTAATATTTCTTGGACACCCTGAGTTCTGGACCCCATTACAAATGCCCATTGGGGCCCCCCTTGGCTGCACCCTGTTACACCACCTTGAAGCGCAAATGCTGCCCTCCCCCTGTGACCACAGCCCGTCCACGCTAGTGGATGTCAGAGTGGACTTTGCATTCTCTCTCTCCGTGTCATTGTCACATAGCCACCCTCAACCGGATCGCTCCAGGCAGCAGCCAGCCAAGGTGTCCCATCCCAACCACAGATAAACTAGATCCCTTCTTCTCCTCACTGCCCCTTTCCAGAACTGCCCCCAAACTCTCCCCAACATTGAAACACCTTGGACAAACCCGGTATGCTTTCACATCTTCCACTTGCTGTTGACCCTTTTGTCTTTCAAACAAGGCTTTCTACACATCTCTCTGAGGACACTGGTTCATTTTGAGGTCACCAATGACCCCTTGTGATGTCGCACTCAGCCCCCAGCCCACCAAACGGCCCCCCCAACCCTGGCACCATCAACAGCATCATCACTCTTCCCGCCTTGGAAGCCTCTCTTCACTTACACACCTACCTCGCTGTCCGGGGCTGTTCCCCCCGACCGCACCAGCCACTTCTTCCCGAGCTAATTACTCAGCGTGCTCCTCTGCGCAACCTCTGAACACAGCAGTGGTCCAGTGGTGGTGTTTGGATGGCCCTATTTTCTTTAGAGTGCACATATAAATGAGATACTACAGTATTTGTCTTTCTCTGTCTGATGCATGTCAGCGGAATGCCCTCAAGGTCCACCCGTGTTGTCACAGACGGGTTATTCGGCCAGGAGAAAAAAGGGGAATACTCACTGCAATCTTAGCATGGCAAAATCCGAAGTCCTCATCATACCTCTTCTGATGCCATGCTGAAAAAGAAAGAGGGAGAAAGAGAAGAAAAGAAGGAAGGAAAGGAGGAAGTAAGGGGAAGAGAGAGAGAGAGAGAGAGAGAGAGAGAGAGAGAGAGGAAGGAAAGAGAAAGAAAAGAAAAGAAAAGAAAAGAGAAGAAAAAGAAAAGATAAGACATGAAAAACGAAAAGAAGAGAAGGATCCCTTCTCTCCTGGTGCTCATCTCCAACTGAATGTCAACTCTGCTCAGGACCAAGTGTGAGGAATTTTCCCTCCTTCCTAGCCTTCCGTCCTTCGCTTCATGAAATCCCATAGCGTCCATCCACCAAGGGCCAGCGGGATGCGACCATCCTTCCAGCCCTGGTGCCAGGGTTGCTGCCCCGTGCTTTAGTGCTCATGTGTCAACCGGACCCTCAATCCCAGCTGTCCCCTCGATCCCAGCTGTCCCCGCGATCCCAGCTGTCCCCGCTGTAGAATACTGCTAGCGCAGTAGGACGGAGACCCATGGCAGCTGTGATGCCAGCCTCTGTCCCCACCTCCTTCTGAAACGGTCCCCGCTTCCCTGCCACCTGATGTCCTCCACATCAGTGTCCTGACAAAGTTTCACAAGGCCCTTCATGACCCGTCCATGCCTTCTTATTACTTTTCCTCTTATTCCAACGAGCCTCCTAAGCAAAGGGCCCCTTGCTGACCCTCGAACACACCGATGACCTTCTAAGGCTTGGACAAGGTCCCCTGTTTCTCAAAATGCTCCTCCTTAGATGGCCACATGGCTTGCTTCCGCATCACCCCCGAGGTTGTCTGAAAGACAGCCTTCACTAAGCCCAGTAACGTAGGCAGGACTACCTCTCCCAGACTCTTCTCAACGTGATGAATTCCTACTAGAAGAAAACCGAAGGTGTTACGGGCAACATAGATTTTTTTAAATGGGGAGACATAGATTTTGCTATTAAGACAAAAATCTTTCAGAATAGTGGCTCTGAAACTGAGCCCTGCATAGGCAACAGCTGGGGATTTGTGAACATGCAAATTCAAGTTCAGCCGCTCCGGAGAGCAGCCTGAGGATTTGCATTTGTAAGGGGCTCCCAGGTGACCTCCAGGATACAGCTGGTCTGGGCCACCATTTGCATACAGGGTCCTCAGGGGATTGTGGAGCTTCTGGAAACGTAAACAAACACGGAAATACAAAAAGAAGTACAATAAATGGTCTTCTGTTCTCCCTGATGCTAATGTATTGCGAGTAACATGTGGGTTTATCTGTGTTGTCTTCGTTTATGGAGATGGCATTTCTCTTCCGTACACGGGTTCACTTTGAAAGTCATTAGCACACGCCAGGCAGGGTGGCAGCGGTGGATTGGATGCTGCGCATGTCAGAGTAACTGGAGACGCAGCCCCCTGTGGTCAGGGGGTCCCCATGCATGGGAATGACTGGCAGATCGAAGTTCACAGTTCGGTTTTGACTGCTGAGATAGGACAAGCATGACACCCCATGGGAACGCATCAGCTTTGTTGAGCAAATATTAAATACCTAACACCCCCCCCCACCCGCCCTGCGCGCGCGCTCGCACACACCCCCACACACTACCTGTCAGGAGAGTTCATAATGGCAGTTCACTCGAGACTCAAAGAACTCGGCACATCATTTCCCCATAACGTTCAGAGCTGATTTCCGCCGCTGATATTTCGTCTGCATGGTGTGGGAATACGCAGCAAACCCCACCAAAGGGTCAAACCCGAGTGAGCGGCGCCCCAGTGAGAGGATTTCAGCAGCTTCGGTCTGAGCGACCCCGTGCACATCCGGTGGCCTTCGGGCTGAGTTCCACCAGATGCACCCTTTTATGCTGCTCGTAGACAAAGTTGCTGCGTCCTGGGTAGTTATCTTTCCCCCCTACAGGTGGCGCAATCTGTAGACGCATCGCAACACCACCAGGACTGCCTGTGATGAATTAAACGTGGGCGTGCAAGTTAGCGACCACGTGGACATTCCAACCTCTGATCCGCCGGCCTTCAGGAGAGTCACCTGCAGCTCGATGATATATTTACGGGGGTTCAGCACTCTGATGGGCATGAACGGGAACGTCGGCCCTTTAGTGAACGCCCCAGCGGCGTGTGAGGACGAGCTACGCATGACGCGTTTAATGCATCCCTCGCATATGAGACACTGCTGGCCGGGACGGTGCCAACGGGAGGGATGGGTTGCCGTTAAAATAACGAGATATTCCAAATAACATGCAGCAGACACGCAGAGTGAGAGGTAATTTGTAACGGCTGGATCGTTTTCCTGCGGATCCGTTTCTGCCTAATCACCATAATCTGGAGAGCTGATGGGAATACGTTTTTTCGTATGGACGATCTTCTGGGAGAATTTGTTTTCAGCACAGCTAATTTGAAAGCCACCGACTTGGTCCAAAAGGTAGTGTGAAGGTGGGACGTGGAGAGGGAACTTTGGGAAAGTGTTCGCTGGTGTCCGCGAAGCGGAAAACGTGGCTCACTCTATGACCCGGCAGGTTCATTTCTGGGTGCACACGGACGGACGGGTGACAGGTGGGTGCGTAGTATTCTAAGCGACAGACTTCTGAGAAGCAAAGTAAGGTCTTCGCCAGCTGACCGGCCTGGGTTTGGAGGCAGTGAGGGCGAAGGGGACATTGGGCCTGTTCGCTGCCTGACAGAATCGTCGCCTGATTATCACGTGTGATTTACAACAAGTTAGCTCACCTCCTAGATACTGTTGACGGCCCCTATTTACGGAGTGCTCTGTGCAGAAATGAAAGCATTGATCGCCTGAGTGAGCATTGCTCTATGTACTTGACATGCACTTGAAAATAACCTAGTGAAATATTACTGTGTCCCTTGGAAAGACCACGAAAAGGAGGTGTCCCAAGATCACTCGGTCCAAGTCAAATAAATAGTGAGTGATGAGTGCCGGGGGATGTTCCGCAGACTGACCGGAGGCGGCTGCGTTGCGCATGGTCAGGGCTGGCTATCGGAGAGTGGGCACTTCAGCGGAACCCTGAGCTGTGGAATCGGGTATGAGGACACCCCGGGAAGGATTGCTCCTGGCCGAGAAAGCAGCTGGGGAGGTGGCTGTGGGCGGGCACGGGCTTAGCGTGTTGGAGGAACGACGAGCCCCCCCCTGGCTGACCCATCGAGGTTGAAGGATGGGTGAGCTGGAGGGCCAGGTGCAGGTGGGCGTGTAGGGCCACCCAGGCTACGCTGTGAGCTTTGCTTCCATTCCAGTGTGAGCAGAAGTGCGGGGGGCCCTGAGCCAGAGTGACCTCGTGGAACCGCCACTGAGGAACTTGGGGTTCAGTGACGGGACTCTGTACCGGGGAGTGTGGTGGCAGGAGACCGCCCCAGCCAGGAGGAGGGCAGGCCGCGGCAAGGCGCCAGGGGTGGGAGTGAAGGAAACCGGGCAGATTTGGGGTCGTCCTTCCACGTGCAGTTGACAGCCTTACTCACACAGAGTACCAGTGGATGTGGGGAGAGAGCAACGCAGGACCCAGGGTGAAATCGGGGTTCGCACGCTGGTGACCGAGATGGGGGCACTGGGGAAGAGAGAGAGTGAGCGTGTGCGGGTCACACAATCAGCGGCCTTATTCTGGGGTGCTAGTTTGGAGCTGCCTGTGGGCGTCAAAGTGTGGGCGCGGGATTTGGGGTGTTAGGAGAGAGCTCAGAACTGCAGATAACGAAGTCAGAGCCATGGTGATGGAAATGCTGTGTCCGACCTTGGGGGCAGACAACGTTGCCGTGGAAACACAGGAAAGGTGGACCGGGAGGGGTGCCGGGGGCCCGTTTAGAAGTTGGCGGACGAGGACATAGCAAAGAAGGCAAGGAAAATCATGCGTGCACAATCG
Source organism: Glossophaga mutica (assembly GCA_039655065.1). Lineage (NCBI taxonomy): Eukaryota > Metazoa > Chordata > Mammalia > Chiroptera > Phyllostomidae > Glossophaga > Glossophaga mutica. Next base: position 113,986,957 of record CM077318.1, read on the forward strand.
CAGACAAGACAATGTGTCTCTGACAGATGTCGGTTAGTGGAAAAGAGCACTAAAAATGAAGAACAATAGGGACAGACTTTAAAATGCTTATTAAAACATCCCTCAGCTGTAACCGAATACCAATCGAAACGATAACAGTAACACAGGTGCTTGTCTCTGTTTTGTACTCTTTTGTGCGTGTGTCAGAGAAAGGAACCTCAGCCATTTGAAGAACTTCTGCCCCAAACCCTCAGCACGCCGCAGCATGTGGAATCTCATTTCTCTGGTGGTCCAGACAGAGATCCGAGTTCAGAAATGGGCGTCTGCGTGTTCCGGAGCCGACGCCGCTGGATCGAGGGCAAGGCCTTGCTCACATGTCCCTCCGCCATCGCGACCCCTTTGAGGTTCACCTTTCTTCGGTTCCAACCCCAAGCGGCCGCCCGACGAATGACGGGAGCTGATGGCCGGGCTCACTGCCATTTCGTTCACACCGGCTTCCCGGGGGAGCAGCCCGGACGGCCGGCCGCCTGCTGGCAGCTCCCAGCTGGCACCCGTCAGAGGCCAGAGCCATGTCCGCCTGGCACGGTCGCCTTTGCTGAAGGCGACTCTGCTTCCAGAGTCGTATTTATTGCCGTTACTTAGCTGTGCCACGGCGGAGGGGTTTGGGGGCACAGTTAAAGCGCAGCTGTAACGGCTGCTATTTCCCTGGCACGTGGCTAGCGAGTACGCTGCTCTTAGCCTGAACCACGGGGCAAGAGGAATTTCTGGGGGCGCTTCTGAAGCCACCAAAGCTGCTGGGCGGCTCTGGGGCAGGGTGGTGTGAATTCTGGGGCTCGCTGATGTGGCGAGCTAGCTTCCTGCCTCAACCCTCACCACCGGGACCTTTCCTGCAGGCGGGGCCTGAGGACTCGTGCGAAGGAGGCCTCTGGGTTTCCACTCTCGATTCTTCAATGCACACAGCGCCCTGCCCTCTAACCCCAAAGCACGAGGAATAGCATTCCCCCCCCCCCCCCCCCGTCCCTGTCCGATCCCCTCTCCCCTGTGGCATCGGTGGAACACAGCGCCCTCTGCCCGCCACCCTGAGCACCCGTCTCTCCCCAGCACCGCTTCACCCGTGGGAGGCACGCTTCTCAGAGCACACGCCCGGACGGTGGCTTTTCCAGCTGCCGTGGGCACCCGGCGTTATCTTGTATCCGTTTCAGCTGTGCGGCATACATAGCCTCAGCCAGTCACCGGAAGTCAGGACTTCCGGTTGACCTGCGTAGAGGAAAAAAACCCAAGGAGAGATCGGCGGTGCCAACGTTTTCCACTCCCGATAAGTGAAAGGAGACGTGTTTGTCCGTGGGAACAAATCTGTTCTACCCCCCTGCCTCCCCACCCCGCACTGAAATGCAAGGACTGTTTTGTCGGGTGGGCCCTCACGAGTGACAGTCCATCGCACGGACCACGGTTCACTTGCAGGGTCACGGAACTGGACCTCCAACTGGCCCGCAGCGCCCTTTCCAGAAAAGACAGGGACGCCGTGTCAAATGGTGAATGAGGAAGTCCGCAAGTGCCTGTAATCTCCGTCGAATTCCGTTGCCTCTGGAAACGGAGTTGGCCCAGGTCTCTCTCCACGGAAGCACTTTGCTTTTTTTCTTTCTCCCTTTTCTTTTCTTTTTTCGGTATCTCCAGACCTGTCTGTCCAGCCGGGAACTCCGTTTGCTTTGCCAACAGCACCCTTTGTCCCGAGAAGCTTTCTCTGTGTGGTGTTTGGGGAAAGTGTGCCAAGGAGTGGGGACGGGGGAGGGAAGGCAGGGCAGCTTTCGAGGGTCCCTCTGTGACCTTAGGTCCCCTGCTGTGGGCTCCGCAGAAGCGTCAGGGGGTGCCTGGGAGCTGGCAAGTGTCTGTGACTGCAGGAGGCTGTTCCTGCCTCCCCGAGCCTGCCCTTCCGTGCGCAACTCGGCCTTGTCCTTCCCTGCTGGAGGATCAGTGATATCGGCCCCCAATCTTACCCTCTCTCCCAACGCACAGCACTAGGGGCCCGTTCTCACTGTTGTCGGAAAAAGCAAGGGTCTCGCTCCATCGGCAGCCCGGCCGTTCTTCCCTGTGCTCTCGGGATAGAGTCAGAGTTGGGGGATCTGAACGCGTAGGCGTAGGGGTTTCCCGCAGCCACCCCGGACTCCAGGCCAAAGGCGTCGCTGCCTCAGTGACAAACCGCCTCTGGCCCCCTTGCCCAGGGACCCGCCCCCTCGCCCCGCCCCCACCACGAGGAGCCACCGTCCACTTCGTCTTTCCCTGCCCCCTCTCCCGCAGCGGACCGTGGAATTCCTCGTCTGCTTTCAATGGACGCTCGCGTGCGTCCAGAGGCGCCTCTGCGCAGTGGATGCGGCGAATCGGCCGTAAAAGCCGATTTCATTAACTGGTCCGCGGTCCTCCTCCGGAGGGAGAGGCGGAGAACGCAAATCCTGTTAGGACGGCTGCGCTGCGCTGCGCTGCGTCCCTCCCCGCTCCGGGGTAGCGCGCTCTAATCTCATCCACCGTGCGCTGTGCACTACACAAATAGATGACTAGTTAATAGAAATTAATTCTCTTCTTTGTAAGAGAAGATCGTATGACGTTTTATTGGATCTAAAAATAGCCACAGGAGCATTGGGCTATTTCCCGTGGCAACTTGCTGCGTGATGGGGGGGATTCGAGTTTGCAATTACGGAAAACTTCCCCATCGCGGGGCTGCAGCTTGCCTACTGTTCATTGATTTCAGTGGCGCGGTTGCAAGTGAATTATCATACATACGGTGCAAGTGCATTTAATCCTTTAGCCTCCACACAAGTGTTGGTTACAGCCCCCCAGCAAAGCACAGCTTGTGCAAAATCACATGCCCTTATGATGCCCTGCATCAGCAGAGCTGACCCTTGGCTGGGTGTTTAGGGTTTTTAAAGGGTTTCTGTTTGCATAGGCATATAGATCCGTGTCTGCGCCAATTATGCATGCATACATAGCTGCTCACTCACCCACACGTACAGGGATTTGAATCGTTAAATCGTATCCCGTATGCAGACTGCTAAGTCACAGATATTCAAGGACAGTTTAATTAAAACTCGATACAGCTTCAATACGGGCATATCAAATGTGTCCAGTCACCAGCTACGTATTAAAGGGAATTCATAAGAATACGGCCAGATGCCTTCCTGCAGGGCGCAAATGTTTCCACGAGAGCCCACAGGACAGCAGTGACTGGCGGGAACTGGGACCTGCTTTGACCTACAGGGATCCGGACCACTGTCTCCGTCAGTGGGGGCCCGTGGGGGCTACAGATCGGTGAGACCGCGGCTGCCCCGTGGTCCAGGCCTGCGTTTACCAGTCGACTTGGGTTTGCCACAGCCACCCCGCAGTCCGGGCCGAAAGCATCAGGCGGAAGGCTGGTGGAGTCTGGATGCTCAGGACTAAGTAGCGGGTGGTACCTTTGGCTGTGGATTTTTGAACGTTTTTATTTATTTATTTTTAGGGAGAGGGGAAGGGAGGGAGAAAGAGAGGGAGAGAAACACCCATCAGCTGCCTCTCACGCACCCCCAACCGGGGGCCCGGCCCTCAATCTAGGCTTGTGCCCTGCCCGGGATCCAACCGGTGACCTTCAGTGTGGTAGATGACACCCAGCCCACGGGGACCCACCGTCCCGGGCTGGCTTGGGATCCTCGGCGTGAATCAGGAGTAGCGAAACCCCCTAGGCAAGAGTATGCTACGCACTCGTCCCCACATGGCCAAAATCGGAAGTCCCTTTACTCTCATGGACTGTTCCATCTTGCTTGTGTTTCCACGACTTAAAAAAACTTTTTTTTTCGTTATTTGAAATGGGGTTGGGGAAGAACTTGTCTACCAGTTTTACAGTCATCAGTCATCCAAAATGCACGGACTTTTAGACGACAATCTGTCACTCTTGTCCGTTGTAAGCCTGCCGGCACTGATAAGCCACCGTGCAGTTCTGAGCTGCATTTTGGAACCCGGCCACGCCAGCGTATCACCACCTGTTACGGAACCGGGCAAGCGAGGGGGCGGGCCGTTTAGGGGAAGCCAGATGAACGTCGTTCTCGGCGGGCAGCGATGCGGGGAACATGAAGAGTTCCTTATTTTTTTCCAAAAGGGATGTGGACGAAAAGAACCCAATAATGCCTTTGGAGTTAATCTATAATCAAGACAAAAGCAAGCTGCAAGATTTAGGTGTGTGCTTCTGTTCTCCGGTTCAGCAAGTTATCCACCCCCCCCGCCCCCCACAGAATGTGGACCGTGATGCTACCCCTACACTGTTACGGGGAGGGTTTCAATTCATTTTAACCGAGATACTATTTTAAGAGGTCTGGCACATAGTAGGAACCCAGTGACTCTGCAGTCTTCTTTTTTGGTGGGCGCGGAGCCTCAGCATTAGATGGGTGTGTGACCCACCCCCCCCAGTCTCCTAGGACGTCAGTGGGATAGGGAGGCACACTGAGGTTTTGCCTTTACGATCCCTTTGATCCACCCCTCTGGTGGGCAGACCGAGACTTCGGGAAGTTAAGAAAGCTTTTGTGCATCAGCAGAGCGTAAACCTGGCTCGAATGCATGGCCCGAGGTCTCAAATCCACATCTGGAGTTCTGAAAGACAAGACCTTGGCAGTCTGGAAGCTCTACAGCGTACGTCTCTGGTCCTCAGAAGCAAGTACATCCCCTTCCGTCTTATGTCAGAAATTTGGAGGTTTCATCCTGTCAGTCATGCTCAGACTTTAAGGTGCCAGATGATCCTCCCCGCCCGAGGGCTTGTTAGTCCTAAGATGTCCAGGACGTGGGGCTCAGGAGCCTGCCCTTTAAAGAAGGTCCCCAGTGACTTCTCAGGTGATTCTGCTACAGAACAGACCCAGGGGGCGGCAGGGGGGATGATGTACCATTACCGGATGGACCTGCCCTTAGGCTCCAGGGGTCCCGCACCCCATACTAGGTTCGCCTTGCCCGCCGCCAGGGAAAGGCATCTGTCAATGCCACAGATTGGTGAAAAGGAACGGGATTATTTATTTAAAGAGTTATAGAAACCTAAGAGTAATGACTTAATGTCTTCATTGAGATCCCCAAGTCCTTTAGAATACCCACAAATGCACAGTCCTTCCTTCCCCCTCTGCCCAGTTGGGAGTACCATATCTCAGAAATAGAAATAGAAGTCCGTGGTTCTTCTCTGCTCAAGCCGTGTGGTCCCCAAAAGACCCTGCCTGACTGCACACCTGGGTTTAAATCCCCGCGCCAATCTTCCTCTGCTGCACCATTTCCGACTCCGCCCACAATTGGCCACAGCTGCCAGCACTCCCGTATTTTTCCAGCTTCACTGGGCTGCCATAGTGAGCCCGGGCAGGTGTGGCCCTGTGGTGTGGAGCCAATCATCTCCAAGCTCTTCCGCAGGCTCGGTAACCAGGGGGAGTTGCCTCCCAGTTACGTCAGGGGTTGAAGTCACTCCCATCCCCCCCCCCCCTCAAAGCTTGGCCACAGCTGTTTAGCATATCTATGAAACCAGTTAAAGGTTATAGATATGTTAAATGACCGTGCCAGAGGTTATCTGCAAAACTGTTGCTATTCAAAACAACTCTCAATGGCCCTGCTCCATGAGTCCCACCCCTCAGCTCAGACTTGTGGGGGTCAGGACATCCTATATATACATATTTTTCTACTATTTCCTGGACACTGAGTTCTGGACCCCATTACAAATCTCTATTTGCGCCCCCCGCCCCGGCTGCACCCTGTTACAATTCTGATGCCACCATTTTGAAAATGACAGTCAGGTGGTGGGTGAGACTGAGCACCCACTAACCCCGAACTGCCCCCCTCCCATTCATAACTCATGACTACCAGCCCTAGGCTCCAACTTGTGTCCTCTTGCTGATAAACAAAATCTTGGCTAAAATAAGAGCTAACTATTGGTTCAGGGCAAACGATGTATTCTTCTATGTTTCGAAGTATTTATTACGGAATACACATTTAGAGGTAGAGATTATACAGACATCTCTCATCTAGCACAGACCAATACTTCTCTTCATTTTCTTTTTCTAGCCATAAAGAGCATTGTTGGAGGTTTGCGTCTCCAGCCATTTTATGTGAAATTTCCTACAATCTTCCTTATCCCTTCCAACTTGTGATATGTAACTGTGTCTTTTCTTTATAGCATTTAATCCCATTCAGGCAATAATCTGGTGAAATGCATTTTTGCTGGATGATGCTGCGCTCCTCTTGAACAAAAACACAACTTGAAAAGTATTCCTAGATTCTAGAGCAGTCTTTTAAACATCCAAAGGCCTCAGTGAATGCCAGAAAATTTTTGTGAAAGGAAGAGAGGGAAAGAGGGAGGGGAGGAAGTGATTTATTGCTGAAGTAACAGGTCTCTCCAGGGCTGACTCACTGGTGCCGACCTTTGGATTTTTGCCTCCTTCCGTGTGCCCAAATAACCACTGGCACCCTTCCAGCGCACACAGCACACTCTCGTGAGTCAGCAGCTGTCCCGGGGTCTGGAGAACCTGAGGCACTGGCCGCAGCCTCTGCCCTCAGGTGCTTACCCTGCCCTGGGGGAGAGGCGTGAACTCCAGATCGCCTGGCCTGTCTCCAAAGGGAGGGACCCTTGGGTAAAACTCACAGGGGCGAAGTACTCGAAGGCCCTGAGTTCCTTCACAGGGTCTGAGCTGGATCCACGAAACCGCAAAGGTTTCTTCTGAATTGAAGCAGCCAGCCAGCCAGACGCCACCACCCCCTCGTGACGTGGAATCATCACAGCTCATGGTGGACACAGCCCGCACACCTATGGATGCTCATCCACATTCCTCACGGTTCAACAGATGGACGCCCGTATGTGGGAACCGGCGCTCTGACAGAGCCGGTGGACTCGGTCAATGTCTGTGTCCGTCACAGTTCCTTCTCGGGCCGCCACGTGTCTCACCTTCAGAGGGACATGTCCCTCTGGTCGGGGGACGTCTGGTTCCAAGCGTGGTGACTCTTGTCCTGCGGTGCTGTGACGAACCATCCGCAGACGTCTAACTGAGCAGCCAGCTCACTCACTGAGGGAACACTTGTATTTTAATTTTTTAAATGTTTTACTGTTGTTCTGTCACAGTTGTCCTAAGTTTTTCCGCTTTGCCCTCCTCCACCCAGCCCACCCCCCGCTCCCGCAGTCAATTCCCGCCCCGTTGTTCATGTCCATGGGTCGCTCCCACACGTTCTTTGACTAGTCCCTTCCTCCTCGTTCTCCCATTATCCCCTCCCCACTCCCCTCTGGTCACTGTTGATTTGTTCCTTATTTCAGTGTCTCTGGTTCTATTTTACTTGCTTGTCTGTTTTGTTGATTAGATTCCACTTATAGGTGAGATCATACGGCATTTGTCTTTCACCGCCTGGCTTATCTCACTTAGCATGATGCTCTCCAGTTCCATCCATGCTGTCTCGAAGGCTAGGGCTTCCTTCTTTCCTTCTGCTGCGTAGTATCCCATTGTGTAAATGGACCAGTTTTTTGATCCACTCACTTTCTGAACTGCATTTTGTCCCAGCGAGCCCACTGCTGGGCTCACACCCTAAGTATCCCGAAACACCAACTCAGAAGAACCTACGCTCCCCCTGTTCCTGGCGGCGCTGTTTTCAGTGCCCCCCACGAATGGAACGGCGTGACTCTTCCTCACGCGAGCTGCCGAGCCCTTCATTTTCCATCCTGTGCCTTGCTTTCCCTGCGCTGGGACTGCCGGAGCAGCTGTTTATTTGGAAAGCTTCCACGCTGGTCATAATAATCTCCAACTAATTGCACATCAAATATTTATTTCTTGCACATTAAATTAATGAAGCAGTTTCAACAGGAGAAAAATTGCATCAGGTTGGCACATGTTGCCGATAGACTCAGGAAGGCGTCCCAGGTCCGCTTGGCAGGGTCCTTCTCTGCAGATGAACAATTTTTAAATGGAAAATTTCCCCATTACCCAGTTGTGACTTTTTAAACAGGCAAGTTTTCATTTCCAAAGTGCTTTTCTCCGTTTTCCCTGGATATGCCATGTTATATAGAGCTTTCTAAAATGAAAAAAAAAAATCCATGCTATTGATTTTCAAATAAATTATTTATCTGCTTTGCCCTGAATGTAACAAGGTATTTTTCTCCCTAATTCTGCTTCTGATACTGTAAATGTTTTCGATGGGTGGACATTTATTTCCTTGTTTATTCTTGTTTGTCGACAGCTGTACCAAGGGAGGAATGACGGGTAGAGAGGCCCACGTGTTTCAGGGGGAGCCACGTGATGGGCTTAGCGGTCTGCAGACACCTGTGTGGCCGTCAACACAATCCAGGAACAGGCAGCGCGCACCTCCCCAAGTTTCCTTGTGTCCCTTTGTTATTTGTGTTGGTTGGTCTGTGTGGCAAAACCACAGGAGACTTCGTTCCTTAGCAGCTGGGAAGCTCCATATGCCATGTTGTTAAATACGGGGACTGTTAGCTCCAGGCACGGTGATGGAGCCATTACAGGCATGATGGCCGGTCTCCAGAAACTGGCCATCATGGGTAACTGACCCTGGGTGGCCCTTGAACTCGTCTCCCCGTTCCCCACCCCCACCCCCGGCACCCTCTGCTACGGCCTCCGCCTCTTGCTCTGACTGTTGTTCCTCCTCTCGTTGCAATGGAAACAAGCAGTGTTCGCCCTTCTGTAAGTGGCGTATTTCTCTTGCACACACATTCCTCCCAACAAGGCGTACAGAGGGCCAGCAGGTGTATGAACGGGTGAGAGAAGGGGAGGGAGCAGCCCAAGAACACGTGTGCATGGCCCAGGGACACAGACAACAGTGCGGTGACCCACGAGGGGAGCGGGTGGGGCTGGGTGGGGGTGGGAAGAGGGAAAGCCCCCACGGGCCCATCAACAGGTGGGTGGATAAAGAAAGCGTGTCTACTTACCAGGGGGTATTATTTGGCGATAAAGGGAAAGAAACGTGGGTAGATCTCAGACTTTCCTGGTTAACAGTGGAGGTTGGCTTACTGTTCTGGAGACCGGTTTGTGCTTTCAACTGACGTCGCTTTCCTTCTGATGCAGTTTCTGACAGTTTTCTGGTGCCTTGCTGGTACGGAGAAAATGACTAGTCGTTCGCAGAAAGGGCTTCAGGAAATAATTTCCCCAAACCGTTGCTTTGTCAAGGCTAACGGTTATGCCTATGGGTTTCTTTTATCGGAACAAATTATCCTACCATTGTGCAACTGTACAAGCATGCACAGGTGCCATCAAATGTCACTGAGTGTTTGCAGTGCTTGGGAGAGAACACAGCTCCAACCACAGTGTCCTGGGCAAAAGGGTGTCCAATCCAGTCACTGACTGAGCAAAGGTCTCTGAGCCTCCGTTGCCCTGTTTTGCATGATTGTTAGGGCAGATTTTTGGCCTCAGCTACTTGTGAAGGAAGCACGGTCTGCATTTGCTTGCAGAAATGTGCTCTGAATGCCAGTTGTCAAGTCCTGACCATGCTGTGTCCTTAACAAAGCAATTAGTCTATCTATTTATCTGCCCACTTATCAGTTTTCTATCTATACATCTATGGTTTCTTATAAGGAATAGGTTCACGCGATTATGGAAGCTGAGAAGTCCCGCGATCTGCCATCCGAAACATTTCATCCGACCCAGTCTCGTCTGGAAATACCACGACAGGCACAGCCAGAAACCACGTTTACCCAAATACCTGGGTACGCTGTGGCCCGGCGAAGTGGACATGTAAAATTCACCGTGTCTTTAGGATTTATGTCACGTGCTTTGTATCAGGAACCCAGACGTTCCCCCCAAATTTTCACCAGCATTGCTGGCTTCAAGCACTGGATGGCGGTGGCTGCCCCCCACCCGTGGCCAAGTGTCTACTGGGGCACAGTCACCCCCTAGTTGAGTAGCACTGGCCTAACTCCGCCCCATCCCAATATTTGGCCCCCAGAGAGTTCCTGGGGGCGAATTCCCCATCGTTAGTTATCCAAATGGAAACACACCCATCCCTGTCACGCTCTAGGAGCAATGACACGGTTAAACGTCTGTCTGTTCCTGGCACACCGCACACCGTTTGCAGGTCTTTGTGGAGGAAACCAGACATGGGCGCTGAGTTGAGTGGTTCCCAAATCTGAATGCTCATTAGAATCCATTAGAGTCCAACGAATTTTTTAACACTCCAAAGATCATGTGATGCCCCAGAAACAAACCCCCCCAGCATCTCCAAGACTGGCCCAGGGTCATCGCCAGTTTTGGGTGGTCCCCAGGTCCCTGCAATCGGCAGACGCATTTGGGAACCACAGGGCTTGAGACTTGCTCATGTGCAGAATGAGGGCGTTGCCATCGGTGGGCTATGAGTGTGCTGGTATAGTCCTCATCGAGTTCTTACCCAACCTCCCGCTCGTTGTGGCTGCCTCAGGTCCACTGGCGTCTTTTCTTCTCTCGGCGTATTTGGGCTCTAATCCACACAAACACCGCTCATCATCGGGAGGCTAAAAACAAATGACTTCTGTGCGTTCCAAATCATCGTGAAGCAGCAAAATCAACAGTGGTCTCGACACAATTATTCTTTCCCCCATTCAGTACTCTCCTGACATTGCATTGAGTGCATTCTTTACTTCTCAATGCCGTTTTTAATAATTCCCCAGAAAGCGGAGGAAATCGTGCCATCCGCAGCTGGCCATCAGGGACAACTTCCTAGTCATCACTTGCGTCTCCGTCTTGGTTTAGGGGATCTAGGTTTTCGAGGAGTTTCTTTCGGAACAGTGGATGTGGCACTGTGGACACACTGTGCACCACCGTGGCATCACTGAGTATGTCTCCCTGTGGCCTTGCACTGGGAAATGTGGGGTTGCAAATATGACCCGGTCACCGTGGCCCAGATGGCGCTTGACCTTTCATTGTTGGCATTCCAGGGAACCTTGCCCCGCCTCCCGGGCCCGGCCTTGTGCCTCTCCGTGCCACCTGCTTTATCCGCCTGGGTACCCGCACCGGTCATTGCGCCCTGATGTCAGTGAAGATGGAACAGCGTGTCTCCATTGGGTTCCAAGTTCATTAACGTTTCCAAAACCCACATGCACCCGTCCAACCTGCAGTCCTGTGATTTCCGCCCTTCGGTCAAGCTCTCTTTTGTTACAAACCTCCACTATGACTGCTGCTCCATTTGCTTCCCAGTCGTCTTCAAGAACACAAATTATCAGATGCCTCTTCTCCTTGTCATTTCTCATTCTAATCGGTTTGCATTTGAATCTGTTTTCCCTGAGTCCTGGAAAAGCGTCACATGTTCTTACATGCCAGAGAACTGATGATTTTCTTCACATCATTTCCACTCTTCTATAATTTCAGTGCGATGCCAATTAAAATTTGATCATTGAGTTTTGGGTTTCAGGGTTTTTTTTTTTTTTTTAAGAAGCTGTGTTCATCTCATCCTGTTCTGTTCCTCCATGGATGATGCTTTCGTACGTGCAATGTGGGGAGAATAAAATCAATGGAAAATCTCCACTTTCACAACAACTGCAATTCCCGAAAAATGCTGAGTATGTGCCAGAACGTCACCCAGCGCGTCACCCAGCGTGCCTGTTCCGGAGGACATTCTCTTTCCTTTTCCATGTTTCTCTGTTTCGGAGTTGAGACGCCAGTACCCCCCTTGGTTTCTGGAACTTCCCAGCTGAAGCAGTCCCATGCTGGGAATGACCCGCAGCTCCGCGGTGGCCCCACAGGGTGAGGAGCGGCTTCTGTCACGCTGTGCTCGTCTTGGCCGTGGGTGACATGGGTTCCATGAGTGTGGCGAGGACAGAGCCTGCGGAGCGCTGGGTCCGAGGCAGGCTTCTCCCTTCGCGAGGCTCGCAGCCACGTGGAGATTGCTCCCTCGGTAACGGACGGGTGACCCACGCATCCAGGGCAGCGTCCAGGCAGTGAGCCCTTCGTCACGCAGGTCAGGAAGCTGCAGGCGGAGAACGAGGCTCGAGGCAGAGGATGAGGAGAGAGAAGGCTCGCCCGAGGCAGGATGGTGCTGGGCGGAGGTGCCCGGCCGGCTGAGACCTTGGAGTGTGCGCATCAGAGCGGGAGAGAGCGCTGCGACCATCAGCTGTCTAAGGAGCACGCCGTACGAAAGGGACGAATCGCAGGGACCGAGAATACAGGCCGCAGTCCCAGGTCTCAGGACTCACGCTTGTTCAGGAAAATAGACACTTCCGTGGTGTTTGGGTGCCTGTGTCTTCGCTTAAGGGTCAGAACTCTGTTGTTGAGGGAGGGGGAGCCCGCGTTGAGAGCCTGGGTTTGGGGGGCCCAGCTGGCTCTGGCCACCGAGCGGTATTCCTGACGAGTTCCCCTAACCAACCTGCACCCTCCATGGCTTCATCGGGGGGCTGACGGAGTCCCGGGTCGCCGGGCATGGGGACAGTTCAAGCCGGGGGGGCATTGGTTCCAGGGCTCGGCCACAGAAGGAGCCCACTGGGAGGTCTTGGGAGACAAAGGCATTCCGACTGTACCCCCCACCCCGCCGGGTATTTCCGCCAGCGAGGACCGGGGTTAGGAGACGTGTGCCGGTTGGCAAATCAACGTGACCCGGGCACGTGGTGTCCCGGAGGCGGAGCTGGGGGCTGAGCGCAGACCGAGGAGAAGTGTGTTTGCGGGGCAAAGACACGGGAGGAGCGTCTGAAGCCCGGCTGGTTGGCACTCCTTCCGGAAAGTGCCGTCTGTCCACCACTGTCCCTCGTTCCCCGCCGCCTCAACGCCTCCCAGAGAAGCTTCAGCTTTGCTTTCACCTTTCAGGACGAAATAAGGGCGCGAGCGCGGCCCTGAGTAGGGTGCACATTCCCCAGCCCTCACCCGAGCTCACGGGGTGCTTTAAATTCGGAAACCACGCGGCTGCACGAGGACCGTCGGCCGGCCCGCCTGTTCCCCACCTGCGGCAGGCAGCGTCCTTGCATCCTGTCGTCTTTCGCAAAATCGCCCTGTGCTGGGCGGTCACACGTAAGGTGGCACTGGGCGCCAGAGGTGCTGACGAAGCCCACGCGGTTCCACCCGGTCACCGGCTTCAGCGGAAGCATACAAGCTCCGTGGGACAGGAAGCTGGAAACGGGACTGTGAAAATTGGCACTTCCTTTCCGCGTCTCTCGGCCAGAGGGTGTTGGAAATGCGCAAGCCTTTCCTCTCGTGTTCCTCTCAATAGTTTCTGTGCGATTTTGAACCACAAGAGGCCACCGGCGCCGACGTAAACCACCAGGGCGTTGCTGGCCGCGCAGCCAGGGCTCACGGGGCGGGACGAAGCGCTGTCTCTCGAATCTGCTCGTGGACACGGGCCTCACGTTCGCCGTCTGTTCTGTCCAGGGCACCGGACACCTGCTGCTGGCCTTCCCTTGGAGGGATGCTGCGGGGGCGGGGGGAAGGGCAGAGAGCCGGATCAGCCCGCGTCCGCCCAGTGGGATTGGGGGCCGGTGCCGCGGCCGACCACTGCCTGCACCCCTCTGACTCCGGCCCGGGCTGGGTCACGGGTTTGCCCTCCCCGTGCGTGTTGCGGAGGCTGGACCAAGGGGCCAGGCCCCCGAGGGGCATCTCCAGACCTTCCGGCATGTGCCGTGCTGAATCTTCCCCGGGCCGCAAGGCTGGGACAGGAACGTGTCCCTTTGACAAAGCAGAGTCCTGAGTCTGAGAGCTGGACTCACTTGCTGCATGTCCAAGTAGCAGGCGGGACCAGAATAGGCCGTGCGTGTCCTGTGGAGAGTCACGCCCTTGTGTGTGTCACGGGGCTGGGCCCCTAGGGCGCAGGTGAGGACCGGCGTGAGAGGGCCGGCGCGTGCGGTCCGGCTCTGCCTTCTTTCCCGGCTGTGCGGCGAGCGTGCCGTGCTGGCCGCCGAGCGCGCTTTGCTCCTGCAGGGGGCCTGGGCCACTGCACTGAAGCAGGGACAGGAAGCTTGTGAGTTCCTCTCAGGAGCCAGAGCCGCTGCAAAGACACCGTTTCTTCCTACACGTGGCTGTCATCGTGGATTTGCAGTCCACGTGGAAACGATTTCGGCCCTCCAGCCTTCTCTCGGCGTGGCTGCCCACTAGGGCAGCTGGTGCCTTCGCTCCCTTAGGATTGTGTCCTGGGCTTCAAAGGGAGTGGCATGGGGACCGCACCTCCTTGAAGGACCAAGGGAGGGGATTGGATGCTGTTCTACAAAGGCATGGCTGAAGCCAGGATCCAGTAGCATTCGCTCAACTCCAAGTTCAGTGAGTCGGGACTGGCAGGCGCTCTGAGGGGACCATCCGAGGATGATGTGCTAATCCTTGGCAAGGAGGCCCTTGCTCCGGGAAGGGAAGGTCCCCGTTCACCGACCCCGAGGGCCCCTTCCACCAGCACCCAGGCATCAGCGTCCGCCGCCTTCCTGCCCCTGGACCAGGGACCCTCACTGCCTGCAGCTCTCCTTGGCTTTCTGTTCCACGGAGACAATGGGCCGCCATGCTCCACTTTTGACTTTTCATGTCTTACCCCTCAGTCCTCTAGGATAGGAGTGCAGAGTGTAGCTGAGAATGTCCCCTGCGGTGGCAGGAGTTGAGGAGTGAATAGTGCCTCCCAGACATCCTACTGTGAAGCCCTGGCCCCCACGAGGGTAGCATGTGGACATGGCCCACCGGGTGTCACACATGTAGATGAGGTTGTAAGTAAGGTTGGGGTCCTGACCATGAATGGGCACCCTGCTGCGCACAGGAGGGGGCGCCAGAGTGTCCTCTCCCCACCGTGGGAGCACTCAGCAAGCAGGCGGCCGTCTGCAAGCCAGGAAGGGAGCCCTCCCCCGAACTCAGCTCTCCCAGCTGGGATGCCCGCATCCCCCAAATTCATAGGTAGAAACCGTCTTCCCAGGGTGACAATGGGACCTTTGAGAGACAATCACATCATGAGGCTGGGGCCCAGGCGAATGGGACTGGCGGCCTCAGTGAAGAGACCCCAAGAACTCCGGCACACGCCGCCGTGCGGGGGGGACTCAGTGAGCAGAAGACACAGTCCATGCACCAAGTGCTCAGCCATGCTGGCGTCCTGCTCTGGGACCGCCAGCCTCCAGGAATGAAGAGAACACCTCTCTCTTGCGTGAGTCTGCGGGAACTGGTCACGCAGCACCAGCAGGTGATGGCAGGAAGCCCCAGAGATGTGACCCCCACCAAACAGGCCCACTAGGCCCGGCTGCCGGAGCGCACCGGCCCAGGCCAGACCGCAGGACCCGGGCTCCCTGCGACCACGCGTGCTGGCCCTCACAGCCACGGGGGCCATTCCCTGAAATAGTTCGGAGAGTGCTCATGCCGCTGACTTCAGGACCACGGCCAGATGTCTAATCTGGAACCCTCCCCTGACCTCTGAACCCTCCCTTGACCTCTGAACCCTCCTATGCCAGAGTGCTTCTATCTTTCAATTGAGCACCGTACGCGAGAATGGTCACCTTTCCATGTGCGTAGAGACACCTTAGCACCTTTTGGCACCAGAAAGGCTGCAGATGAATCAGTGCCTTCGATGGAAAATGGAGGGATAGGTTGCCAAAAATACAGCGGGAGTTATTTATCACCAAGTGATTCCATCCTACCAGAACAACGAAAATCTGATGAAGGACAAAGCCAGAGCTTTTCATTAATTACATCCCAAATCAAGGCACTGCGTGAAAAAATAAAGCCACTGAAAATCCATAAATATAAAGAAACAAGCACTTTTACATCGTCTACAAGAATCATCTCTTCCACGTGAGATGATATCACCTATTTAAATCTTAAGCTATTTTTGCTTCCGCTGCGTCTGTGCAGGTACTGTATTTTAGGCAGACATGTGCTGGAGGAAATCACACTTATTGCAGCGGATTAATTTAGGGAATGCGCTTCCAAAACAGCCTTACCTGCCTCCAAATGAAGAAATATTTACTCTCTGCAGACGTCAAATGAGGAAAGAAGTGAGGGGACTCTTGGTTTCGGCAGAAATGTGTCTTTATAGTCCCATAAATTACGCCCTGCAAATTCAACTTCTACAGCAGCATTTTCCCTTCATTCTGGGAACCCAGACAATGCGAATGCAATTCTTCCTTTGCCAAGTGTTGGACTTCGGCGTCAACGGAAAACACGTTACAAATAACCAAGTATGACTCTGTTACTAACAACGACAGCAACAAAATAGAAAAGAGGGTACCTCGGTCCACTGAATAAGAAAAAGCCAACAATAAAGGTTGCTCTAAAGAATAAAACCCCTTGTTTTTGCAAAAGCATGCTATCATTTTTCAGTCTGTTTATATCACAGAGAGGCCCCAAATATATATTTTTAGATAATCGTAAGTTTGAAGTAGACTTCTTTTTTGTTTTCAGTATTACATTCCACCAAGTAGATGGACATGAGTTCACAAAGTTAACAGTTTTATGAACCTTCAAATTCGTAGTCAAAGAACTGTGCTTTAACAAGATGTCAACCCACACAGGTGCGCACGAGACCACCACCTTCTCCACGCAGGTATTTATCGGGGGTGCAGACCTTAACGAAGTCCAGTCTTCCATCTCAGCGTCGAGGAAGGGCGGGGGGACCCAAGGACGGAAGTCGGATGCACAGGAACACCCTGGGTCTTAAAACAGACATTTCCACCCCAGGAAGGGAGTATTGTGTCTACCATACCTGTCGTAAATGATAAGGTAACGTATAACCATACCGGTGCCCAGAAGCGGTGCATGCAAATGAGGCCCCATGAGCAACTAACTCTACTGCGCAGAATGCAAGGCACCACCAAGTGCTTTGGAGGAAAACCCAAAGCGTGAAAGCGCTCCATTGGAAGAGACTCCTTCCAACACGAAGGGGCTTAGAGATGATGAACGGCCGTGGGCATCGGGGGCTCGCCTTGAAACAAGGAGAGATACTCCAGTGGCAAGAAAATGGTCTGGCACAAGCTAAAAATGAAGGCGATGTTGTCTTTTTTTAAAGGTTTTTATTTATTAATATTTAGAGAAAGGGGAAGGAGAAAGAGAGGGAGAGAGACATCCATGTATGGTTGCCTCCTGCGCGCCCCCACCCTGGGGACCTGGCCTGCAACCCGGGCATGTGTCCTAACTGGGAATAGAACCTGCGACCTTTTGGTTTGCAGGCCGGTGCTCAAACCACTGAGCTACGCCAGCCAGGGCTGTGATGTTGTCTTTATCTTAACCTGTGAAACAAGCTAGTCTCTGCTACGTTATCCAGTCATCTTGATTTGCTCAAGTTTAGCTGGTGGAAGAATCATGGTAGGAAAGGCTGGGAACTTAGGGCGAAGGGGGTTCTGGGAGCCTCACGCTCCCTGCAGGCAGGAGGCTGGGATGGAGCATCGCACGTGTGGACAGATACCCGCCCAGGGACAGGACAAGGACCACAGCCGGAGCGTGGAGAAGCCCAAGGGCCTCCGGGAAGCCAGCGCCTTCCTTATTTTCCTTGGAGCGGGCCCAGGTCCTCCTTTTCGATAAGCTGTCTGGTCCCACTCCGCTTCCCCCTCTCTGGTCGTCGTGTGGGGCCGCAGGACTGAGGTGCCCTCTGAAGTCAGGGGACTTGGTGCTGCTAATCCAGAGCTCGGGCGCGGCCCGGGGGAAGGGCAGCTGGGGGCCTGGACGCAGGCGCCCCTGCAAATGGGATTTGCTGGAAGTGCCGCTGGGACTCGGACAGCCTTTTGAAAATCTCCTGCAACAGCCCAAGCGCCCGGTGCATTTTCTCATTTAGGATCTACTAAATAATACATCGCAAAGCAGCGCCGTGAGCCCGGTACGCAGCGAGCTATTTCCCCAAGCCCTTTCTCTAACCAGGTGTTTCAACTTGGTGCTCTTAGCTAATGAAGGAAAAAGAAAAACAACTTGCTGTCTTCGTGGCTTAAACTTTTCAGATACACCTGGACGTCGTCTAGATGGAAGAGAAATGCTTTTAGGATAAAATTAAAAATGAATGAGTTTTGGATGTGAAGCATACAAGCCAAGAGAAAAAAACCATTGATCTTGCAATTTCTGCCTCAGTCACAGATATTTAGCGTGCAACGCTCCTTCTCCAAAAGTGGACAGGCTGTTTTAGAATATTTTCACCATGCCCATTTTCAAATGCATTTGGACAGGAGCTCTCCAGTGTATGGGGAAGAGGGATAGAAGTGAACTCATAGGAAACCCAGACGATGCTAACAATTAGGATGGGCTTGCTCAGGCAGGTAGGAATCGCACTGCGTGGTTAAGATTGGAAGAGAAACGCCTGTTTCCCGCAGGGAGACGGCACTGCGTCCTACCTGCAAAGGTGCATGAGTGAGTAGGGTGCAGGGGAAGTTAGCGGCGGCTTGGTCCAGTTTACAGATCAAAGACGAATCGAACGCATGTCACTGAAGGCAGAAACACATGCGCACACACACACACACACAGTAGGCATGTTGCTTGCATGTTAATGCAGGCGTGTAGCGGTGCACGCACAGAGAGCAAACATGTCGTTTGCATGTTAACAAAGGTAGCAGCACACACACACACAGAGCAGGTGTGCTATTTGCAGCTTGCACACAGCGCTGGAGACAGCAATTCCGCGGGAGTGAAATCTGGAATTTGGAACTGACTTACTGATCACCATGACTGGCGCTTGGCTGGTTCCTGATGAATGTGTTTAGGTCACGTGTTCATGTAGAATTTCAAAGTGAGAACGCTGCGTGCACCTTGATGAGTGTTTATGGGATAGGCACAGTGCAAGTCACACCGTAATAGGATCCATCGCCCTGCGTGCCAGCTCTTCGCACTTGAAGGTGGACACCCACCGGGCGGCATGTCCCCAAGGAGCAGAGATCAACAGTGCAGATCGCAGGAGGGAGCTGCATTCCCCTTTCTGTTTCCAAAAGTGTCTAAGAATACGAGCGGCTCCGGCCTGAAAGCCTTAGGTGCTGCTGACACCCATCTGGGGCTTTCTGTTTTCCCTAATGGCTGCCTCTCCAGGCTCTGGACCGAGACACCCTGCTCCCACCGACCCACCACGTATCGCCTCTCAGTCTCTCCTCCCAGGGCGGACCCACAGCTCAGAAGCACTATGGCCAAGCAATCGGAGACATGACTTTGTACCGAGGTCTAAGCCATCGGTTCTCCACCGTGGCCCTGCACCGGAATAACCTTGAGCAGCTCTCGGACATTCCGGTGTCAGGTCCATGAAATCAGAACCTGGCACTAGTGTTTCCTAAACTCCCCTGTGATTTTACTGTGCAGGTAACAACTCTGGCCTGAGAGGTGGTGGCCATGGGCTCATTCTAGTAGCCATTTGTGGGCATTGGTATCCCATATATTCATATGCCCGAATATCAGGGCATTCAAAACTAATGCCTCCACACAGCACTTCGTTAGAAGAACACTCTCCTGAGATTCATTCCTATCTATGGGGTGAGTCAAAAAAGCAGACTTCTGCAGGCCAGCAACTGTGCGAATTGACACCTATTACATCACCCTCACAGATGGAACTGAGCGTGCAAATACTCTAGGAAGTCATGGTTTAAAAAACACACACACGAAACAAATGCAGCAAAATAAGACCCCTTTAGAGTTCTTGAAGTCAGGGTGCCCACATTTTCCACGACCACTCGACAGTTTTTTCCCAAGCATCAAACTCAGCAGCCTGTGAGGCTGAGACTCCGTGGTTTGTGCACTGGGAAGAAGCTGTTCTGATGCCATCAGAATGCTCTTTCATGGTAGGACTTGGACCCCAGACAAAGTCGTGGGGAAGAACCCAAAGAGATCACCCAGAATGGAGGTTTAGAACTCCTGCTGCAGGACCTTGTCCAGCCACCTGACATGCACAGTCCTCAGCAAGTCACCGGTAACGTGGAGGCGGGGGAAGTCCTGCCTCGGCACTGCGTCTCTGACAACGGGATAAAACGCATTTTCAAAGAGTCCAGTGAAGTGGCTGGTCCGCAGGACACACTCAACAGGCAAACACAATCAGTGTTCCAGGGGCCAGACTGTCTGGGAAAGTAGGGAATTCACAGAAAGGACAACAGAACAGACACAGAGCTTAGGTCTTCCCACACAGCACGTGCCACCCGGGTGTGGCATCGTCGTTAGCAGCTCTCCAGTTGTAAGGGACAGGCAGAGAAGGAGAACAGTAACAAACGATGGATTATTTGCTAAAAATTCCCTCATCCGTTTGCTTGGAGAAGCCCCGAGGAGTGTGCTTGGACCTAAGAAGGTACAAGGATGCCAGAAGAGTTGAATGTTGATTTCTTTAAAAAAAAATTTTTTTTTAGAGCAAAAGACTTTTTTTTTTTTTAAAGAGTAGTGTTAGCCAGCAAGCAAAAGAGACCCAGAGACGTTGAAATGAAGAACAAACTGACAGTAACCAGAGGGGAGGTGGGAGGGGGTGATGGGGGGAAGGGGGAAGGGTTGTCAGGAACATGTATAAAGGACGCACGGACAAAACCAAAGGGGGGTGGGCTCAGGGGTGGGAACTGGGGGTGGCTGGGGTTGGGGGGAGCTGGGGAGAGCAAAACGGAGACTCCTGTCATTGAAAACCAATAAAAATAGAGTAGTGCTAAGACTGCAGCATCATTGACAAAGCACCTAGATTTTCTCTGCCCCCCCCCCGCCCCCCCCCGCCCACACACATGCATCCCCTCGTCCGTCAGCAACATCAGTCACCAGAGCGGTTCATTCGTCACAACGGACGGACCACGTGTTGACATGCCGTCATCACCCAAAGTCCGTAGGTCACCGGAGGGCCCACTCGGCGCTGTAGGTTCTGTGGGTTTGGACAAAGGTGGGATGGAGAGTCTCCATCATTGTAAGACCGCGCAGAGTACTTTCGATGCCCTGGGCATCCTCTGTACCCCACCTTTTCACGCCCCAACCCCCATCCCCGGCAACCCCTGGTATTGTCACCGTCTCCATAGCTCTGCCTTTCCCAGCATGTCACAGAGCTGGCACCACACAGCCTGGAGCCTTTGCAGGTGGCTTTCCTTCAGCTCAGCGGTTCGCATTCCGCTTCCTCCACGAATGCTGATTCTTTGAAGTAACGGATGCTCGAGAGGATGGGGTGATGAGAATCATTTTTAGGCGGGAAGGAACTGGTACAAGATTTCAAATGCAGCGTCATCTACTCTGGAGATGACTGGGCAACTCTGGAGGAAAACCAGTTGGTCCCAGCAAGCGTCAAGCCTGTTGATGCTAAAATTTCTGTTTTCAAAGTGACCTTGGGAAACCTGTGCCTTAACACGTGTCCCGAAAGGGTCCGAACATGTGGGCAGGTGAGGAACGTCAGGTGTTCTCACAGCGTCCGCCCTGACGGAAAGCCGCGTCGGAGACGGCGGGTGACGCAGCGCTCGTCACTTAAGGTGGTGCCCTAGTGCGGACGCGTTTCATCGTCACCGAGCTGACCGGTGGCGAACTCGTGGAAAACTGGCACATCGCCCAGCACTACGTTGTCTTTGCGAAGCCAAGCTACGCTCCCCTTCTTGTGTTGTGCAAGTTCTTAGACGAGTAAACACGTCTGTAGCTCCAAATTCTGATATAATCCCGACTGCACTTTTCGCTAACGCGAAGTGGTGGGGTGCATGGATTTTCTGCTTCGATGTAGGACTCACACTTCCCGCATCGTCAGAATAGGATCTGTACTTTAGCTACGGCTTCTCATTTCCTTCTACATGAGTTTCGAAGCAATCACTTGTCCCTACGATTGTAATTGGTAAAAATAGTCAGGATCCTTATTTCCTGAGGGTAGAGTAATTTTTTCCCTTAAAACGAAAAAGGTCTGATTTTAAGGGCTCATGAATCTGTATAAAATCAGAGCCGTTACCTGCGTGCTGTTTGTTGCTATGGCTACGGACTCATGTGATCTGTGCATCTGAGAGAATTCGGACATCCACAGAGGAATGTCGCTGCAAAGGCATCCGAGAGAATTCAAGGAGGGCAGGAAATGGAGAAATATAAATTACAAAAAAGATTGTAAAAACCAAAGGGCACTCTAGGAAGCAGATTTCCTCCTTTATTTTGTAATATATTTTCTACTTTTATTAATAAATATTCACCTATGTTTTCTACGTGGTTTTTCTCTCCTAGGAATCTATTTCTTCCGTTTAGTACTTAAAGTGCACACGGAAACTGGACGAAAACAGGGTAAAGATCTCCTTAGCCATGGAACACTGCATTAAAATACTGTGAGATGGTCGCAGAGATTAAAACAGTGTGTTGTTTTGTTTTCCAATCATAAACTGCATGAGCTAGGTCTCTATGCAGAGTCTTTCTGGCACCCAACCTCTGTTAAATTATTGAGCGACCTTTGATGGAATAATAGGGCTGTACGGGCTTTGTAAACATTCACTTGATGAGTTCACA
Source organism: Glossophaga mutica (assembly GCA_039655065.1). NCBI lineage: Eukaryota > Metazoa > Chordata > Mammalia > Chiroptera > Phyllostomidae > Glossophaga > Glossophaga mutica. Next base: position 114,009,198 of record CM077318.1, read on the forward strand.
GCTGGGTTTGTAATCCCAAAGTACAATGACATTCAGCGTAACAAAACTGGCTAGGAATTACTACTGTGCATAAAGGAAGTCTCCCGGCGTTGGTGCCTGGCTCGGTGGCTCAGACACCGGCGGCACGTTGGCACATAGATGCGCAGGCCCTGCGTGCGTATCTGTGGCACCAGCGATGAATGTCCCTGGACAGGATTGGTGTTCGAATCCATTTCAGCCAAAGCAAGTGTTCACTTCCTGGGATGCAGGAAGTCATGCTTCTCCACACAGTGATTCCTGAGGGGACATCACGTTGCACAGGCCCATTGAGGTGATTAAAAGAACATAGAGTAGATCGCGAATATTGCAGCAGGATAGTAACAGACCAGGAGGTAAGGAAGAAAGACAACATACGATGGTGAAGCTGGAGAACAGGGAACGTGGGGGATGGCAACTGGAAGTAAAAGGTGCATCGTTGTGTATTTCTCCACACTCTCCACGCGGAAGCCCCGGACGCGGGTAATCAAGCCATGGTCAAGTTCAAAGGAAGCTGGTGTTTGAAAGTACGAGTTTTACCCATGAGTCTCTGTTCTCACTCACTATATTATTGATAGATTATCTATCACTCAGGGGTTTCCAGGGAAACAACATCACCATGATAGATAAATCACAGATAGATAGATAGACTCGGAGAGATGCACATGTCTACCTTTGCTACCTATTGATGGGCATCTCTATCACTCTGTATCTATCCATCCATATCTGTCTCTCCATCTATAGATCCATCTATCTATATATTAAGAAACTGTGAGAAATCAGCTGCTGCGGTCCTGGCCGCTGGCAGGGCTGAAAGGAGTCAGACACAGCGGTGGGCAGCAAACCCAGGGTTTTAGGATACAACCTTGAAGCTGAATTTCTTTGCCTCCAGGAAATCTGGTTTTGTCCGTAGGTCTTCAAGGGATCGGAGGCGGTTCTCCTGTGTTATCCATAGTAAGCCCCTTCCGGTCAAGGCGTGGTCCACGTTAGTCCCTGCTACAAACTGCCTTCACAGCCACACGTACACTTGGGTTAAGCCGGACGCCCGCACCAGGGCTTGTAGGCCAGCCCAGTGGAGAGGCGTACAACTTAATCACCACACTGAGCCCTCCTCCAGCTGCAGACACGGCTCTCGAAGCAGAGAGAACAGACTTCTCGGTGCGCATCTCAAGTTCCCAGGCTCTGGACCACCTCGCGGTGCCTTCTGCGCGTTCTCGCCTTGGTGAGTCCCTGGAATCTTTAGAACGCCACGGCTGAGGAGACCGTTGATGGCATTGACCATGAAATCTGTAAACGCCAGGCGCCTGGAGAGACAGAGCACCCCGGTTAGAGCCTCCTCTGCCTTCAGGGGCCTTGCGGTCCCAGCAGAATGGGATCTGCAGGGTCGACCACACTGCCAGCGTCTCTCTAGTCGCCGAGGTTCTGGTGCGCAAGGCTGCCACCTTCCGAGCCCAGGGCTCGTTCGGAAGACACGCACACATTTTTCCTCTAAAATTGGTGGTGGTTGTTGCTGTTGTTGTTTCGGCATCATCCCAAACTTGGCCTAGACTCCACGGGGGCGATCTGCTGTTACTAAGAGCACTGAAAGAAAACGCCTCAGGCTATGAAGGAGGTATTTAAAAAAAAGCATTTTCAGTAGTGACGAGAGGGATGGGAATAACTATGTGGTCTTATGAGTCGACCCCCGTGAAAGGCAATGAGCATTTGGATGGAAAATATTTGGTCTTTTTTTAGACGATTAAACCATAAACAGCATCAACCACTCATACACACAAACCACAATAAACGCAAAAGCCACATACATGTGCGTCACGATACGTACACTTTGCATTATGGGCCCATGTGAATGAAGCTCGATCCAGCAGTATTTTTAACGTCAGCGTGCAACATTCTGGCCTCCTGGTCTAATTTTTCCCGCTGATACACACCACTTGGCTGCTCCTATCAATTCCAGAAGGCATCCTAGTTTCCCCGTAGCCTGAATTATTAATAAACATGTCAAGGGAAGGAACCCAGCATGGGCCCTTCCAGCAGCTCGGCCACTTTCTGAGTCAGCGCAAGCACGCATTGTTCACCTTCGAGTCAGGTTCCCACGATGGGGGTCCTGTCTGGGAAGGAGCTCAGTCGCTCCTGTCGCTAGGGAAGCAGATGGTGCAGTGACCCGCGCCGTTGTCCGAGACATCAGGGCCAGGGACTGCAGTCCTGGAACGGCCACCAGGCCACTGTGACATGTCCCCTCATCTCAGCCTCCCGGACTGTGTGAGTGAGCAAACAAAGGGCCGCAGCTGACACCTCTCCCCTCCGCCCTGTTCCATGACTCGGTACCCAGGTGCTCCTTGTGCTGTATCAGCGGCAGGTGGGCTCAGGACAGACCTCTCAACAGGAAGCTCAGCCCCAAGCTTGCATGGCCCCTGGCCACCTGTTCGATGGCTACTCTGCATGATATGCTGGGACAAGATACAACGCAATCACAGGACCAGAGCTTCCCTCCCCCGTCAGATTCCCCATCAAAGACACCCCAGGTCATCTTTGAAGGCCATGAATAGAAGATGCTGAGGACTGTGAAAGTCCCTCGTTCAGGCAGGAGAGGGCCAATCAAAGGGACACGCAGAATTTCCTGGGCGTGTCTTCTGAGCTCTGTCCTTACGATTCACTGGCATCTGAGGAGTCACAGAGCTCTCAGAAGTGAAGAGACTTGACCAGCAGCCCTTGCTGCTTCTGGTGCACTTCTGGGATGGGGACCTGCCAGAAGGTCCGCTGTGGCATGGCATGGAAGGGCTGTAGAGACTCCCAAACCTCCATCAGTGGCCTCTGTGTCACCGGAATATGCACACTGTCAGCCAGCTGCTTGCTGCACAAACACACATCTGCTCGGCCCGTCGTATGGACGCCTGGGAGCTCCTGGGCGTAAAATGCACTTGGGGAATGAATTGAGTGGAGGTGAAAGAAACAATTTCACCAGTACATTCTGCAAGTGAGGGAACTCCTGTGGGCTGAGAATTTCCATGGGAAAGGAACACACCTAAACTCTTCATATTCACCAACATTTTCCTTGGTTCATGTATTTTATTTATTTATTTTTTTTACAAATGTCTGTGTGGTTAGATTATTCAAACTGAGATTGCATACTGTTCCCAAAACTCCCCAGCAGAATACACCGAAAACCTGCTAATTGCTGTAAATGTGTGTTCAGACGCAAGGTCTGCTGAAACTTAGGTAAAGCCCCCAGGTTCGCTATGAACACTATCAAGTACCTACATTAGCAAATTAGAACATGAACAAGTTTTCACTTAAGATAAGCTGCGGGGGGATAGTTTGCACAGAATGGGAAAAGCATTCTCCTGTCCAGTGGGAAATGTTCCATTACCTCTCCTTAGCCAGCCAGGCATTCTTGGAAGATCGTCTCTAAGCAAATTACTTTATATTACGCTCCTTCTCGTCTGTGACCTGAGTCCAGTCTCTCCCAGTAGTATTGTATACAGTGAGGACTCCTGTTCAATACCCAGTGAGCGTTGCTATGGAGTTTCCATTTAAATGTTTTTTTTTTTCCGATGAAAATATGATGTGTTAAAATAATGCTGGGGTCGGGGCCCAGGGCTGGCCTCCCCACAGTATCCCACAGTGACATGCTGGTCCCTTTGAATTGCAGTTGCTGGACCAGCAGCCACTTGAGGAAGGGCATGCTGACCTCCCTGTCTCCTTGGATGCAGGAAGTTCATCTCTCTGGGCAAGCTGCCATCCTTGCTGCAGAGCTGAGAGAGAGAAAGAGAGAGAGAGAGAGAGAGAGAGAGAGAGAGAGAGAGAGAGAGAGAGAGACCTCCGGACCACTGCAGGTAAGGACTCCAGGGTTGAAAAGCTTGTATAGCGAATTGCACTCCTCCCTTACTGGTTCACCACAGGTCCAGGACCCAGAGGTGCGCAGATTCCTCAGCGGTTCGTGCCCTGTCTGCAGTACTTCCTTTCTGTTCCTGCCTCCAGGATGCTGAGAAATTGGGGGGGAGGAACTAAATCTGAGAACAGACGAAAAGGAATGGAATATTTTCGGAAATAGAAAATCGTTTTGTCTGTCCCAAGAATGATCGCTGTACTTAGGCCCTGTATCTCGAGCCGCGATCAGAGGCATGACTGTGCCCAAGAGGAGAATTTAGAAATGACAAGGAATCAATAAACTTCAGTGCGGTGGAAAAGGAAGGGAGACCGGGGTGTGAATGATAATAACCCTGCGCACGCCCTGCGCAGAACGGTTAGCACGACACGGACTCGAAAAAGCCATGGGGTGAGCGAGAAGGAAAGGATGAGTCGTTCTTGAGAGCAAGGCGCCGCCCCGATGCCTTCTGCCCTTCCGCCCTCTTTGGCGTTTGGACCTTGATGCAGCTGGACAGCGTGCCTGGCAGGACACAGGGCAGTGGCTGCCTCGGCTTCAATTCATCAGTCACCACATCCGAAGAAGCTACTGCATCTCACAGAGTTGAAGAGCCAATAATTGGGAGCCTGGGTCCAGACCCCTTTTCGATATGGTGGAGGGAAAAGTGCTGGGGTTTTGTGGACCTGCAGGAATCGGTTTGAACCCAAGGGTCGTCGCCCTTTGACCCTTAAGATGTGCCTGTCAAGCACCGGTATAATAACACATGGGTTTGGATGGGCATCCACCGAAACGATGAAGATTTATGGCTGTGTCCACCTTCCGGGGACTCATTTGTTACAGCATGAGAAAGTCTTTGCATGAAGCTCTGCCACCTGCAGCCCAGGAGCCCTTCACGCCACGTGGGTCTCCAGCAAATGCAGGCCTGCCTGCAAAAACGTGGTTTATCGGGACAGAACCCCGCCACTGGTTCTTGTGCTGCATGTAGGGGTGCAGGCTGCAACAGCAGACTTGGAGTACCCCCATTTTTTTAAAGCAACCCAGAAATACTTCACTTCTGTTAGACATCAGCACGCTACTTGCTGCTTGGTGGTCATTCCAAATGGCAACGTGAAACTGCGTGCTTTGCAGAGTGGACGGCTGGGCTCTTGCTGTGCGAAAGACCAGAGGGGGAGGGGAGGGGAGGAGAGGTGGGCGAGTGCACCCGGAGTTCAGGGCTTGCAAAGACATGCGGTACCCGGCAGCCACGTGCATCTTGTGACAAAGTAGCCGTGGTCATTTAAGACGGACACAGAAACATACTTCCTTCTTTCAATGTCATACATACTGGTTTCTATTGACGGAAATGTTAGTGTGTACCTTCTTCTTGACCGAAACTGTCAGGTCTTTCTTCTGCCCTAGTGGCAAGGTCGGCGAGCCAGCCTGACCGCCCTCTCTCACACTCTGCGTTCTGCATCAGTTGCGCTGGGTTTTCCGCTGCTCTCATGATCCCACGTACATGGGTGTAAGAACGGTGCCTTTCTGACAACACCTCCTTCAATGTGACCATGGAGATTCACGCGTGCTGCTGACGCAGGGAGCTAAGAGGACTGTGGAGACTAACTCTCCCGAGAGGACTCTCCTCAACCTCCAGGACTTTGCTCACCCCGGCTTCGCTCAGGGTTAGACAGATGGCGAGCTGACCGCACTCGGTTTCTCCTTCACAGGCTGCCTCTCTACCCCGCCTTGCAGCTCTGCCCTCCACGGGCCAGCAGCCGTCTCTGGGATGCAGCCCCCAGGAGACAGGAGGCGCCGGACATCTGGAGATTTGGTCTTTCCTCTTGCAAGGGCCACCGCTGCCAGTTGGAAGCTCAGAGCTGCGGGGTCGAAAACCACCCTTCAGAGGGAGGAAGGCCGGGCCAGCCGCCCACAGAAAGCACGTGGGACAACATGCACTTGTCTTCCTTTGTTCCAAACGCGTGGGCTTTTCGCCATCCCACGGCTCTGTCAGTGATCTCTTCACCCTCCTCATTTCTAATTTTCTCCACTATTATCAGCAGTCTGGTCTGGAGACCTTCGCGGACCATGCCTGACAAAGACCCATAGTCTAATTATTGTTACTCTCCTCTGGCAGCATAATACAGGCTATTTTCGTCCAGAACGCATTTGCGGTTCAGGGACTCGGGCCTCCTTACCGTTGCCGCCTCCTCTATTTGAGAGATGAGAATAATCCTAAGCATTGAACTGACAGAAAGCCAGCGTTGGTATGGACTTCTCTCTGTCTGTGACGCGATGCAGGCCAATATGGAACCTTCCCCGAGGCTATGGATAATGTACAAGGTAAACACATGTGCAGATCAGGTGGGAAAGGCAAAGGCGCCTTCTCCTGCAGGGAAGAGCAAGCCCTTCATTAATCTGGGAGCCACTAGCAGGCTCAGATTTTGGCCGAAGGGTTTGCCAGTCTGGGTGCTGATCAGAAGGCGCAGCCAGGTCACATCACCCAGACTAGGACCGTGGCTCTAGGACAGCTTGTGAGACGAAATTCTGGAAGTTTGCCAAGGGCCATCTTGAGGACACGCTGAGTGTTTTCCTGAATCCTGGAAGTTGCTCCATCTCCAAGCTTGCGATCCAGGTCTCAGAGCTCGACTTCCTGTTCCTAACCCCAGCTGACCCCTGGCGCCCTGGCTGCCAGTCTTAGGGGGTCCCTCATGTTACCCTGGGTGTCTTCCCTATCCGTAACCCTCCTAGGACCCAGCCTCCTTTCCCCTAGGAAGTGGCCTTCTCTGAGGAAGTCATCGTCCTCGATGATCACCTGCTTGTAGAGGTGCTTGACCCATGGAGAAGCTGGTCAGCTTGCTCTGACTCTTCTCACCTGTCTCACGGCCCTGGGCCCACATCCGCCCACCTACCTCTTGGGTTACCTTCCAGATTTGGGGTTGGACATCCTTGAAGATGCTTGCTCAGGTGTATCCACTTCCTGTTGCCCTATGACCCTGGGCCTAGTTATCAAACAAACTTCTGTAGAAACCCGGAAGAGTCTGGAAGCTCTGTGTTCTCTACGGGTCATTGGCCCGCCCACCTTTGATGCGCGATGCGCCCCAGCCTCCCAGCCCGTGTCTGGGCGCCGTGTAAGCAGTTCGGAACTCCGACGGCTGTGCCAGGAAGGTTGGGGCTGGGGCATCTGCATTCTCACCTCGGCTTTCTAACCCACCGCAGTCTGGGTCACGGGCAAAAACCCTCCTTGATCCATGTGAATGGAGGGTCTGCAAAGTGATGATGTCAGCGTCTACCCCACTGCTGAAAAATTTCTCCATCTGCTAAGCCCACTGGAAGGAGAATTCTTCCGGAACAGTCCATGCTGTGAACCTAATTAATAATCTGTATGATGTTGTGAAATCTGCATCTTCCTTCAGGTCAAAGGGGAAAGCTGGGTCCTTATCGCCCCACCCCCCCCCCCAAGCGTAACTAATTACAATATTGAGCTTGCTTTAGTTTTCCTGTGCATTTTGCATTTAGATGGACACAGCTTGAGGCTCCTCTATAATGGCAGAAGTAATAGGTTTTAGGGGGAAAAGATAAGCTTTCTCCGTTCACTCCTTATTTGGGATTTGTGTTCTAACAAAATGAGAATGTACGCATTTGATGAAGTTAAACTGATAAGTGCGTTGTGGTAATTGTCTCAGAATGAATGTAGATGAGTAAAAAAGGAAGACTATCCCAAACTAAAGGGAATGTTAAGGACGGGCTCTTTGGTCTTGAATAAATCAGATATTTATCGACTGGCAACAACAAAGAAAAAAAATAGTCACATGTGCCCTCCCTATTTAGGACACCATGCCAATTCATGGGGCTCATATTTTTATATATGTGTTAAGTATGTAATTTCCAATTAGATTGTAAAGAACACAGAATCAATCATCCAATAGCTATTTGTCTGGGTGAGTGATTCCCAAAAGTGGGGGCCAGTCCCCCCACCCTCCTTCCAGAGGACACGTTGCCTGGCCTTTCTGAGGTTGTCGGATGCTACCGGCATCCGTTGTCAAGAGACCAAGGAGGCCGCTCCATGTGCTACAATGTCCAACAGCCCCTGACGAAAGGCATTCGGTCAGCCACAATGAGAGGGAGACGCAGTCAGGGTCTAATTAAGCAGGAATGGAACGCGTAACAAGAGTCCAAAGTGAAAAAGGAGACCTATCACTTTATACACCGTGGAAAAAAACGTGGGAGAATCCATGGCGAGAGAAAGGCTCGAAGTTTCGTGGAAATCTCAAGAAGAGATAAACACGGTCAGATGAAAACAAATAACATTCACCTCACATCTCCAAATCAATAGCGTATTTGGAAGATCAGAGTGCCGAGGATTAAAATACGTAATGAGATGCTCTTTCAAGGAAAGGCCTTTCAAGAAAGCTTTGGTTCAGAGAACGCGCCGATTACCAAAAGTACTGATAGGAAGTGATAGGAAGTGAGAAGGGGCCCTAGGGAGGGAGAAGTGGGTGTAGGAAGAACCCAGGCTAAATATTCAGAAGGCTGAAACAAAGTCCCGTTCGCTTCTTAGGCGCGCAACTACGATCACTGGGTGGGCCCCGAGTGGGCTTGTTTTCTCCTGTAGGCCCCTCTAGAAGCCCTTCATCGTCCCGAACTTCCTTCAGAACGGACTTGTGAGATCCTGTGGCCACAGCTCTCATATCCGCATGCATTCAAAAAAACCAAAGTTGGTGAATTTTTGTGTAGCCATTTGAACGCTGAAGATGAAAGAAAATACGAAACATTTTCGGCTTATTATGCTTTATTATTTCAAGAAAGGTAAAAGTGGAATTGAAATGCAAAAAAAAAAAAAAAACAAGAAAAGGTGCGTTCTAGATGAGTCCGCACTAGAGCGTAGAAGTTTTGGGCGCCAGGTTCTTTGGGTCCCCTCATGACCGAGGGTGTCCACCTTGTGGCCCGAGGGCCGCATCTAGCCCGGGATGCCTGTGAATGCGCCCAGCACAACGTTGCAAATTCACTTAAAACATTAGACGATGTTTTGGTCTTTTTGTTTTGTTAGTGTTTGCGTATTTTCTGTGTGGCCCAAGACAAAGCTTCCTGCAGTGGGGCCCAGAGCTGCCAAAACCGTGGACACCGGCTCATCCACGGTTCAGAGCCTTCGTCCCCTCCTCCGTTGTCCATCCTTATTCCCACGACTTCGTTCGGTGCCCCCAGGGGTCTCCTGCCACATGTCCTCACGCAGCCACCCATGTCTGCCTCCACGCTGCCACGCAGCAGGGCCGGAGTGAGGGGCGAGGGGACAGCTATCCCATATCCAAAACCAAATTCTCCAATATGGACGTCAGCTGGCACCGTCCTGCGCCCAAATTGTTCCACCCCGTGTTCCCCGTGCGCCTGGGTTCCCGCTGCGCTGCGTCTCCCAAAGGCCCCCTGCATTTCCCAAGAGCCACGCGTCGAAGGGAGCAGTGTGCCCAGGCAAAGGCAGTGACAATGACATCCACGATGTTTGTGTAGGGCCGTGCTTGAAAATGAGCCAGGCGGTGAGGGACACATGCCATGTGATCTCACCTTTAACTGGAACCTAAGCAACAAAAGAAAAAAGCAAACGAAATGGAACCAGAGTCATTGACATTAAGACCAATCGAACAATAGCCAGAGGGGAGGGGGAGAGGACCGTGGGGAGAAGGGCTTTCAGGAACTGCTATAAAGGACACGGGGACAGAACCAAGGGGGAGGGTGGGAGCAAGGGAGGGAGGTGGGATTGGCTGGGGCGGGGGCAGTAGTGGAGGGAAAATGCAGACAACTGTAGATGAACAACAGTAAAGTAATTTTTTTTTAAAAAAGGCAGTTCTAGGCACAAGGCTTATTTTTTCATAAAGGTTTCCCAGATTTTCCTTGAATCTGAAATTTATAGGATGATCGAACGTTTTAGGATTTGAAAAACAGCTGCCATATTCTTTGCATTTTCTCTCGGCTATCTTATTTCGAACTGCATGGAAAATAAATATGTTTTATGGCCGTGACTGTCAAGAGGGTTTTCAAAGCCATTTACGGGTATACTTCAGTTTTGTGCGGATTGTGTCGTGATGAACAGCCCACTCTGTCTGTCCCCCCAGGAGAAGCCACTACTTTACGAGGCGGACTGTGGTTACTGAAGAAGCGTAAGAACAAACATGAAGAAGCGTGCTCAGAAGTTCAAGTACTCGAACGAACGTGGCTCTCCGATGCCGAGCTGGGAGGTACGCCCTCTCGACGGCTCCCAGGACCACCTTCTGTCTTCCCATGCGCACACAAAGGAGCTGTAAACTAACAACGCCGGACCCTAAGAGGCAGTCTGTAACGCGGCAGCCAATGACGGCAGACGTGTACACTTTAGTTCCCTCTGACAGGCACTAAGCCGTGAATGTCTGTGTTTTCTGTGTGTTTGTCTGTCTGTCTGTTGTCCCGTGTCACTAAATTCTGGCTCACTCTGCTGCGGAAGAGGAAGGGTTCATTCATCCACACGGCCTTCGTGATCTCTGTGTCCGCACTGTCACCCAGACCCCCTGGCGAGCCACAGACACATCGGCGGCTGTGTCTGGGGGGTCCCACCGGCGTGTCTTGCTATTGCGGGCAGTTGAGTGCGTCAAACACGGAACTTCTTTCTTCTTCCCTAGACTGCCTCTGGCTCGGCCTTCTCTGTTTCTGTTAATGACACGACTACTTTCTAAGGCCTTGAACTCAGAAACCTCAAGATCCTTCCTCTAGTTCCCCATATGTGGCACTTGTCACCAAGTGCATTTAAAGCCGTTCCGATTTATGAGCAAAAGATACTTCTGTGCATGGATCATGTCCCTAAAACCTCCCGTGTCTGTGGATTGCCGCCTCACCGGGCACGGAGAATGGGTCTCACACTTCCTCACCCGCTTCTCCCAAACACCTAGGGGCACTATGCAGTCACAGGAAGTCACACAATGCATTCGCCGGACCGTCTGATGGTGCCCTCCGGGACGCAGCAATGGCTAGAATCAGTCTGAAGAGTGCGTTCGTAGGTGAAACTCCTATCCAGGGAACTTTTTAAAATGTTGTTTTGAGCTCGCTAGATTGGGATTATCCTGTTGTCAAGTTTATAGCTAGGGATATCCTTGAAGAAATGGTATTCGGGGAAGAAATAGAGGGTTAAATGTACCAATCGCATTGCGGGACAGTTATGCCACGAATGAGCAGGATGTTGTATTTGAAGCCGATCATCACCACCTGTTCAGGGCACCTGTGGCGTCCCAAGTCAAGTTCCCTCAGGGGAAGGCATCCAATGAGCGAGTGAACCCATCCCTAAGGCTGCTGTTTTGTGTTGGGTGGAATTCTGCGGGAAGAAAAGGAGCAGACCCGGGAGCTGGAGGGTCAATGGCACGGCTGCTTCAGGAAGGGCAGGAACCCACGGGCGCGCTCAGTCCCACGCATCCTGTACTGAGCAGCTTTTAGACCACAGCGTGTGTGGGTTTGGGTGGGACTGAAAGGAACACGCACCCAGAGAACTGGACGGAGCATATGCAACGGTGCCTTCAGACGCAGTGCGGTGGTGGGCGCGGATATGCGGTGGCCGAGAGAAAGAACCAGTCCCGGGCCGCTGACCGGTTTGGGGCTGGGACCCAGGGTTCAGTGCCAGGCTGCGCCCGCAGAGGCAGGCACGGTGCTGAGCTGCGAAGGCCATGTTCAGAGATGCTGTGGCAGCCCGAGGTTCAGGGCGGAGTTCATGGGAACAGGCAGCTGCCCAGGAAAACGCTGTCCAACTCCCCCCGGGGATGTGTTTTACAGGACATGAGAATCTTGGACGAACAATAGAGGCAGCAAGACAGAGCGACGTAAGAAGCAGGAGACTCATTAAAAGACACGGTGTAGGTGACCAGCATTCTAAGCTGTCCTGGCCTACGGTGACCACCCTCAGTCTCTCAGGTCCTGGGGACCGAGGCTCCTGGCTGAGAGGGGGCGGTGCTCTGTGAGTGACCGGTCTTGGAGAGCCCTGGATGGCCTGGCCGCTCTGGTAGCACACAGGAGAACTCCACACTCCCTGAAGAACGCTCACGAAGCCTCCCCGAACCCAGGATGGGCGGCAGGTGTCGGGCAAACAAATACTTGCTCCCCTCCATCACGGAGCCCCCTCCGTAGTAAGGGCTGGCCACTGCCTTTTCCGTTGCAATCAGCTGCGTTAATGAACGCATCGCAGCATTCTTTCATTTGCAACATCCTTTTTCTTCCCACCAAAGTCAAACTACTGCAGCACCGAACGAATGTTTAATATCCAGTCCATCTCCCGTTTTCAGATAGGGTCTAACCATGCGGTTCGCTGGAGGAGATTCTAGTACCTCCTGACATTCTCTTCTGCCCAATCCCAGCAGTTTCTGTCGCTGTTTGTAAATGGAAACCCACAGGTCCAGCGACCTTCAGCTCCAGGGACGCCACGAGACAAAACCAAACGAGGAGACAGTCTTCCCCGTGGACGTCTCTGAAGGAGGCGATCCTGCTTGGTCCAGGCGAAATCGTCTCGCTCCCAGTCGTGTCGCAAAAGAGAAAGACATAGTGCAGGCCACTGTTTCCCGACCTGTTTCGGATCATCGTGTCCAAGGAGACGTCTTCGACGTCATCCCCCAGTCTCACCAGCTCATGCGGAGTCTCAATACTGCAGCTACACCGTGCGCGTCTGACATTTACGTGTTCAGATACCGTGGGCAGGTCCGTACTTTGTAAGAAGAAGTAACACGACGCGTCCTCCCCAGGACCCTTGTTTCCTCGGCTGGGGGTCCGCTCTCCCACTGAGATACTAGCTCCGGACCTGCCCAGCTAATGGAACTTGCTGCGACGGAGGAAATATTCCGGAACGTACAGTGTGCGGTGGCCGCACGGGGCTGGGAAGCTGCATCTTAATTGCAATTCCTTGTCATTAATTGAAGTAGCCGCACATGACTGGCGGCAAACATTTTGGATGGATGGTTCAGTTCTATATGGTTAGGGAAGAAAATGATGAAACTCAGGTATACGATGGAGAGTCCTCCGCAAAGTCCAAAAGGCTGGCTGGTGATGTTCTGTTTTTTAAAAAGGGAGATCGGCTTATTTTTTTAGTTTTTCAATTATGGTTAACATTAAATAATGCTATTTTGTGTTGGTTTCAGGCATACAGCCTAGTGGTTAGACAGTCATGTACCTTACAAAGTGCCCCCCAGTAATTCCAGCACCCACCTGGCTGCTCCCGTCATTTTTTTACAGTGTTACTGACAACATTGCCTGTCTTGGACTTGACGTCCCTGTAAAGATGTCTTGTCACCACCGTCTGTACTTCTCCATCCCTTCACCATTCACCCGGCTCCCCACACCCCTCAGACCCTCTGGGGACCATCATCTGTTCTCTGTGTGTGTGAGTCTGTTTCCAGATGCTTTGTTAGTTCAGTTTGTTCACACTCAAGGGGGCTCATACGGTCTCCGTCTTTCTCTGACTGACTTCACTGAGATAGCATCCAGGGCACAGAAGCCTCAGGCGCTGCTCAGCACAGTATAAACGCCCAAGACACCCCCCGCGCCACCCAGCAGGCACTGCTTGAACTCCCACATGGCCTGAGTCGCAGCCCAGAAAGCCGCTGCCCACGAAGACCAGCGGGGACTGGAAACCACGGCAGGGGGCAGCTGGGCACCAGCGCCCTCCCCCAGGGTCCCCGTGCGCTTCCTGACCCCACCCTTTCCTGTGGCTCCTCCTAGGAAGCGAGACACCCGTGGGAAAGCAGGAAATTGAAATACATCATCACGTGTGTCACCCTGAGGCTTCCACAGCAGAAAGTGTCACCCATTAATCCAGACAACAGAAGCGCACGGAACAAGAGGGGTTTGGGGTGGGCACCTAAGTCCCCCCCACCCCTCGCAAGAATGTTGACAGGCAGTCCGCCCCGTCCCCATTTCTATAACCCGCCCGTGTGCAGGACGAAATATGAGGGAGCACGAACACGGGCAGGAAGACAGGCAAGGAAGGTGGGGGACACGCACTCCCAAGGGTGACTTGCAAACTGTCCTCAGGTGAAGGAAGGGCGGCTGTGGAAGCCAAGCCTGGCTCCTCCGGCAGCCAGCTCCCCTTCATCTTCCCCGAGCAGGAACAAATGGATCTACCCGTCAGCAGGCGAAGGTGCGGCTAGACATCAAAACGAAGATCTTGACAGCAACGTCTATTCTGCACTAACCAAAGGTTCCTGGCCCCGGGCGGCAGTCAGAGAGACCCAGTACTTCTAAAACAAAAGCAAACAACTAGAACAGGAACAGAATCACAGAAATGGAGATCACATGGAGGGTCAGCAACAGGGGAGTGGGAGGAGGAGAGAGGGGGAAAAGGTACAGAGAATAAGTAGCATAGACGGTGGGTAGAAAATAGACAGGGGGAGGGCAAGAATAGTATGGGAAATGTAGAAGCTAAAGAACTTATGACACATGGACATGAACTAAAGGGGGAAATGTGGGTGGGAGGGGGTGTGCAGGGTGGAGGGGAATGATGGGGGAGAAATGGGACAACAGTAATAGCATAATCAATAAAATAGATTTAGAAAAATCTCATCACCATCTCTTTTATATACAAGGGAGTGTTGTAGGAAGACTACGGGACGGAAAAAGAATCACGGGAAGAAACGAACAACGTTTACATCCTCTGTCAGAGGTTGGATACGAGGCCGTTTCGCGGCGTCCGTCCGAAGAATGACAGATACTTGACAAGATCGGTCTAAAGTCAGCTGTTTCTGAAAACTAGACGGGAAAGACGCTGGCGTCCACTGAAGTTCATCAGTGTATGTTTTGGGTTCTCTGTCATGGCCTGACCTCAGAAAACAATGTCATTGTAGTGGGGCCACCCGACACTTACAATCACTTAGAGGAAGTTTAAGTCCGCTATGATATATTCGAACACTGGGCGTTTATGAGAAGGCCCTAACGATCATTTTCGCCGGTTTCAAAGGGTTCTCATGGAAGGGTACTACCAAGACAGTCAGTCTTGTTTGCTTCCAACAAACTATGGAAATGAAAACACCTGAGGGATCTTCCTTGGAGAATCAGGAATAGGGGAAACTCTTTTGTAACTGTATGTTTCAGTGACAGTTGACATTCAGCATTATTTTGCATTGGTCTTGGGGACGCAGCATAGTGATTAGATAATCGCAGACGTTACAAAGTACAAAGTGCCCCCCCCACCCCCGCATATTTCCAGCACCCAGCGGGACCCACCCAGAGGTGTTACAACATTGCTGGTTATGTCCCCGGTGCTGGACTTGACACCCAGGGCTATTCTGTAGCTGCCAATTTGTAGTTTTTAACCTCTTTGCCTTTCTCAACCACCTCCTAACCCCTTCTCCCCTGGAAGCTGTCAGTCTGTTCTCTGTGCCTATGGGTTTGTTTCTGTTTTGTTTGTTCATTTACTTTGTCCTTTGGATTTTACCCATCGCGAGATCATGCGCTACTTGTCTTCCTCTGTCTGACTCATCCCACGAAGCATGCTACCCGCTGGGTCCACCCATGTGAAAATGACAACCTTTCACTCTCTTTGCGGCCGTCCGTCCCCATACTGGCCGCCTGTGTCGAAATCACCACCTCTCAGAAGCCTTCACAGCCTTCAGGTGCTCACTTTAGGTCATTTATAACGAGTTCAAGGTCAAGCCGGGGAGGGGACCTGGCACAGGACACGAAGCGTTATTTTTCACTCCCTCTGCTGAGGTGGGAGCCGTCGGAAACCACGCGGCGAGGCCGTGTGGGCGTTGCCGAAATAAATCCATCCGCCTCCAAGCCGCGCTCTCTCGTACCTACGAGCGCGGCAGCACAGCCCGCCGCACGTGCTTGCCTGGGGCGCCGAGCACAGTCCCCGGGGGTTTGTTGTTGTTTTTTTTTTTACCGGCGGGTCGTTTTTAGGTGGCGCAGTGAATTCTTTTGTCAGATACCACTAGCACCAAGTGCGAGAAAGTGTATGCGTGACCGAGCAAGCAGAGAGAGCTTAGCCAAAAGCTCCCACGTGCCATAGCACACGCCTGTGCACACGCTTTCGCACACACATGGAGGCTGTGCTTTCCCGCACCAACCACCGACCCATTGCCCGGCTCCAGTGCTCTCGGGGGTTTGCACGTGCCACGTACGAGCCAACAGGTGATTATAGTGCAACGCGATGTTTTCTTAATTCGGGAAAGTGCAGCGCGATGCAGCGATGCAGGGTGTGGCTCAGTGACCAGTGTCTGGGGGCCACTGAGCGCCGATCCGATCGTCCTGCCTGCCGCCCGGCACGTCCCCCAGTTACCCGGTGAAGTCCACGCAGAGGATGGTTTTCCCGCCCTGTCGCACCTGCGTGGTCACGCCACACCCCCAACAGCCCCTTCCACACTCTGCCTGCACCTGAGTCCGAGAGGCGCGTTTCCCCTGATTCTCTAAACGCCCCCATCTTTTGTCCCCCCTGTTACTGCTGCCATTGACTGGCTTCATAATTTTAAATCTCATTTTCCCAAGGCGTTTAGCTGAAGACCCGAGGGAGCGCCGGCCTGGGCTGTCGACCCTCAGCCTCCGGGGCTGGAACGGGGAGCGAGTCCTTCCTCCGCCCAGCCGGCCACCGCCCAGCCGCCCAGAGTTGCTGTGAACGTTCCCCCGCTCCCTCCGGTGGAGCCCGCGTTCGCCCAGGGAGGCAGAATCCCAGGGCATTTTGCCCTTCGTCTCGTCCATAGCATAGTAGCCTTCACAGGCTGCGGTCCGAAGTCCTCTCTTTGAAACGCAGAGAGCAAACGAGTGATCTCCTTTTCTTGGTTCACAGAAGGAGAACACCACCCGATTGCTATTTCAGCTGCAGGCGCCTGCGACCCGCAGGTAGATGACACAGCGGACGGCGTGCGTGTGAGGGACAGGCAATAATGCCGAGGCTTCCGTCACAACTCGCACACGTCAGGGTCCGAGGGGAACCGCTCCCGTTCCTGTGCGCCGCCTCCAGTGTGACGGACAGGCACGCCAGAATCAAGGAGTCCCGATGCGTTTGTCAGCTGGCTGCTAACTGGAAACTCAGCACTGGGTGTTAATTTAAAAGTCGCCCGAGGGCACTGTGAGCAGGCGGGTGTTCCCAGGTCCTGTGCACTCAGCGGGTGAAGGTGCTGCTTCTCCGTCCCGGGCCCTCCCCCGGTATACCGCCCCCCCCCACGGCAAGGCCTAGGACCCCCATCATTGACTTGCGAGGGGATTCTTCGGAAGTGGAACTGGGAGAGGTGAGACAGGAGTGAAGAAAAGTCAGTAAAGGTGTGTTAACAAGTGGCTACCTGTGCGGAGGACAGCCACTCGGTTCCCCCAGAGACTGTGCAACAAAGTTATCCAACCCAGGGGCCCAGATGCCGGGACCTTAGGCACCCAGTCCAGCCTCAGGGCCTGAGGGCCCCCGGCAAAGCAACGGACTGTGACCTGCAGGCTACTGCTTCCTGGGGTCACAGAATGCTCTTAGGGCTGACCTCTGGGGACACCGTGCATGGGGGCTGGGGGGGGGCCAGCACGTGTGACCCTCCCCATGAATGTCCCAAAACACAGTGGGATTCCCCTCCCCCGGGTGAGCAGGAGGCACAGGCTAGCCCATCTTGCATCCCAGGAACCCCGCCAAGACCGAGTCCAAAATGCTTAGGGAGCCAACCCAGCGAAGCAGTCTCCTCCACAGCCTGTGCACTCTCGGACCCGGGGCTCCTGCTTGTCGCTGTGGCTTCATCAGAGTCCCTTCCCTTTCGTGACGTCTTCCACTGGGTAACTTCTTCCCCACCCCTGTGAGCTGCTGCCTCTCTGCACTGTGCGCCTGACTCAGACAACCGGAGGGGTGGGGCAGCCCGACAGCGGCCTCCGACGGACACACCTGCATTCGCTGGGCCGGCCTCCTCGTTGGGCTCGGAGGGCAGCACTCGGTTTCCGATCAGGCCCGAGCAAAGTCCCTAGTAGCTGCCAGGCTCCGAGGGCAGCCGTGAGGGTCTGAACTTGTTTTTGGGAGGGCGATATACATGTACAGCGTATCTGTGTGTGTAAATGGGTGCAGAGCAGAGGTCCGCCTAAGAATAAAAAGTCCTCGGAGGAAAAAAAAAATCCCCGAGCCCTTGGGTGAACTTTTTAAAGCAGCATCTTGTTCTAGTTCCCCTGTCCCTGAGCAGGTCTGCCTGGAAAAGCAGCAATACCGGGTCACCGTCTGATTTACGCAGAGCCACCGTCCCCACCCCGGGGGCACCGGGCCACCTCTCAGCAACCCCTGAGTGACGGCCGAGTAGCTCGGGAAGAAACCTGTCACGAAGGGCGGGCTCCTCTAACTGCTCCATGTCACGCGCATGGTCCAAGCGCACTCGTGCTAGTTCTTCAAGTCAGCCGAGGAAAAGCTTCCTTCTCCGCAGAGCTATGCAGCCTGTGGATGTCTCGTCTTGCCTGTGGGACTTGGGTGCCACGCTGGCTAAGATCCGGGAACTCCAGACTCCTGCCGCCAGAGGCCACGCCGTCCCTCAGGGTCCACCTCCCTGGGAGGGGCCGTGACCTGCGGGGTAAGTGGACCGCTACGTCCACACGGCCAAAAGTGCCTTCCGGTTGTTGAGTGTGGCCTCCCAGGAAACCGCTGTCCCAGGCGCTGTCCGCAGGCTGGAGCGCAGGACGGATTTTCAGACGTACGGCAGCGACCGGACAGGTGGCACGCATCTAAGGGAATTCCAGCCACAGCTGGCTCTCTCGTCCTCTCCCCTCCACGATGGCATCGGGCCCGTTGTGGGTCCCCTTCCTAAGGGACCTGGCCGTGCCCCGAAGAAGTTCCATTTCAGAAATGTCACTGGGACGCTCAACCATGGCCGTGGCAAGCAGTCGGGACCTCCATCAATATTCGTGGTGTTGGGTGAGGCTCGTTCGTTGGCGGATGAGGCCATCGGCGAGTGAGGCCAGCGTCTGCGAGTTAATTGTGAAGTTTAAATGCACGTGCCACTCTCGGTGTTTTGCTCGTTAGTTGCCCGTTGCCTGGGCCTGCGTGCCGGAGTCACAGCCACCCGGGAGAACACGTCCTGACGGAGTGAGCGCTTATTCATCTCCTCTGCTCTGCAAGCGTTCAGCGGCAGCTTAATCGGAAGTGTGCGCACCTAACGTATTTCCCAATTTGGATGCGGATGTTAAACTATAACTTTCAGATTCATCTTGCTGCAGCAAGGGGGAACGTATCATTTGGAGAATTTCAAAAACCTCAACATGTAAATCCGAGTGTTCGCCATGGGATCGCTTTGCATCCGCTTGCTGCGGATTCAAACTATTTCGGTGCAATGCTACGACTGGACTGAACAGCTTACTAAACCCTTTTTCCCCGTAATGAAATCCAGATAAATGCAGAGAGCCGCTTCCATATTAATTATTCATGCACGAGAGAACAGGAGAAATATTTGTTTCCGCAGGCCCGGGCACGCTGTCTAGCATGCGATGGGTGATCAATACACGTTCGTGACGCAGATAAATGAGGCCGTGTGCAGAGTCCCAGCAATGGATGTGAGGGTTGCAGGCAATTATCTGAGAAAGCAGGACCAGCCTTTCCAATCAGGACTCGGAGTGACGATGTCCCAAATGTCAGTCTGCCTGGCGGACCCGGGCCTGCCTCTCTCGCTCCATCCCGTACAATGAGAAGCGAGAAGACGCTGTTGCATTCTGTCATTGGGAAGTCGTCAGCGACATTCGAGAGGAGTTTCTGGGTGGTGGTAGGAGGAACTGGATAAATGTGCAGTGGAGAACTTGTCATGTTCGGCCTGGTGGCATTCAACTTGTACTCCAAAATGGGCCCTTCCTGTCCCTGAGGACCGGTTTGGTGATTCCTACTTGATTTAATGGGTTTGCCTGTGGCATTTAATAGGTGGCTTATTTTTCCCAAACCGGTTCTTGAATAGTAACCGCTCCCCACCACACGCAAACAAACAAACAACAATAAACCTTGCAATGGAAATACACAGGACGATGGAGACACGTCCCTTGGATTTGTCCCAAAGCCTTTGAAAGGGGAATTGCTGGGTGCGGGCTGGTGAGAATCTGTGTTCCAGTTTGGCATTTAACCCAGCGTGGGGGGTGAGCAGCCCTGACTTCCTGCCCACCAGCTGTGTTTGCACAGCCCCTGAGCGAAGACTGGCTCTTGCATTTTCAAGTCATTGGAGAAAATATGAAAATTAAAAGAAGGAGAACAATGACGGTAGGTGCGGACGGTATAAAATTCAAGTTTCCCTGTCCCGGCGTCCGGTTGGGGAGCGCAGCCCTGCCTGTTTGGTTAGGGGCTGCTGTAACCCGCCCCATGTCTGGCTGCTGGCTGCGAGAAAAGCTGGACTTCCGAGACCGGCCCCGGGCAGGAGGACAGCGGATCCCTCAGGTGCTGGCATCTCGAGAAGGTGGGGGTGTCACGTGGCTAAGCCCGTCTGCACGTCTCAGTGCGGGCAGAGGTTCTTACAGCGACGGAGAGGGAAAGCAGAAGCAAGAGAGGCGGGGCAGGGCTGCCGAGTTCCCAGGTGCGGACGACCACGGCTCGTTCCAGCGAGACCCGTGACGGTCCCGTGTTCATCGCCCTGGTCTAGGGTCGTCCCGGCGCCGTCCACGGCTTCTGTTATCTTCAGCACAGGGCTTGCAGGACACGCGTGGACGAAACGGACATCTTCGTCGTGTCCCCGGGAGACCAAGGAGACAGGCTCACCTTGCAGGTGATCTTCCTACCACGTCAATGTTGCTGCGGCTCCACCGTCACACAGCCGGAGGGTGGGGGGTTGGGGAATGAGGACCCTGCTGTCTGAGCAGTACACGCCCCTCTGTGTCCCCGCTCCTGCTCCCACCCAGCAGGACAGCGGGGGCAGGCCCCCTTCGTGTCTTGTCTGGCACCGAACGCTTCTCTGCCTCTTCTTCCCTCAAGTCGGCGCCAAGAAGCCAGCTCAGCCCTCAGGGCGGCTGTAGACTGACCGTCTGTGCTTCCCCGAAGGTCACGCGTTCCAATATTCTCCCCAGTGGGACGACGGCAAGAGGAGGCGGGTGCTTTGGGAGGGAGTTAGCTCCGGAGCGGGAGAGGAACCTCAGAACGGGAGCGGCGCCCTTATCAAGGAGACCCCACAGTCCTCCCTCACCCCACCCGCCACTTGCCCTCACAGGGAGGAGACAGCATCTAAGAATCAGGAAGCAGACTCCCTACACCCCACATCTGCCAGCCCTTGATCTTGGACTTGCAGCCCCCAGAACGCCGAGAGACGAACTGGAGTTGTTTGGAAGGCCCCACGCGTGCGAGCGCAGCTCAAAGGGACGAAAGCGAGAGCAGAAATGCTCAGGACGGCATTGAAGAGGCAGGACTTAGCCAGGCGTCGCTGTGGTCTCTCGTTGCTCCAGCCACCTGGGAACCGGAGAAAAATGAGAACGAGAGTGATGTCCCTGTTACTCGCGTTTTACTAGCAGCAGCGCCGAGAGAGCACCTGGCACTCGAGGACGGGCCTAGGGTTGGCGGCCAATTTCCTGTGCCTCCCCTCTCCGCTGTTCCCTTTCCGGGACGGACCACCCAGGGCCGCGAAACGATGCCGCGGGCCCTTCCTCACACCTGCAGGAGGAACTGCGGCCACCGCAGCACTCACACGGGCTCCTGTCATCGCTCCGTCGGGGTCCAAGGAGCGGAGGCAGGAGCAAGCTCGGGAAGCGAGTTTTGCTCCGTGTTCAGGCCCCCGCAGGTTCTCCGCTTGTGATCAGCGGCCACGCCGCCCGTCAGGGCTGCTGCGTGCGGCGCCTGGTCGAGAAGCATCCCTAACGGAATCAGAAAGCTCTTTCCAAGTCAGCCCAGTGAGTCCCTGGAGCAGAGGGTGCCGCCGGGAGGCCTGGGTGCCTGGTGGAGCTCGGAGCGGCTCGGAGGCAGCCGCCTGCCGCAGGCATCGGGGCTTCCCGCCCAGGCTCAGCCGCCCCCAGCAGCACCCTGGGTTCACACAGAGGAGTGGGTGCTGGACTCAGGGGTTCTCACATTCGGCTGTGCATTAACATATGTTAGGAAAATGTTTTAAATTGATTTACAGAGAGAGGGAAATGCACGGAGAACAGAGGGAGACAAACATCCATCTGTTGCCCCCCCCACACGCACGCATACCGACTGGGGACCAAACCCGCAACCCGGGCATGTGCCATGACCGGGAATCGAACCGGCGACCTTTTGCTTTGCAGGACCACAGCCGACCCAGGGAGCCACACTGGTCAGGGCGCACAAACGTTAGGAAGTGTAATAGTAGATTTCGCTGTAGTGGGTCCAGGGAGGTGTGGGCATTTTCCGAAAGCCCCAGCCCCCTCCAGACTGATGCGCTGCCAGGATTCAGAAGCACTGTGCTCCTTAGTATTCAGAGACAATAAAAGAGATCCCTAACCTTTGCAGAACGTACCAAGTTACACGGGTGCGCGTACAGACTTATACCTATGCATGTAAGTATGCATGCGCACAGGTATACACACGTATATGTACGCACACACACACTTTTTGTAGGGAACAAAACAGCCGATCGTGGATGGTGCGCACAAAAGACACAGCTAATACGGAACTGCCACAAGGATTGCGTGGGCCTGAACGTGTTCGCAAGGAGCAGGCAGACACTATTACGGCGCGTGGAACTTCTAAACTCTAAGAGTCTGTATTCACACGGGCCCTGTACGCATCTCGTGCTCAGCGTCCAAGAACGCGGGCCCTGGCGCACACCAACACCCGGGATGGAGCGGAGATTCTTGCTGAGTTCGACCCCAACAGGCCAGCCCGCCCCAGCCCACCCCGGGGATGCCGGCCGGGGACGTGAGACTCCAGGGTCCGAGAGGAAGGACAGATTGTTGTGAGCGACCGTGCGGGAGCCGGATGGTCTCGAGGTTTTCATGAGTTCCGTGGGTCCTCTCGCCCCACGCGGTGAAGCGGAAGGGGTGACAGGGGTGGGTTGTGCGCTGCGGGTTGTGTGAGGAGAGGAGAATCCTCAGCGTCTTCCACCGAGTGTGGTTTTGCTCCCGGGGCTCGCCTGGCAGCGTCTCTGGACTCATCTGGTTTTCGCCCCGTAGGCAGGCAGGGTCGGGTCCTGGCCGGACAAGGAAGAGCCCAGGGCTGAGGCTGACCCCTCAGGGTGTCGGTGCACGCAGCCCCACGAGAGAGCTGTCTGCAGCCCCAAACGTCAGTCAGCGGTGCCCGGCGTGAGAACCCTGCGGGAGGCGCTTACTCCAGACCATGCCAAGAACAGCCGCCGGGGGCTGTGACATCATGCAACTAACTGTGCAACAGTTTCCTGACCCATAACTGGCTAACGCGTGCTGAAACGTGTCTGGCCAGTGGCTTTGTGTAACGGCAGCAACGTGGAAGGGCGAATCGCCAGCTTTCCGTTTCATCCTGTGTTCTGATGCCGAGTGACAGCAGGAGCCCCCACGCTCAGCCAAGCCGGGAGTGCAGCTCCGGGAGCCGGCCTTTTGACTTCAACCCCGAGTTTCCGCAAGGCCGGTCTTTGGGAAGGAACTGTGGCTCCTCGGGGCTGTAAATACCAGGCTCCTTAAGAAAGCCTTGCCCCACGCTTGAACAAGGTATTCTTTGCAGAGCGCAGCGCGGCTAAGTGCTTTATAAATGGCGTGCTTTATCACCTACTTGGGAAGGGCAGCGTCCAGCGCCTGCGGGGGGTGGGTGCAAGGGAGGGGGCCGGTGCCTTGAAGCGTCAGAGAACGATCTTGGCGCTCTGCAGGGAGGCCACACACGGCTTTTTATGAGTTTCATCTGCGCGGCGGCTGCTCTTCTTAACTTCTCTATTTCCTCCGCAGCTTGGCAAGAAGTCTTCACGGAGGGGGGAAAAGAATAAACTCGCTGGGCGCTTTCCCGGAAGCGCAGAGACCAGATATGCGTGGAAAACAAACAAAGAGGAAGCCCATTGGCCACCCTGGACTGTCGACGCTAAAATCAAAGCCCCGGGAAAAATGATAAAGATCAGGAAGTCCCGTTCACCCCTCGGGTTGAGCGAGTGGAGTTTCAGGAAAGAGGTTTCGGTGCTGAGTTGCGCCGTTGACTTTAGCTCTGCGTGAGGAAGAACTACGTGGGTATACCGGTGGCCGTTTGCTTTGGATGTGTGTGTGCGTGCGTGTGCGCAAGGCACGTGTGTGCCTGCACAGACAGCCAAGTGAACGGCCGGGGACGCCAGGTGGCAGGCAGTGGCTCTGTGGCGGGACGGCGGCTCCAGAGCGAGCTGCGCAGGGCTGGCCATTCCGGGAGTGCGGGGGCGCAGCGGCACCCTCAGCAAGTCCCCCCCCGCAGCCTGGGCACGCACCGCGCCTGCGCGCTTGACCTGCGGACGGGACGCGTCCGCGGGAGTGTCTGCACCGGATCCAGCAGTGAAGCCCCCAGAGCCCAGGCGGTCTCACCCACGCGGTGTCCTGCGGGTGGCGTCAGCCTCAGCGCGGCAGGGGCACGGAGGGCTGCCCCCGGAGGACACCTCCACCGAGAGCCTGCCGCCAGGGGACGCGTCACACCTGGACTACAGACCTCAGGTGTGCACGGGCACACGCCAGCTGTTCGATGTGGCTTCCCGTGAGCTGCGAGGCTCTTCCCGCATCCGGCTCTTCCCTGAATGGCTCCCTGTGCCTGGCATCGCCGTGAACCCCAACCCCCCATGTGCCGCAGCGGGCTGGCATCGCCACCTGGGCACCTGCATGGCGCCCCTGCCCTGGGCTGGCACAGAATCAGCCTCAGTCACCCGCGTCGCCGTCGGTGCCATCCCGTGCTCCCAGTCCGTATTTGTGCACGACGCCGGCCTGCGAACAACGCACCTGGGCGTGTGAACCAGGTTCGGCCACCTCTCCCCGTCGTCGGAGGCGGCGAAGCTCACAGCGCCGTCAGGACTCACGAGCATGGTGACCCAGGTTTCCGGGCCCCTGCAGCCCTCATCTTCTCTCTTATTTGTGGGGTTCTCACCGCATCCCCACCTCCATCTCCCCACACAGAACCGACGCTCGGGCACACACTGAACGCAACGAAACACTCCTGCCTCTGTTGTTCGTAAAAAAAAAAAATTCTCCAGCTGTGCGACAGCGTTTATTCATTTGCACACCTATTGGCAAATGTGCGGGGAAGTGTGGCTGCCGCGTGAGTCACTGCGGCCGCCCCAGGCCCTGACGCCACTCGGCACCTACCGCGGTGCCCGCCAGGTGCGCGGACTATCACAGGCGCCCAGCAGCGACCACCTGTCGGGGGGCGGGGGGCGGGGGGCGGGCAGCGCCAGGATGTAGTAGGTGTCTGTTCGCCACGTGGAAATCATGAAGTTTACGGGAAATGCTCAGCGCAGACAGCAGAGGGGAGCCTCCCCAGACAGCAGTGAACACCCCACCTCGCCTTCAGCTGATCATGTTCCTCAGGAAAATGCCGAACGTCGAAACCCAACGGCCCTGCCCCTTTCTCGAGCCGCCGGTTGAACTGGTGTTTTTCATGCAAGAAATAGACAAACGAGCATTGTTAGGTTTTCCTTCAGATCCCCCAGATGTACCATAAAAATCTCAAAATAGCTATGCAAAAGTGACGCTGATAACAGGAACAAATCTATACCCTAAAAATTCACCTAAACTTTTATTAGCACTTGGGGGGAAAAGGCAGAAAAAAGACGATATAAACATCTCAAAGGCCCAGTTAGCTCTTAAATCTGCATATACACCTCGCTTTTCAGATTGGGCAGAAATGTCCTACCATTTAGACCGGCTCCTATGCTGTCTACACCGCAATACGAATTAGCTAACTGAAGTATACAGGGTTTGGAAGATTTTTTTCCTTTTTGTCTCCTTTGCCTTTATAACTGTTTTACAGAAACAGTGCCACTTCATGAGAACCCTCTGTTCTCGGAGTCAAGTCGAGGATATTGAACTTGTGAAGAACACAGGAGAAGACCGTTTCACACGTGTGTCCTGACCACACCCACAAGGAAGTCAGGCTCTGGCCCATGCTTGCTTGGAGCAGTTACCCCGATGGGTGCACCCTCGGTCATGACTAAATCATGCCCGTGCTCAGCTCTCACCCCACCTCAAGGAGCAGGTGCTCCTCGGAGCCAGCAGGCACCTTGGGGGCTCCCAACAGGGTGTGCTCTGGGATCCGCAGCAGCCTCAGGTGTCCGTACTCATGACCACGAGCTCCCCAGGGAAGCAGGCTAAGGCACTTCATCGAAACCAGAAACGATTTCTGCATCCTGTTAGACTAAACTGACACACATCTGTGGCTCTCAAACTCCATTCTTGTCAGAGCTGTCTGGGTGTCTCTTGCTGTCCACGACTCTTCTAAACAGAAGCACTGGGGCGACCCTCGAGGGACCTGGCTCACATCATTGTCAGCGTCTCTGGGTCCCAGCATGCCTGCAACTTGGCAATGCACCTTCTTCAGTTTACAGAACGGCCCAACGCATTTCTCACTGTCGGCGGTGATCTCAGGGGGCACCCCGATATAATGATACCCTGCTTTGTCTGAGCGTTGCCAGTGGTTTTGTGTGTTTATTCTGCCACCAGGCAACAACGAATGAGTGTGTTGCACTCATTATTTCCTCTCCATTTATTACTGCGCTAATATTCATTGCATTTCTACTATGTCAGGAATATGCTTAGCATGGGGGGCAGTGAAGTGAGCAAGTGATACATGACCTGTGTTTGCCAATATTTTATTAACACCTGGGAACACCCGAATTAATAATCAAATAATAGCAATAACATCAACGATATTGCCAAGAGTGCTTACGGAGCATGTAAGTGGTGGACACAACGGAAGGCATTAGAAATACCATCATGGGGAAAAAAACGCTCATAATTTTGGAAAATCGTCTGGGTATCCGTGGCAGTTGTACTAATCCATGTTCTCTGGGGACTGGGTATTACACTTGGAATTCTCGTCTGTGTCTGCTGTCTCCATTTCCTGGGGACTGTTGCCCGTGAGATCTCGTCTACTCTCTGGAATTCAGAGCGTTCATTGGTTCTGTGCACCACGTGGTGTTCCATATTTCCACAGGAAGGTCATGGGTTCTTTTTGCCTTTTCTCTGGCTTAGTCGAGACCTGGTACAAGGCTTCTCGATAGTAGCTCCTAACGAACTCACCCGAAGGACGGGAATCTGCCCAGTACGACCTACTTATTGACGGACGATTCCTGTTTAAACATCGGGGCACAGAAAGCAACGGAAAAGTCCTAAGGGGGTCTGACTCCCAGGAGTCCGCGGGGGATGTCATGAGCATCAGGGGCGGCTGCCTGATCGCCGGTGAAGTGTGATGATACTCATGCTCCCCAGACCACACCGGCTGCCTTCTTCTCCCACAGACTGTTGCAGAGTCCAGTCCACACTTCCCTTTACCGTAAAATCTTTCCTTTAGTGTCAGCCCAGCAGAGAAACAGAGGTGCCAGCTACCAAGTGTGTGGAGCGTGTGGGCAGCGTAGCCGTCTCGTTCTCTATGCCTCGTGAAGTACGTGCACGGAGCAAGCAGCACCCTCCAGAAATCAGTCCTGATGTTCCTGATGGAAAGAATGAAGCGTGGCGGGAGAAGTCTCACCAATGCCTCGCTATCCAGGCGAGACTGTAACATGCCTGTGCACAGCTGCAGGAGCCAGCCAAGGTGATGAGGTTTAAATGTGCTGCGGGCACTCCCACTGGGAAGTCCCCCCATCGTGAGTGCTGATAGCACAGGCCGAGAGGGACCCCAGGCAATGCTTAATCACGCCTGTTGGAAACGAGGAATTGGCTAGAAAGAGCTCGAGGGTTATCATGTCTTTGGATGAGTACGCCCTCTGTGAGTGTTGACTGGCAAGGCCGGAGTTCGGGGCCCGCCCCTCTGTATTTCCAGGTCTGCGTGTCCATCTGAGCGAAGGCGGTCATTTCAAGGGGCGTCCTCTGCTGTCCGCAACCCCGCCAGCCACGCCTGTGCCTGCCGACGCCCGCACCTGCCCGCGCTCGTGCACCACTGTCATTTCCCGTTGCTCTTTCGCAGATGAGCTCCACCGACCGTCCAGAGGGAGATGCCTGCGTTCGGCACAGGCATTGCAAGAGCCTCTGCAGTTCGTCTGCAGCCCCTCCAAGAGGGAGAGGGGGCATGGCTCTCAGGCATCTCCTTTCCTGTACACGTGCACACCCAGCTCAGCACCCCACGAGCACCCACAGCCAGCCCGCGGAGGTGGTGGTCGTGGGCACTGGGGCTCCAGAGCGGGGGCGTCTGCCTGGGAAGGACGCTGAGCCTTGTGAGGTTCACTTGCCCTCAGGACATCGGCTTCCCTCCAGGATGGTGAGACTGCCCCTGAAGTCCTCCGAGGGCCCCTGTGGCATTGGCTCCGCCACAGACTGCTTGGCTGGGTCGGTCTGTATTGCAACCAACCTGCTTTGGGGCCATAACCTGGGATGGCTCTGCACACACAGGTGCCTAGCTGGGATACGCGTCAGAATTTGAGTGAATTTCTACCACGCGGATACCTGGATTGTGCGGCTGAGATCACTCGGGAACACCTTACGAGAGAAGAGAGATGGGCAGGAACGTCCATGAAGGCAAAGCCAGAGCAAACTTTAGAGCGGTGGGGTTTTTGTGTGTTTGTTTGTTTGTTTCCCGAGACAGAGGGAGAGAGAGAGAGACTCGAGTAGACTCAGACCTCACCAGCGTGTTTCAACCTGCGCACGCAGAGCCACTTCCATGCAGCGCGGTGGATGTGAGACACCTGCGCACACCTTCCGCTCGCCCCCGGGGAAACGGACTCTCAAACGCCGGGGCCTGCCCCCGCAACTGTAAGGCTGCCGGCGGAGACTTTGCCACTTCGCCCGAATGTCGTGTTTGGGGTTTTCGAGGTCACAGAGCTGCCTCCTCTGTCGGAGGCAGGAAAACAGCACCTTGTTCTCCTTTCAGGAAAAACAAAAACTGCTGAGTTTCCGTGAAGGGATTTCCTTGCGACTTGCAGTTCCCTGTTCAGTGTCTGGAAGAAGAAGGATGGGGGGACCGTACACACAGCCCGTGTGGTCCGGAAAGAGAGAGAGTTCTCTAGTTGTGCTTGTTCTCACCTGTTTCTATCGCCTGCGTTTTCCTCCACGTGGCCCTATTTTTACCGCTGGAATCGTCGTTCGAAATACAGCAGAGGTGGCGATTCAGTTGTTTCCAAGGCCTTCGTGGGACGCTGGGAGTTATTTACGAAGCAGGAGCACCGGTGGCTTCTTCGTCCCGCTCCCTCCCACCGATCTGATTCATCGACCTAACCGCTCTGTCTGGGTGCCTGCTTCTCCCCCGAGGTGCCCGCATCCTGCCTCAGCCGTGACGTTTCCATCCTCCCCTCGCTGTCTCCGGTCGGTCTCCTGGGCGCGAGTCCTTCCGGACGGCACCTTTCTAAAAAGAGGCAACTCGCTCTGCCACTCAAACTGGGATTCATTCCTTTTCCGCCTAGCGCGTCCGCATGTTGCCGGGATGTCATTCTCCGTCCACGAGGGCTGCCCAGCCTTGAGGCTCCCGTGGGCTGCCAGGACTCTTCCTAATCATAACTCTAATCTTCCGAACAGCAAAATAACTGCCAGGTGCTGGCTAAACAGCAGGGTTACGCCATTGGATTTCATTCTCTCCCTGCTCCCCTCTGAAGGTGGTGTGAATAGCCCCATTCACCCCCCACCCATGGGAAGATGGATGCTTAGAGAATTGAAGGGTTCATTCGCGTTCTGAGCCCATAAAGGGTTGTCCTTGGACTTGGACGTGGGTGCAGGCCTGCGGTGTACAGAAGCTGGGCACGCCCTCTGGTCATTTTACCCCACAGGACAATGTCCCGCGCTCGGCTGGGTCCTCTGGCAAGGATGCCTTCATGAGATGCACCTTCAGGAACACCTCGATTTCATGAGATAAGGCTTAATAAAAATAGAGCGTGTGTGCCAAATCGGGAGAGCGTTCCCATCCCGAGCTAAAGATCCTTCTTTCAACAGAACCTCAAGCCATCGCCCTCAGGATGATCCTGGGAAAGACTTTCCTGCACAGACTGCACCATGTTGAATTGAGTACACAATGTCTGACAAAAACACAGTAGGAATTACAGATACGCTGCAAAGAGCGTTTTAAGTGGCACATGAATCTTCCACACTTTTGAGCGCTTCTAAGTTGGCTCCTCTGTCAAAACATGTCCAAGGAACTGCCCCTCTACATTAGACTAGCTTGCTTTGACTGGCTTGTTAAATGTTTTCCGCAAGCAGTCAGATCAAAATAAGTTGTGTATTTTCTTTCACGTCCTGGCTGTATAAAAGGTCCGTGAGATAAATCCCTCTCAGTATCTGGCGTCAGGAGAAAATTGTTTCTGACGAACTTGTTCGCTTCCTGTAATCAGATGGAAAGAGAAAGGATAATTTTGTGCCTTATCTTCCTCTGAAAAGAGCAGAGCAAAGACCAGCGTGCAACGGGCTACGGCTGCACCAGCTGGAGCGGAGAGGGACCTGCTATCAGCCTGTGCAGATACGTTTTGTCATGAATTCTTTGCTTGTCTGTGGTGGGGGGGGTATTGCTTCATGTACGTATCACTACATAGATACACCTTCAAAACGCAATAACCTGGAACAGCAATTGCTCGTGTTCTCCTGCTGCGGTGGGTGCCTCATTCATTGTAGCAGGGCTCCGCAGAGAGGGCCTGTCACTGTGGCTCAGGGGTCCGTCCTATTTCTGGGCCACGCTGGCTGGGCCTGCGCCCCACGCAGTCTCACTCCATCCAGAAGGCCAGTGGAGGCTGGCTCCTGGGATAGCAGTGTCCCCAGAGAGCAGGCCTGGGGGCTACAGAGCTGGCAGCCCCGCCGGCGGGCAGGTCACCAGCGTTACTTTGTTGCCTTCCTGGAGCCTTCTGTGCAACCGTTGCTACGAAGCAACGCGCTTCTGTTGCCACAGGGCTCTGGGCTTCCACCGAGGGAAACGGGAAATCCGAACTCAGGCGGTGGCTGTTCCAGCACAAACAAATGTAAACACTGTATGTTTGAAATCAACCGAGACTCATGCATCGAGGAGGCATCAGGGATTTCAGTGCGAGAGTGAATCACAGAATCGGGAACCCAAAAGTAATGGCGACATACCAATCCACCTTGAGGACATCCGCTCAAACTACTTCGCAGACTAAACTGAATTACAGCCTTCCTACGATTCAGAACGAATCGTACCTTGTTCTCTCTTACGCCTCATTTTTCCCATGAATGCTCGCCAGGTATTTAAGGGATTACTCTGGGGACATACATGTGTGCATGTGTTGGCGTGTATCTCTTCCCCAGTCATTTACAACACAAGATGTGGCTTGGCCGTGTTTAGGGAAATGTTCACAATCCGACAGCCACTTCCGCCAAGGCCCTGCTTGCTTTGCCGCAGGTGTCTGCCGAGGGAAACGCAGTCAGGTGGAGCTATAAATAGATCAGAATATCGAATGAAGAAATTTAACCACAGGAATTTAAACCGAGGAGAAACACGCATTTATGGGCTTGTTGTTAAGTAGGAATTTCCAGAATGGGTTGACGTGGCCGAAGGATAAACAGCGATTTGTCTCCTTGCACAGTCTCCGTTTTTCCGTGTTTGCTGAAAGGCACAGGAGAAAGTCGTCGCGGAGCTCATGCTGCAAAGCAGGCATCCTCTCCGCCTCTCCGCCGCCCCTCTCTGCCTGCCACCATCGCAGGTTTGCACCCAAAGCGAGGCCCTTGTCCAGCCCAGCAAATGCACACACGTCTGAGCCATACCGACGGCGAGGCCTTTGGCCGGAAGGACGCGATGACGTCGTCGATCGGCCGGGACAGAAGGTGGAGCTCGGCACCGAAGATGCAGTTGAAGCACTCGGCGCCCTCCCTGAGAGCCCCCGGGCAGGAGGGGCGTGCGCCACCAGGCCCTTCACGAGGCTGCTCCGTGACGTCCTGCCTCGCTGTCGGAGCCGCCGCACGGGAGAAGCGTTATCACGGAGTGCCCCGCCTCCGGCCTTCCACCGGAGGGTCACCATATCACCTTGACCCTGGGCAGCCTTCCCTGCCGTCGGAGCGAGCCGTCAACTGTGACAGCTGAGTTAGAAGGCCATCCTTAGAGGTTTCCCAGGGAAACCCGGTGCTTTCCGAGCACCCGCACGCAGCGCTCGCTTCCTTCCGTGGGCCCGAGCTACCCAGGCATCCCACAGGTCACCTCTCCCTGCGTGGCCCGGGACCGCCGTGGGAAACACTCGCGAATCAGCCCGTGTGGCCGGGCCCGGGGGGAGGGGGGGCACCACTGGGAGGCATGTCTTCCCCCAGCAGCATGCGGGGCCGGAGCGATTCTACGCGGTTGCCACAGGTCCAGGTCAACGAGGCGCAGAAAACGGTGGGTGTTCGCCTGCAGCCCACCCTCACGTACGTACTGGTGCGTGGTGTCACCAGCGATGGGCGGGATGCTCCTTGCGCAGGAGAGGCAGTCCCCAGAGGGGAGTGTGTCCCGATGGGCTTGTGGGAGGCAGGCTCCCCTTTTGCGCATGGAAGACGGCATGGGAACGGTCTGCTGGGACCCTCCTTCACGGCAGGTGGGGGGCACCGCAGAGCGGCCCCCACGGACAAGCTTCTGGTGCTGGTCGGCGGAAACGCACCAGCCGTCTCTGATCGACGGCGATGGGAGGCGGGCCCTTCCCTCCCTGGGTACCACAACGAGAGGAGGAGTCTTCAAATGGCAATCACGAGCTTGAGCAGGTCCCGGTATCGGTCGAGTGCACGGCTGCTGGCCGTCCTAACACCGAGGCCCAGAGGAGCGGGCGGACTGGAGCGTGTGGCTGCTGGCTGTCAACCCGTGACCGTCACACCTTGTTGTGCCAAACAGGCCACCGGTGTGGGGAACGGGAAGCAGGTCGGGGGAGGGACAGCCCGACACTGTCCCCGGTGCCTTCCTGCCGACCTGCCACAGCGCCCCGCAGATTACGGGAACGGCATCGGTCCCCCGCTGTCCACCCAGCGCCCCTGGGCTCCACCTCCCCGTGGCAGCGTCTCCTTCATCCCGAGGACGGCACGCCTCGGTCAGGCGGACTCCAGAATTTCCAGTGAGAGCATTTCTCCCAATAGCGACACCATCGTTGGCACTGAAAGATGGAATCACGTTTTTTTGACAGAAAATAGGTCTGGTTGGGCTTTTTGTTCAGACCAGGAGCACTGCTTTCACGAGGACTGTTCCCACATTGTACATCTTTCCATCAGTGTCAAATGATGGCCCACTATGTGTACAGCAATACAATGATGTCATGTAATGCAGTGTAACAGCATAATATGTTAATATCTGACAATTAAATCTTTTGCCAACATTCAGCATGTGGAAAATTTTAGGTGTCAACTTTAAAATAGATAAGGATGCATATAATTAAAAAAATATTTTACATTAGTGGACAGTAGCCCTGGCTGGTGTGGCTCAGTGGACGGAGTGCAGGCCTATGAACCAAAGGGTCACTGGTTCGATTCCCAGTCACGGCACATGCCTGGGTTGCGGGTCAGGTCCCCAGCAGGGGGCATTTGAGAGGTAACCACACATTGACGTTTCTCTCCCTCTCTTTGACCCTCCCTTCCCCTCTTTCTGAAAATAAATAAATAAAATCGTAAAAAAAAATAAAGTTGCATGAAACAGTGGACACTAGAAGACAAGTCCCGAAGAGGAGTTTAGTTCCTGTTTCCCAAGGGAGATGCCCGGACCCGCTGCACAGACGAGCGAAAGTGCACAAACAGAGCAAGGCGCGTGGGTCTGAGGGCCGGCGTGCACCGCAGCGCAGCTGTGGTGAGCTGAGACCAATCATCGGGAGCAGCTGATAACAGCAGGCGAGCCACCTTTTCTCCCCAGCGCGTAGAAGGAGCAAGGGGGAGGACATGGGCCCCCCAGACCCAACTGCTGGAGACGCTCCAGGCGGAGGCAGTGCTGGGGCAGAGGGCAGACCGCTTCCCAGGATCAGAAACCTGTCCTCAAGTTCACCGGAGTCTGCGGGCCCAACACCTGGCTCTTCCCGTTGCCAGCACTACAGAGCAGGTGCACGGCCCCACGGGGAGCACCTGGAACTGCACACGAGTCTGGGCAGGTAGGACTGAACGGGAAACAGCATCCGCCCCGCCCCAGCAGGGCTTGGACACAGCTGCGGAACGTCCCCTGGATGGATGCAGGGGTGCCGTGATGCCGGGCACGTAGAGGTGAGTGGGGCGGGGGGGGAGGACCCTCAGGAGGGTCGGGGGCATCGTTCAGACTTAAGAACAAAACGGGAAACACGGTGGCGTGGGAGCGGAAACTCTCTCGGCCCAGATTACAGGGGCCTCGATCATGTGCTCAGCAGCGAGAAATACCAAGAGAAGCAGAGAAATGGCCACGTGGGCCGCAAAGAAAAGGATTTGCGAGCGCGAGGACCAGGGGAGGGCGTGCCAGACAGGATCTGGATCGGAACTGCTGGTTCTCTGAGAGGAGGTGCAGAAGAATCGGGGGCGAGGGTGGGAGAAAATCGCGGCAGCGGCGGTGGAAAGAAGAAAGTGCAGGGAGGGGTTCACGCATACTGAACAACTTGAAGAACGGGAGCCATGGGAGCTCTCGGCCGTGGAGACAAGAACGGGCAGCGATTTCAGGGACGTGGGAGGCAACCCTCCTAGTCTCTCTGCGCCCCCCCCCCCCCACGCAGTCACTGAAGGATCGCAGAGGAAGAAATCAGCGGAGGATGGCAGGCGAAGCAAGAACGGCTAAAACACCGGCAGGACACGGTCTTTTCACGTGCACAAACATGGGTTCAGTGCAGAATATTTTCACTGGGAACATCCGAATAAATTGCATTGGTCATTGCCAAGTTGACAAGAGAGACACACACACACACACACAGTTTTTTGGTTTTTTTTTTTTTAATTACATAATGTGATTTTTATTTAGCTGTAGTTAATAGTGTTAATAGTACCTAGTAACCAAATACAGGGTGTTCAGAACCTGTCTTTTTTTTTTAATTTTTATTTTAATTGTTGATCTTGTACAGTTTTCTGTCTTTTATTCTCACCCGAACCCACCACCCTAGCCCTCCCCTCCTCCCTCCCATTTCCACCCCCACATAGTTTTTGTCCATGTGTCCTTTATACTTGTTCCTTCCCCTTTTCCCCTGAAATTTCCTCCCCTCTCCCCTCTGGTGACTTTCAGCCTTTTCTCAATTTCTGTGTCTTTGGTTATATTATGCTTGTTTGTTTGTTTTGTCAGAGTTTTTGAATGTACCTTTCCTTTTGAGACACTACAAAAGATTGGCAATGTTTATACTACTCTTCCGTTTTTTAAAAAGAGGCCATCAAGCTTTAGAAATTCTAATACCCCTGGGCACGATGTTCCAATTTTCTTACGTCTAGATGAACATTCACCTATTCTTAGAGAGCTCACTGTCCCGAGTGGGAATCATGTCAGACCCTCCATATGGCTTTCCATTTTAGTGATGCCGTGTGACTAAAACAAAGCGTTGGGGATGTCAAAGGGGGAAGATTCATTTGCACCACAGGGGTGGTTGTGAATCAATGCAAGGGATCAGCATTTTATGTCCAAGTAAAGAGTTCCCTCCCAAAGAAGCAGTCGTGCATAGAGTTAAAAGTTGAATGTTTTGTCCGGTGGTAGGGACAAAGTTGAATATTTCCTACGTCAGCATTCCCCATTTTCTAGTAATTATTTTCTATTACAGTGAAAACTATTTCAATATTGATGAATGAAGCAACATTTGCACTGATGACGTTAGCTTTACATCACAGCTTCACCTCTTCTTAGTATTTACGTGTACATCGATCAGAAGGAAGTTTCCAGAAAGAGAGAAACAAAGTGATAGAAAAATCAATCAACAGAAGCAAACCCGTGGCTGACGACATCAAAAGATATTAAAAACAGTTATTATAACTGTATTTTATATGTTGTCAAAGCAGGATAATGTCCTCAGAGATGCAAAAATGACTCACATCAAACGAACGAAGTTGAAAACTACAGGGTCTGAGAGAAAAATCCGCAAATATCGGTTAACAGCAGATTAGACACTGAAGAAGAAAAGCTTAGTGAACTTGATAGTCAAGTAATAGAAACAATACAAAATGAAACCCAAGGGAAAAAATGGAAAAGAGCACCAGTGACTCCAAGGGCAACTCCCCATGTCTAACAGAGGCATGCTGGGCTCACCAAAGTTTTATACGCCTTTTGACCCCCAAAAACAGACTGTCTTTTGTCTCAAATCCCAAATATCTTTGGTGCAGTCTTCGGAGAGTAGGGTTCTCGAATCACACCTGGATCACAGGGGGGAATCACTGGACCCGGTGATTCAGAAATCTAACCTAGTTTCTACACACGCTCTTGAGCCATCTTGTTTTAACCAAACTCTACCTGTGCCTCCGAGCTAAGGTAGTGTCTAAATTCAGGGTTATTGAGTGCAAACCAGCTTGCCTGCTTTGGAGTAAAACTTTCACCTTGGATCTATATAACACATTACGATTTATCCACGTGTTTTTCACCTTCCCAAAAATGTTAACCCCTCATCCAATAGTCATCATTTTTCTGTGTTTTGCTCCCAAGGGACCTATACGTTCATTATTGCCATAATCATAATCGACAAACCACCTGGATCGATCCAACTGTCACGAATATCCAGAAGTGACAGAATTTCCTGAAGGAAGAAAAAATGTAGCCGTTAAACTTTTAAGTCCCATCCTCTTCAAGAACCTGCTCTTGTTACCGTTGTAAGTGAGTATCTCACATGAACACTGAAATCTAATCTCATAACGATTTGTTCTTTTTTTTTTTTTTAAAGATTATTTATTTATTTATCTTTAGAGAGGAAGGGTAGGAGAGAGGGAGAGGGAGAGAAATATCAATGTGTGGTTGCCTCTCATGTGTCCCCTGCTGGGAACTGGCCTGCAACCCAGGCATGTGCCCTGACTGGGAATCGAACCGTGATTGTTTGGTTCACAGGCCCGCGCTCAATCCACTGAGCTACACCAGCCAGGGCACGATTTGTTCTTTAACCTTGCCCATTGCTGCATTGTGTTTTGGGATTCGCTGTCAACAGGAAAAGGCCGACTATGTTTCCTCCTTCGTACCACTTTCCACCGGTACTTTGACCCTGCCAAAAAAGCTTGGAGGACCTTTTTTCCTTTCATGTTGGTGTTAAAAAGAAAAATCCCCAGTGTGCAGGCATCCTTCATTTTCCGGGCTCGCCACAAAATCTGAAAGTCCCGTCCTCATACGCTCTGGAACGTGTCCTTCCTCTCTCCCATTTTACCACTTCGTCGTGCATAAATCTGAAGAGGAGGCCAATTTCTGCATCTCACCTTCCAATTCACCTTCTCAAACACGCCACAGATACTTCCCTGCTCTAATTGCAGTGTTCAATATTCAGACACCACTTCCATTCCGTCTCTCTTGCTCCTGATCTACGCGCGCTCTCGCGGTTCCAAAAATGGCCCTCAGTTCCTCACCCTCGCCGGCTAATGACAATGCCCTTGAGAATGTTGCTTGTGGGTGGTTGAAGGCCTCGCCAGCACTGCATTGCTTGCTGCTCACTCGGAAGGGCGGTTCAGGCTTTGCTTCATCTTCCACCTGTTCCGGGAGTGGACAGACGTCCGCACACCGTACTTGCCTCCCAGGGGAAGTTGTGCAGTTTTCCTGCGAAGGGGGAAGGGAACCGTGAGCCGGGCTTCCTTCCTCTAGGGGCAAAGCCTCGTGCCCTGGGGGGTGCAGAAGGGCCCGGGCTCAGAGCCGCGGTAGACTGAGGCAGCCTCTCCGCTGAAGGAAACTGTTCCGTCTGTTCATTTCCTCTGCTTGTTGGTAGCTGGGTGGGGTCGCCAGCTCCCTCTGGAATGGACAGCACCATTTCCCAAGGAGGCGGAAAGACGTTGGCCCATTTCAGGACAGGCGCTCTGTGGTCCTGTCCCTTGCTCCCGTCACAGGTGCCCTCAGGTGGGCGCTTTTCCTGCCCCGGGTGGTCCACTGCCAGCCTCCTCTGGGTCCCAGCCCTCATGCGTCACACTGGCCCGGCCGCACAGGCAGCGCGCCCCAGGGTGAGCTGCCCGGTGATGCAGTTCTCTTTCTCCACGTCCCTCCCTTTGGCATACGTGATGGTCGCATTCTAGAAATCGCTTGTTCTTCCCTTATACACGTTCCCGCCGTTTTCACTGGAGTTGGAAAAGAGGAAGTTAAATTTAGCTGCTCAAGTTCTTTCGAGCTCAAAATCACTCTTGTTCCGTCATTGTTTCATCTGAGCTAATCAACTCCAGTTGCTTTCATCCACCTGCGTGTAATTTATCCCTTTAATCTTCTTTAGTTGTCTTCTCTAAGCTTTCTCGGGTGTCCTTAAAGCTCTTTTATAAAAGGTTGCACAGCCTGGGCAGCGTTCTCCCAACCAGAGAGAGTGTCACCCAGGGATGCTACTGCACTTCCACGCAACGGTCCTCAAGTCTCTACGGCACAATGCGTACCATGCGCGGTACAGTACGGGCTCCAAAGCCTGGCTGTTGGCAGTGCCACTTTGGTGTCACGGAGGAAAACCTGTGGGTTCCCCAAACCCGCTGACTTTCCTATCCAGACACCACGCCAGCACCCCACCCCTGCAGTTAGGAACCCTGCTCTGGGCAACAGCAGCATTTCTGGAGCCACCCTTGCAACTTTCGTTTGCAAGTTTTCAGTGTAATAAATTTTTTAGAAACTCTATGGCTTCATCCTTTGATGAATCACATTCACAGCTGAAACATCAGTTGCGGGTAAAACTTGGAATGCTGTGGGTTAGTGCTCAGGTTTTCCACGTGTCTCCCGGTTCTGGAGACCTCAAGGGTCCTCTGGACTGTCGACTTCTTGTTCCATGTCTGTCCCAGTGGTGGCTGAACCATCCGACGTGGGAACGGCATCGGGAGGATGCGTCCTGGAGGCGCTGGCTTCCCACGGAGGGATGGCGGTCAGTGTTCACCGGTGGGAGACCGGAGACAGAGAGGAGCTCAGCGGGTAAATGCGGGGCTGAGGGAGGGCCATGCTGTATGAACAGCACACGTACAGGGTGTCTTGTAGGGGGGGAGCCCACGGAGTAACACGCGTCTCCTTCCGTCCTGCTGCTGTGGGATGCGCCTTCAAGTGACATGCCCCTTGCCTCAGCCTCTGCTTCCTGGTGAGGCCAGGATTCAACAGGCCATTTCCGGGAGCATCTGCGTTAGAAAACAGAACTGCATCCTGAAGGGAAATGCACACGGAAGGCACTGAGCACTCTCGGGGAGAAGGATCTTCATTGGAGACTGGCTGCTCTGCTCTGGGATGGTACCCGTAGAGTCACGTGGTTCCCAGCTAGCCCCGGCCTCCGCAGGGCCCCCGGCCATGGCGGGTGGGAGCATGGATGAAACCCGAAGCAACGTGGTCTTCTGGAACACGGTCGTGATGGAGACCCTGCGCTGATACAGTGATAAAGCTGTTTCCGTGCCAGACAAGGGTGATGACTCCTGCATTGCTTACCCAGGTCTGTCCTAGTAAAGGACCCCTGACTCAGTGGCCTCCATGACGCAAGTTTATTTCCTCATGGATCTGCAGGGGGGAGTGTGAGAGCCAGAGTAGGCAGGGCTGGCTCCCCCGAGGCCTCTCTCCTGGGTGTGTGGACGGCCATCTTCCCCCTGGGTCCTCACACAGGCGTCCCTCTGGGTGTGTCTGTGTCCCCCTCTCCTCTTCTTATATGGACCCCAGTCCTGTGGGATCAGGGCCACCCTAGGGACCCCATTTTACCTTCATCCCCTCTTTGAAGGCCCATCTCCAACACACTCACGTTTTCAAGTGTGCTGGAGTCACAACTTCCACATGTGACTTTATTTGGGTTGGGGGACAAATTCAGCCATCGTAGTTACTATGGATTCAGTCGACTCTGGTCCCAGACACCATTGAGTCATTGAATCTCAAGAGAACAATTTGGTACCTGTGTGTCCATCGAAGACCAAGGACTGTGAACGGTAGAATGATCCAGAAGTCATGTGAGAGAAAAATGAAGTCGATTGAAGAAAAATGAGCGTAATCGGTGAAATTCAAGGCCTCACCGAAAGGTCAGGGCAGTGAGGGAAAGACAAGACACAGCCCCCGGACGCCTATCTGTGGGGAGGTAGCATTTCCCTCCTATGTCCGTAGTGCTACTTGGACAAGCGACAATCAGCTACAGAGGTCTCCCCTCACTGGTGGTTTCGGTCTCCACAGTTTCAGTTCACTGCAGTCCACTGCAGTACAGAAATATGAAGTGGAAGGTTCCAGAATGAAGCCACGCAGATTTCAAATCGCACACCATCGTGAGATCTCCCTCCATTCTGCCATGTCCCGCCTGGGACAGGAACCACCGCTGTGTCCGGCACCTCCATGCTGTGGACACCCCATAGCCCTACATCACTGAGCCTTGGCTATCACATCAACGGTCGTGGCGCCGCAGTGTTTGCGTTGAAGTCACCCTTGTTTCACTCCACCATGGCCCCAGCGTGCAGGAGTAGCAATACTGGCCATCCGGATAGGCCGGAGACAAGCCGTAAAGTGCTTCCTTCGAGTGGAAAGTTATGGATGTGCAGATAAAAACAGGACAGACGGGGTCAGTATGATCCATAGTTTCAGGCACCCTCCCACGATCTTGAAACGAGTCCCACGTGGATAAGGGACACTGCTGGGTCCTCCTTTATTCTAAAAACAGGCTTCACTGTCAGAGGGGGGATCCAACCGTCATAGCCTCGGTCATCATCGCCCATTCCTCGTCAAGGGGCAGGAAGACACCCACATTCACAGCCTCCCAGAACTGCGCACGACCCAGGAGACGTGATTTCCAAGAGAGAGCTGCAATGATATTTCACTAGGAAGGGGACATGGAGACTGGAAGGCAGAAAAAGAAAAGAAAATCGCCCCTCCGTAAGCTGGCTTGCATGGTTCACACCCATGGGCGGAGCACTGCAATTCCCTCTGTAGACAGTGATGGACTCTGGAAAGCAGGGAGAGACTTGCGCCTTCGGCCATATCCCCGCCTCCCCTGGCATCTGTATTTTATCCCCCATTAGGTCTGGCACTGGGTATCATTACCCCCTCAGCCACAGGCTCCAAGAGCAGGGGGATTCCGCTGACTCAGCAGGTAGACCAGCTGCCCCGGCGAGACACATGCCCCCCAGGCGGCTGCCCTGCGATTCATTTCCTGGTTTCCGCTGATTGCTCTTTGCACCCACAAGGTTGACAGGCGGCCACATCTTAGTTATAGCTGTTTCAAGACTTCTTTGCTGTTCCTTTGGCTGTTACAGCCTGCTGGTGGCTCTTTCAAATAGCATGTGCCACTTACAGTGAAAAAACAACGGGAGAGTGGTTTTCAAAGTAACCATCATAAAGAACTCTGCCAGCTGGACAAATAAGGGGGATGGCCGTTTCCTGAAGTTTGCTTCTAGAGGACAAGCACTTAACTCAGGACGTTTTCTTCCCCCTTGTATGACAACTCCATATATCGTACTTCACATGTATGGGGGCCCTGTGTCGAGATCCCATGTGACGTAAATGTCCCAACCGACCCGACCCTCCCTGCACGTGACCTAAGTGTTGAACGGCACCGTGCTGGCCTCTCGGTTCTCCACCCCCTTCTCCCTCGGGGAGCGTCTTGTGTTCAACCTCCCATCAACCAGGGGGTGTCCAGTGCCTTTGCAGCAAGTCAGCCACAGGTCTCCCCTCTGTCATCGCAGTTTAGCCAAGGACATACGTCTGCAACAGGAGTCTCGAAGACCTTCCGCCAAAGGGCAGAAAGGACGTGGGTTCGGCCCGGTGGCTCACAGGTCTGTGGCGCCCACCGAGCCCTGCAGCTGTGCGGTGGGAGCTGCTGTCGACGGTGCGGAACCGAGTGGGGAGGCTGTGCTTCCTGAGGGCGTTGTTCACCCAAACAGGCAGCGGGCCAGAGTTGGCCCTGGGGCGGTCATTTGCTGCCTTGTGACCCAGAGTGATGTCTTCTTCTCGGATAGATGAAGCTCTGACCAACCCAACAACAATTGAAACAAAAATAACCATCTTTTGAATCTGAACACGTGTCTGTCTGTCTGCTGTGTGTCTGTGTGCCTGGTGAAAATACATTGATCTCTATCACAACCCAATCAGGTAGTCATCCACACTTTAGGAAGAAAAAACTGAGCTCCGCCATTAGCTAATCTGGGTAATATCTCCCAACCT
This sequence comes from Glossophaga mutica, assembly GCA_039655065.1. Taxonomy (NCBI): domain Eukaryota; kingdom Metazoa; phylum Chordata; class Mammalia; order Chiroptera; family Phyllostomidae; genus Glossophaga; species Glossophaga mutica. Next base: position 114,051,143 of record CM077318.1, read on the forward strand.
TCCAATGGAAGGTTCAGATTTGGTAGTTTTGGGTGTTTTAGTCTGTGCTTGACTGAGGATGGGTTGGGCTATGGTGCTGTGACAAGCAATCCCCAAATCTCGGTAGTTCAACCAGCAGAAATCTGGTTTTCCTCATGGCAAGTTGAGGCCATTCCTCGGGTTGGCTGTCTTTTAGGGCAAATGTACGTCACTGCTGCACCAACAAGCTCTAACATGCCACATCAATCACCTGTGAACTTGGTACAATGAAGTTTCTGATGACAGGGATTTGCGGGGGGTGGGGTCTGAGATCTGCATTGGGTCTGGTGACCCCTTTTCGAGTAGTAAATGTCTGGCTGGAACAATTCTCTGAGGAGAGAGAGAGGGAGAGAGAGAGGAAGAAAGAGAGAGAGAGAGAGAGACATCGGATGAACATTTCATAGGCCAAAACCAGGCCCAGGGCTGGAGATAATTCGAAGAGAATGATGCAGCGGACTTCACTCCTATGGCAGGGAGCGGAGGGAGCCTGTATCTGGAAAACAGTTGCAATGCCTACCCAGCCTAGGACTGCTTGACCTCTAGGCCTTTGCCCCCGTCTTTGTATTACTCATCTATCTCACTCGCAGGTGGACCATGTCCTTTGGTTTGAACGCATCTTTCTCCGAGAGTCCCTTTCCCTGGTGTCGCATGCTAGTTTTCTAACCCCCTGGCATGCAGAATGGGGCTCCCGCCCCACCTCCATCAGTACCATCGGCACACTTTAGAATGCAGAATCTCAGGGCCACGCCAGAATCTCAGGGTCCACGCCAGACCAACCAAACCATAATCACATTGTCACAAGGTCCCTAAGGTGACTCGCATGCACGTTAAAGAATGGAACTCACGCTATCCTCTGCCCCATAGACATCCGACTTCCACCTGTGCAGTCATGGCCTGGCTCATGGGTGTCACCTAAAACAATTCCCATCATGCCTCCACGGCCTCCACCCACCGTGGCAGGTGCTTCAGGAAGCACCCCTGCAGCCCAGCAAGCCCACAGAGAGCACAGGTGATCACGGGAGGGGCCCAGCAGGCACCTGGAGGAAAACCCGGAAGAACATGCCCAGGAAGGGAACAGCGGTGCGAAAAGACAGAAAACTCCGGAAGAACGCAACACGCATTTTCATAGGTTTCTACCCAGGTCTAAGATATTCTGCCTCTAGCCACATGGTAGACTAGATATTTTGAAGCTCTCCTTTATTACAAAGCACATGGGAATGCCAGACAAAATATTTGAAAACATCCCTTCAAATACATACATGAGCTTGGTTAAGAAAAGATAAATTATGAGAAGTGAAAATAGAAGAATGAGTCAAGAAAAGTAATTTGGTGCAAGGCTCCTAACCACTCATGCCAGCAAGAAAGAGCTTGAAGTTTGAGTCCTGCTCCGGTTGAGGGGAAAATGTCTCAGGTCCTCACCAGGTGAAGGTTGAGCTAGAAACTAGAAAACGTGGCCATCACTGTGAGCTTGGAGCCACGCCGACAAGCACATCTGAAACAGAGGACAATGACGCGTGTCTGCGTTGGAGACTCACTCCTATCCATGGGCTTGCCCAGCTACAAAGACTCCCAGATTCCTTACCAAGTTCACCCTGATTGCGTCACACACGAATTTCAGGCTCAGAGATGTTACTTGATGTGGTTTTACATGGCTCGTCTTCTGGAAAGGACTGAAAACTCAGGCCACAAAGGTTGTATGTCACCTCAAGTCCCAGGCAATCCAAGGCCCCAGTCCAAAGCCACCACATGCACAATGCAACCGGAAGCAGGAACGACAGCGGCCAAAAAAGCTCGCAGCAAACTCGATGGCTTTGCATGTTCGAATAAACAAATATAAAAGTCCAAATACATGTTTTAATGAAATTAAACAAAAAGGAAATGATGAAAATCATGAGACAAAAATTTCAAAGGAGTTCAAAGGCTATCTGAATTTATATATATAAACACAATAATCAAAACACTTTGTTCACAACATGCAAGGCACAGTGTCGAGAATTTTCACACCTTCTGCTTACTTACCCTTCCAACAGTCTTACGAGCTGGGCATCAATTCATCAAGCCACGCAACGGTCTGTTGGCATAACCCCACCTCCTGACCTCTCGACCAACACAAACTGGCATCTCTGAGGGGCCCAGTCTAACGCACGGACACCAGCAGTCCAGAGAAAACCGGTGAACCGAAGGACAGATCTGAAGCTTCTGCGGAAAGAAACTCTCGGAGATGAGATGAGGGTCGGAGGGGTGGAAGACTGAGGGAGAAGGTCCCACACAGGTGGCACCGGCCTTTCCGAAGCAGGAGATGGCGAGAAAGAGGACCCGTCAACACAGGACAGTCCTTTTCCAGGCGCGACCAAACCCGTGCCGTACAGATTCAGCGAACACGACCCAGCGCCAGCAGGAAACATGTAGAGAAATCCACACTTAGAGATGTAAGGAGAATGCTGATGTTCGTCAGCTGTGACAAAGCTGAGGTTGTAAAATGCATGCCCACCCACAGAGATTACGTACTAGATTACCCACCAAAACATAGACCGTGGACTGGGAACTGACTTCTCGCTAGTACCACAGGTAGCAGAGGACACGGGAACCATCGGCGCCTTGGACGCTGATCGAGCACCACCCCGAATTTGAGGTTGCTTAGACTCCATGACCCAGAAATCCCACTCGCAATCCCCGACTTAGAACATCGTAGAGAACAACCTTCAAGACAAACACAAATTCCGTAGCATCATGGTCCCTAAGCGCACGACGTCAAGAACGCACCCACAAAAAGACGAACACCACTTGTGCTCTCGGGAGCTGCTGTAACAAATACCACCAGCTGCCTTACGCAGTGCTCATTTGTTTCCCACAGCGGGGGAGGCTGAAGTCCCAGAGCAAGGTGCGGTCAGGGCTGGGTGCCGCTGTGGGACCTCTTCCCGGCTGGCAGATGCCCACCTTCTCCTTGTGTCCCCACATGCAGGAGACACTGAGAACTCCCCTGTCTTTCCCTGTTTGCAGAGGTGGTGAATTCCCATGAGACCCCATCCTCAGGAGGCTGTTTAACCCTAATATGTCCCAAGTGCCGTAACCCACATACCATCACACATGGGGGATTAGGGCTTTAACCCAGGAATTTGGGGGACCCAGACATTCAGTCCAGGGCCTCACCCAAACGACCATAAATATAGTTTATCGATTGCAAAATATTTAACGTATATTACTTCATGATAATGTTTTTTCCAAAAAGTTACTAGTAGTTTTTTTTCCCCTTATGAAGGTGCATTTATTACCAAATTTTATGAGGCTTAATATCCTAAGATATTGAAATGTACTCATATAAATTCAGATCATTAATCTTTTATTTTCTTTCAAAGGATAGCCATTAAATGCCAACTACTATGTTCTGGGCATATGATGAATAATAGAAAAGAAACCCTGGCATCCCAAACCCACAATTTCACTCGTAAATAATGGAATCTCAACAGATTGAAATAAGTGTTTTTGCAAAGGGGTGGGTAACGTGCTAAAAAGCATACAAAAGAATGCGAAAGGCACCCTCACTGTGGAATGGCAGCTATAAATCATGCCCTTGGCGAATGGCTTCTACCTTTTCCTCTGTTCGCCGCAACCCTGTGATACCTCCTAACGCCAGTGAGGAAAATCGCCTCGAGGGTGTGGGGAATTGAACCTGCGAAGCCATCCGGGGGCGGGGGGAGGGTAAACCAGTGGAGGAGGGCGCGCCCACTCTGAAGGTTCCCTCGGCACATCCCCACGAATCCGGGAGGCGCCCACACGCATGCGCCCGTGGTCACATTCCTCAGGGTTCCGCAGTCCCAACCAGGACGGAGACGTCCAACTCGGGGTCTGGCCAGCGCCATTCCCCCCTGCTTTCGATGACCTCCGGCTTCATCGTCTAATCTCGATCAGAGAGCAAAGGTCCAGAAAATCGCTCTGAAAACCATCCTCTTCGCACCCATGCCTTCGGTGTGATGCCTTCGGATGCCAAACTGGCTTTATTACCTCGCTAGACACCGTCCACGCCAGGGCTCCGCTGGACCGCACGATTCTCTCATCTCCACTCCATCCTCTCCGTAAACATCGCAATTGCTGCAGAAGGGGAGGTCACTGGGTGGCGAGAATTACATTAAGGGAGACATCAAGGAGGGTAACTTCCTGTGTCCAGTGCTGGACTTGGGTGGTCCGTGACGTGAGCTTCTAGTAAGACAAATGGGCAGCGACTGGCCTTCTGAGACTGCGTGCGCAGAGCCTGTGACTGCCAGAGGGGAAGATGGCCTTTACCGTGACGGCCGGGGTGATTAAATGATGGATGTGGCCTGCCCATCCCTGCTGCCAGTCACAGTCCCTGTGAGCAGCGGAAATTGGAAAGCCCAGGCCTGGCGAGAGGTTCCTGCTGTTTTTGGCCGGATGTGTGAGAGAGAGGAAGGACAGACAGAGAGAGACAGAGGGAGAGGGAGAGAGAGGTCAGAGAGAGACATCGATTTGCTGTTCCACTTGATTGGTGGACACCTGTCCATGCCCTAACCGGGTATCAAACCCGCAAACTTCATGTATTGGGACAACACTCTAACCAACTGAGTTATGCACCAGGGCCATGATTACAGACAGCCCTTTTGAGGAGTGTTTCGCTCCTGCGTGGACCGTAATTCCCAGACTGTGGGTCAGCCTACAGTTGGTAGCTGATTATGTTATTATGGCCCTGTGATATTGCATTATACTGGCATGGTGATTTGAACCGCACGACAGCTTTACTTACTGGAAGACTCATGTGTCTGTACAAAGTCTCAAGGTAGTGACTTGTGCACACGGCCAGAACATTTCAGTTCATACAAGCAAGAGCATCGCCTAACATGTGTGCACCCGTGTGAAGAATTCCACGGTGCGTCCGAGGGCACATTTTCTCTTCACTCTTGCTTCTCTGTCAGTCACATGGAAGGTTCTATCGAACCACCTGGAGACCAGAAGCTACAATGTCAGCGGGTCCAGACTCGATCCTAATGGGGCGCTGAAATGACTTTGGGGCATTCCCATCTTGACGGACAACCTCACACTCGGCAATTGCCTTTCTGCATCATCACTTCAGAGATCGGGAGGATGGTTTTGCTTTCAGAATCCATCTTCCTGTGAAAACACCATCAGGGGTGTTGTGGTGTGGTAGGAAAATTCAGTTCTCATAGGGACAGTGGTTTTTTTAGATGATAGGTCATATATAGGTCCTACGTCACTGATGTCGACTAGTAGCATAGAAATGGCCAAATCTGGGGGCAGAGCTCCAAATTTATCTCCCAGCCTGCGCATCTGTAAGCAAGCTGAGCTTGGATAAGTTGCTTATTTTCCGTAGAACTCAGATTCCTCCTCAATACACTTACTCATAGGTTTCCTCTAGGAGTCAATGAAGATGTCTTTCACAATCTCCAACACAGCTCGTAAGGTCTGCGTGAGGATTCAAGGACGGGATATAGTCTTTACTCCCCAAATGAGGTTACGCACCCCACCCACCCCAGGATAGGACCATGGACCAGGTATTTAAAAGTGGGAGTGAAAGACAGAAATGGAGACACGCTCGCCCACTCACACGGGGAAAACCCTTTGTCAACCGTACAGAGTCATGGAAAGGAGAGTTGTTATTATTATTCGGGCACGCAGCCAGGCGCTGTGCGTACGTGGCCCAGTGCCCCACTGTCTGCTCTGGGTGTCGAGAAGAGCGTTTTGGGAAGACACACGTTTGCACTGCCGCACGGCAGCGTGGGTGTTTCAGGTCCGTGTGCCCGTATTTACCGTCTCTTGTTTACACTGCCCTGCAGGCCAGGAAGGGTATCGTGCGCAGGTTCCCGAACACCTGTTTTAACGGTAATGGACACTGAGCACAGTCAATGGACACAGGGGCCCTGTGGACTCAGGGTTGGTTTTGCTTTGTTTTGCTGTTTTTTTCTGGATGGTTCAATGGGTGCAACAGGGCTCCCTGCCTCCTCCCTGGGAGGACCTGTGGAGAACGCTCCTGCCATCGAATTCCCTGGCAGGGAGGTGCCTTCCCTGTGCTGGTGGTGACTCCTGCCTTTTCCCCTCAATTCCACCCAGAGGCCAGACGACATCATCCTAGATGGTCAGCTAAAGGTCTTCCAGAAATCAGCAAGCACAGCAGAGCGATTAGACAATCAACCACGGCACAGAGTGGGCTCCCCAGTTCTGCAAGCACCGACCGTGCTGTACCTCCCAAAGTGACACGAGAGAATACGTGCCATGTCAACTGCAACTAAAAAATAAAACATTTAAAAATAAGATGTGAGAAGCCAACCCACGTCGTGCATAGATAATTTCCCAGGAGAAAAACGATTCATTAGATGACATCGATTAATGCCTCGATACATACAACTAGTAAGTGAAGATTTTCGAGGAACAATTATGGATTATGGCAAAACATTTGTGGAGATGAAGACAAATGGCTGACATGGAAGATTGTTTATTAAATCAAATGCCCCTCGTGCCAGATCAGTTTAAGCCCCCTCTTCGTCTTTTTTTTTTTAAAGATTTTTTTTTCCTTTTAGATTTTATTTATTTATCTTTAGAGGGGAAGGGAAGGAGAGAGGGAGAGAAACATCAATGTGCGGTTGCCTCTTGTATGTCCCCTGCCGGGAACTGGCCTGGCAACCCAGGCATGTGCCCTGACTGGGAATCGAACCGCGATCCTTCGGTTCGCAGGCCCGCGCTCAATCCACTGAGCTACACCAGCCAGGGCCCTCTTCATCTTAGGTACGGTCCGATTTAAGGGCAGGGAGAGCAGAGGCTGTATTCCGACCGACTTGAAGTAGCCTGAGAAATGAGCCTAATCAGCACGTAAGCTTTGACGGGAAAGCTAAGCCCTTGTTGCCTTCAGTCGGAGAAATTCAACGCGAGCTGAGAACACTTTGAGAACATTTTAAAACATATTCATAGTTGAGAAAGCGTGTGAATTGCAGCTTTACTACAGTGTTTGAGCACGTAGACGTTAAGATACTACAATGAAAACGTTTGCCCTAGAGCAGGATTGTAGGTGACAATGGTTTTACAGTGTTTTCTGGAAGAAGTCTTGGATAGTTTCTATTTTCTTTACACTAAAAACAAGAGCAAGTGGAACTTTCCACTGCTCTACGCATTACGTCTGCTTATTCTCACAATCGTGTGCATAACCCCATATGTTAGTGCAATAAATGTACGGCCAGTAGACATGTATGACTGCAAAGGCAACCTAGCTGAGCTGTTCCACCGGACGTGTACCAGGGACCCTCGATTTCCAGTCTATGACACATAAGCAACAAGGCACAATGACTAAGACAAAGGAACAGCCACTCGCTGTCAAGGCATTGGAGGTGTCCTCAGAGACCTTCTCGCCGGCCCATCTCCCACACCTGTGCGCCCACATGGTGCGCCTGGAGTTCCTTCCCCAATGGTGCAAACCCAGCAGGTGCAACGTGACTCCGCCTCCCTCCGCACACCATGGTATTTCCACTGTGCGGTCTCTCAATGGAAGACGAGCTCGGAAACACTAGAACGCACCCACAAAAGGATGCCCTGCACATCATTTCAAGAATGAAACACAGCTGCCACAGAAATAGGCCAATTGAGATGTGTAGGTGGGACTCAAGAGTTGGTATAAAATATAGGAAGGGTCACAGCCTCACTCTTACTATTTCAGGATTTTGTATTGATTACCCTATATAGGTAAAGAAATGTGAAGAAATTGTGTCTCCTGAATGTATCCAAAAGAGGACAAAGCATCATGAAAGTTATTTGGGAGCCTAACTGATGACTCAATCTATTGCAGGGGAAAAAAATAACCCCAAAACCCAGTGCCATGGAAAAGCTTTCCATTGGCATTTGTGTTTGCACTTCCAAGAAACTTTCAGCAAGTTGGCATCCTTTAAAGAGGGCAGGTGCCATGCATTTTAAGATAGAAGAAAGCAATTCAACGCCATGATTTTTAAGGTAAAAGAAAGCAAGTCAGTTTTCCAGAAAGAATCGGAGAGTCTAAAGTTGCCCCGGAGATGCCCATTAGATGCCTTCAAGAGCTACGACACTCTAACAATAACTAAACAATGCACGTGTTTTCTGGAGCCATATATGGCATCACTGAATCGGAACAGTGTCCAAACACCGATGTCCAAGCATCTTGCTTTTGTTGTTGAAGGGAAGACCATCTGAGAGTGAGGAGATCTTGCTTTGATGTATAAAAGGTGTTTTGTAACGTGGCCATTGCTGTATGCTGCCTGCCAACGTGTCTTCCTGACCAGGGAAGGGCATCTGAGCCACTTTCCAACTGGGTTGGTGTAGCCACTTTTCTCTCCAGTTGACAGGTGACAAGTGACAGGAAATTAACATCCCTGGGAGAACCTCTTAACCACACAGGGGCAGGGCCTGGCGACCACAGCTCCTTTGTTTTCTTATTGGGTAATTCTAACATCAGTCCCCACCTTTTTTCCCCCAGAAGAGTTAAGTGACAGTCATCCCTGGAGACAGTTGCATGAATCGCACACACGTCACTGCCACGTGGTAGCCATCACCCGCAATGCAATTGAGTATTTGAAATGTGGACCGTCTGAACCAAGATGTAGTCCATTTGTCTGTTTTTACTTCGGATGCCTATGCTTTTGATGTCCTAGCTTTAAAAAAATCATCACCAAATCCAATGTCATGAACCTTTCCCCCATTTTCTTCTATGGGCTTTGTAGTGCTAAATTTTAGCGTTAGGTTTTTAATCTAGTTTGAGTTCGTGTGGGCATGTGGTATAAGGGAAGGGTCCAACTTCTTTCTTTTGAACGGGGACATCTGATTTTCCCAACACAATCTGTGGAGGAGACTGTCCTTTCCCCCACTGTGTGGTCTCACTGTCTTGTCCAGGATGATTTGATCATAAGCACAAGGGGTTATTTTGTTCCATTGGTCTATACGTCCGTCCTTATGTCAGTGGTGCCATCCTGTGTTAATGATTGTAGCTTTGTAATAGGTTTTGAAATCAGGAAGCATGAGGCCTCCAAGTTTATTCTTCTGTTTCAGGTGGTTTGACCACTTGAGGTCCCTTCTGGTTCCATATGAATTTAGGCTTTAAAATTCCATTGGAATTTTGATAGTGATTTCAGTGAATCTGTAGATTGCTTTGTGTGGTATGAATGTTTTATAAATATTCAGTCTTCTAATTCATGAGCACGGACAGCTTTGCTTTTATTCGTGTTTGCTTTAAATTTTGTCAGCAGTGGTTTACGCTTTTTAGCACACAAGTTTTCCGCCTGTTTGGTTAAGTTTATTATATTCTTTTTGATGGTATTTTCATGGGATTGTCTTCCTAATTTATATTTCGAATTATTCATTGTTATTGAATGGAAAGCACTGATTTTGTACCCTGCAACTCTGCTGAATTCATTTCTTAGTTCTGTTTTCGTGGGAACCCTTTAGGGCTGTCTACATACCAGGCCAACCTTTTCACTTTTCAGTATCTCTTCTTTGTATTGCTGCACTTGTCCTCGTGGTCCCCAAAGAGACACAGTTTCTGTGAGGCAAAGCCCGACAAAGACATCCAGATAATTGATTCATTATTTTAAAAAATCACAGCAACTGGCTGCCTGTGATTAACACCAGCCCAAGCTGTTGGGGGCCTGGGCTTCGGAGCCTTTTCCTGGCACATTTCAGTAACGAACTCCAGCGAGGAGAACTGGTCCTGCCTGCACGCCTGGCTGGTTTCCTGCCAGTTGGCGATGATGGGCTTTTATTCACATCCCAGGATCAGAAACATGAAATGTATGCAGAGAGCACCGTGGGGAGAAGAGAAGGCGCAAACACTCCACCATCTTTGGCAGCCCCATCTATTCTACAAGTCACTTGCTCAAATGAGCCAATTTTGTTCCAGTGCTGTCTACTTACAGCTTGGCTCTCTCCACCGCAGTCAGGGATTTATAACCCGCAGCGTGGGCAGAATGCATGACCCCGAGCTGAGCTCTTCAGGAAGCGGCCCCTCCCCTCACGCAAACGCCAACTGCCATCATAGGAACCCTGACACGAAAATTTCAAGGTGGTCACATATTCTAATTTCTACTTGCTGATACAATAGGCTGGGAGAGCAAAAGAAAGTTAATATTCCCAGCGTGGGAAGAAATATTACTCTGAATAATTTAAAGACTGCTATCATGAAGTCGCAGGAAATGAAATTCACAATTGCCCATCCTGTGGCCTTGGAATTAAAAGAAGCTGCTGAGGGATGAGGAAGAGAGGAAGGCAGGAGAAGCTGGTTATCAGCCCATTCTGGTCCTTGGTCATCCTTTCCCTTTGGGGCAGAATTCGGGGAGTGTAGACATCAAAAAGATGTTTGGTGTGGAAAGAAGGAAACCAAGAGGGCTCCAGCTTGGACATTAGGTCCCCTTTTCCTTGGTCGGATACGACGCAAGACCATTTCTAAGTTTCCCTTGCAGCTGGGTGTCCCGTGGGTGGCTGAGTCTCGGCGGAAGGGACGCAAGGGGTGCTGATCTCCGGCCTGGGCACTTGACTCTGGGAGGCAGAGTCTCAGGTCCCGCCCAGCAGGAATGATTTAGCACCTGCGCTTTGAGAAGACCTCCAGGTGATTTATAGAGACATAACGAAGTGACAAGGCCTGCTCTGAAGAAAATGGATACTCTCTTCATTCATCAAGAAAGGTACGTCCGTTGGAAGAAATGCAGACAAAGGGAATCGTAATTCATACGCGTCGTGGGTATTTGAGTTCCAAACAAATACGAAGTGACGAGGCCTTAGTTTTCGTGGGGCAAGAATCGAGGACATTTTCGATATCACCTGACATGGTAATAAAATGGGAAGAGATCAGTCTAAGCTTGGATTTGTTTTTGTAAAGTGGATGTTTGCTTAATCATAGTAGGTGTGTGTGTGTGTGTGTGTGTGTGTTTATAACTGACCTAAACTGTCCCTTGCAGTATAGATGTGAATGATTAAGCAAGAAAGCCATATAAACTCCTTTGAGCATGCAACGGGAGGCTGATGATTCTGGGGGAACCTGTGTCCTAAGGGCGCGCAGACACAGGGGGAACAGACATCATGGGGGGACTCTGGCAACACGATCAACCCGTCATAATCAATCCGTCAATATCCGATCATCAGAACAAGCAGTCTGCTGTGCCCCTCACTTCGACATGTGCGGTTCGTTCTTTCCTTATCGTTGGACAGTGGTCTCTTAGAGAAGGTCCAAGTGCTTTGTGTTCATGAGAAGAGCAAGGGAGACCTTGAACGTTCTCTTCGTCTTAGACTGAAACGCATGTTTCTTCAACGGCGAGCCAGGCAGTTCCTAGGAATTGCTTCCCTGACAAGCCAGGGCCGTGACTTTCCCCCAGGGCCGTGACTTTCCCCCAGGGCCGTGACTTTCCCCCAGGGCCGTGGCTCACTCATTCCTAAAAGGAGACCCCTGTTTTTCCCAAGAGAGAGAGGGCGACCTCAATGAGTTACCGCTTCTCCAGGCTTGCTTCTCATCCCAGCAGCTGTTTTCTGTTGGCCCGACTCTCAATGAGGTGAGCAAGTCCAGATGACCGAACCTTCAAAACCCTTTGCAGGAAAACTAATTTGTGAAAGATACTGACACCCGGTGAAATTTCCCCAGATAACACGGGGGCACCGATCAATCAATTCCATTTACTCAGCAGTCACCGAATGGATTTGCATAGAAATCGCTGCCACGGTCTGTTTACAAACGTCATCCATCATCCATCTCCCTTCCTAATTCTTGACACTGCGATGGTCTCTGTCCCCCCGGGGACCTTCTGCTTCAATTGGAGCTGCAGTGATGGCCCATCAGGGTGGGTCCGCTCACCAAGGCCTCATTTGCAACACGTCGCGATGAGTTCGAGCCGCAGTCCTTCCTCTCTGCTTCCCGCCCCGAGAACGGCCATCACTCTGCCTCCCACGGAATGCCTCGCCCTGCCTCACCACCCTGGGGCCGGTGTGGGGACAGGGGGCCGAGAACGTCCCAACCAGCGCCATTTCCCCGTGACATGTTAAAGAAGTCATCGCAGCTCCTGCCGTTTTGAGCCCTTTGATGGAAGAACCTGTACCCACACACAACCTCTCATTCCTGAGCCCCCACGAGGATTCGTACGGTGCGTATAGCAAATGCGTGTTAATAATAACCACAGCATCCCTGCGTCGTCAAGCATACTGAAAATCAGTGCAAGTCATTCATATTCACCCAAGTCAGTCCAACAGGTTGAGATGAGTGACGAGGACTGTCCATTTGGATTTATTTATTAGCCCCGGTGATAGAAAGAGATGAAAGCTAACTTAAGGGGGAAAAAAGAAAACCGCAAGAAATGAACCGGGGGGCATAAGCAGGATCTCAGAGGACGAGGGCCAACAGCTCAGAGGGAGAGGCGTCCCGTGGACGCCGGCAGCAGGGGCCCAGGGCCTGTTTGGTTCGCTTGCGGCTCCTGCCCAGAATCGCCTGCAGCCTGTCTCTGCTCTGTCCCTCCATAGAGACTCTGCTCACCCTAATGGACATTCCGTGCTCCCCTCCTCGTGCGGCCGAGGCCACCCGCTCCCTCCAGGAGTCAAGATGCTATTCTTGGGAGCGGGATGGGTGAATGGATGTGCGATCCAAAAAAGAACACCACCACAAAACAAACACACAAACTCCCAGAAAGTCCTCTCGATCGCCTCTTACCATTCAGAAATCCCTGCTGTCCATACACACATTTTCCAAGTGACCCTCTGCCTGGTTGTGTTATAATAATACGCACTTGCAGAAGTCCTCCCTAAAGGAAGAGGGACAGAGCCTTGTCACCTGGTCATGTGCCCTGGGGACCTTGGAGGGGTGTCCTTGGTTCTCTAGCTGTAACTGAGTCCCATTGTGGTATTCAGCGATGCAGGGGGTCATCAGTAACATGTATGTGGTAACTGGGTACGGTGCCCGGTGGGTAGTACGATGATGGGGCGATCACTTTGTAAGTGGTATCGTTGTCTGACCGCTATGCGGCACACCTGAAACCCTCGTAAAATGATATTGAGCATCGACAGTCCTTGAATAAAACACGTAGGTAGTAAGGGACACCTAGGACCTTGCAATAACCATGCCTGACAACTTACGGGGAAGGACAGGAAATAAGGCATTTAATTGAAGTATAAAACGATCTAAGACAGAGCAAGGCAGGGCTCCAGGTGCCATACAGGGATTGTCACTGTGTCCTTCACCCCCCGTTCAGGTCCCTCTTTATCACAGGTAGCACTTGGTGGCATGAGGCCAGCTTAACCCACCTGGGCCCTGCGTGTGGTGCTCAGGTGGAGACAGGTAGCCTTCCACCCCCTAACTGGTGTGCACCGTGTGAAAACAGGACAGCCTCAGGGACCCCGCTGGGTGCTTGCCTGTCCCCTTACAGAAGGGGACACTTCCCTGTGCGTGTCCCAGTCAGCGACCTCACACAGGGTCCTAAGCGCCTGAAGCAGGGACATGGCAAGCCCCCAGCAGGCCAACACAGCAGCCTGAGCTTCACACCCCCGCTGCTGGTGCTGTGTCCACACAAGGAAGCGTTTCCTCCCCGGGGAGGTCCGTGTCTGCCTCAGACAAGCTCCGAGTCAGCCGCAGGAGAAGCAGGCACTTTCTGAGTGAGCCATGGGGGATTGTCACGGAGAGAGAGAGGGGGGGAGAGGGAGAGCGCACAGGCTAGTTTGACAGTTATTGAACTATTAAGGTACAGGGAATAATACTTAGAAGTATGTGGAGCATGGGCAGAATGCTATGTGTGCTTGCCTCAAATATTGCAATTCCTTCTTATTTAATTTTAATACATGAGGTCTGTCCAGAAGGTGTCTAGGCAAGTACCATGAAAAATGGAGACATTCACTGAAGAAGGTACAGGATACAAGAAACACTGTCCACAGGACAACGACGCCTCAGTCCCCTTCCCAGGAAGCACCTGGGGACCCCACACAGGTCACCCAGTCACCATCAGCTGCCCTGTTGTGTTTTCCTGAATCTCGTCCATGGTCCGAATGCTCTTCCCTTTCCAAGGCGATGCTAGTTTTAGGAAAAGCCAGACGTTGCAGGGTGCCAAATCTCGTCTGCAGGGTGGGGGCGCTGAGCCACGCGATGTTTCACCGAAAGTCTCTGCACGAGGCATGACGCAGGCGCAGGCACGGGCACCAGCAAGCTGCCCATCACCAGTTGCCCGTAGCTGCAGCCTTCTGAGTCATCTCAACGGTTTCTGCGGGCAGATGTTCAAGCCTCAGGCCAAAGTGGGTGCCAATGCGTGGCTCTCCTCACTCAGTCATTCTGAATGGGACGGCCGCGCAGTGCACACACGCTCGCCCAACAGGCGTCTACCGCCCCCACCGACGGGCGCACTGAGGCTGTCACTCTTCGCGCATGCGCGTTCCAGTCCGCTCGCCTTGGCTGCCCAATTACAGCGTCGTCCCGCAAACCGTTGTCATTCCATCCACCATGGCTGGGCTCTTCGCAGGGAGACCTCGGACACTCATTTCATTGTGCTTCATAGTGCGTGTACTATACAGTAGATATTTTCCTTCCCTCTGCAGAGAAACAGTTGGAACGCCTTCTCCAAGTGTCTTTCCCGCCTTTTGGAGGATTGGGCTCGTCCTATCCCACGACTAGTGCTTTTCACATAGCCCGTTAATGTCGATTTGCTGTTCTGTATTGGGACTTCCCTAGACAGGCGTCTGTGGCGGGAAATCGTGTATTTTTGGATGATAAGGACACTTACTGGATTAAAAAAATAATTAACAGGAGCAAATATAACAGAGGAATGGGAACACCAAAAGCCAAGGCATGCAGGCTCAGTTGGATATAGCGATTATTTCTGGTTTTGCTCTGCCATTGAGAGAGAAAAGATGGGGAGTTAAACGAATGAAAAATTCATAACAAACGAAACCATAAGCCTATGGATTTATATGTGATTACGGCAAAGGGTAATACAGAAACAGTGTAATAGGACAAAACCAATTACCTATTTATTACTACGGAGATGTGCCGAGCAGGAAACTGGAGAATATTTGTGCTTTGCGAGGCTCATAAACCAGCAAACATTACTGATTCACGGGGGCGGGGTGTGTCGCAGCGCATGCCACCTCCCGAAATTGCTCTCTTGGGACGTCCAGAATTCTTCACTCGTGACTGAACCCGACAACATTATTTCATAGCCATGATTACAGTTTACTGATTTACTACCAAACGGGGTCATCTGTTTGGGGACAGCATTCTGCTTATAAGTAAACCATAAAATTAATAAAAAGACAAATGGCGAGGGAAACTTGGGCACCAAGTTGAGAGAATAAATTAAGGCACAATTTTTCTTGTGTATTTATGACCCAGAATGTGTTTTACGGCCCAGAACCGTGATCGGTGGTTGTGAGGGGAATCATTTCTAGTTGAGAGTTCCCACCACTTACGAGATAAAGCTGAGCATTAGCATGGTTCATGGCATTCAAGGTGGTAGGCCCTCGTTTGAAGTATCGGTTCCGTGCTTGATTTACGCCTTGCGTGTTACATCATAGTACATAATACATTTGCAACGTCCAATGCCTTAATGCTCAACCCATGGCATTTAATCTCATCTTCAGCCCACAAGAACTTGGCTAACTTAACTTTCTTCTTGAGGCAACTAACAGAACAGCATGGAGTGAGAGTAGAGGAACTTTTTGGGATAGCTTCTCTGGTCCATTCCTTGATTCCTTTTCCCAAGGAATCTCCGTGGTGCTACTCGTGGCTGACGTTTTGAGTCTATCCGCATGTTATTCACGTTTCCTGCTTAGAACACCTTCACTTGCAAAGTGTCCTTGCTCCAAACAGATGTTAGGGAGGACCGTAGTCGGGGATCTCTGAGCCCTTGGCGTTTGCAGCTGTGTCCTTCTTTTTCTTTCTTAAATACTTGAATTAAAGTAGGCATACTAGATTACATTAGTTCCAGGTGTACACTATAGACATTTCTAGATCTTACAAAGCGATCCCTCTGCCTAGAAATAGGCAGACATTTCTAGATCGTACAAAGCGACCCCCCTGATCAGGGTAGCACCCACCTGGCACTATCTATGGTTATGGCGATATTATTGACCGCATTCCCTGCGCTGGACTTTACATCCCCACGACTACTCTGTACCTCCCAATCTGTGCTTCTCAATCCCTTCGCCTTTTCCACCCATTTCCATAAGCCCTGTCCCATGCGGCAAGCACCCATGTGTTCTTCCACACCCATGGGTCTCATGAGCTATGTGCTGAAGATTTAGAAAAGCAGCAGATAACAATCTCAATGATCGAGAACCTTGCCAATTAACCATGCGCAATAAAGTAGACAACCTTTACTGTCATTGAATATGGTGCATTTGAAAAACGGGAGAGCTGATTGTGGTGTCTGCTAACAAGACTCCAGGTTGACGGGATCTGTGACAGCGGCCGGGATGGACTCCGTCTGGTCCTAAGTTATTGGACACCCCACGGCACCCACCTTTCATCCCCTGTGCTGTGCACATCCTTCTTTCTACCGATACGCACCTTTTCCTGCCTCTGGAATTAGATCCTGGGAGGAATGCCGTGGGTAGGATGTGAACGTGGCATGGCCTCATCCAAGTTCCATTCCGGAGATGAATGATTCATGCCGGAAGGTCGCAGAGATGGAATCAGCGTGCAGGTGGGGAGCTGCAGCACCCGGCGCACCGGAGAAGGCGCCCGGTGCCCGATACGCATCCCCTCCGCGCGCCCTCCCTCCGGCCGGGACAACCGGTCCCTCCCTCCACCCTGCACACGCTCGCTGGCCACCTGCCTCTCCCGGCCCGTGGTGCCTCTGCGCTCTTGTCTTCCCCAGCCTTCTGCCCACTCCCTGCCATCCGCCCCCACCCTACGTTTCAAGATAATAGTCTAAACTCACCCTGGCATCCTCTGAAAGTCCGCACTTGGTAGTTCTCCTTTGCCAGTGTTTTCGATACCGTCATCCATGTTTTGGTCATTTCCCGGGTTATGAGGTTCACCAGCTTTTGAGAAGAAGGCGCCCAGCCCACCTTCCCATAAGCCCAGCTATTTCTAGAGAGTGCTTCTGCGGGTTGCTACGCTGATCTCTCTCCTCTCTTCCTGCACTCAGACTCACAGAACCTTCACGTCACCCTCTTGCTCACCGGAACCGCAGGACTCCGGCGGTCCCTCACTTCACAGCCAGCTTCCACAAAATATTAACCTCCGCTTTCCATCTCCTCCTCGGCAGCCCCGTCCACTGCTCACCCAGTTCCAGCCTGGCTCCCCGCTCGTCGCTGCACGGAGACAGTCTTTGCATGGTTCCCGGGAACATTTCTGTCACTCGACCCAACAGCCAAACACAGACGCAGTCCACCTGCCCCTCGGCCTAGGGCTGAACACGCGGACGGTGGTGCCTTCGGGCAACGGAACGCCACGCAGCAGGGAGTGGGCAGCTGGCCCCGGATGTGATGCCGTGCTCGGCCTCCCGGGCACAGTGCTGAGGGGCAGAGGCCAACCTCACCGACTGAACGCGGTGTAATTCCCTCGCGTGACGTGCGCGCAACTTCAGGGACCATGAACACACCACGGCAGCCAAGGGCTGGGCTGGACATGCCTAAAGGGGCATTTTGGGTGAGGGGCGAACAGAGCTCGGTAATGGGGTTGGTCTGTCTTGATTCCACGCTCTTCCAGAACTGTGCGCATTTGTCAAACGCCCAGAACTGAATATGTAACAGAGTTAATTTCACTGTACATCAATTATGCCATAACAAAATACATTTTCAAAATGCATTGATTGGTTACCTTTGGGGACCTCATTAACACCTATCACGTGTGCTGTGAACTTGACTCCTGCTGGGTTCTCTACATTCACAGAAGCATCACAACAGGGAAACATGGACTTCATCATTGATTCCTCCCTTCTTCATCTTTGCACCCCCACCCCCTACGATTCTTTGATAAAGGAACAGCCGGAGTTGATTCGATTCTGCACGCTCTGCTCTTTGATGGGCCTTGAACCGGATCCTTCCCCTCCATGCGCAGTGCCCCCGCCTCCCTTCCCGTCCCCGCCATCCTGGCCTGGATCCCTGTGCTCACGCCCACCTCCTCGCCCTTCCTCTGCGCTTCTGCCTTATTCGTCTGAACAGCACGCGCTGCGCCCCAGCACTCACCACTCGACTTCAAGGACGTCCCAGCCCATCCGGCAGAGGGGAAACTCTTAACGTGCACTTCAACCAGAAGATCCTCATGAGAACAGCTCTTCAAAGATGTTGAGTTTCTAAAAAAAGAAAAGAAAAAAAAAAACAAACCTGTTCACTGACTGTTAAGTGCTGGAGACCGAATATACCCGCATGAATCATGTTCCACGCTGGCTGCAAGGAAAGAAGGAAGCGAATCAATGCCGTAAAGGGGCTGCCGACCCCAGCCCTCGAAGACGCCCTCAGTGCCCGCTGAGTGCTGGCAATAAATGCTCTGTAAAGAGAGCCAGCACCTCCGGCAAGGACTGTGCTCGTCTTCATCTCCGATTTTCCCCAAAGGAGGGCTGTAATTTTGCTCTCCTGTTCAGGTTGAAATAGCAACGCTGCATTGAAGTCCCTCCTCCGTGTTGACACAAATAAAACAAAATCAGTGTTTATGGTGAGCGATGCAGGCAAAGCAAATGCCCCACGTCCAGGCACCACCAGGCCAGTGCGCTCAGTTCCCTGTGTTTTGCTGAAGCATGACCGACGGACACAGGTGGAGGATATGTCAGGCACGGATGGGACGACGGGATGCGTGCGCATCTGGTACAAGGGTCCCCGCACACCTGACACCAAACATGCTTCCCTTTTGCGGTGTTGACAGCAGGTAAGGCCTGTGTGAGCGAGCTTCGACTAGAGGACCCAGGGGTGCCCCCTACTGGCACCGCCGGGGACCTTTCATGCTCAGCCCTTATTCATCTTGTCACTGAACGTTCACGCCTTGCACCCGCCTCTCCGTATCCCCCTGCCGACAACCGTGCTACGCGTCATCTCCATGGGCTTAACGTCTTTTGGAAAGTTTTCACGCATCCCCTGCACTAGGCAGTCCTGATCCTTCTCCGTCTGAGTTAGTTTACTCAGCACGATGTGGTCAAGGTTTACCCATATGGATGGAACACGGCAGGATTCCCTCCCTTTTCAAGGCTGTATAGTATTCCACCGCAGAACGGCCGCCCTCCCTAGACCCGCTCCAGCATGGCAAGATCCTTAGACGGAGTGCACGCGTGGCTGTTGTGAATGACGCCGCAGGGCCCGCTGGCGTGCGCGCCCGTGTGCGAGGGGACGGTTTCCTTTTCTGCGGGTGTATCCCCTGTAGGCTGATGCTGCGTCACTTCCTTGCTCTGTTCCAGACTCACGGTGGGTTAAGACATGAAAGAAAGGGGCGTTCAGACTCAGAGCATGCAGGGAAGATAAATACTCATGACGTTTGTGAAAGTGGCAAAGCGGACTTGACTCGGGGCTCTCGGGACAAGGGTGGGTTCTCCTGCAACGGTGGTGTTTTGCAGCGGGGGAGGGACAGGCAGTCCCCTCCCAGTATAATAAGCACAGGCAGGGAACAGGGCTGGGCGCGGCAGGTGGCTTCGCTGCGCAGAAGAGGGTGCAGGGAGTAGAGAAATTCTCCCTCAAAGCAGGCCGGGGGCGGCCGGAGAGCGCAGGGCGTGCTACAGGCTGAGGAGCACGGTCCGACGCACTGGGGGGCGGGGGGCGATTCTGGACAAACCACAGTGACAGGGCTTTTGCTGCCCGCCCATGGATGGAGTCGAGCTGGACTCGGAAGGGCTCATTAGAGTTCAGGCGAGGAAAGACCCTTCCTCAACATGGCCTACGTTGGCAAAGCCCATGTCAGAAGGGCACGTTACATAAAGACGGTAACGGCAAACCTTCTACAGAGCTCACGGCACCCTGCGTGGTGTCTGATGCCTTCCTCCCACTTCCCAAAGTTCTCACTGCACCTGTTACATGGATCCTTGGATCACCCCCCTCCGCAGCGGGAGAACTGGCGTCTCCCAGACGGAGCGTGCACTTAGCACCCGCGCGCCTCATGTAAGGGCCGGGCAGGCCGACTTCATGCTTTACGCTTGAAGGTGAGCACTGTCATCTCTTCCCAATGTGGCTCCAAGGAAGAAACAAGTGAAAATGTAATTGTTAAGGACACCAGTCTTGTAATGGCAAGAAAAAAGACAAGGGAATCGTGGTCTCTTAAAATTACTCTACGGGAGGAAAGAGTGTGGAGACGACAGACAATTCTGCGGAAAGTCATCTCCAAAACGACATTTACGTGGACCCAGAGTCACACCCACAAGTGTGCTGAATCCTGCAGACAAGGGTGGCCGCCACCCGCCTGCTCTGTCCCTTGCTTCGCAGCCTGTCCCTGGGGATGGAGGTTCCCTGGGTAGAGTGAACAGATTTCATGCATAATGACTTCAAAACTGGGAAACCGTATTTCAAGGAAACTTGCTCCATTTTTAAACTAAGCACATATAAAATACAGCCAGCGCTACCTCTGCAAGTACTTCACTTTGACAGAGCCGGCAAAATAGGTACTAGAACGGGTTATTTGTCAAACGCTGGCAAACTGTGCCCTAATCATCCTTTTTTTCCTTATTCCCACACAAAATATGTACTGCCATATATCTGAGAATGCTAAGTAGGTACCACCTGTTTTTTATCCCACGCGACAGGAAAAAAGGAAGTGCTGTTTTTCACCCCAGGCGCTTTCTCATTCTTGGTAGACATTTCACACACAGAGGTCAGGCCGCAGAGGCAAAAAGACGATTCTTCCCCCACTTTCCTGCCATTCTCACACCGAGGAAGAAAGACCTTGGGAAGGTAAATCCAGTGTCTCTAGACGAAAGTGTGGGGAAGATATTCTCTGGAGGACCTTCAGGATGGGCACTTCTCCTTCACATCAAGAATGTTTCTTTTGGCCCTGGGCAGTGTGGCTCAGCTGGTTGCGCGCTGTCCTGGAAACCAAAAGGTTGTGGGTTCGATTCCCATCAGGGCGCATACCCAGGTTGCAGATTTGGTCCCTGGTCGGGACACATGTGAGAAGTAACTGATCGATGTTTCTCTCTCACATTGATTTTTCTCTCCCGATCGCTCCTGCCTTTCCCTTGTCTCTGAAAATCAATAAGTACGTCCTCTGGTGAGGTTAAAAAAAAAAGAGAGAGAGAATGTTTCTCTTAAAACTGTCTATTTTAAAAAGGCATCCAGTCAGAAACAATATCGAGGTGATGGGAATGTGAACATGAGCAATTTTACAGTAATTAATTTTTCATAAAAAAGAATAAGTTAGGGTGGCTTCCCCTTTACTTTTATTAAATGTGCCGGGCTGACACGGGGAGCCCATAAATAAGCCCACACGTACAGGGGCCAATGATTTTCAACAAAAAGCTGAAAATGCACCATGGGGAGAAAAAAAAGCCTCTTCAATAAATGGTCCTGGGAAAACCGGAAAACCACAGGCAAAAGAATGAAACTAGATTACTGTTTGTTCCCATGGACAAAAGTTGACGCAAGAGTGCATCCAAGACCTACACCTAAAACCTGAAACAATACACTGGATGGAAGAAAACATACGGACTAAACTGATGGACCTTGCCGACAGAGAACATTTTGTGAATTTGGCCCCAAAGGCAAGGGAGGTAAAGGCAAAAATACAAGAATGGGACTATTTCAAACTAAAACGCTTCGGACCAGCAAAAGAAACCTTCAACAAAACCCAAAAGGCAGCTGACAGAGTGGGAGAAGATATTTGTGAACAACAGCTCCGAGCAGGGGGTTAATATCCAAAATACGTGAAGAACTCACACAACTCAACGTCAAACCAACGACCCGATTGATTTAAAACATGGGTGTATGTTTTACTTCACAGCCTGTTGCAATATTTGTATTGCAATCGCAAACAGACTGGCATCAACGAAAGTGTCATGCTTTGCTGGTGAAGGATCTTTCCCAGTCAAAAAAAAAAAATCTGTTTGTGGGCAAGTGTCTACAAGAACTCTGGCTCAGTGCTCTCCCTGGCTTTTTATGCTGTGCTTCTCAGCGTTTGTCTGCAGCTTGAACGGAGGGCGTCATGCTCAGGGAGAGCATGCGCTCCTGTCAGATGCGAAGGCATCACTACCCGTCGCCAGGATTGCTTCTCTCTCGGGCCGCACCAGGAAAACCAATGCTCCGTCGCGTGGAGAGAGCTTGTCCCTTGTGCGGCCGTGGCTCAGAGCAGGAATACCTGCGGGCCCAAGGATGTCCCCCTCCGCGACTTCCAGGGAACGCAGCATGGTGTGTGTGCACACGGATGTTGTCCATCCGGCTGAGAGCAAGCGGTGGCCCCATGCATGTGTCTCTGCGATGGATCCTCCTTTGGTGGAGTCCGCAGCACTGAACCCCGCACTCGGGGAGGTCCACCTGGAAGGATGCCTTCAGCTCACGGGGAATGTAGCCCTAAACCAGAAGACTGGAGATGAAAGCCCAGGCGAAAGCCAGCTGCTGTATTCAAACACGCTCAACCAGACCAGAGAGCAACACACCATTCGCTAGTTTCTGATGGCTGCCCTTATTTATTCATGCATGCGTTCAATTATTCATTCCTTCTACAAGCGATTATAGATCCTGGGTTAGCACCGTGCTCACAAGCATGCATGTCCCCCCAGGACCCCATGAGCACGCAGGTCGGCTTCGGGAGGTCCTGCGGGGAGGGCGCAGGGGATTCTGCCCCTTGCACAGCCTTCCAGGTGATGCTGCTGCTGCTGGGTTTTTAGGGCTAACCCTGCCCTTGGCGTTTGGGATCCTGAGGTCAATAGGTCATCTCCCTCTGGTTCACAGTCTGCCTCTAGTACACGGAGGAAAATGACATCACGAGGTTTCCCTCAGAATTCTCATTCCCTGAAATTGAACGAGATACTCAATACGCTCTAGTCCATGAACAGCGCCATTATGTGGGAGTATCTACGAATATTGAGGGGTGCGTGTGTGGCTTTTCCTAATTAACGACGGAAGGAAACGGTCATGGTGCCTGCATACAACCACCTCAGGGTCCCCTCGCCTCATGGGCAGTGACATATCCTGGTACCTGCCTGGTCACTGCCTTCCCTGGTGGCCTTCTCCATGGAAACATGGAGAGCTGGTCACTGCAGCCCCAGTCAGGACATGGCAGAGCTGTCTGCCCGGCCCGGCCGTATCCTTCCTGCTACTACGGCCTCTGTGCTGCACTGTGAGTTTGTCTGAACCTCTGCCAGGAAGTCCAGTCTCCTGGGTCACCCCTCACCTCGGGGAGACTCAAGGTAACCCACAGACAATTAATTCAGCGCTCGTCTTCCACGCTGTCATCAAAAAGGAACGGCAGACCCAAAATGGAGTCACTTGTGCCACGCCTGACCATGATCTGAGCTTGACTGGGGAAGCCTTTCAGAAGGGAAAGGCAGGCTGTCCAGTAAGATCCAGTGCTAAAGCCTCATTACCATAATGGCCAAGCTCAAGGTCACACGATGAAATCTCACCCACCAGCACTACGCGAACCTGGGCCCTGAGCCCCGTGCAACCCTTAACCTAGGACCGAGAGCAAAATGCACCTGGGGCATCGCTAAGTCACCCGTCTTCTCGGTGGCAGCCTTCTGGACCAATAAGCCCTTCCCAGCTGCAAACTCTGATGTTCCGAGTTCCGGCAGGTTGAAGCCTTGGGCCCACGAAGCACAGTTTAGTGACAGCACCGTCCGTTGATTTCTCACAATTACAGTGTAAAAGGTCACGGTACCCATGATCATTTGATTAGAGGTTATCTTTGCTCTGATTGTGGACGCTGGGGACGGGGACGTGATTCTGGCACTAGTCCGCCCCAGGGCACATCGGCACTGTCTCTTGGTGGCCTTAAATAACGACAGATGACTGTCCAGCGCTCACTGTGTTCTTGGCTTCTTCTAGGCACTTGATTGGTGTTAATTTATTTCATCCTCCCCACAGCTAACGAAGTGAGGTGAGGTCTGTCACACCTGCGTGTTCGAGTTGAGAAAATGACATTGCCGGAGTGAGCGGGGAGGATTCGCGCCCCAGGCTTGTGGTACTGCCTCAAAGGGGCCGAGCTGGGGGCGGGGGGGGGGGTGTGGAGCGGAGGCAGGAACTCGGCTGAAACGATGAGCCATCCACGCTTCTTTTCCCAGCCTTCCGTTTCACATGGAAATGTCACACTTATTTTGCATTCAATTCCCTTTCTAATAGTTTAAAATCTTTTTCTGCAGGGAAATGAGAGCCTTGGGATGATTTTGTTTTATTTGCAGCTTATTTGCCATCTCCTGCCTTCTGACGGAGGCTTGGGGCTCTGGTGGCGGGGGACAGGAATCCCTCTGACTATGAGAGACGGAGGAAGCGAAAAGTCTGGGTTTTGAAATGCAAGGTGTATCTCCTTGCTCCCCACCCTTTCTGAGAAAAGCACTGCTTTCCTGACATTCTTCAGACCTTCACGACTTTGGCCGTGACCTGTAGACGCCTTAGACTCACCTGCATGTATAGGAATAATTGCCGAGAATACAATGGCAAGCTGCTGACGTCATAGTTTCTTTAGTGTCCTTGTAAATAATTTAGTGGCACATGAAGGGAAGACTTGGTCACCATGCACCATAAGCATGTGCTGTGTATTTTATATGCAGGGACACGCACAGATGACATATGGCCATACATGCACAAGGTCTGACCAGAAAGTATCCAGCCACATGCTATGAAGAACAGAGACATTTACCGAAGAAGATACAAGATGCAAGAAACATGGTCCAGAGGACAATGACGCCTCAGTCCCCTTCAAAGTAGGCACCTTGGGACCTCATGCCATTCTCTCCATTGTCCTCTGTTGCCCCGTCGTATTCTCCTGAATCTCACCCATGGTCTGAAATCTCTTCCCTTTCAAAGGTGAATTTAGTTTTGGGAAAAGCCAGGAGTCTCAGGGTGACAAATCTGGGCTGTAGGGGGGCTGAGTCACCTGGGTGAGTGGATGTTTCACAAAAAACTCTGCATGAGACGTGACGCATGAGCAGATGTATTGTCCGCCCTGACGAAGCTGCCAATCTCCAGTTGCCCGTAGCTTCAGCCTTCTGAATCATCTGAATAGATTCCACGGAGGGGTGTTCAAGCCTCACACAAAATTGGATGCAGATTGGTTGGTCTGCTCACTCAGTCATTTTGAATGCGACGGCCACCCAGTACACGTGCTCGGTCAATAGCATCTACGTCCCTCCCTGATGAGTACAGAGGAGTCGTCATTGTTCATGCAGGAGCATTCCAGTCCACTCTCCTTGGCTGCCAGGTTGCAACGATGCCATGCAAATCACTCTAGTTGTAATAACAATGGGGGGAGTGTTCCACCCAGACAGACCTGGCATGCACGCACCTACGGAATAAATGCACAATAGCAATAAATCTATAAACTTATACAGGAACTTCCTCTGGACTCAAGCTCCCCAGGAATCTCCGGACCTGCTGCTTTGTCATTTCATTTCAGGGCCCAAATTAGACTTTGGGCCGTGTCGCACTGAGCGATGCGGTGAAGCCACTTGCAGTGGCCAATGAGCTTTGCTTTAATTAATCAGGGTCCTTTGAAATCCTCTGCGTGCCCCCCGCTCCACGGCACACACAGAATGGACTAATCCACTCCTGGAGCCGAGGAGCTGCGTGCCTCCATTCCCTCAACTCCGCTTCCTTTTCAAGCCTCAACGCCCTTGGCATTGACGATCGAATGCCATTGTGTTCCAAACAAATACGCTTCCATGTCAGCTGCAAAGCACAGACACAGGATGACCCCAAAGATGCCAAAACATGGCTGAGGAGATAAAAGCAAATACGTGCTTGCGTTGCCTTTTGAAACACAACACAAAGGCAGAACCCTCTTGGTTAGGCATGTGGAGAAATGTCTTTACCCTCCTCTATCATTTCTAAATTCCACCAGCTCTTTTTCCTCCTTTGGCAGAGTGCAAACAGAATGATAATCAACTTTTTTTTAGCTTGATGTTAAAAAAAATCCCTATGGCTTTGATTATGTTAGCAAGAATAAGCCATCTTGAAAGTCAAACAATTTTTTTTAAATGACCAAACAACTTGTGGCCAACGAGTTGATGGATAAAACGGAAAATTAAGCCGCATGACTTACGAGGAATGGCCAGTAACGTGGGACAATATTTCTAAGGACATGTTCCGGGGCAAACCACACCCTATCTATGTAGGTGTGATGTACGTATCATTTTACGGCAATTGGGCAGCAGGTAGACAGAGAATGGGAGCACGTATGGGTAAAAATACACACCCAGGTACACACAGGTAAGACTACAGAAAGAAGGAAACGCTGTAATGATAGATACCAAAATCACAACTAGGTAGTGATGTCTGGCAGGATTTTTCTAAATACATATGTTTTATCAGAGAGTTCATGGACCGTGTGAGCATCAATACATCTTGATTGCTTGGGTTGCAGTTCCTGTCTTTTCCCTAAATATGAAATGTGGGTGCCCATGGATGACCACCTGTGCATCTGTGTGCCCCCCCCGCAGATTATCTCCTCCCATGGGTTCAGACCAGTAATGGTGAGGGAAAGTTTCTGTCAAATACCGAATAGCTTTTGCTTCTACTTCCAGAGTCATGTACCGTTTCCTATGCAAGGCTACTGTGGTCGCTATGGTGATGAGTAAATAAAATGTAACTGTTAGGCCACACGGGGATAACGATAGAATATGACTTGTAGGCACAGGTCATGTATACACGCATGGGGACACATGGACATTTACATGTGGGCGAGCAAATATATGCATGCATATGTACGCACGTGAGCATATTCAATACTGTAGATGACAGAGCATTATTATCTCATATATGTGATCGTAATGTTGAACATTTACCAACCTACGTGCTAAGCCAGCCTCCAAGGAGAGGCCAGCTGGGAGGCGCGCACCCACAGCCTACAAGTTGGTCTGCCTCTCTTCCCTGGGCAACATGCAGTGTTGTGGCTGAAACGCTGTTTCTCCTCTGACCACCTCCTACCTTCGTTCACAGACGCCCACTTCTCACCTGCGAGGTTTTCACAGAAGGAGTTTAACATCACTTCACGTCAGCCTCTCAGTCTGCGGAAAGGGGTCAGTCCTTGCGAGGCCTGCTGGGTATTGTCTTGCGGGGATGTGAGTCTCAGCACCGAGATGGGTCCATACGAAGGAATTGCCCGCCATGATGGAGAATCGCGGGGAGCCCACCCAGTGGCCGCAGCCCAGAGAGGCCCAGCTTTCTCCTTGTAAGCCGGCAGCGCTGATGTTCAGAGGCGGCCCATAAGCGACAGGTAGTTCTCACCCCTGGGCGAGAACAGCTGTCAGATGGACAAATGGCAGCCCGGGGCCACCCCAGCTGGTGTCTGGGCTCGGCGCCCCTGACATTGGCTGCCCTCCCTGATTTCTGCGTTTTTGGCGGCTGCCTTCACCCTACAGACGCAGAGTGCATGGCCAGCACGCACTGAAATATTTACTCTCTGGTCCTTCACGGGGAAAAAAAAATGGCTGAGCCTTGGACTGGGATCTTAATGAGGCCTGTAGATCAGATCTCTATTCTCAGTCCAAGGTTTTGCTCATATATATTGATACGGGACAGTGGCTGACATTTGACATCAAACGCATTATCTCTGTCCATTGCAAGTGCTGCAGGACGGGGTAACCGCTTAACTGTAAATGAGATTTATGAATCACGGGCTTAAATAACCACAAAGCAATGTAATTAGGACAAGACATAAGGGAGGAAACAGCACTAATGAAATCCTCGCTTCATAATAAATCCCTCAGCCGAGCCCCCAGCACCATTGTTAATGGGAAGGAAGACCCAAACAGGGAGCTGCTCACCTCTGCAAAACCCCCTCCTGCTTCCCTGGCTCCACCGCCCATCAAACATCTCTGCAAGTTCATACCGTTTCACCATGGCCCTTCGATTCCTGGCCACCCTCCGCAGGAATCCCCTCCGACCACCTCTCTCGCGAGCACTGTCCGTGTCTCTGAAATCACTTCCTCCAGCCCGCACGGCCCTAGAATTGCAGGCTGCGATTTTTCTTTCTCAAAAGCACACTCGCGCCTGCACGTGTTTGCTATGTGGCTGACGACCGTGAGCCCACCCAGGCCTGGGTGAAGGTTCCGCAGGCAGCCTCAGGCTTGCAGAAGTGCACCGCGCCCACTTTGTCACCAGCTCCCTTTATAAGGGGACTGTGCCTGTCACGCTAACGATCACAGGCTTAGCAAGCGTCTAAGCCCTAGACAGCCACTCAGAAGAGCCAGTGTGATGAAGATGAGGTCCAAGAAAGCACCTCTCCATGGAGATGAACCACCAGGCTCCGCATGGGGGGGCACAAAACCGAATTATAAAAGCGGGCCGTGACCAGGGGAGCTCCATGACACGCCCCGTCCTGGAGTGGGACACTCGTGGCCAGGCTTTGAGAAGGTCCAGCTGGATAACGCTGCTTCTGCAAAAACTCTCCCAGCGCCAAAGTTTTTTGGCTGTGTTGTTCGGGCCTCTGTGACTTATGGGTCTGGGCAGCATTTGTTTGGAAAACGTAATAACTCCTGCCATGAAAAGAGACTGATTTTAATGGCAATAACTTGATATTACAGATGGTTCCATCAATTACAAAGAAATTGCTAGGGGGTGATAACAGGTCTGTAAACCAGAAAACTGGTTCGGCGATGGCTGCGAAGGAGGAAAAGACACTCCTGGGGAAGAATGCTAATAAAAATGTCCAACCTCGCAGTAAATTGGGACAAGGAAAATACCCCTTCAGGGACGCGGTTCGTGCCTGAGGGGGATGAACACGGCTCCAGGCTGCCAGACACCAGATATCACTTCACGGCCGTGCCGACGGTGTCTTCCATCTTTTTAGAAAATCGGATTAGAATCTTTCCTATTTCTTTCCCTGCCAGACAATGAAAGATTCTATCTCATCAACATCGAACCTGGGGGTTATATGGGAACTATATCCTTTCTGCTCAGTTTTTGTAAAAATAAAATAAATTCTGTATTTTAACAAGAATCAAACCAGGGAAGCAGGGAGAAAGCTGGAAGTAACGAGAGGCACTGTACTCTGTAGCCATGACCGCGTGCTTCCTAAGCTCGTCCCCGTATCCACCCAGCCCCCAACCCCTCCCCTCTGCAACCGTGGAAACATCCTCTGGGTTCACGAGTCTCTTTCTGCTCTGCTTGTTCCTTTCTGTTGGTTTTTAGATTCCGCTGTTGATAGATAGGTGTTTATGGCCATTTAGTTTCCTTCTTTCTCATTTCTTCTTCGTAAAGAAGACCCTTGAACATTGTATATGATACTGGTTTGGAGGCGGTGAACTCCGTTAGCTTTCTCTTTGGTCTTTACTGAATAGTCCCAGGGATGCAAAGAGCCAAGTAGGGGATATCGTCAGTGGTACTGCAGTAACAGTGCGTGGTGTCCCAGGGGTGTGAGATTTATCGGGACGATCACTTAAGTTATGTACTGTCTAATCACTGCAGTGTATGCCTGACACTAGTATAACAATGTCAACTCTAATCAAAAATTAAAAAAATATATATATATATTTTGAAAGGACCATAAATGTTCATGTCAGGGAATTTTCCGGTTCCTGGCCTCAGGACCTGCGCTCTTGTCCCTTCCATCAGCCTGGGGCTGCCGCACAGGCATCTGCTGACATCGAGGCCGACTCCAGAAATACGAACACTGCAGTCTGTGTCCCCCGCCTTTGTCTCGCTTTGGAGTCTCTTACCGCAGAGCAACGCCCCTGGCTTTGAGGGAGCAGGCAGTGGGATGGCAACCGCCCGCACGGGTGGGCAGAAGTCCCACCCAAGGACATCTGCAGTGGTTCGCAGGGCAAAGCGGGCCGGACTGTGGTGGGGGGGAAGCACAGCCCACCCCAACCTGCTTTGGACCTCGTTTCTGTACGTGCTGCTCTGGCTAACACGTAGCGTGTAGATAGATGAGCAGCATGTTTGTGGAAGGATGCAGAAGACAGACAGACACTCCCAACCTTCAGGCATGCCAGCTCTGGGAGACTTGCTGGCCTTCAACCATGAAGCCAGGACGACCAAAAACCAGCACACCAGAACACTGCCGAACCAGTTTCAAGATTCTTATCGGAGTGAACTGTGCTCGTCTGCACTTGGAGAACTTTGCAACCCTCTGTCCTAACCTCTCCATCCTGTTTCCCTTTCCCTCCTTATAAAACCCTCTCCCTCCACTGAGACGTGCACATGGGCTTTGAGATGAGAGACCCCCATCTTCTTCAGAGGCTGGCACTCGAATAAACCCGTTTTCCCCTCACCAGCACTGGTCTCGGAAGCTGGGCTTTCACTGTCGTAGGCAGCCGGACATGGGTTCGGTGACACGAGCAGGAAGGTGCCCTGTTGAACTGGGAGTCTCCTCTTCTCAAGTTATTAATCTCCCTTTTCTTGGTGTTCTATTTGTTTACTAAAAATAAATGGCAGCAACAGACCGGCATGTCCTTTAGATACTCTGGTGCCAGGCCCAATTTGGACCCCACGCCCCTACAGAGGAACTCAAATATTAATAAACAGAAAGGCGCCGGCCACGCCCACCCATGTCAGCTCCTCATGGGATATAAGGATGCGTCTCCTAGCTCCCTTCACCCTCTTTGGGGAAATGTTCCAGACCATAGGCCTCAATAACCATATTGAAACAGTCCCTTCTGGCCCCTGAAATTGGCTGCACGGAATACACTTTCGACCCCTGTTCTTAGGCCCGGGATCCCTAGGAATGGTCTTCTTCACACCAGACCGAGGTGCCGTGTGGTGTCTGCGTGTGCATTTTCTGTCTGCTTCCTCTGACCACTTCCAAGTGCACCGCAAAACTAGACCTCCAGCCCTGTTGCAAGAGCTGGCTCAGGAAAGTTAAGTGAAGTGCTGTCCTGGACGGGAGAGGGACAATGTCAATGTTTCATGCAGATATATTTGGTGGCTTAACTGATGTTCTCCATCCAACGTTTGGACTACATGATAATACATGGTAGTTTGTCAGGTATATATTGTTGGTGGAAAAGGAAGGGAGGGAGGAAGGGAAAAAGGAAAAAGTGAAGAAGAGAGAGCGAGAGATGGCAAAACTTCCAATTACTACTGACTATGGTAATCTAAAATGTGTAGCACCAGACAATGTTTTTTTTAAAAAAATATTTTATTTATTTGTACGGGGGTGGGGGAGGAGGGAGAAAGAACAGGAGAGAAATATTGATGTGTGGTTGCCTCTTGTGTGCCCCCTACTGGGGACCTGGCCCGCAACCTAGGCCTGTGCCCTGACTGGGAATTGAACCAGCAACCTTTTGGTTTGCAGGCAGGCACTCAGTCCACTGAGGCACACCAGCCAGGGTATTTTAATAAATGTATGTAACTGATAACCATGGAAAGGAAAAGGTGATGTGTTTACAAGAATAGTTTGCTAAATCGTGTTTGAAAATTAATTCCACTTTATTAATTATCCAGAAATGCATCAGAAAATCACAGGAAATATGCTTTTACCAATGAGTTTTCATGGATCAAACTTCACCTGATTCCTCACAATTTAAAACTCTTTTTCCTTGCCAGATTTAAAAAAAAAAAACAAAACAGAAGGAGAACCCTGTCATGTTCTTCAGTATCAACATGAATGGGGCTTCCACTTAGCACGTTAACTCGTTACCTTTGTGTCTCTGAATCCACAGTAGTTACACCTTTTCATTAAGCAGGTGCCTCAACAGATCCGACCTCCCGGGAGCGAGCCTTTGAATCTCACCGCCCATCTTTTCTCCGTAGGCGTGCTGATTAATAGCGCTACGCGAGTTTCGCTCTCCTGATGTCTTAGATCTTCAAATAACTCTATGAGCTGGAAGGGCCTTCCTTTCATAGTCTATCAAAGGCTGAAAGTTTAACCGGAGTCTGCTTTTCTCCGAGGCTTTGCTGCCCCCTTTAATTATGCAGGTCCACGCTGTGGGCGGAGGGTGCTTTTCCTCCACGGCGGGAAGACGAGCTATTTCGGCTGACTGCAGAGGAAGACAGCCTTCTCTCCTCACCAGCACCTTTCCTTAAGACTTTGTAGAAGACATAGATTGGGAGATTTTATACGTGCAGAGAGATACATGGGTGTAATTAATGATAGTGTATATTGTACCCTCATATATAATACATACAGACACAGTTATCATGCATGCTGTGTACTGATATAATTATCTATATAATTTTACATATACTGTGTATGTATAATAAATATACTGAGACATATATCATGAAAATTTAACTACAAAGCAACGTCTAAGTGAAACAAGCATTGAAATCTACATTCAAAAATGAAATGTTTCCTAAAGATGGGGTAAGCCAAGCATAGTTGATAAACTGTTTTTTAAAAATTGACCTCATTAGCAGAAAATAGCAACAAGACACTATAGTAAATGGTAAAAGTGCACTGTCTCATTAGCATGTGTTTATGTAGTGATTATTTTTTATGAAGAATCCCTACCACGGAAGGATTTTACAGCCAGATTACTAAAGACATTACGTATCCTTT
Source organism: Glossophaga mutica (assembly GCA_039655065.1). Classification (NCBI taxonomy): domain Eukaryota; kingdom Metazoa; phylum Chordata; class Mammalia; order Chiroptera; family Phyllostomidae; genus Glossophaga; species Glossophaga mutica. The sequence continues at coordinate 114,083,664 of CM077318.1, forward strand.
CATAGATGTGTATTTCCAACTGCCCATACTGAGCTTAATATCTTTGCATAACTATCTGTCAGGGGCCTGTGGGGGTGTTTATACACACAGATAGATGTATAATTAAGAATATCTTCAATTTAGGTATAAAAGTTATTTGAAAGGGGATGACAGCCTGACTATAAATGGAGAACAGAGAATACCACAGGGAGAATTTTAGAAAGGAAATGAATTTGGCCAAACTTTTCTTCTTTATGTTCCAAATTTATGAACGAAATTACTTATCACACATAATTTCATCAGAACTTCTTGGGGATAGACTTTGGCATATGAGTGATTATATTAATAAATGCTTTTTTATTGACTTTTCATTTCTAATTGACCTAAGTAACATCACAATGTTTTATGGATGGTCCTTGGCTAGAGCAAGAAGATAAAAATGGCCGGGACTATTAGGAAGTAGAATAATCCAAGGGGAGATGATGAGCTGTGGGTTGGACAGATTATTTCAAGAGCTCTTTAAGAACAGAGTCTCACATGTGGAAGGCAGAAGCAAAAATAAGTCTGGCGTTGGGTTCCAGATGAGCACAGGGGAAATCAACACTAGCATGCCTCTGTACCTTGTCTACTCACTGAATGACACTGGGAAAATATGTTTAGATTACAATAGAAAATATTCTTTAGGGGGGAAAATGTGGCTCTTAATGACCTCTCCATTGGAAAGACATCAAAGAAGTTTCCATTGTATTTTACATGATTATTTTCCATTGCAATCAACGCAAAATAATTGACAGGAGTCGAGAGCAGAGAACAGAGGAAGATCCATGGAAAGGCAACGGCAGCTGGTTCCGAGCAGTTCTGCCCTGGAACCAAGCAAGTGCCTCCTTGTAGATGGCCTTTGAGACCACATTTGCTGGCAAATTGGAGAGACAGCAGTGAGTCTGGTCTGGACATTGGACGGCAGTTGGAAAATTGGGTTTAACACTAATAACAACAGAGTTAGATTCTCAAGTGAACAGTTCGGAAGGACGCTAAGGTCGAAACAATCACCCTGCTATCGACACCATTGCGAATCTGGGCTCCAGGAAGCCACGGCGGTCTGGTTGGCTTGGGGTTCACGCCGGGTCCCTCGCACGTAGAATCGAGTGTGCCACACAGGGCTGGAATGCGCACGTTTAAAATGACTCACTTGTACGTCCACAGCTCAGTCATGTTACAGAATGCCGCAGGCAGCATACTGATCAGGGGGAACTTGGTTTCTGGACACCCAGCACCTTAAAGATGATCATTTATTTAAGTAAAGGCCCCTGACATTTTCTGAATGAAGAGCTTGTCATCTTCCTCTCTACGCAATTGCTCATTTCAAAACAAGGATGGAAAAAAAAATAAAATAAAACAAGAATGGATTTGATGGCAGACAGACAGTAATGGTCAGCTGCAGTGGTGGGAAAGGCCAAACACCTTTTGCCATAGTCAAAGAAGGAAGAGAAATGGCTTGAATCCAGGAGAAATGGTAGCTTCCAGGGCAACCCCTGCAGCTGACCGTTACTGTCACGAAGTTCTTGCACAGAGGAACCAGGGCCTATTGCCATCAGAAGCTGTTTGTCAGGGGTCTGGGCACAACCTCATCTGTACAATTTAGGCGATGATCCCCCCTTGGCTGAAATTTGCCTTTTGGCGTCCCTGACATAATCCAACTCGAGCTGCTAGAATCGGGTCCCGGTGAACAGGCAATAAAACGGCTTGGACCAGCCACCTTCGCCTGCTCCAAATGAGATGTGGGGAGAAGTAAGTCAGCTTTGGAGAGAGAGCAAGGCTGTGAGACAAGCTTCTCCCCTCCGCCTCATTCCGTAGCCTCTCACAAGAACTGCAGTTCCATTGACCTGACGCAACACAGCCCCGCGTGCTGGGCAATGCTGCCGAGCTCACCCCAGCCCATCTGCACGTCTGTGTGGAAACCGTGATGCTAACGATGATGTCCTGGGATATTTCCAACCCCAAGAACCAAATAGTACCCAAAGAAAATGCGTTGTCCTGGAAACAGATCTGTAGAAAGGAGGTATGTATAGCAAGCCTACAGAGTAATCGTGAAGGCTAAATGAGTTACCATGGGTGGGGTGTTACATAAATAGAAGAGAAGAGAGTGAGCCGTATTTCGGTTGTTGGCTTTTCGTAGGCTATGCTCATCTACACACGTCTGCAGCCATTCACCTCTTCATTTACTCAACAGAAAGGATGTGGAGCCCTGGCCGGGTGGCTCAGTGGGTTGGAGCATCGTCCTGCACACCCAAAGGCTGCAGGCTTGATCCCTTCAGAGCACACACAGAGGTTGCAGGTTTGATCCTCGGTCGGGGAGTGTACAGGAGACAACCACTTGATGTCTCTCTGTCTCTCTCTCTCTCTCTCTCTCTCTCTCTCTCTCCTTTCCTCTCCCTCTAAAAGCAACAGAGAAGTGTCATTAGGTGAGGATAAAAAACATAAATTAATAAACTAACACACAAACATATAGGGAGTGAAGATATGATGTTTAGCGAAATAGACTTAGCCCCTGTCACAAGAAGCTTACAAGCTAAGATGGAGACATAGTAAATTAAAGAAAAAGTTAAAAAAGCAGAAAGACACTCAGAGAGAGACATAAAGAGAAAGAAAGAGAGGAAGAGAATGAATTAAAGCAAAAAGGAGAGAGGAAGAAAGACAGCAAGGGAGAAAGAAAGAAAGAGAGAAAGAAGGAAGGAAGGAAAGAAGGAGGAAGGGTAGAAGGAGGAAGGAAGTGAGGAAGGAAGGAAGGAAAGAAGGAGGAAGGGTGGAAGGAGGAAGGAAGAGAGGAAGGAAGGAAGGAGAGAAGGGCAAGAGGGGGAGGGAGGGAAGGAGAGAGAAAGTATAAGACGGCAGCTGTCAGCGCGGCAGCTATGGAAGAGAAGTGCATGTTCCTGGGGACAGGCCCTTCTGCTAGACTGGAGGTGCCACGTGAGGGTGAGCCCACGTTCAGTGGTACAGGAACTCACCTGTGGCACAGGGGTGCTGTAACAAAAGTGGCGTTTGGAAAGTGAGACCAAGAGTTGGAATGAAAGAGAATTGCCTGCATGCCTGTGAATATCTTCCCTTCGAAAGCAGGGAAATGGCACATGCTCACGTCAGACTGAGCCAGGTGATACATAGAAACATACCTGCAGACCCTCCCCCTAACGAGATCCTGGCGGGGGGAGTGGGCAGTTGTTGACACACCTGCCGTTTTGTTTCTTAGTTCTCTCCTTAAGTTCGGTAACGGTCGAGGCGTGAGGCAGCAAGAGCTCGGAGTTTCAAGAGAGGGGAGCACAGGGAAAAGAGTCGGACTTCGGGTAAGAAAATCAACTGCACTTGGAAATGTGTAGAAAGGGAGATTAAAAATTAATGGGCCACTGATTGTTATGGGAAATGGAAATTGTTCTATTGACGTCGGCTTTATGAGAGGGCAAGAAAATTACAGGGTTACGGAACTAATGTTCCCTCACTAGTCTCTCCAGCGGAGGCGGAGGGGGGGGGGGAAGACCTAAAATAATTCAGAGCATCAGATCACAGCTTGTTAGCACTTTTTAAAAAATCAACATAACATGAGTACAAATTCTTCACAAGGTTCACCAAGGAAAGTCTTGGGGCTTTTTTTTAGTCATTCAATATGGAAGAGGAAGAAACAGAAAAAAAATCGTCTCGTAGTGGGAGGAGGTCTAAGGGCAGGTCAAACTGGCCCATCGGCAGCATTGCCTGGATGGAACTTATTATTCGGTAAACATTCCTGTTACTTCTCTTCAGCAGCATGCACAGACGGTTGCCAGAATCAGGGAGAAAATGCTCTGCTATCCCCAGAAATTTCTGGGGCTCTCAGATAAAGACTTGGGACTTGGCTCTTTTCACAGCAGGTCTCGTGATTCCACAGATCGTCCTGAATCAGCCTCCCACTTCCCAAGTGTGCAACTGGGATGCACCCGATTGTGGCTGGTGGAGCCCTCGAAGGCGCTCTCTGATCTGTGTCCTCGGGGTCACTGTATCGGGCAAAGCCATGAAGCATCCCCCCCGCATTGGCCAACATCAGTAGCAGTAACACGCTCAGGAGAAAAACGCAAAACTGGATCTACCACGAAGGACCTGGAGGGTGTTGGAGCACAGGTGTCATTATACCCTTGCTCACATCACCTGTGCAGCCTCTACAACCGCGACATGCGTCTGGAAAATAACCAGGGAGCTCCAGAAACTCGCCCATTCAACAGCCCCCGTGGGACCCGCTGTTCCATGTTCGGTGGAGTCGGTCAAAGTGGTGTACCACTCTTTGAGGGTTCCTTGATCCTCAGGGATGACCCGAAGCATTTTTTTGCCCTCACACGGCGGCCCCTGAGCTCTGCCATCTGGATCACCTTGGCATTCTGCATGCTGTCCCCTGGGTCCGTGGTCACACGCTCCTCTGGCCCCTACTGTGGAAGTTGGGCGTATGCTCCAACGCGACACAGGCACGCCGGAGCGGAGACGAACTCGGCAGAGACTGCGCAGCCTTCACGCTGAACCTGCAGGGCAGCAGGGGTCCCCGCGGTGCCAGGACCTCAGTTCTCCCGCCGTGTCACGAATGTCCCACTTCTAATGCAGCCATGTGCCGCGAGGCAGTCGCAGCCGGGTGCAGGGTTTTAGTCTCACTGACTGCAAAACGACTTCACCCACTGAGAGGAGCAGCTCTGAGGGAGGAGCGGGTTGGGCCCGACAACAAAAAGCATTCACTCTCGACAGGAAATTTGACATTCACGTTGAAGAAGCACTTGGATATTTGGGTCTGTGTTCAGGGCAGAAGTCACTGCCAGAAAGAGGGTTTGGGAGTCGTCAGGATATACGAGTGTTTAGAATCAAGGAGCTGGGTGAAGTCCCTGGGAAAACGAGCACAGCTAGACATCCAAGGGCGGAGCACTCCCAAATGTGGGGTCCTCGGAGCCACGCTGTCTGACACAGCTCTCAGGCAGAGGTGGCTGGCTCACGGCCCACAGGAGAGCTGGCCTCGTATTCCCAAAGCCGCCCCCTGATCTCTTCTCCGCTGACCAGGCTCCCCGAAAGGGCGCACTCAGGCATCTTAGCAGACTGCAGCATTGCTCAGCCAGCCTCTCCCAGGTCTGTGGAGCCAAGTTCAATGCACAGAGGGATTTACCTAATAACACCTTCCACAATGGCCCTGTTACAGGGGACTCTGGGCAAGCTGCTGGGCTCGGGGATTAACACCTCGTTTGCAAGTCCCTGTCATTCTTGGAGGAGACGCTCAACTCTGAGTTCGGATTCCATGACAGAAAACAAAATGTGCTGACGTACATATACTCATACATGAAATTACAGATGCTTCATTTTTCTTCTTTAGGACATGATTCTTCATTGTAGGTGATACAGGAAATATACAAAGCTGTGAAGACAAGCGTAAAACTCTCTCCCCGAAGCCCCCCGTGCTAGATTTAAACCTTCGTAACTGACAGCATGTTCCATTGTAGCCAAAATTCATGTTCCTGGTTGGCTCCGCAGAAGGCAGCTCCTGAAGCCTCCTCTGCTAACCTAACTCCCTGTTTGGGGAATGCAGCAGGAATCGGGAAGGCAATTCCAAGCTAAACCACCAAATGAGGCAGCTGCGAAGTATTAAAATCTGAGCAAACAGTTGCAACTATAAAGTCTGTCGCTATTTCACCTGAATTTTAAATGTGTAAGTGAATGTATTCCTCCCCACCCCCGCCAATTCTAGGATTTTGATAAGGACAACTCAGTTCCATGGTTACGGACTCATCATCTCTTATTTCAGGCCATTCTCTAGGGCTAACAGGTGACACAAGGAACGGCAGGTGCATCTTCGATTCAAAGATCTTAAAGAAGACTACAAAGGCAAACAGGTGAGACTGCCACTATGTATCACACACGGCACATACAAGCAACCACCGGTCCCAGCCCGGACGTTCCTCCGTTTGCCTGGATCACCAGGGCCAGGTGCTCCGGATCAATTTGGGAGAATAAACACGCCCGGAGTGGGAATCCTCTCTCCGTGTCCTGGCCAGAGGGAAGCTGCCCCCCTGTCCTAGGGAACCCCAGTGTGGGACTTTCCAATGCGGGAACCCTGTCTCTCGGCTTCGGGTCACGATGCCTGGGGATTTTCCAACAAAGCCAGCGACGAGATGCCACCTTGGCCAACTTTAAAATTACATTTTGATGGCTTTCCCGCGGTACCAGCTTCCTGCCATCGGACGTCTTAGGCGAACACAATGAAACCCACGCCTGAGGGCCCCCCAGCTCACAGGTAGGTTTACTACAAATAAAACCACACAAACTGGACTTGAGGAGTGTGGATTTTTCGGTTTTCCTCCCTGCACTACTGAACGTGTCTTCTGCACACCCCCCGTGCCGTTCTCTTGCCGTTTTGCTCTGAGACGGCTAACCGGGCCCCAGCAATTGTCCAGCCTGCGGGCGTCTGCAGAAACCGCTTTCTGGCCTCTCGGCTGAGCCCCTCAGTATTCCTTCCATTCCCACGTCTCTGCCTTCTCCTGCCTCCCAGGTCTGCGTCAGTAACACCTGTCCTTACGCACCACCAGTTCTATTTCCAAGGCCGACATACCGATACATCGTATCCCCCAGGGCTGGGTACTGGTGGTCCGAAGGTCCTGCTCAAATCTGTGCGAGCAACACCACATGCGAGTTGTGAGGTCTTCTACTCCCCTCCACTTGCACCGGGACTTGGTGTGTCTCTGCCGAAGGAAACACGCTCGGCTCCACACCTCCGGGTTCGTCCTGCTTGTCGCTACTCCACACGTACTTCCAACAGTTTCTGCATTTTCCCTGACATCCCAGCCAATGGCTCAGACAACAGTTGAGTGGAAACACAGGCTGATGGGTCACAGCATGGATGCAAGGGTCGTGTGGCTTCGAGTCACTCAACCGCTGGCTATAGTTCTGCAATATTTTAAATCTGAACTCTTCATTAGTGCATTCAACAAATAGTGGGTTGGCCAAAAAGTTTGTTTTTTTTTCTCCCTATGATGGCTCTAGTAGCGCTTAGTTGTCTTTAACTTCATTTGAAACAATTTTGTTAGACTGCATTGTGACAGCTGTCATATCAGTGTGCATTAAAAAAAACTTACCGAAATTGGTGGATTTTCATGCAGCCATTTTAATATCGCAGGTGGAAGAAGATGTGTAACATTTTTGGCATATTATGCTTTATCGTCTCAAGAAAGGTCAAAATGCAACCGCAGTGCAAAAGAAAGATTTGTGCTGTGTGTGGAGAAGGTGCCGAGATGAATCGAATGTGTCAACAGTGGTTTGCGAAGTTTCTTGGCACTACTGGCATTTTGGTGAAATAATTCTTTGCCGAGGGGCTGTCTCAGGCTTTGGAAGGTATTTAGCAGCACCCCTGGCCTCCGCCCACGAGAAACCAATAGCAGGAGACAGCTGACATGCTCAAAACATCCAAATCGGTAGTGTTATTGGTGACAAGGAAAAACGTGTTTTCCATTTTACAGAAAAAACTGAATGGACTTTTCGGCCAAACCAGCAGTTCCTAGACACCACCATGCAGGAGGCCCCCTGTGAGCTGTGGGACCCCGCCCTCCACTCTTTCCTTCAAGAGCACGATCGGACACCTCTTAGCCTGAGGAACCAACTTCAGGCTCCGGCAGGGGATGCAACAAAGTTTGTGAAGATTGCCCCTGGAAATGTTCTACGAGTTCCCATAAGCAATGAATAGCACCAGGTGGCCCCCCTGCTGGGGGTACTGAATGTGCAAGGTCACAGTGTTAAGAATGGTCATTAAAACTACAAGGGCCCTGAGAACCACAGGAATTCGTAGTGAGCGCTCGATCTCAGCAACAAAACCTACGATGACTTTTTACACGTTCTTTAAAAAATATTTTATTTATTTTTAGAGAGAGAGGAAGGGAAGGAGAGAGGGAGAGAAATGCCTCTCGTGCACCCCCTACTGGGGACCTGGCCCGCAACCCCGGCGTGTGCCCTGACTGGGAATCGAACCGGCGACCCTTTGGTTCGCAGCCCGCACTCAATCCACTGAGCCACACCAGCCAGGGCATGTGTTGTTGTTTTTTTTTTTTAATCATCATTGAAATAACCTGAGCTTGGGCTTATCGACACTTTCTTCACATAGATGACAAAGTTTATAGTAATTGGCTAACATCGCCACATCGGTAACAGTGAACAAAATAGAACTGATACTTGCTGCAACACGGGTTAGCCCGACGAACATCTTGCTAAGCGGAAGTAGCAGAAATCATTTCCTGATTTACCATCTAGCGTATGCTTCTCTCTACATTAAAAGGGCGGAACAGGCCAATCTGTAGGGGCAGAAAGGCGATTAGGGGGCCCTGGGGGCCAGGGAGGGGGGGAGGCTGGCAGGACCCGGGCTCAGCGACGTCTCTGGGGGCAACGCACATGTTCCCGCCTGGACGTGCGGACGGTGTGCGGGACTCTCTAAAGTAGCAAAATCAGGTGGGCACCTGCGTTCCATTGGGCACCAGTGGCGCCTCATTCACCCTGTGTTCTCCAACAGCAGGGAAAGAAACCGCCATAGACACGAGAACAACGAGAGGCCTCGGGCCTGAGAACCGCTCGTCTGCCTCTGCCGGCCACCGCGAGTCCATCACCCGCCCTGCTGGGAAGCCTTACACACCCACACTTCTCCTCCCTCCCCCACGACCGGACACCCACAGAGCGCCCGCACCAGCTGTGCGGAGATTTCCCCACCAAGCGGTTCAGCCGCCTCAGCTGGTTCTCCTGAAGTTCACTCACTTCTGACACTGCCGGCCCAGACCGGGCATCAGATCCCACAGGCGACGGCTCGGTCCTGCAAGACCCTCACCCACGGCAGACGCCGATCACGGGCCCAGCTTGTCACCTGTCGTCCGGACCCGCCGGCTGTAAGTCGCATGTCCCCACCAGCCCCTCCCAGGGTTCCATTCACTGGCTGCAGAAGCTCGCAGAACTCAGGAGAATGCTCGGCTTACTATTGGCCGATTCATGTTAAATGGATGTGGTCCAGCATGCAGACGAACACTGAGATGGAGGAAATTAGTCGGCCACGGTAGGCGGGGCCTCCATGCCTCCCCAGAGCCCCCCCTTTCCGGTGCCTCCACAGGGGCACCGACCTGGAGACCCTGCCAACCCCAGACCTCCGGGATTCCATGGGGACGAATCATGCACGCATCACCCATCGGTAACCCCATTTCCAGCCCACCCCCCTTCCGGACAATGGGGGTGAGCCTGAAAGTTCTAAGCATCTCATCAAGCGCTGGTCTTTGTGATCGCCAGCCCCTCCCGGGAGCCCTCCAACTGCCACCCAGGTAGGACGAAACGCCCTCCCACGACCAGGACACCCCAGGGACGCAGGAGCCCTGGGCCGGGAACGGGGCGCAGACCCACAACTGCACTCGATTGCCTCTCACTCTTCTCCCAGGGACCTGCAGACCCTGTGCTGGCTTCCAGACCCAGCCGTTTCCATGGAAACCAAGCTGCTCTTCAGAGCACAAGCATGGCCACCTGAGCTCCCAATCAATGCCTGTGGATTCAGCCCTGCTCGCCCCGGCCCATCCCCCAGAGCAAGCCCGTGAGCCTGCTTCTCCCTCCGCTCGCGGCATCGATGGTGCCCCGGCGGCCGAGGGCCAGTTTGTATGCACCTGTTAGGATTCCTCAGCAGACCCTGGAGGAGGTTCCTCCTTGTCTCGCTTTCCAAGTGCAGGGCCTGTAGCCTCCAGAGGCGACGTTATTCGGTCCAAGGCCGTGCGGATAACTAACGGCAGCGCCGGAAGCGGCATCCGGCTCCTCCACGTAGTCCCAGGAGCCCTCCCGCTAATTCCTTCTGTGTCCCGCCCAGTGGGGTCCCTACTCCCGCCTCGCGCCCCGCAGTCCAAAGAAACCATCCTTCTCTCTGGCAGCTCAGCGGGCTGCCACAGGGGGCCGGCTTGCGGTTTTTTTTTTTTTTTAATATATTTTATTGATTATGCTATTACAGTTGTCCCATTTCTCCCCCATCATTCCCCTCCACCCTGCACACCCCCTCCCACCCACATCCCCCCTTTAGTTCATGTCCATGTGTCGTAAGTTCTTTAGCTTCTACATTTCCCACACTATTCTTACCCTCCCCCTATCTATTTTCTACCCACGGTCTATGCTACTTATTCTCTGTACCTTTTCCCCCTCTCTCCTCCTCCCACTCCCCTGTTGCTAACCCTCCATGTGATCTCCATTTCTGTGGTTCTGTTCCTGCTCTAGCTGTTTGCTTAGTTTGCTTTTGTTTCAGGTGTGGTTGTTAATAGCTGTGAGTTTGCTGTCTTTTCACTGTCCTATTTTTATCTTCTTTTCAGCTTGCGTTTTGAAGCCACAGCTCTCGCTGCCCGGAGGAAGCAAAGCACGTTTGCTGGCGATGCCTGCATCGCGTGGTCCCTCCTCACATCGTAACTGGGCCACGCAAAATCCAGGAAGACCTGTCACTGTCCGTTGTCTCCAAAGAAAACGTGTCTTCAATTTCATTTGGATCGCCCCAGTGAGGGAGAGCCAAACTCACTTCAGTTAGGACAGCTAGGGTTTTTTCCCCCTCCCAAATTCCACTTAAATGTCTTCCTCAAAATAACATTTTCGCTGCTGCAGGGCCTGTCAGACGAGCAAACAGCATCGACAGCGGGCCCATCTCAACAGGGGACAGAAAGAACCCAGATCCAGGGGCTGGGACCTCTACCAAGGAAACCAAGCCACGCACTTTTGTTAAAACACTTGAAAACGGCTAGAGCAGGTTTTATGATACTTTATAGCTGCGGACAATGACGAGGGACCCTATCTATGAAATGAACTCTGTATTTAATTCCAAGGCTACCAGCAGCCGTGGAAAGCGTCACAGAAATGGTGTTGTTTTCATCAGGAATTTTCATCAGGGGGCAATCACACACATCGTTTGTCAAGGGCAACTAACCACGTCGGGAGATAATTTTCAGTCGCTGCTTTTCTTAAGCAGGGCACTTCTAGCATGGAGAGGGTAGAGACCAGGGTCTCCTCTACGCACCCCCCAAGACACAAGGCAGCCCCCCACACCAGAGAGTTATGCAGCCCAAGTTCACTCATCAGTGGCGCTCAGATAGAGAAAACCCAGTTTTCCCAGAAGCCACAAACAACTTCCTGTGTTTCTAAAAATCACTCTCAGAGGTTCATGAAACAAGTCAGGATTCCGGTCCTAAACTTTCTTAGTTATCATTTGATAGAGCGCATTAAAGTCCTAGAAACAGACTCTGGAATCATCCAACAGGAGCCTCGTTTCGACTTGTGTCTCAGGGAAAGACTTTGTGCAGAATGGCCGGGCCACCAGCCTCACTCGGCGCCGCGTGCTGGGGAGGTTGGCATCCTTTTGAACATTATCCGCCCCCGTCTTTGGGACAAAGTGCTGCACTGGATCGGGAGCCATTCCAACAGACCCCCAGTACAAGGTCCCCAAGGCGAAATCAATAGGTTTTTAATAACGGGTGCCACGAAGGGGACACGTCCACAGGCAGCTTTGTTTCCAAGTACCTTTGGCTACGCCATTCATTAAGCGTCCTCCAGGGACTCTTGTTTAGAAGCTGCTCAGCTGTGGACGCGTTGGTCCGTAGGTTCAGGGAGAGCACCCTAGGCCAGATCACTGAATTGCTTGGATCGATTGTGTCTCACACAGAAGGACTTGGGGGGAAACCTGCTCGGAGCGGCCCACCATTAATTTCCTACAGTCATGGAGGCATCCATTACGTATTGATTTACCGGACAAATTTCAAGTGCTTGTCGCTTCCTCCCAGCCTCCATCTCTCACAGGAGCCACTAATGTCTTTCTGGACAAAATGTACTTTTCCAGTTAATAAACTTCTTGGTATTTGTCTCTTAATCCTTACACAAAGGAACAGTCATAAAACAGTCACTCGGCGTTTTGCAGGCTCACCTCAGCCTGCTGAACGACAGGTACCCACGGTGAGAAAACGGGTGTCTCCTACAACCCAGCGTTGCCCAGTCCTACGCCCCCCTGGGCCCCACCTTTGGCCACGGAGGGATCTGGGCGTGCGTTAGCCGTTCAAGGCGGCGGACGAAACATCCACACCTGTAGACAATTCTGACGCGTTAATTTGAGCCCGACTGAAGACCTTTGCCAGGAAGCAAAATCTGAATGCACGGAGAAAATGCTCCAGGGAATGGCAGTTTCACCACTTACTTTATACATTCCAGCCAGAGCTGCAGGCGTAAGGAGGGTTACATGAAACCCACTGGTGGTGGGTTAGGGAGGAAGGAGAAAACAAACAGGACACCTCTGAGATTGGATAAAGGGTAAACCGGAGAGACAAATAATACCTCTTTTACCTTGGTGCGTGCAGGATGGCTAACAGCGAACATCTACAGCGCACAGAGGTGGTGTGTGGGAACGAGATAACCGCGAGGGGTTCTGTGGGCTCCTGCTCTGGGGGGAGACTGTACCATTAGGGGTCCGGAAAGAGGCAATTACCCCGACATTGCAAAGTCATGCGGTCGTAGATGCAGAAAGACAATAGACACTCTTGGTGAAGGTAAAGACTGACCTTTGTCAAGGGAGAGACCAGCCTTGGACATGACTACCAGCTGTGACTCACTTTCAGTGAAGAATTTCAGACCATCCCATGCGGTTAATTTGGTCTCTGAGCTTGTCAGGTCAAGTATGGAGCCTGCTTTTGGTCCACGAAGTAACACTCCAGCTACAACCAGCTGCAAAATTTTGGGCGAGGCCAGCCAGTCCTGAAGGTGGGCGCAACTCTCGATTTCACCGTTTGGAAATCTCACACTCAAAGCCATTCCCTGCTGGGGGTCTGAGAGTGTTTTACGGTCTGTCTTTGACCTTCTAACTCAGTGGTTTTCAGCCTGTGTGCCACGGGAATTTTTAAAACAGGCAGTAGCTGACTATTTAGTCAGGGGCACCGATGTCTCTTCCCTTAGATTGTCAAGTAAAAAAAAAAAAATGACAAGAGCCAACCCAACAATAGCCATCTGGTGTGAATGAATCAAAATTATACCTCTTTTTGTCCGATGGCCAAAAAATATATATTTGGGGGTTTGCCACAGAATTTTAGCAATTAGTTCATGGGTGCTGCGAGATGACGAAGGTTGAAAATCGCTGCGCTCAGTTCTGGTGGAGGGGTCGAGCCCAAGGACGGACGCATCGAGCCCATCAGAAGGAGAGATTACAAGGCTGACCCTCTTCCTCCCACCTGGCTCCTCTCCCCTTTCTAATCCTCCACCCCTCCCATTCCTGGGTCCCGGCCTTCCCCTGCTCTCAGCCCCAGGCTCAACCCCTGCCTCCCCCTAAGCACCCCCATGCCGAGATGCTAATAATCAGGGACAACCGGGAATCCCTGCGTTACCAGTGCCCTTGTTTTTACCCTCCCCGTGTGTCTGCCTGGGAGTACTCCTGCTTTCAGCCACAGGATAAGCCCGCCCACCCCTTCTGCATTCCCACTTCCTGTGGGTGTTTGTAGAATACTGACGCATTAATTATGTCGTGTTGATCAAAGGCTGGGAGCTGCCAGGGAAAAGGCACTCTATTAACGGCATTATTATTAGTGTTTTCTTCGTTAAATTTCCATTACGAAAGTCATCAGAAAAGGAGCTGGAGCCATCTGTCACGCAGCCCCAACGCCGACGCAGCCCGGGACTTTGTTGGTCGCTGAATGGAGCCGATCTGTAAGCCATATATAAAAATCATTTTCAAAAATGAGCCCAACAGCTGCTGCGTCCCAGACTAATCTTAACACCTTGCTAGGAGCTATTATTTTCCACAACCTGGAAACAAATCACTGTTTCCATTTACTCGGATTTAACAAGGATCGTGTAAGCGTGCCTCGTGTCCTACGAGTCTCGGTTCCCTGGGTAATGAGCGAAAGCTGTGGGTCCAAATCAACTTAGTGACGGATTGCCAGATTTCCAGCAAATCGCCTCGTGCCTAAGCCATGACTGGCCCCAAAGAATGACCGGAGGGAAGGTTCCGGGAAGGCCCCCATAAACCCGGGACTCCTGGCCCAACTCAATCTCCGCCTGCCCCCTCATCACCCTCGAGTGCGAGCCAACTCGCCATCATTGTCACTGCAAGACGTAGGTACAGCATCTCCTTTCATTTTTTCATTTCTTCCATCTTGAATACTGGCTTCGTACATCCGCCCTTTGCACTTCATTATGTCTGAGCTTCTCATGCAGACGTGTGTGCAATGCGGCGTGTTCCTTTCTCATTCATAGAAGAAGTGGATTCAGAAAAAAAGCATCTTAGATCTCCTTGCAAGTCATTTTACATTTCCATTTGCCTGTTACATCGCTCGTGAATTTGGAGAGCGTGTGAGGTGGACTTCACTGTTTGAGGCCATTAAAAACAATGCAACAGACGCAACATAGAGTTACTCACCAAACTGGCCTGCCCAGAAACGGACTCTTGAACCAGGCGCTGGGGAACCGCCTGGCCAGCACTGGTCAGGTCATCTGCTGGGGAGCCCCTTGTTGTCCCCTAAAGGAATGTGATCGTGTCATAGCCCCCCGCTCTTTTGTCTAATATCACATCCTCATTCCCGCCGGCTTCCGCCTATGAAAGTCTTCCTTCTGTACAGCTTCTTGGTGCCTCTTTCGGTCCCTAGATGGGATGTTGCCCGATTCAAACCAATGTTTGCTCCAATAAACTCTTAACGTGTCTGGTAGGTCTCGGTTTGTCTCTTAACAAGGGACACCGATCCCCAGTTTACGGACAGGGTGGGGACAGAAGTGGACTCACAGCTGTTTGCATGAAAAACTCAGAGTTTGTTCTTGTGTCAGCGTTGATTATGATTGTGCTGTTTTCTACATGAACAACTGTAAAGCTCGTTTTGCTCTGCCCTGTACATCTCCTTTGTGATTTCTGGGCTGAACCTGATAATTACAAAGCTCTTCCCCACATGAGAGAAAAAGAAACAGTTTCTGTATTTTCGTGTTCTTTAAAAATAGACATTTAAATTACATACAATTTATTTGGGTGCAGATTGCGAGGAAAGAATCCAGCTGTGCTATTTAAAAAGAAAAGAGCTCTTCAGTATCACTGCCACCATTAAAAAATTATCCATTTTTCTGACACAGCACCCTTATCATAGACTCAATTCCCACGTCTCACTCGAAGTCCACAGAGTGCATTGTTCTGCCTTCTGATTACCATGCTGATATGAAATCGTTTAAATATGGTCTTTACAGTGTATGCGTGTATCTCGTAATGCCTCCTTCGAAGTCGCACTTTCTTCCTTGGAGGACTGGGAATGCAGGCTGTACCAAGCATCGCAAACGTCCCAACGTGTCTTCACATGCAGGACACATTAGGGGGCAACATGTGCCCTTGAAAACCTACTCAGATATTTCAAAACATGAAGCGCGGTGTGCCCCTCAAAAAGTGTTATGACGATGGTGAGTACGCAAGTCTTAAAGCTGAATGGCACGAAGTTGGTCAGGTGTGTTGCAACACATCTTTGTAGATGGCTACTTAACAACGATTATTTTCATCCTGGCCGCTGTGGCTCAGCTGGAGTGGCATCCCTTAAACCAAAAAGGTGGCAGGTTCAGTCCCCTGTCAGGGATCCTGCCTAGGTTACAAGTTCGATCCCCCGTCAGGGTGCATATGGGAAGCAACCAATTCATGTTTGTCTCTTATGTCAGTGTCTCTCTAATGAAAAAATACAATAAAAAATAAATTCGAAGATTCATAAAAGGAAAAACACGAAAGCAACAAAAAATGTCCTCGAGTGCTGATTTAAAAAGCGATACTTTTCTACCTCGATCTCTGAACCGTGTCTTTAAATGTGAAGAGCTGAACCCCGCCCCAACTATGCTCTCAGACACAGCCGTAGAGACACACCTCTCACTTCCCCCTGATGACGACGAACACAGTGCGTCTGCCGCTGACTGCCCACGGTCAGGTCGGACTCCCCCCGGCTGTGAGCTGGAGAAAACTCTGCTGGGGTGACTCCCACGGGTGACTCATCTCCGGAAACCCTGCAGGGCTTGTAGGAAGGACGGAACAGGTGCGCCCGGGACCCAAGCTCCTTCTGTCTCTGGTCCCAGGTGGCCTTTCTGTGTCTGGTCATCAGACGGCAGCCGAGGCTCCGGGTATGGAGCCAAATTTCCAAGCAGAAAGAAAAGACAAAGGAAAGAATGCTAACAACAGACGATGCCCAAGTTTCATTGGCCACTCAGGTCGCATGGACCCGTCTGACTGCGGAACGTGGCAGATCAAATTGCTTTCACAGTTTTGGCGCAGCGACTGATAAAGATAAAGGAAACCCAACACAGCGGTAGCATGGTGCTGTAAAAAAGTCTTTCCTTTTCGGTTGGCGAATTCATTAAAAGAAACCCATTAGAAGATATCTTGAGAAAATGCTGACATACGAAACCGCAAAACAAGTTGTTTGCAAGACAACAGTTCCTTGACTCTTTAAGAAATCAGATTATCCCAAAGAAAATGGGCAGACTCCAGGATTCTCTTGCAAAGCACAAAATGTGAGAAGAAAAATGAAGGTTTCTGTGTCCAGGATTGTTACTCACAAATGGTACAACCGGCCAAGGAAAAGATTCTGTCAGGCAAAGACTTCACAAGTATATCCGATGCATGCAATTCTCTAAAAACTTCTTTAAGAACCCCAATAACCAGATAAATAAATCAAATCAATGTATCAACAAAGAGTTCTACATGTAATGAAAATGTCAGTCAATGATGAAGCTCTTGATTAATGTCTGAACAGTTATGGGGATAAAGCAAACTCCAAGAGGGAGAACGAAATCTTAAAATGCAAGAAAAATAATATAAAATATACACTTATGTTATAGGTGTAACATCCTGTGTTACAAGTAGTATAGTTACAATAATCTTTTTCAAAAATCATTATTGAACTTATTGGGGTGACACTGTTTAATAAAATTACGTGGGTGTCAGGTGTGCAATTCTAGAACACGTCATCTGTATGTTGTACTGTGTGCTCACCTCCCCAAGTCAAGTCTCCCTCCATCCCCATTTATCCCCCTTTCACCCTCTCCCACCTCCCCCGCCCCCTTCCCTCTGGTCATCACCAGACTGTCCTCTGTGTCCGTGAGGGTTTTTGGATTATGCCGTCACCTTTCTCACTCAGCCCCCAACCCCGCTCCCTCCGACAGCTGTCATTCTCTCTTCTACATCTATGGGACTGCTTCTATTTTATTTCTTTTGTTCATGAGATTCCACAAAGATCTTAATCTAAAAACTCAATTCATTTTAACCAACATCTGCGCAGAGGGACGTAAAATGGTGTTTAAAAGTGTGTTAAACCACGAGGAAAGGGCAGAGGGCGAGTGATGTTATTTTAGAACTACACGAGCAAACATGTTTTCTTTGGTGTCATTTTCCCATAACCAGGGAGATAAAGGAGAAGAAACATGTACGCAATTAAGTAAAAAGCGGGAAATCGCTAAAAAGCCCTCACAATGAAAAAAGGTGGCAGAGAATCAAATATTACCCACTAATGGGATTATACTCGCATGGCTAATGTAGAGGTACTGGTACGTGTGTGTTAGACACGTGGTTTTGAACGTGTTTTCCAGACCAGGCTGCCTGAGAGGGCCTCGCTGATAACGCAGATCACAACCACTGCTGGTTCCAAGTGCTCCTACAGCAGAACATTATCCAGTTTTTAAAAAGAAGGAAACTCTGCCTTTCGTAACACCACAGACGGACTTGGAGGACGCTGTGCCAAGTGCAATGCCACTAACATGAGGATTCAAAACGCTCAGACTCTGAGAATCAGGGCACCCAGTGATGGTTTCCAGGGACGGGGAGGAGAAGGGGGTGGGGAGTTGTTACCAAGGGGAACGGGGTTTATATTGGGCCAGGTGACGGGATTCTAGGGCTCGGCTGTACAACACCGTGCCTGTGGCTAACCTCACGGTGTTCTGCGCTTAAAATGTAAGAATGTAGATAGATCTCTGGGTTGGACACTGAGACTAATACAATATTGTAGGTCAACTGTAATTAAAAAAAATATATTTAAAGTAAAAAAAAGCTAATTTGGCTTGGCATGCTGATTACAGTTTAAAAAAGAACCAGTTGTTAGTTACAGAATAATCACGGGGATGTGAGGTACGGCACAGAGGATATCGTCGGTAATATTGTAATAACTGTGTGTGGGGCCAGGTGGGCGCTAGATTTACTGGGGCGATCACTTCATAAGGGGTACAATGTCTAATCACTGAGTCGTGCATCCGAAACTAATATATTCCATATCCAGTGTAATTAAAAATTAAAAAAATATTTAAAAAGAAGGTCGATATCATGTTAACTGTTGTTACAACAATAACGAAACCAAACCAAAACAAAACACACCCCCGCCCCCAGAAGGCACAGGAATGTTGCCGTGTGGCAGACAGGTCTCTCGCCTGGATTGTGGAAACGTCACAGGTGCAAGCATGTTCCCATGCTCATCCAATTATACACATTAAATATAAGTAGTTTTTCATAAATCAATATTATCTCAATAAAGCTGTTTAAATTTTTTTTAAGTAAAATAAATATAGAAGGACTAGATAGAGTTGTTCAAAGTCAAGCCTGAGCTGGGTTTAAGAACAGTCAGGTCAAATAATACCAGGCAGAACCTTCTAGCTAGTGAGCCACAGGTGAGTTATAGAGCTTTTCTTCTTCCACATCTGAAATATATTGGGGCTATATTTTATAAAAAGAGCACTGGTTTGGGGTTTCAGCTCAAAGTTATTTAGCATCCAACCCTTAGTTTAGTTTCTATAAAATATGGATAATATTTCCTAGTTCTTGGGATTTTTAAGGTTTTTGATTAATCCAGGAAAGCATTTACTATCACGCTGGTTTTTAAAATATTTTTGTTTCTTAAAATATTACCTTTTACATTTATTGCAAAGCAAAATATTGGGAAGCCGGTGGTATTTTGAGGTCAAACTACTCAACCTCAACCAAAGGTGGAAATGAGGAACTAAATCAGACAAAATGGATTGGTCTGTGTATGCATGGAGATGACTCTTGAAACCAAGGGAAGAAGGTGAAAAAAGCATTAAAAAATACAGTGATTTTACAACAAGGACTTCTGTCTGTATTATAACATCCAGGGAGAATTCAACTGGTCACGTGATTTGAAGAAATAGAAAGCTGGGACCGGAAAGGGGTTGTCTGTGAATTCCCTCCCTTCCTGACCCACTTCGTCCCTTCTGCCTTGTGAACCTCTCTCCCCCTCCCGAAGCTGGGGGCGCGATGGAGTTTTGCTCAGTCCGTGGGTCTTGGGCCCTGCCTTTCAACAAAGGAAAAGAGCCGGAGAACGGGGGAGAGGGGGAGCAGAGGGCAGGTGCCGCGCTGCGCACGCCGTCTGAAGGGATCGGTGTGATTCCGTCTGCCAAGGTGAAGGCTGACAGGTGATACAACCCGAAAGGTGCAAGTGGGCTGAACAGAGACTTGTACCCCAAATCCCAGTGCAGCACCACGACACTCCTTCCTTTCCATCTAGAAGGAGGGGAATTCTGGACAGACAGAGAAAGGGGACGTTGAGCAAACAGAGCAGGTAGCAACAGCCCGCTGGTCAGACACCCTCCCTTAGAAAGCCAGGGGCCAACTGCAAAGATAAAAAACTTCTAATGAGTCCTAGGAAAATCCCCTCATGACAGTTCTATCAAAGGGGCGAAAATGATGCCCAGAACAAGAGGCGAAAAGGGGCCGAAATGAATGGCTTACAATGACAAATGTGTGTGCAACTTGGGTGTTTATAACAGCGGCCCTGCACACGCGTCCCCACCAGCTGGGTCGTTTGCAGGTCACCCCCGCGTGGCCTCTTTGGTTAGCTTCAACACCTCCTCGCCGCTGCATTTATCTATCTTGCCGCTTTTACGGACTTGCCTGTGGAGAGCAGCCCATCCTAGATTCCGCACAGCATGGATGAGCCCCGGTAAACGATTACGTTCAGATAGCACTGAGCCAGGCCTGGAGGTTCTTTAATGACCCCACTTTTCAAATCCGCTCCGGGCAGGAAACAGAGCCTCTCACGGAAGACGTAGTGAGGCCACTTGCCAGACACAAGCAGACCTGCTACCAGCCAGGAATACGCACCGCAACGAGGCATTGATGGAACGCCCCGATGGCTGCAGATTCCAGAGAGTGACTTTTAGAAATCCAGCTACACAGAATTCTTGCTTTGTCAACGAGTGCCGTCGAAAGCGAATAACGTGGTTTCTGGTCACTGCAACCCCGACTCACTGCTTCTGTAAGAAAAGGGCGCACGGGGTTGGGATCCGTCCTGTTTTCACACAGCAGTGATTGTCCTCGACAGGTTAAAAAAAAATGCGCTTGTGGCCTGCTTGTACGTGACACAACACAATTTCTCAAAAGAGGGTTGAACTTCCAGAAATCAGGTGTTAGGTATTTCTTGCCACATCTGGCAAGAGAGCAAAAATGGCCACTGGCACAACGGGAAGTTTAAAGAAGTGTCTTGACTTACGTCTTGGAGCCTAGATCATGTCTAAGCCACTATTTCATCCACACGTGGATGTTTATGAAATGTTTACTGTCATGGTTTGGGTTCCCAAGGACGAACACTCACCGAAGAATTCTCTCTCTCTCTCTCTCTTTTTTTAAAGAACTGAGGGCCAGTACTGCCCAGCTGGTTCAGCACGTAGCTTCGGACACATGTCTGCATTTCCGCACGACTTTCCCGGTTCATGGGCAGACACCACGAGCCCGGGTGGGGCCGCAGCCCACAACCGCTCCCTTCTTCTGCCCGTGGGCACTTTTTTCCACAACTGTGCAACCAAGTACTCCCATGATTCACTACTGTGAAAACTGAGGCAAATCCCCGCTGTCCTGACTTGCACCTGTTAATACCGACGGGGAAGGGACAGCAGCACCCACGGCCAAGTAGGGGACAGTTCTCTTGTTGACTCTGCCGGTGTAAACGCACACTGAGCCAGTGAAATATTGTCTCATTATCCGAGGGGTGGCCATTAGAAACCCTGTCATCTGGTCAACCCTGACCCTAACCCTAACCCTAACCCTAACTTCCCTTCCTGACTGCGACCCTTTCGGTACAACCCCAGCTCCCGTTCTGTGTCCTTCCTGCCCCACCCTTGCTGCTGTCACTCCCTACCTCTTCCTGCTTCCTCTGTGTCACTTCCTGTCCCCTCTCCTTTTACGTCACTTCCTGCTCCCCCACTACCTGTCCCACCGGAGTCCAGGCTGAAGCCTCCGCTGACCGAGTTGAAGGACATGGGGCCGGGCAGAGGGAGCGGATGATGCCAACGCCCTCATCCAACGTATCCGCTGATTCCGTGGGACGCCCTGGGACGGGAATGGCCGCTCAGGGTCTTCACCCCTGGGAAGGGGCAGACAGGCAGTTTGCACAGCCCTTCCAGGACCAGGTGTCCGATGCAGGCTGCCCCTGGAGTGGGGGCAGAACCTTGGGCGGGGCAGCTCTCTTCAGTATAGGACCCTCCTGGAAGAGAGACTCAACCCGGAAAGGGGGCGGCAGGGGCCCTGGTTCTGCAGGGGGCTCTGAATAGGATGCTACAGCCTCCTCTAAAGAACTGCTTATCACTGGGAGGAGCATGAACAACATTAAAATGTCGTCTGTAGCTTTAGAAAGCATAAAATTCCATGAGAAAGATGAGCCATGTATACATGTCCTAGAAGTACTCATGGAATCTCCCCATCAGATTCTGGCCGTGAAGCTTGGGTTATAATTGCTTTAACGTCTCTCACCACTGGATAGAAATAGAGCAACGCACTGATAATTTCCAAGGAGCGGTGCACACAGTATGACCCAGGAGCTGAACTGTCATCGCCCATTTTAATAAACAAAGCGGTATGGGTGGGAGCACAGTCATGCTCTTCCATTTACCTGTTCAACTGACTGTATGACTTGGAACACATGGGACCGAAAGGGTGCAGAGCCCAAAGAATTGTCAGAATGCGGGAGGAGCCTGCCCCTGCAACACACAAAGACTCCACACGTGAAGTTCCTGGTCTTGTTCTACGAAAAGATGGGGCAATCAGCCTCATATTCCATAAGACCAATTATCAAAAGCTGGGAAATTATTAAGAAATAAGGAGTATCAAAATGACTTTGTCCAACAGCTAAACACCAGATTGTTTTGAAGTTCTGTAGTCTCCGTAACAATTCAAAAGACAGTGCCCCCAGAGAACGCTCAATATCTGATGTCATATCCTCTTGAAAAGCACTCCCCTTGCAGGGGCCTTCATGGCACGGTGACCGATCCAATGCAAGCCACGGAACAAGCATTAGACTCAAGGGTGCGAGACAAGAGGCCGGAGCCAAGCAGCCCCTCTGGGTTCACAGGCTCTTGTCACGGCAGCGTGGAATTCGGGGGCCTCCTGTGGACAAAGATATGACTGGCAACCGAAGACACCTAGGTGACATGTAGGATGTTGCCGTACTGACAGCTCATTACTCCCGGTATCTGCAGGAGAGGAAGATAAACACATCAGCCGGCATCCTTTCCCAGGCAGGCCCAGGGGACCCAACGGCAGGGTATGCTCAAACAGAGTTTTCCAGACGGGAGAGCATGCGCATCGGAGGCTGCGTGGCAAAAACAGCCATCTGTATTCCCATGGTGTCACGAAAGCCACTTGCCTAAATGACACTTGAGCACTTTCATTTAGATCTTTTGAATTATCATTTCTGGCTCTGTTGCATATTTCATCTGGTCCCCTTCCAAATGGATCTTCTGGCACGGTGATGGGCTGTGATGAAGTCTCTCCAGTTTCAAAATCATTACCTTAATCATCTCGGCTCCTCCGATTCGGTGGGAAGGGTGGCCGATCTGGTTTGCTTGCTTCTTGTTGGAATCTCACTCACGGTAAAATCAGTTTTATTTTTACATTGAAACGGCGGGTCATAAAACAGAAGTGGGGAGCACACCTGCCTCGGGTTTTGTTTCCGACGCACGGATGTGAAATCGGATTTGACAATCATGGAAGTCTTCCTGAGCTGGACCAACCACAGAAGTCCCGCGTTTGCTTGAGATGACAGAGAGCTCAGTTTATGGGTGTCTTCTGAATTTCGTTTGAGAATGCTGGGCCATCCGTGGCTATAATACCCAGCCATTAGCAGTACTCTAACATGTCACGACATCAGCCAGCCACGTGACTTATTGTCATTATTCAATTTGGCCTACTGGCTACATTTTGACATGTTTGCTGATTACAGAAAAATATCTTCTTGCAGGCAACAAATGTAAAAATACATAAATTGGGCTCCATCAAAATGGAAATCTCTGTGCCTCAGAGCACATAATCAATAGACTGAAAAGACGATGGGTGCAAATATTTGCAAATTGTAGACCCGATAACGAACGGGCCAATATCCCAAATATGTAAATAACTTCTAAAATTCAACAACAATAACAACACAACCCCAAACAACTCAATGAAAAACTGAGTAAAGGAGTTGAATTTATATTTCTCCACACATGATATACAAATAGCCAACAAGCATATGAAAAGGTGGTGGACATTATTATTCATCAGGGAAGGACAAATTAAATCTTCCATGAGATCCTGCCTGACACCCATTAGAATGGCTACTATAAAACAAACAAACAGACAAACCGAAAATAACAAGTGTTGGCAAGGAGGTGGGGAAATTGGAATCACTGTGCTCTGATGGTGGGAATGTAAAGTGGTGCAGCCCCTGTGGAAACCATCACAGGGATTCCACAAAAAATGTTAAAAGTAGCATCACCATATGACCCAGCAATTCCACCCCCGGATACACAGTCAAAAGAATTGAAAGCAGAGTCTTAAAGAGATATTTCTACATCTGTGTCCTCAGAATTCACAATAGTCAAGAGGTGAAAGCAACCCAAGCGTCTATGGACAGGTGAATGGATAAACCAAATGTGTTATATAAATTCAAGGGAATATCATTGGCCTTAAAAAGGAAAGAAATTCTGTCATATGTTAACACATGGGTGAGCCCTGAAGACATTGTGCTAAGTGAAATAAGTCAGAAATAAAAACCACCACATGATCCCACCTATAGGAGGCATCTAGAGCAGCCAAAATCACCAAGACAGAACATGGAAACGAGCTGTCAGAGGGAGAAGGAGAGGGAGTGGAAGGTTGTTTTCTAATGGACGTAGAATTTTCGTTTTGCAAAATAGAAAACGTTCTGGAGATCGGTCATACAAACATGCGCCTTAGTGATCCTCCTGAACTATAAAACTAAAAGTACTCAAGGTGGCAAACTTTCATTATCTATTTCGCCACAATTTAATTTTTTTAAATTTACCAATAGTTTCTTAACCTCAAGGGGTTTGCACTTTTTGTCTCTTTTCACTCTAAAATTTCTAAGTCACAGGTAGACTGCCATGGGTGTCTCCTTAAAAATGTGAGTTGGGCTGGTTTCATCAAGCAAAAGAATTGCACAGTTCAAATAGCTGCCCCATTTTTCTGAGAGGTTTCTGAGACAGATGGAAATGTTTGGAATCAACGTGACCTGTCTGAAGGCAGCCCCATCCACCCTGCTTTTGAACACCATGCCACACCAAGGTACCGGTTGCAAACTCCACCTATTTCCTGATAAGCCTTCCATTAAAATCAGCACTAAATATTTATATTTCTTAACTGACGGTAGGAATGGAGGAGTAGCCGGGGGACCTGAAAGATAATACCCCCTCTGTATCATCTGTATGAGCCTTGAAAGCCTCTTTCCAATCCTGAAAGCTAACCTTTTAAAAGAGACTTCCTAAAATAGTAGACTATTTGTGTTGTCAGCAAATATTGATCAAGCACTCTCAGGTATGCCAAAGTGTTCTGAAAGAAAGATATCTTTGTTTACTGCTCCCAAGCAGATATGAGATGAACCCCATTATGGAGAAATAATAATTACTATTTAAAAATAATAATAATAACTTCAAATCTAGGTGGCTATGTCCTAACTGGTAAAAGGCACAGTACGAAAACAGAAACAGGGCCCTCCCTAACCCCAAATTCATTTTCTAGGAAGTGGGCTCAGGAAGGGCTGCCGAGTGTGGTCTGAGGACACCAAGTGTGTGGTAAAGCAGGCATGTTTAAGGCTGGAAAACTGGTCCCTCAACCACCACTCAAGGTGCAAAGGGACAGCACGGGGACTGGCACCAAGCAGGCCAGACCCCATCGCTGGAGTGATGGAGAAAACAGTAACACAGTCACAGGGACGGAGAAATCCTTCCTCTCCTCTTTCTGCCTTCCCACATCTTCTCCTGCCCCCACGGGTCTTGCTAAGCAGGCAGCAGCTGACAAAGGAGAACAGTGCCAGCCCCAGCCTCACAATGGAGAGTACAGACCGCGGATGTGGAACTGAGAGACACGTGCTTAACAACCAGCCGGGAAGCCCTCTTGAATTCCTTTAGAGTCCGTCCTCAATGTGCTTTACAGGCTGAGCATCCCACAGTGACTTGCCGGTTGCTGCTGGCTGAATACACAAGCGCCTAGCTTCCTTTTATTACTGAAATCCAGGATAAACATCCATACGGAGAACCAGCTGCTGACCCAGGCCACTAAGCCCTCCCACCGCTCAGCATCTGGAAGGAGAATACCAAGTGAGTCTTTGCTGCTCACGGGTCTTCTTGCATTTGCTCAAGTACTGGTCATTCACTGAGACTTTCAAAAAAAAAAAAGTTCAGTATCTCTCAGGTACCTGGTGTGGTTCTAGATGCCTGCTCTCTAATGAACAGCTGACCAAGTAGCTAAATCCCAGTTATTACGGTACTTAAAATAGCTCATTGAAAATAATCGGGAACAGAGCCTTGGTCCTCCCAGAGTCTGCAATATTTGTGGCGTGGTATCATCTGACACGTGCAGGCTGGCGTGGATGCGAAAGATCACTGGTGTTCAGAGCGAGGTCTGCAAGGCCGCAGCAGCAAGAGTGGATGCTCACACTGAGCAGCCGTTGAAGAAGAGGCTGCGTTATGCACGGCTCAGGGAGCGAATGGGTGGGCCATTCGGCTCAGGACGCGCCATTGCGGAAATGCATTTTCCCCATAGTCCGCATTCTGATGAGGGCTAGATTTTCCGCCAACTCGGCTAGACTAGGGGGCCTAGTTGTTTGGTCCACCATTAGTCTAGATGTTGCTAAGAAGGCACTTTGTAGGTGTGTTAACATCTACCATCACTTGACTTTTAAACCAAAGAGGGGATCCTTCAAAACACAGGTGGGCCTTCTCCAACCCTTTGAAGGCGGGAACTGCACAAAACCTGAAGTTTCCCGGAGAAGGAGAGATTCTGCCTCAAGACTAGGACCCAGAAACTCTGCTTGAGTTTCCACCAGCCACGCGGCCCTGCGGATTCCTGACCCGAGGCTACACCATCAACTTCCCTCCGAAGTTCCACCCCGAGGCCTCTAGACAGAACTCGGACGCGAGGAGACTCCAGGCTGCAACAGGAATCCTTGCCTGAGTTACTGGCCTGCACCCCATCCTATGGAATCGGGGCTCGCAGGACCTATGGTTGCCTGAACCAACTCCTTAAAATGAATCTCACATCTGTATCTATCTATCTATCTATCTATCTATCTATCTATCTATCTATCTATCTATCTATCTATCTAAGTGCCTGTATGCGCACATATGTGTATACATAATGTATATCTTATTATTCTGGAAAGCCATAATTCACATAGCTTTTCAGCTCAGCAAGAAGGCAAGGCTCAGCAGGCGCACACCCCAGCTGTGGCAAAAACAGCGACATCACCGAATGTCATGCTCTGCCAACAGGAGAGAGAAGGCCACTTCTGTCCCTGGTAATGGCTCTTAGTTTTCAAGGACTGAGCTGGCGACCTGCTTCTCAAGGTTGCTTGAATCCAGCGGATTCAGTGGGACTGGAATCCTCCCCATTTCCGTCTTCCCACCCCCGCCTTCGAATATTAAATCTTTATTATTGAACCCACTGGGGTGACGTCGGTTCGCAAAACCACGGAGGGTTCAAGTGTGCAACTGAGTGAAACATCACGTGCACACTGCACGGAGTGCCGATCACCCCAAGCAAAGTCTCCTTCTGCCCCCGTTACGCTCGCTCCTCTTTGCCCACCACCACCTACCCCCACTCTCCGGCCCTCTGCCCATCACACCACCGTCTGTATTGACCTTGCAGGCGCATTCAACAGGACCCCGGTGGCATGTCCTGGTGAGGAACTCCTGCAAAGCTCCCCGGCTGGGCCGCACCGGGCTGTGCCCCAGCTGAGAGGAGAGCGGACGTACATCTGAGCACTCCCGGTCTGGCTTCGCTGATCCTCTCCCGAGCAGAACTCACACGTAAGCATACGCAGCCACCAACACGGGGCCGTCCAGCAGGGCGGAGCCGCGCCATAACAGCGTGCGCGTGGAACGCAGCCGAGCACAAACGCTGCGGGCCCCTGGGCTGCCTCGTGAAACACAAGTGATTGTAAGGTGGGATAAATAAACTGCTTTCATCTCCTCTGGCTTTGAAGATAGATTATTCAGCTCTTCCTAAAACCACACAGTTTCTTTCTTTCTTATTTACGAAGACCGGCTTTGGCTCCCCGGGAGGATAACAATTACAAACAAAGCCTGTGAAAGAGTTGCCAGGGTACGCTTGGCTGGCTGAACACGGAATCTCTCCAACGTGGGTTTTCGTCTCTTCTGGTGATTCTATGAACAAAGGTGGATCGCTTGCTTCCCTTTCATTTAGCCCTTTCTCTGGGGGTTCCTCCTTTCCTTTCGATTGGAGTCCTTTCTTTGTCTCCCCACTTTCGGTGACTGCATTTGCTTCTTGCTGCATCTCAGATCGCGCTGCTTCGACTGCCTGTGCTCATGGGGTGGCCTTCTCTGGTTGGAGTGCGGTGGCACTCATGGTGCGGCCTCTTTGATCTCCTCATCTGGACGCTCCGGGGTTGCCCTTTATTCCGTTTATGTGGGCTTCCTTGTTGTGCCGGGGCTTTGATTATGGATGACTCGTTCGTCGGTGGCTTCTCCCCTCCAGCGGGCTGGCTGGGACTCACAATCCCTGCCACATCTTGCCTGTGCCTGTTGTGAAGCATCTTCTGTATTCCTGGGATCAAAACTTCGTATCAGCTAAGGGTCCGTTGGGCGTTCAAGGTTATTTGTCGGAAGATCGGCTGAGATCCAAGTAGGATGTTGGTAAAGCGGCATGTTGGACAAAGCTACTGCGGTTTTTGAGGAAATAGTGTTTTAGATGGAAGGAGAGATTTCTTCAGCACAAGTTCATTCCACCTTGAAGGACACACCAAGGTCGACTCTCGCAGTGGGTTCCAATTCAGTGTCCGTCGGTCCCAGCGGCTTTTCTCTGCGTACCTGTCGCTCTGGAGGGAAAAGGGTGTGGAACGAACTTTTACACTGCTGAGCTCTGCTGATGTTATTTACTAGCGAAGGCTTATCTCTCCGCTCCGAAGAGTCAAGCAGCAGATGGCTTGTCACGACTCTGTCAAACCCCCACTCACGCCGGGGACTACTTTCACTCTGTCACATGAATTGGGGTAGTATGTTGCCACATTGTCATGCTGTTGCTACAGGTGTTCCCAGAGGACCCTGGCTGCCCAGGGCGGCTTGAACAACGGGCAGTCTTCCTCTCTGTCCTTCTCTCTTCCCTTCTGCCCCCCTGGGCACTCCCATCGTCTCGTCTCTCCGAGCATCTTCGGAACTGCCTGAGAAGCGTTTCCTCCTTTCCTTCCTCTCCTCCTCCTCCTTCCCTCTCTCCCTCCTCGTTTCTTCTCCACTTCTCTTCGGAGCTTTGCGGAAAACAATATAATAATATCCAGGGGCCATCCCTCTCGGCTTCTTTCCTACTTTTATTTACCACCTCCGCTTTCTTCCTGGAGATAACCCATTTTATGAGGTCACTGTGTAACTTGCCCCCACTGTTTACAGTCGCGCTAACCGAACAGTGCATCATTGTTTTCATTTACTCGTTCGTGAGTTTGAATCAGGCTCATTCTTATCCGCATAATTCTCTGTACATTCTCACCCATTTTAGATTGGGATGGATTGTCCTTTCTATTGACTTTACAGGTAGCAATTCTTCATGTAAGTTACATACTAATCTTCAGCCACTTGTACATGTTGCGATTTTACATCCCCAGGCTGTGGTTTCTTACTTAATGTGTTTCCGATGTCCTTTTACTGAAGACGGTTTTAATTTTAACACAATCGCATGTATTTCCTTTCGGGAAGAAGCCTTCCATTTCCGTCCTGGGTGCGGCGCACGCCGGGTAACGGGGAAGGAGCAGGAGACGGGGCTCAGCGATTTCACGTTCACGTTTAATCGGTTCCAGTTCCCCGCTCTGCCTCGCTTACAACCGCCACGTGCCCTTTTCATCGATTCACCGCTCTCTCGGGGTTCGGCTATTAGCTCTTTGCCCTAAGCGTCTAAGAAGAAGGGTATTCCTACTCTCTATACCAATTCTCGCTCCTCTTTCATACTTTCTATCATCAGAATTTCTGAGATTTGTTCCAATATGTACTCTACTTGTCTCTTTATCACTTCCACTCCCTTACAGTCACTTAGTGGATGGAGCATTGTAGACGTGTGTAACCCATTCATGAAGACCACACACTTGCTCCCAGCTCAAGAGACTTCTTCTAACCAATGGTGGGGGCTGTCCAAGGTACCCTGCCAACGGGAGAGATGCTCTTAGATACTCTGATTAGCTGAAGACATGGACCTAGAGGGTGTTCTGTTGAGTGAAACATGTCCGAGAAACACATATATGATATGATTTCACTTATATGTGGAATCCAAAAAAACCAAACACACAAAACAAAAACAAACTCCTAGATACAGAGAACAATTTGATGGTTTCCAGAGGGGAGGGTTTTGAGGGAATGAGTGGAAAAGGGATAGGAAGTACACATTTCCAGTTATAAAAAGAGTCCCAGGGGTGTAACATACAGCATAGGAAATATAGTCAATAATATTGTAACGGCTGTGTACGGTATCAGATGGGTACTAGATTTATTGGAACATTACTTTGTAAAATATGTAAATGTGTAATCACCATGTTGTACCCCTGAAACTAAACTACCATTGTATGTCAACTGTAATTTTAAAGATTTTAATTAAAATATTTCATTAAAATGTTCATGAAATATAAGGACATTTAAACCACTGGGTGGTAATATACAAAGTAAGCATTATTGTATTTTCTATTTCTACAAGGGTATTTCCATGTCACTACATTTTAAATATTGGCATAATTTAAAACTGTACAGTACTATTTGTACAATGTACACAATTATTTATATAACTATTCTCCTCTTGTTAAGATAATTTAAAATTAGCCTATTCTTTTTTTTTAAATCAGTATTTTTTAATTGTTGATATTGTACAGTTTTCTGTCTTTTACCCCACCCCAGCCCACCACCCCAGCCCTCCCCACTTCCCTCCCATTTCCTCCCCCCATAGTTTTTGTCCATGAGTCCTTTATACTTTTTGCTCTAAACCGTTCCCCTTTTCCCCTGAAATTCCCTCCCCTCCCACTCTGGACACTGTCAGACTGTTCTCAAATTCAGTGTCTTTGTTTATATTATGTTTGTTTGTTTGTTTGTTTTGTTGATTAGCTTCCTGTTAAAGGTGAGATCATATGGTATTCCACTATCTAGAAATGCATACATTAACACCCGACATCATAGTTACCTTGGTTATCTTATTAAATCAAATTCCTTGAGTCTTCCCAAGGCTTTCTATGTCAGAGTCTTTAATACTGATGCTTAGAAATCAACATTTCAACGACCCGTCTAGTTGATTTTTACAGGCCTCAAATTTTTAACGTCGTGGGTTAATTGTGCACTTGATACTTTCATCGTGTTAGCCCAGTCACGCAATAGGGACTTTTAGAGCGTGGAGCGATGGTCATGAGAATCCTTGCAGAGAGGCTATCGAAGTGGACGACGAATGTAACCATACGCATTCTTGCTCCTGACTGTTCCGCTGGGCTTGCGTTCCAAATTCAACTTGTGCTGTGAGCCCTCCTACACGTCCCCCTGTCACGGAACACTCAAAATGTTTCCAGCAGAGAATGAGTTTCCGGTGAGGGCCGGCATGGGAACAGTCAGTGAAACTCGGCAGGAACACGTGGTGTGCTTGGTGAGAGCTGGGGTGCCGAGATGCCATCGGCTACTCAGGGAGGCTGGGGTTGGAGCCAGGTGTGCGACCGGCTAAGAGCCATCATGAGGTGGTCAGACGCGTCCCACAAGGGTAGATGCTACGAGAAAGGGCGCAGTCCTGGCTGGCGTAGCTCAGTGGATTGAGCGCGGGCCTGCGAACCGAAGGATCGCGGTTCGATTCCCAGTCAGGGCACATGCCTGGGTTGCAGGCCAGTTCCCAGCAGGGGACATACAAGAGGCAACCACACATTGATGTTTCTCTCCCTCTCTCCTTCCCTTCCCCTCTAAAGATAAATAAATAAAATCTAAAAGAAAAAAAGTACTTAAAAAAAATCTTTAAAAAAAAAAAAAGAAAGGGCGCAGTCATTGGGCGGGGCATCCTATAACCCAGGGGCCGTAAGAAGACTGGGGATAGGAAGGAGAAGCCACAGTTGCACTTAGTGTTTAAATTGCTATGGGGGCCTTCAATTTCGTCCTGATAGACCTCAGTTTCCAGGGAGCCACAACAGACTTTTGAACAGGAGAACAATATCTGCTGTGTAATCCAGGCTATTGTGGTCGGACAGAGCCCTGTCTGGAGCCTGGCCGCATCCAGGAGCACAATGGTGACAGCTCATGCTCTGACTTCATGGTGGGAGACGGACAAACACAGAATAAGTGCAGGTGCATCGGAAGCTACTGGGAGTTGGCAACCCCACCCAGAAAACTGTCACAGTCCTGGCTGCTGCAGCTCAGTGGATTGAGCGTGGGCTGTGAACCAAAGGGTTGCTGGTTCGATTCCCAGTCAGGGCACAGGCCTGGGTCGCTGGCCAGGTCCCCAGGAGGGGGCGCAGGAGAGGCAACCACACATTGATACTTCTCTCCCTCTCTTTCTCCCTCCGTTCCCCTGTCTCTAAAAATACATAAAATCTTAAAAACAGAAAACCGTTACCATTTGTGACCTAAGTGGCTAATTTTCTCAGTTAGAGTGACACGAGTGCAATGGTATCTCTGTTCCTTAAGGCACAGCTCGCTCCTGCTGTTAACCTGAACCACGTTCAAACCCATGCACTCTCCTTTGTTGGTGGTCCCTTGGCATATACTCTAAGCCATCATTCCTGGGTCTGCCTCCTTCGGGGACACACCACCAATTCTGGACCATGGTGCCAGCCAGAGAGAAGGGAGATAATAAAGCCGCCAAAATGGAATCCGGTGGATTTGAGGACATGGCGATGATGTTTACACAAGGATTGCAATAAAAACTGTTGGAGACTCTTGAATACGATAAGATTAGAGATTATCTAGAGATTTAATTTCTTCTTCTTCCTCTTCTTCTTCTTCATGATTAGCATAAACATCAGACTCCTGTTTGTAGTAAAACAGACTGTACTTCATATGCAATTCACTGGTGACTTTGATGAAGGAAATTTGGGGGCTTGGCAGTGGCAAAAGTTCTAGAAGAGTGGATTCAAGAGTAAACAGGCATTTAAAAATAAATGACATAAATGTGGATGCCTGATATTTTAATGATGTGGATGACGCGTTTTGTAGTAAAGATAAGCATTCATCAGCATAGTAAGCTAACTGGGACATAATTTTAATCTTCGAAAAAATGCGGCAGGGCCGCAGGTATTTCTCCGTCCAACATGTACCCTCAGCATGCAGGTAGCAGAGAAGGCATCCTCAGAGACAGACTACGCCTCCTCCAGCAGCGTGGGGAAGCAAAGTCGTGGTTTGACACTGGGACCCAGCTTCCTATCGGGGCATCCCCGTAAGAGGGGCGCTGGCAGTGTGGCAGATGACCTTCGTCACGAAGAGCTTGATGCACCCCGAACAGCCAGTGCAGGCGACAGGAGACCAAGCCACAGGCAGACAGCCGCACGAGCAAGTCCAGCAGGTGTGGCAATGGAGTGCACTGGGCATCTGAGGTGCCCCGGAGGGTTAGCAGGAGCCAAGTGGGGACAGAACGTGTTGCCGACAGTTCCAAAGGCACTTCAGTGTGACCCGCGAGAACACAAAACCTCTGTCCCTGTCGTCTCCTCCATCGGAGGTATCAATAACCACACTCATAGAGACAGGCGGCCATTTTTCAGGTGGCTGGGACTGTGAACATGAGCTGAGTGCCACCGGGCTCTGGCTCATGGGTCCCCTCCAAGTTGGTACCTGTCACCTCTGATTTATAAGGGACAAGGCAGGTGTGAATGGCCCTTGTCAGTCACCAACCGACCATACGACCACTTGCAGGACAAGGGGCTGATCCAACGTAGCCCAATGCAATATTTGGATTCATCTCTCTCCCGCAAAGGATGCTCTCAGCTTCAAGATTGAAGCTACTTCTGTACGTGAATGAATTTAAGCACGATAGACTCAACGCTGATGGGTTGCTAAGGACTCTTGTCTGCTGAACTCCATTCATTCAAGGGACTTGCAGTTATTATTTTTTTGTTGGTTTCTAAAAGGCTAAAACATCTAGTTGGTCTTGGGGGAAAAAAAAGGAATCGATACTTGTAAACCATGGGTGTCAGGAATTAGAAAAAGATTAATTGCGGTTGATCCTTGCTTGGGGTGAATTAACAACCCCGGCGAGCAAGGTTCTAGCAATTAATAAAACCACCAGCCATAAGATTTACATTAGTGTTCAAAGGTCAATCCATTATCATGAAGGAGTGCGTTCATTAGGAAAAGGAACCCCCAAGGAAATCCTGCAGCTGCCCCGATCGGGCGTGATCGTATTAGCCTTTCCACGGGCAAAAAAAAAAAAAGACGCACTTGTGAAAGAAGGGCCTGGTGTCCCGGCCGCAATGACCGAGAAACGCTCCGCGCAGACACAGAGCGGTAATGGAGCAAGCGCACAGCTCTCCAACTGCACAGCGAGGGCACGCGCGGGGCTGGGGAAGTGAGCGCGCTGCCGGACTCCCGATCCCGCGGGAACAACGACTTGCCCTTACCGATGCCGCCTGAAGGGGGCAGGGAGCAGCCGGAGAGATGCTTTTCTTTCGGTTTTAACGATGAATGTTTAGAGTGTTTTTGCTGTGCTTCAAGTACAGCTGTTTGCATTTTCTCCCCAGCACTCCCCGGACCCCACCCTCCCCCGCCTCCCATCCTTGATGCTTTTCCCCTTGGCTTTGTCCATGTGTCCTTTGTAGTTGCTCCTTGACGACCCTTCCCCCCATTTTCCCCTGCGATCCCCCGTTACCCCTTCCCCTCTGGTCACTGTCGGTTCGTTCCTTACTTCAGTGTCTCTGCTTCTATTTTGCTTGCTTCTTCGTTTTGTTGATGAGGTTAGGTTCGACTTAGAGCTGAGATCCTGTGGTATTTGTCTTCCTTCTTTCAAAATCGCCATGTTTGATTCTAATTCTTCACCAAGAGACGTGGATTGCCTCGCCAGCGGTTCCTGAGAGGTGCCCACTGCGTGGGTTCTGCTGTAGATTCTGCAGGTTCTGCCAGTTCCTATCAAAGCGGTCGCATCGCACACCCTGTTGTGTCGGGTTCCTTTCGCCCCGTATCCTGTGTGTGACGTCCATCGGGATTCTGGCGCGCAGCCCTCGCTCGCTTTGCGTGGTTGGACAGCACTCCGGTCCAACGCCGGAGAGCAATTCCACTGCCTCCCCCATGGGCATGTCGGCTCCCTCTGGTTTGGGGCTCCGGAGAACCAGGACCTGTGCACACTCCTCCCTCTGCCTTCCAGGGAGAATTCGCCCGCGTGTCGCAGGGCTACGTACTTGGGAGCAGAACTCCTGTCTAAAAGGGTAGACACACTTTTCAGTTTAGTCGATGCTACCAAATGATTCGTATAACAGTTGGCACTCCCACCACCTGCATACGGAAGTCGTTGTTTCTATGCTCGGCAACACCTGGCATTTGCTTTCCTTTTTATCTCTGTCCCGCTCTGGTAGGTGAAAAATGCCGCATGCGTATGTAAATCTGATTTTTTGAAAAGGTATGTTGTAACACTAATTTACTTCCACATTTTTCAAATTCGAGAAATCTTGTAAACTATTCATTAAATACTCTGTGCTCGATACTACCTATTAGAGAGTTCTCTCTCCCACTAGCTAACACTTTCTTAAGTGTATTTTACTCACTATGTTGTTACAGGTTTCCCAATTTTTCTCTCCCCTGTCCCCCGCCTCTGACCCACACACCCCTCCCTGCTGATATTCCGCTCCTCCCCCTTAATTCGTGTCCGCGGGTCATACGCGTAAGTTCTTGGGCTTCTGCGTTTCCCATGCTGTTCTTAACCCCCACTGTCTAGTCCACACCTAACAATTGTGCTTCTTATTCCCTGTACCTTCCACCCCCCACTCTTCCCCTCTCCCCGCCCACGGAAAACCCTCCGTGTGACCTCCATTTCTCTGGTCCTGCTAGCTGAGACTTTTAAATGGCATGGATGGAGTTCGCACGGGTTACGTTTTTTTCCATGGGATGCAGTGTGCCGGGGCCTGGAGACCGTTCCTCTCTCCCGCCCCACACCACAGCAGCATTTAACTTTTAGGGGTTCACCTCACATGTGTCTCATTTTACCCCCAGACCTTCGGCAACTTGACAGATGTGTATGTATTTGCAGGTTTAAAATTTGAATGTGGTTTTTTTTTTTCTTTCTTTAAGCAAGACCCTGCACTTGACCCCTTTCTCTTCCTGCTCCACGGGCTCACCCGGAACGACTTCTCACATTCTCCTGGGGCAAAACATCACCTGGACCCATAGAACCCCCAGCACAAGCCTCAGGCGTCATGAGTTAGGGCCAAGTTGCACCCTCGTGTTCCAACACCTTTGGTGTGCTTTCAGACCCCGGACCAAACAAGACAAGCTTGAGCTGATTTGCACGGACTTATATCCAAACGTTAGTGTTTCACCTAACATGATCCCCTGAGGAGCATTTTGGAAAAAAATGAATTCAAAAAGTTTCCCTTTAAATCCCTAAAATATACATTTGCTGACATTTCACAAAGATAGGAGAAACCTTGCATACGAACTTAATAGTCATTCATTTAAACACTCATTGTTGCGTATTTATTTACAACGTCTCGGTCTTCGGTCGATGTTTACCTAGTGGAAAAGACAGGCCTTACAAAAAGTAACCACGTACACATGTTACAACTTTTCAGTTCGTGGCACCCCTAGGGCCCGAGGTGATACACTGGAAGTCTAAGATCTCGCAATGACCAAGCAATCTAAGTGGAACCCAAATCACTCATTCATTTTAATAATTTAAATTAAATATTCCAATGGATCATTGGAAAACACAGTGATTCACCCATCAACCAACAGGACTATGTTTTGGATTAAAAATGGACCCTGACAGGCGTCTTGTCCTTGGAGGGGGCTGGCCGGGTCACTGCAACGAGGCTCTTAGAAGCGCCACTTTGTTGAGGAGGCAGTTCCAGAAACGATTTCCCGACACCGTCTGCCTACAGCACCTGCGGGCACGCCCACCGAGCCCCTTCACGACAGACAGGCTCGGCAAGAAAGTCCGCTGGGGCCCTCGGGTGCCGTGCTCCGCAAAGCTCCTCACCAGGCTGCTGGGGAACTGACCATCATCCCTGGTGTTCTTTTCAGCTGGCTTGATTTTTTGTTAATTCAACAGTGTCTGGGGGCGAATTTGCGGGGCGTGCGTGTTCTTCTTACGCAGCATCACCCCCAGCACACCTTCTTGGACTAGGTAACGGGTGGAAGGGGTTCAAATGCCTGTGCACCCAGCGACCCATTTACACAACACCCACGTGACCATTCACGAAGAATACAGCCGTCTCTGAGAATGTCACCCTACGAACAAGAGTTAGCTAAGGCTCCCCGCAGGTGTGGACTAGGGGTGGGGAGTCGCCGGGGGTGGGCGATGGAAGAGGACAAAGGCGGGGAAAGGGAGAGCGCTATAATAGAATAACAACAAAAAATCCTTAAAAAGTGTGTACTTATCATAGAACTATCCTTTTTTAAAAACGTGTGACTACAATCAAAGACTGAAAGTAACAGAAAACCGGAGCCCAGGTGGGGTCGGCCCCTGCCCAAACCGTGTTTAGGGAACCCGAGCCCCCTCCGGGGGGACGTCCCATCACTTTCTTGAGATTTTCACGAGTAGACATTTTGCTCAACGTGGCCGAATCGCACCATTTTCTCTAAGCTGCTTTTCCCGGAATAGCGCAGGTGAGAAATAACGAAGTGAAAAATGAGAGTTCCACGGGAGGAAAACTGTGCTTCGTTATGGCCGTGACTGATTAGCACCGAGCTTCCCGTGTAGATGGGAGACAGGAAATCGTGCGAAGGAAGCCGGCTGCTGGCAACACCTAATAAGCACAAAGCCTGCCTCCCAAACCAGTAAGAGATGAGGTCACTGGAGGTCACTGCGCCCCCTAAGTTACCTCCAAGCTACTACCTGCTTTGTACGGAAATGATTTTTTTGGAGTCCGCGATTTCCATTACGGAAGAACTGAGATGAGGAAGTGTAGGTGTAACCCTACTGCACCGATGTAATCACTCCTCGTAACTAGGACTCCTAGTGCCCCCATTTTTCTATTTATGACACGTAGATGAAACTGACTTCTTGGACTGTTAAAGGAAGAAATCGCTGCACACGCCATCGGTTTTCCACATCTGAGCAGCCCCATTCATCCGATTGCCAGGTCTCTGAAGGTATTTCAACACCAGCTAGACCCGAGGTCAGCAAACTATGGCCCAAATCTGGGTCCCTGCCCATTTTTAAAGTTTCCTACTGAAACGCAGTCGCGACGATCCATTTACATATTGCCCACTTTGCCTGTGGCTGCTTTGGAGTAGTTGAGTGGAGTAGCTTCCACAGAGGTGGAGTAGCTTCAACGGAAATGGGGTGGCCCCTGAAACCTGTCCTGTCTGGCATCTTAGGAAAGGGTTTGCTTATACTGAGTTGGACCCATCTCCTTACTTAGTGACAAAGAGCCTGAAATGTACATCAACTCAGGTACCTACCCTGGACCGGGCAGAAAACCCCTTTTAAAAAATCAAACATCATCGTGGCAACATTTATCACACTGAAGTCTGTCTAGAACTGCAACGTTTCAAATAATAATTGGTTTTCATCAGTACCTTTCAAAGAGAGGCAAAAACAGAAGAGTGTTACCCACATTTAAATACATATTTATAAATCTATATAATTCCAGGCACCGTTCATTTCATTATTATTATAGCAAATTAATTAGATATGTGTGGAGGTGGCTGGAATGTCCCTAGGGAACATCTTTTAAACATAAACATTATGTTAAACATAATTGAACAATTACGTTAAGTGCTCCCTGTCATTTCTGGTCTGGGGAGATGGCATTTTTCTCCCCTGGGGGCAACCAGCACCTCAGCGGCGCCAGTGCAGCCGGTTCTACAGAGCAGACTTGGCCACGGACGGCCCGTGGGCCAGGGCCAGCTGGCCGTCCGGTTTTGTGCAGCCCGCAGGCTCGGAACAGTCCTTAACATTTTAGAACAGTGTTGCTTCCCAGATCAAAAGACGACGCATGACACAGAGAGTAGGCAAAATTCCCATTTTAAGGCCCATAAGTATAGCCTTCCTGACGCACAGCCATGTCCCATGTACGCACACTGTCCATGGCGACTCTGGCACTGAGACGGCCGAGCTACGTATTTGCTGAGACACAGACCGGCCCACAAAATCTAAAGTGTTTACCATGCGGCCTTTGCAGACCCCAAATACGGATGCAGCTGTGTCTCTCCGGGGGCCCGTCCAGCTGCTCAGGGCATCACCAGCCTGAAGGGTCACCATTTACCTGCCCTCGACGGTTCCGTATTTCTCTTGTTAACCACACTTACACGATGGCAGAGAGAAAGTAATCTCTGTCCATGAGAAAGAATTTACCGGATTGAATTTATTTTAAAAGCTCACGTCCTCTCATCATTTTCTCTCTTTATCAAAGGCTTAATTCCCTCCCAACTCTATTTGCTTTAACCTTTGAAATGCGCAGGCCACTTTCTTGCATAACAAAGGCAGTGGCGGTCAGAATTTGAAGCCGTCCTGGGCTCTGTTTATTCTGCCAGCATGCCACCTTCCGTCAGGAGTCAGGACCGGCTGGGTCTCCTTGCCCAAAACTGCATCTGAAGTACCGGTAAGTTTTCTTAGCACTTTCCATTAGCCTGGAGTCAATGAACTTGACATTCCTCTATTACGATCTTGTCAGGGCACCCTGCAAAAGGTCCCCTTGATTTCCAGTGTCCTCAGGGAGCATCTCGTGTTGTCCTACGCTGCCCCTACCCCACAGCTCTGCAGGAGCTCAGCGGCCTAAACACACCAGAAAACTATAAAACGCTGATTTTCCCAATAAAACACCACACACGGGAAACAGAACCACAAGCACCAGTTGCCGCACACCATGGCTTCCTTTGAAAGCAAAACTTCATCTTTGCTCTTTTCTTTTTAAAAATTCCTTGTAACCCCCACCGTGGAAAATACGAAGCAGGTGCAGAGTAACGACAAGGGTGTGATGAGGGGCCAGAACGCACCCGCCCAGTCAGCGATTACCAGTGTTCCGCAGGTCTGTGTCTTCTACGCTGGTGTCCATTCCCCTTGTCCGCGTCCTCACTGTTGATTTCTCCAGGTTTTCTCAGATAAAGTATGCATACATGGAAATAATAATAATAAAAATAATAGCATGACTTTGGCCAGGGAAGTGCCCCTCTATAATCCGGAGCCATAAACCCATCGAGAACCTTGTCATCTGCTCATGAAGTCCTCCCACCCCTTCCCACCCAATTCTCCAACAACAGGGAGCCCCGGTTCTGATGCTCCGCCCTTCGACGAGTCCGGCCTGCTCGGGCAGCTCCTGTACACAAAACTCCAGAGCATGATTCCTTCGCACGAGGGCTCCCTTGTCCATCCTCACGTCTGCGAGCTTCATGCATGCTGTTGCTCCGGTCAGCTGGTTTTTAACCAAATGCATAATCTGCTGCCTGACGCAAAGAAAGCCAGACTCGTGAGACAGGTGCCGGTGGAAAGGAAAGTGGTTTATTCCAGTGCCGGCCATCTGAGAAGATGGGGGGGCGGTCTCCTGTCGCAAAGCCCATCTCCCCATCTCAGTGGAGGCGGAGGCTTTTATGAGGCGAGAGAGGGAAAGCAGAACAAAGAGCTCAAGGGACGGGGATTGAAAATTCTCCACAGGCAGAGCGGCGCAGGCCATTCTGATCAGGACCCTGAAACTGGTCAAGGGTTTCGTGGGCCTCATCATGGTTTCCCCCTCCTGGTATCATGCCATCCTGCTTTTACGTTTGGAGGTCAGCCAATCTCCCAGGGCTGGCATGACTGAAGGCTGGCGTCTGTGTCTTCTCAAGTTAGTTCCTAGGATTCTTCTGCAAACAGGCCGTTTATCTGCAAGCTACAGATGAGTCAGCGCCAGCACTTACAGAAACAATGTCCAAGGAGTTGGGGGTGGGTTACAATCCCCCACAGCTACAGTTGGTCTCCTTCCATTGCCGAGTGGTACCGCACTGTATAAATATACCATGACCCATGTGCAGTGGCTACGGACGACAGACAGTTTCTCTCTCCTCCTGTTGCTCACGCGGGTTGTCTGCAGTTCACAGCAATGGTAAAAGAAACTGTTATCGCCCTTCTTGCACAATCGCTTTTCGTGGATAAACACCTCCAAGTGGAATTTCTGAGTCCAAGGCAGATGGGTATTTAACGCTGTAAGAACTTGCCAGACTTCAGTGCTGTCCCACATAAGAGACCCAATTTCTCCCGTAAAATCTCTCTTGTCAGCTTTTTCGATCCCAGCCGTTACACGGGCTGGATAGCAGCTGACTCGTGTGTTTAATTTGCATCTCTCACTTAACTAATAACACGAACACCTCTCCACGTGCTTACCAGCTCTTTGTGCATCATCTTTTAAAGATCACTTTTTAAATTTTGAACTAATGTTACTTTCCGAAAAAGTTGCCGAACTAATTTCCTTACGGCCTTGACCCCTGGCTCACTAATATTAACAATTTACATAAACGTAGCACAATGACCAACTATAGGAAATGAACGCCAACAAAATGGGGAGGGAAGTCGAACTTAGTTTGTGTTTTAATAGGTAACAGTGGGTATGGTTCAAAACGAAAACCGGTTTTTAGAAAGGCACGTGCTGAGCGGGGAGCAGTCCACTGAGCCCTCCCCTCACTCCTGGCCACTCCTTCTGTGTCCTTCTAACAGTTTCGCACTCAAACACGAATACAAACCACCGGTCCCTCTCTTCAAACAACGTACAGCGTGCGGTGCGGACTCTGCTGTCTCTCACTTGTTTAACTGAACGGCTTTCTGCAGACTGAACGTGGGGCGCACAGCCCTTTCCGCTTTGGGGACCCACCCTGCATCTCACTGCCAGGAGGTCACAGTGTCGTCACCGTGAGGCAGGTGCGGACAAACCCACCTGGCCGCCCGTGGTACCAAAGCGCATCCAATTGTACACAGTGCACGATGCTGAATAAGCAGAACGGAGGACTGCCTGCCCTGTTTATGTATTTACTACGCCAGAATCTTTTGTTGTCATCTTTAGCATGCGCTCTTTGTACTTCCACAAATCAGGTTTGCTATCGAAGAGCATGCTGCATGACATGGGCAGTGGCCTCAGAGCTGTCACGCACACCGTGTCTCCTGGTGGCATCACTTTCCTGGTGCTTGATTTGCTCTTGGTCATCGTGGGCAGTAACGTGCTGTGCCAACTCCTAGCCCAGGAGCGACAGGTTGTGCCACCTGGCCCGGGTGGGCGGCAGGCTGCCCCGTGCAGGGGTGTGGAAGTCCTTCTGTGATGGTCACACAGTGACAAAATCACCCGAAGACACATTTCTCAGAACGTGTCCCAGGCGTGTGGCTGTCCAAAGACATGACTAATATGGCATCCGAGGTGCAGGAGAAGGATGCTGTGATCAGGGAGAGGTACACGGGAGGAGGCCTCGCCTCACCTGCGACACCAAATATCCGTAACAGTCAGCCTGCCCCTGCTCTCCATCCGTCCTCGCTCGGCCGCCAGCCTGGCTCTGGGGGAGCAGACTGGCTGAGGCGACCTGCTGAACCCAGCGGGCACAGCATGGGCAGACACTTGGGGACTTCCGACCTGACACCGTAAAAGGACTACGGTGACACACACATTTTTGTTAGTAAAAGCAAACAAGCTGTCACGTTCCGTCATGAGCAGGAGAAGTGGAACTATTTTCAATGGAAGCTCCACGTGGTAGGAGGGCGGCCGTGGAAATCATACATGGGTTCGCAAGTCAGCGGGAGCAAAGACTTACAGTGCGCGCGTTCCCAGAGCGATCACGGGAGACGCCACTGGTCTCCTACTGGTTTTCCATTTTCTTAATCCTCAGCTCTACAGGCTTCCTTATTCCCCCCACTAAGTGTCTGAGCTGAAACAAGGGAAGAGATGTGCAATCTAGATGCAGAGGAATTGCACCTGCAACTTATTTTTCTTTTCCAGCAAGCAAAGGCCTGGAACAATTTGATTATCGTGTGTTTGGGGAAGTTGAAACAAAAGCATTTTACTGAGAGAACACTATGTCTCTGATAAAGCCTTCACAGTCAGGATGTGTCATTGGTATGTTGATGGAACTGAACCTCTGCACATTCTTTACTGTCACCTTTTTGGCTCTCTTATTCTAAAAACACAGAAGTGTAGAAGGAAGGAAAGGAGGGAGGGAGGGAAGGAAGGAAGGAAGGAAGGAAGGAAGGAAGGAATGAAGGAAGGAAGGAAGGAAGGGAGGGGAAGAGAAAGTGAGAGAGAGAAAGAGAATGAATTCACCCACCATCAAATCTACCTTCGTACCTTTTCTGAATGTATCGTGCGCTTGGGTGGTTTGGTGTGATTTGCTGTCTCTGAGTTTGAGCTGCCCTGGATGTTGGCCAGTTTTACTCTTGCTTTGCGATTTACATTACAAACTCATTGGATGCCTTTTAGTCTAAGGATGCATCACTTTACTGAATATTCATTTTCCAACTTCATATGCCCGTACGACACCAGCCTCGTGGTGCGTGTGGCCATGCGCGCCCACCCGCACCCCACACGCCCGCACCCCCCACAGCCACACACTACGAAGGCATAGTGAGATTTTGCAGCTTCTAAGGAATTTTATATTCATTTGGACTATCTCTTATTCTTTAAAATACAATGAAATTTCTGGGTGCTTGGTTTTGAAGCCAATTGGAGCAGAGAGATGCTCCTGGGATGTAACTGTTGATCAGCTCTGTCCTATGGAATGTACTGAGATTACGGAAACTTCCAGATGCGGCCACCAACAGCATGTGACTACTAAGCATTGCAAAGGTGGCTCGTACAACTGAAGAACACATGTATTGTACGTTATTTATTTTTAACATGTTCAATTTATTTAAGTTTAAGTGGCCACAGGTGGCTCT
Organism: Glossophaga mutica; assembly: GCA_039655065.1. NCBI lineage: Eukaryota > Metazoa > Chordata > Mammalia > Chiroptera > Phyllostomidae > Glossophaga > Glossophaga mutica. The sequence goes on from CM077318.1 coordinate 114,127,129, forward strand.
CAGCAGGCCACATATCCACCAGCCATCTATGTGAGCATTCGCCTCTGGTGACCGACACCCTTCTCTCCCGTGTGTCTCGGAAGGCATCTTCCCATCCAAGAACCCCATTCCAAGCCAAAGCACTTCGGCCCCACTCCATCTGATAGGGGGTGTGTGTTGGTCGAGCATGTGCCAAGTATCGTGTTGGCATTGGATGCCCAAAGATAGTGGAATCCTGGCCTTGGGCGTCCCCCCAGACCACACCTCACTCCCCCCGACTCATACCCAGTCCCCATGACACCCAGGGCTTCCACCAGCATGCGTTTCTTCTTGTCTGACCTCCACCTCACGTTCGTCCATTTACACCGATATCAATCGGTAAGAAACACTTTAACCCTAGTTCACCAACTGTGTATTCTCTCCGGTCCCCACAGAAAGGAGCCTTCAAATCTGTAACGGCCACTCTCGGTCAACGAACCGACCCAACGACATGTGGAGGAAGTCTCTGGTTAATGGAAAGTCTCTGCATAGGCAAAAGTGATTTTAAAAAAGCAACTATCAGCAATTTCCATCCCTTCTCTTAACTGGTAGTTAACTTCACGCCCCGTAGAGATCATCCGTTTCTTCCAGCTAATAGATAAAAAGTAAATTAGGACGTTTTTACAGCATGGGTTCCCCAGAAGAAGCCTGTGAGCTGAAAAGTGGTTTTTGTGTTTGGACTTGTTTCCGCAAGGACTCTGGAAATAGGGAAGTGGATATCGGCAGGGCTCTGGGAGCTGAATGTTCCTTCTTGTCCCCCGTCATCAGTGGGAGGAGGCTGGCCCTGGAGGAAAGCACACCCCAGGAACCTCCTTCCTTCCAACCAGCAGCCCGAGACCCAGGAAAATGGAATCAGAGGACATGTGTGCAGTTCTCCGATGGCACGTGCACAGACATTTTCGAAAAGTCGTACAGAAGCCCTTGGGGGAGAAAACTGTGAAATGTAAGGCAGATGGCAATCTAAAGAAAACAGCGATGTAACTATCACGCTGCTCTTTTCCTTCATCAGAACAATGAGAACCGGGCCGAAAAGGTGCTTGGGTCACGTGACCGGTGGGTTTTCATTTCCAGGCATCTAAGAAGCGACGTTCCGACACTTGAGAGCGCTGTCACCGGCTGGAGCTCTAGGCTGTGCCTTTGTGCGCTCGCTGTTGCTCTTGAACCGCACTCAGGAAGCTGAGCCTAAAGCCAGATCATCAGCTGGAGTCAGGGATCTAAGAGGCAGCTTCACCTGGTGGCCAGACGACGCCCAGCGAGCGATCAGCCGAGTCTTGGGACCTGGAAATCCATGCAAATGCTCCAAGGAGAGAGGGCCGAGGGGAAGGGACCCAGTGGGTGTGCTCCTAAAATCATGCACAGTTTAATTCAATGTAGCATGGCCACAGTTTGCTGCACTGGACCTTGACGAAGTCTGGGCTGTCCACTTAAGTTCAGGCCGTTCAAAATCATGCCAATGTGCTAGACAACTGCCTAAGTCTCAGCATCATCTCCTTTTTTAAATTTCAGTAATGATGTAAGAACAGCAAGTTGGCTTTTCCAAGTAAACAGAACACGTATTCCAGTCCCCAAAGTGCAGCCATCAGAGAGCCCACCTCCGGCCATATCCGAGAAAGCCCACCATGGATGTGTTCCTGAAATCGCAGGCCTTGTGTTCTCCAGTGTCCGGGAGTTTGTGAAGCACTTAAGGGTCTGCAGCAGGGCGCTGGGCATAAAGATTTTCTCACGAAATAATCCAACAGAGGTAAACATTGACTATTCTCGCCTGCTGCAGGCAGAGCCAGAAATAGATATGACATTAGGTACCTGATTTGGAGGCGGAAGTGGGTGGGCAAGGATTATTTTAAAGATTTGATACCACAGCGAGTTCGTAACAAGTCATTCTTTAAAGGAAATCAAAACTGGGTATTCTCCTAATAACCCTTCAAAGCACGTGGCTAAGGCAGATTTGGGATGAAGCGATTTCCTCCCTTCAGGCCTCCTTCCCTCCCTCCCTTCCTTCTTTCCCTCACCTCTCCTTCCTTCGCTCATTTTTTCCCTCAATTTAATAACATTGCAATTAAATAATTTCTGCAAGACACATAACATTACAGAGCTTCTGAAAACGTAAAAAGGCAATGGTGATAAAAATAGGAACGAAAACCCTGCAGTTCCAAATTAAACTGCGAGGACCGAGTTAGAATAGGAGCTCCCTCGAGATTCCTGTAAGGGGGAGTGTCGCAGGGGCCCTGCGTGCTGCTGGAGGCCCTCCAGCTCTTCCTCTGCCCTGTAGGGCTCTCGTCAGCAGCAACTCACTGGCTGGGTCCGTAACTGAAACGTGCCCACTTTGCCGAATGTATTTGAAACCTCGGCAGGGAGAAAAAACTTTTAAATAAATATACGAGGTCTGTCCGGAAGGTATCCAGCCACGCAGCAGGGACAATAGAGACACTTACTGAAGAAGACACAAGAAACAGTGTACACAGGACAAGGACGCCTCAGTCCCCTTCAAAGGAGGCACCTTGGGACCTCACACAGTTCTCCCAGTCGCCACCAGCTGCCCCGTCGTATTTTCCTGAATCTCATCGATGGTCTGAAATCTCTTCCCTTTCCAAGGTGATGTTAGTTTTAGAAAAAGCCAGAAGTCGCAGGGAGCCAAATCTGGGCTGTAGGGGGGGCTGAGTCCCCTGAGTGATTGGATGTTTCAGCATAAAACTCTGCACAAGACACGGTGCAGGTGCGGGCACGGTGTCCTGACGAAGCTGCCAATCACCAGTAGCTGTGGCCTTCGGAATCATGCGCAGTTTCCGCAGAGGAATGTTCAAGGTTCATGCAAAATTTGACGCAGATCCGTGGCTCTACTCACTCGGTCATTTTTAATGTAATGGCCACACATGCTCACTCAATGGCGCCCACGGCGTGGAGGCGAGTGACCCTAAGGGAGTGCACCAAGGTTTCGGTGTAAGACCGCAGCTTCCTGCGGAGGCCTCGGTACCCAGGACGTCCCATGCCCCCCTGTAAGCTGTCTATCAGGACACTATTTTATTCCAACAAGGCTCACATAGCAACTCCCACGCACAAGAGGGGAGGCTTCACCATGGACGTCTCCATACGGCATTCAACCAGACTTCCTTCTGCTCTGCAAGCTGTGCCTTGAGGTGGTCAAGACGTTGTGTGGCAAGTGCCACTCTCTGCTTCAGGGAATTTAAGCAGAAAAGAATTTTTGGGGGAGAATGCAGGCAGCTCAGTGTTCGGAAGGAGTGCAGAAGTAGACCCAGACATCTACTTCCAAGAGCACCTCCTAGAAGCACAGAGAAGGATTAGCCTGATGAAGGAGCTCGTCTTTGATCAACAGACAGCTTCCCACGCCGCCTGCAAAGTCCTGCCGCCTCTGTGTTCGGCGGGAGACCGCCCTTGCACCTGAGCCCTGGGAGAAGCTAGAAGGGCGTTTTCTTTGCATTCGTCTGCCTCGTATCCTCCGCAGTGCAGTCAGAATTTACAACGAGAGCAAAAACACAGAGGAAAACAAAGGAAGAGATGATGCTTCAGAGATTGTAAGCAACAGCACATGGGGCATATGTATTGATAGCAACGGAGCAATCCATCACTCACGGCCATCGACTTCAAGGTTGTAGATTTAAAGATGACCAATGGGTGTACTTTTCCTTTGGGAGCTTGGGGAGAGAACCCCTTGTCTGGGGTGATCGTGACGGATGGTTCTTATTTGCGTCTTTCCAGGATAAATTACATACCCCAGGGCAATTCATGGATTTGCTTTTTTGGCAGTTCCCGTTGAGAGGAAAGCAGATTTACAGCTCAAATCTTAATTGCTACTCAGGCAATTAAGCCATCTTCTAAAACTTTAATGACTTGAGAGCATAGAGAGGCATTACAGATGCTTGCAGGATGAACGTCAATAAACACAGCGCGGTGACCACCGTGTCTCCCGGGCAGCGACGACGCAAAGGGAAAGAGCGAAGGGGGAAGAGGAGGCTCGAGAAGAAAACACCTCCTTCTTCAGAAAAAATAGAGAAGTGCACTTCTGAAAGAAAGAAAACCATCGTGGTTGCCGACAGTTCTTCGTAAACGAAACGATGGGAGGGCACCCGCTGGTTTCATAGACAGATCAACCGCACGCTTACTGACGGTCCTCGCAGCCGGTGCTGTGGGCTTAGGTCTTCGTAAACGGGCATCGCCCCCCCACCCCCCCGTCGGCTGGAGAGGGCCAGGCGGCAGGGTGAGTGGGGTCTGGTTCTACATCAGGGTTTCTTGGCGTCGGCGACGCTGATTCCCCGCTCCAGCACGTCCTGGGCCTTTTCTTTCATTTCTATCACCCTCCTGAGACCTGCCGGCCTGCGAGTTTGTGAGCCTCAACTATTTGAGAGAGAGAATTTGTAAATTCAAATTCTCAACTATTTGAGAGAGAGAATTTGTAAATTCTGACTGCACTGCACCTCTCTCTCTCTCTCTCACACACACACACGCACACACACTTTCTTTCTCTCCCCTCACTTTCTCTCCCTCTCTCTCTCTCTCACTCTCTCTCTCTCTCTCTCTCTCTCTCCCTCTCTCTCTCTCTCACTTCTCACTCTCTCACACACACACTTTCTCTCTCTCTCTCCTCACTTTCTCTCTCTTTCTCTTCTCCCTCTCTCTTTCTCTTCTCACTCTCTCTCTTCTCTCTCTCTCTCTCTCTCTCTCTCTCTCTCTCTCTCCCCAAGTGACATCGTCTGTGGCCCAGACATGTGTTTTCTGTGCCCGTGGGAAAGGGCAAGACTGCCCTGTGCTCTCACACTTTGGAGGATGTGCAGCGGCATCCCTGACCTCCATTCTCCGGGTCCCAGTCACAGCGCGCCTGCTCCCCACCACACCTCGTAACAACTGAAAAACGTCTCCAGCGGCCGCCAAAGGTCCCCTGGGAGGGAGGACCACCCTGCTGCATGTGAGAAGCTATTTTCTAGACACCAAGTCAAAGCGAAAGTTCTTCATCTTGGCATCACTCTATTATAGCTAAAACGGAGAAAAATGAATAGCATGTTTTTTTTTTCCTTTCTTGTTTGAAAATCAGTACCCCAAACGTCATATACACAGCTGTGGGCTGCCAGCACACGTGCACACACGTGTGATGGACAAGTCAGAGTGTGGACAGCGTCCCTATTTTGAGTATCAGATCGCTGTGTGGCACACTCAGGGTTGGTCTACGAGCGTGAATGACTACATGCTACCCGCGGTTAACTGTTTTTATCACCAGAGCAAATGTTCGGTAAATTGCCATCGAGAGAGTTGGACTAGGGGCCTGTGTCACCTGTCACTCCACGGCCAAGTGCACACGTGGCCCTGTGAGCTTTTGGCTCCATTTGGTGCCATGAACGATGACATTTTGCCACAGCAAGGATGACCGGACTGCAGTCCCAACTCAGCAAGCGCACAAGCAAACGGGGAGAAGTGTTTCCTTGCCGAAACGGGTCACCCAGGTGTGGCCCAGACAACGCTCGCCTTCCCAGGCGCCACCCTGAATGGGGACATCGCACCTGAACAGGAGCAGGAGGGGGACGTGCCGGCCAGCCCCTGAGCCACGCCCGGGAGGAACACGGCCAGAGGGAGGCGTGCAATTTCAGGGGGGAACAAAAACTGGAGATTTTACTGTCTCCATAAACTTTTTAAAACTAAGAATTAATGCAAAACAGGCACGATGAACAGAATATCCAAATCTGGGGGAAATAGGGACAACTGTAACTGAACAATTTAAAAACATTTTAATGGAAGTAAAGACCACATCAGGATTATTGAATGTCCTTTTGCATTAGGGTCCAGTTGGTGAGTCACTGCATGTCCCCGTTCCTCTCTTTATTTAAAAAAGTTTTAAAGATTTTATTTATTTATTTTTAGAGAGAGGAGAAGGGAGGGAGAAAGTGAGGGAGGGAAACATCTATGTGTGGTTTCCTCTTGCACGCCCCCTACTGGAGACCTGGCCCGCAACCCAGGCATGTGCCCTGACTGGGAATTGAACCGGCGACCCTTTGGTTCTCAGCCCGTGCTCAATCCACTGAGCCTCACCAGCCATGGATCTATTTAAAATTTTGATGTCTTTCTTCCTTGCGGATTTTTTACACAAAGTTCCCTTTTTAAAAAACAAAACAGATACCGCACTGAAATATTTGTCTCCGTGGCTGAGTTCAGCTGTGCCTTGCAGGCAAATGCCCACCTGACTTGCCCTCATCAGCCCTGTCCCCGGGGCCCACGACAAACATCCTGCCTGAAATTCTGGGAAATCCTCCAGAAATGTCTGGCATGTAAAGACATTCAACACCCCAGGAAAATAGCCTTTTGAAAGAGAGGATTCATAAAGATAACGCATCCGCTCACAGTGTGCCTGAACGATGCCTTCTTTCCCCCCCAAAGAATCCTGGGGTTGAAATCGAATGAACTGCATGGACATCTGAATAACCGGTGTCCAAGCATCAGACCTCAGTAGCCAAGGAAAGTGCGTGAAGGTTGCTGGGTGCCCAGGGTCTGCTGGCAACGCCTTTTACGGGCCCGAACCAGAGAGGTGCTCGTCTGAGATCATCATCAACACAGTCCTCAGCAGAAATCGCGGGCCTCCGCCAACCTGTTTTCATATCTATTAATCGGCAACATTAGGCAGCTGGGCGGTGAACGGAACTCTCAGGTTGCCATGGTTTTTGTCAACGTCGTAAATGTTTCCATTCTGCAAACTGCCCACCGTAACCTGACCCAGATGCGCATTCCTGAAAAGTTTCAAATACGTGCTTATTGCAGGTTTTCTTTGCCTTTCTGTGTGTGGATGGATCTCTCTGAATATTCCTGGTGTTCCTGACAGCCTCCCTCTCACTCCTATCATCGTGTCTTGAGCTGACATTCACTTGCACTCTACACTTTATACTGCTTATCATTTCAGGGCCTAATTATCGTTTATGGCTCTAAGCGTGGGCCTTGACGAACCCAGGCCTTTCAGGCAGTTGGGGGATTCGAACGTTTGCCCGTTTTTATAACCAACTTATCCTGGCTTTAAAATAGAAGTGTTAACTGTTGGAACCAGGAAAATAGCTAAAGGACTGTCCCTGTGAGATTTGGCTCTCCAAGGACAGAGAACAAAGAACTTGAGGCGGATTACCATTTAAGGAGATGTTTGGGTTTAAATTTCCCATTCCCCAAACCCTGCAACGCATAGATCCCACGTGCTAAAAGATAACCAATAGCTAACAGCCACATCTGCTTCTGTGAAATGCTTGCTTGCTTGCGTCTATAAAAAGGCTTATCTATAAGCGTTAGGCGCGGCTCTCGTCTGTAGCTCTTCTGAGCATTGTGTCTCCGGACACTCTGGGAGTCCGCCCCTGCGCAGGTTAAAACTTTTGGCCAATAAAAGTAACATCTCTGAATCCTGAAAGTTCCCGAACATCTGTTTTTCGCGTCGGTGGATGCAACATTAACAAAGTGTTTACAGTGGTCTCAGTGCCTCATCTTTAAACACTTCCATTTATTGTGGAATTGAGCAACGCGGAATGAAAAATTAAAGACCCCGAATTACACTACTTCTGTTCTTTCTCATCCTTGTTAATACATACATTGTTCTCGAAGGAACTATATTGGATTGGAGAGATTTTTTTTTTAAATCCACTGTGTGTGAGAATTTCACAGATTTCTAACAGAAGGTAAAAGTGGGTTTTTTTTTCCTTCTTGGCAGATGAGAGGAATACAAAACACCAGATTGATTTTCTGGGCACGAATCTCGGGATGAGAAAAATATAGAGTCACATCTTGTAGATGAGAAGGGAAAAAACCCAAATCTCATGAATCATGTGTAATATGCAAATGCCAAGCCCCCGAGTCCTTCTCCCTGAGGAAACGTAGTAAGCAAAAGTTGTGCATTTGATTTTTCTTCAAGCGTTCTCCTTCCAGCTTCGCAAACACTCCGTGCGCAGCCCCCGTGACTTCTGCTTTAATAATGCATTTCCACGGATTTTACTTGGATGCGTCTGGGAAACGTAGCTGAGCTGGAAGAGAAGCTAGAAATGGTGTCGTCAGCTCGTCATGGACGTCTGGGACTTGGAGCCTGCCTGTCACGCAGGGGACACACGCGAGCTGCTCCGGGCACGTGTGGAAACGTGTGTCCACGCTCACACGCCTGCCGCTTCCGGGGAAGGCGGGTGCCGCCCTCCTCAGCGGGCTCCTCCATCAGCCGCCCCCCGCGGAGACCCTGCTGCGGTGCCTGCTGCGCAAGGTTCCCTCCTGCACGCAGCTCTGCCCTTCCCAGAATCGAGCCAGCCCCTGATGACGCCCCGGGCCTGTCCGTGTGCGCCCCGCGTCCAGGACCAATGATGCCGCCGTGCAGGCCCACGGCCCCGTCCTCGTCTGCACCCGCCCTGGGCCAGCACTGTGGTTCTGGGCGCTCATTTCTCCCCGCCCGGCTGTGTGGCTTTCCCAAAGCCCCCGGAGCGGGAACCGAGAGCCTCTGCAGTGGGCGGGGCCATTTGCAGGGTGCATTCCCACGGTCACCGCAGGCCACAGCGTCCTCTGCTCCCAGCGGATCTGAAAGGACCGACTCACATCCCTGACAGCAGCCCCTTGGTGACCGCCGGCCACTGGGCCCTCAGCACGGCCCTGCTGGGCGCACCTCGAGGCAACCGGGCAGTGGCCAGCTCGCCGTCACGTCCCACGTGTCACCACGCTGACGGTCTTCTCATGCTGGCCCAGGAGTCTGCACACCAGGTGCCATGGCTTGTTCCCTGAGCTTCGCCCAAAACGTGTCCCCAGGCCGGGTCCCTGGGCGTCCTCAGCTCTGGGCACCTGAACTCGGTCCCACTCAGCATGGCCCGGCCGCGTGGACTGAGAGTCCTCTGGGAGCTGAGAGTCAGGGAGAGGCAGAGGGAGAGTTGGGGAAAACAGCAGCCTCCCCCACTGTGTTTCCCAATTCAGGCTGATTTGGACTCGCCGAGAGGGGCTGGATGATGGGCAGGGACAACATCAAAGACGGAAGCTCCCCTCGCGTCCTAGGGCCACTGCCTCTGTCCCCACGAGGTGCTATGAGCACAGACTGCAAGCATGTTGCCCCAGCACATGAGAGGCGCAGACGCCCCCGGTCGTCTCTGGTTTTTGTTTCCTATCCTTGCTTCACGCTCTTGCCTTCCTTGTCTCTCGTTTCATCTTCCGTGTTCTTAGATCAGATGATGGCTGCAGCCTGTCATCCCGCCCCCGAGTAAGCATTTCCATCTCTAACCTTCTCTCTGATTTCACCTGGTGACATTCTGCTAATTTTGACATGTGAGAATCTGTTTGCTTTTTTCCGTTTTCACCGGCATTACTCCGTTCACTGTTACCCACTGCTATGCAGCGTTACATTTTGCTTGTGAAAAATACGGGATTCCGGTCATATTTTTATTTGATTTCCAATTTGATTTCGTGGTCAGAGTAGGCTCTCTGCCTGCTGCCTGCCATTGTAGTGTGTGGAGGCTTGACTTCACATGGAGACGTGTTCTGTGCATGTTCATACTTCAGTGTTACATACGGTCCCCAGTTCTGGGTCAAAGTTTCCTCCTCATACATCCATGATATCGACATGTTCATTGCGGTACTTAAATCATCCGTATCTTTTGCTTCCCCCCTTCATTCCATCTTTAAAGTTTTTTTGACTCCCTGTTCTATCAGCTACAATTATAGACAATTGTAAATCTACCGATCTCTCTTTCACTTTCTTGTTTTGCGAAATATTGTTAGTTGCATACAAGTTTAGAAACTTTGTCTTTTCATCTAAACCTGTCAATGATAGTTATTTGTGTGTGTTCTACAGTGTCCCTGTTTGTCTCTATTAATGATATTTGCCTTAAAATCCCTTTCCTGTAAGACTAATAATATGATCTCGAATGTCCTTTTCCATCATTTTAGCGTAGCGTCCTGAGCTTCTGGTGTATGTCGCAGGGAGGCACGTCAAAGAAGATGTATGTGCCTTTTAAATTCCACTCTAACAACCTACACGTTTCTGTTGGAGGGTGTAGCTTATTCGCACATGCCGTTCTTCAGGACTGTCCATGAAACACCACGTGATGCAACCAGCTGTCTAAAGTCCTATGAACTGGGCATGAGCTGAGCATGTTACTCAGGGCTGCACGTCCTAGGGCTGGGAGCTCTGGGTCAGGTGACTGGCGGGGCCAGCGGCGTGGTTTCTGTTGATCGACACTATGGACGGGGGCCCCACTGCTTGGTGGAATCTTGGGTGAGCAGGCCCATTGCTTGGTGGAATCTTGGGTGAAATAACCTATACATACTTTCTTGTCATTTTACTGTGCCCAAGTCTCCCCGCCCCCCCCAAAAAAGCTGCGATGAAAACAGACTGTATATCTAGGTTTGCACGAATTACAATTTAATACAAATATAGTGACGACTCCCTCGCAGGAGCCGCGTCAACGAGCCTGCTGAAGAGCAGAGGTGAGCAAAGCGAAATGCAATTACTGGAGCGTAAGAGCAAATAGACAGGCCGCAGAAACGAGCGAGGCATCGAATGCACATCAGACACCGCTCCCCGCCTGTCGCACCGCGGGGAACACTAACTGTTGGCCGCTCGTAGGCTTTGCAGAGCGCCGCCGCCACCGAGCCGCATGCTTTCTTAGTTGAGACGCAACCTGGGATAAATCTTCGGAATGCAATTCACACGCACATGCATGCACGTACATGTGTGTGCAATACGCGTGTACATTCACACGCATTCACTTAAAAACGTGTTTTTCTAATTTCAGCAAGCGCACTTTCACACACTGTAACCAAAAGAGGAAAGGGCAATCGGCGGCCGTCCAGGAAAAGCAGTCGATGGCAGAGTCGCTCCAGGAACGACCTTGATGACCAAGTCAGTCCAGGGGAAAGAAGTCAATGACCGAGTCGATCAGGCCAAATACGCTGACGACCGAGGCAGTCAGCAGCAGGAGGTGACGATGGAGAAGGCTGCAACGTCGGGGGGGGGGGGGGCGGTGAAAATGACCTACGAGGAAATCGCTCCAAGCAAAACACTGATATGCCATGGCAGCCAGTCGGTGATCCCCGGAATTTGTGGAAACCAGCTGACCAGTCAGTCCATGCAGGAAATCCATGACTCGGCAGTCCCGGGAAGACCTGCAGACCCAGCCAGCGGAGGGGAAACAAGTCGATGACCGAGGAGCCAGTCCAGGGAAAAGCAGCGGATGACCGAGTCAGGCGGGATAAGTCGAAGACCACGTGAGAGGCAAAACAAGTCAATGACCGAGGAGCCAGTCCAGGGAAAAGCAGTCGATGACTGAGTCAGGCGGGATAAATCGAAGACCGCGTGAGAGGCAAAACCAGTGGACCGAGGAGCCAGTCCAGGGAAAAGCAGCTGATGACCGAGTCAGGCAGGATAAGTTGATGACTGTGTGAGCTGCAAAACAAGTGGGCAGAGGAGCCAGGCCTAGCAAGTCGATGACCGAGCCGACCAGGCAAAACAAATCCATAACCTAGTCATGGGGGTGGGGGGAGAAGAGGTGATGAACATGACGGAAATCTCAGGGGACTTTAAACAGCCTATGAGGAAATCATTCGCAGAAAAACTGGGGCCAGGGTTGGAAGGCAGTGCTGCGGACACCCGCACGCGGCCTGGTGACGGGGTCGTTTGCTCACCCCCTGAATTGCAGAGAGATGCCGAGCTCGGCTCCCTTCAAGGGGTGTCGGGGGCTGTGACAAAGTGTCAGTGTAGAGGGAGGTAATCACTCCTAGCCAGGCACAGCCTTAGGGTGCAGCGGTCTGGGGCTCCCCATGACCCCCGGACTGGTGGAAAACTGCCAATGATTGATGATCGATGATCGGATCAGCCCAAGGAAACAGAGTCAATCCTGGGAAGAACTGGAGAGCAAGTCAAGTCAGGGCAACAAACCAAAGACCGAGGAGCCAGCCCAGACCAAAGAAGGCGATGACGGAGCCAGACAGGCCTAACAAGTCGACGACCGAGTCAGGCGTGCTGAGTCGATGACCGAACCTGTCACGCATGCTGGGTTGATAACCAAATTAGGAGAAAACTGCTGAAGACCAGCAAGAGGAAGTAAGTCAGTGATGATAAAGGCAGTCCAGGGCAAACAAGTCAAGGACCAAGTCAACCAGGCAGTATTAATCGATGACTGACTCACACAGGCAAAACAAGTTAAGGAAGGAACCACTCAGGCAAAATAAGTTGATCACTGAGTCAAACAGGAAAAATAAGTTGACCAATGAATCAGCTGTGCAAAGTAATGACCACGTTGGAGAGGCAAAAGAAAAATTAAATTGATGACCGGCTGTCAGGGGCACCTAGTGACAACGGACTCGGCCAAGGGACAAATGTTGATGACCGACTCAGTGCGGGGAGAACAGCCGAAGGAGAAGTCTGCCCAGGAAACAGAGTTGGTAACGGGCGACCACGTGAACAGGTAATCGAGTCAATGCAGGACGATCTCGGTGCCCAAATGACATGGAAATCCCTAGTGGATAGAACACAGTAAATACCTGTGTCATTCCAAGGAAAATGGTTAAAGAGAGGACACGCGATGATTCTGTCAGTCCAGGGGCAGAAAACTGAGAACGGCATCGCCCCACGGAACTTAGTGGATGACCGAGTCGGGTCAGGGGACATAGTGGAGGGAGAGGACTGCAATGTCAGGGGAGAGAGAGTAGCCTATGAGCACATGCCTCCAAAACAAAACAAAACAGAAAACAGTTAATAATGAACTGGCAGGCACTAATGACCCCTTAAGTGCATGAGAAACACCTGATGAGCTAGTCCCTTCAGAGAAAACAGTGATGGAGCCGGTTGGAGGAAACCAGGTGAAGACCCTAAGGGGAACGAGTCCCTGATGATAGACGCAGTCCAGGGAAAACAAGTCAAACACCAAGTCAGGGAAGCAAAGTAAGTGGATGACTGAGTCAGACCCAACAAGTTGATGACCGAGGAAGCTAGGCCAAACAAATAGATTGCCGAGCCAGGCATAACAAGCTGATCGTTGAGTGAGCCAGGCACAACAAGCCAATCGCCGATCAATCCAGACAGAAGAAGTCGATCACTGGGCCAGACATAACAAGCCCATCACCGAGTAAGGCAGGCAGAAGTAGTGGCTTGCGGAGCCAGGCATAACAAATCGATGACCGAGCCAGGCAGTCAAAACAAGTCAAGAACCTAGTCTGACGGGGGAGATGGTTGAAGCTGGAGATGACTGAAATCTTAGGTGGATGAAAATAGGCTACGAGGAAATCACTCCAAGAGAAACACTAACGGTGCGCTGGTGGGCAGGCAACGATCCCCTGGATTTGTGGAAAACCGCCGATGACCCCGTCAGTCCCGGAAAACTATCCGTCAATCCTGGCAGTAACTGAAGACCGAGTCCGTCCAGGGCAAAGAGTGGATGACCGAGTCCGCCCAGACGAAGGAGACGATGATGGAGTCACCCAGCCGCCGTGACCCGGGATGTAGCTGGCGGTGGTGATGAGCGAGACCCGCTGTTCAGGGAAAGCAGAGCATGCCCGTGTCACCCGGAGGAAATCGGTTTGAGGCGGAGACGGCGGGAAGTGCCTCCGGATCAGGGCGCGCACCGCAGGGCCCAGCAGAGGGCGCCCGCGAGTCCCGGGTGGGTGGCCCTGCGCGCCCAGCACGGCCCAGGCGGGCCCGACCCGACGTCGTCTCGCACGCACTGTGTCCCTGGCCTGTTCCAGGACTCGACGCAGAGGAACCCGCAGGGCAGCGCCCTCGGCTGAGGCTGCTCGCGCGCAGCCTGATGGTTTGGGAGGCATTGTCTCCGCTGCGCGTGCCCAGGGCCTGTGCCTCCTCCATCACGGCCGAGTGCGTGGACGCGCACAGGTCGTAGCGCCTTTGTCCTGGTGAGGCACACCTCGCCCGTCTCCCCGTTTATCTTCTCTTTCCCTTAACCTGGTATGAATTCCGTGGCCCTTCATTTTCTTGCACGAAAACCTGGATTTTCGTTTACCTTGGGTAGATACGGGAGGTTAGGTCAGAGGGTCATGTTTAAGGGTTTTTTTTTTTTTTTTTCCATGGAATTTCCAGTAGTTTCTCCTAAATCATCGTGGCATTTTACTCTCTTGCTAAGCATCTGTGTTAAGTTGCGGCTGCTCCACGTCATCGCGGACATCTGATGCTGCTGGTCCTTCCGACTTTACGGTCGAGGGTGCCCTCGGGTCTCCGCCCAGCAGGTTACAGGGGCCCGGTCACCCGGTGACATGCCTCCAGGTTCGAACCGCACGCAGATCGTTTTCTGTGAATCCCACCCACTCGCCCCCCCCCCCGTCCGGGGGGGTTCAGCGAACCGCTCTTGCGCAGTGAGTAAGTGACAAGTGACTACGCAGAGGGCCTCTGAGACACACACGCTGCGTTCCAAGAACACCTCGGGGAGGTTTGGGTGCGTCAGCCTCTGCCAGGTTATCGGCTGGAACTGCATCTCCTGATGGGTTTGTAGGAAAAAAAAAAAAAAAGGAGCCGGACAGGAATCGCTGTGTCTGCTTTGACTGGGCGAGGCTCTGGATTGCGGGAACATCGTGGGCTCAGACACGGTTTGAGGATTTCTGCATCGCAGCTGTAAGGAATCGCACCCCTTCCGAAATCTCCTCCAAGGACCCGGCAGCTCTGCTTGGGCCTCGGCCCAGATGTCCCAAAGATGGCTTTTTGTTTGTGTGTCTGTGTGTTCGTCCGATGCTAACCATTCTCTTTCCGAAAACGACAGCCCCATCGCACCCGGTTTCCTCCACTTCAGACCTAAAATGCCCCGAATCACGGCTGCGAGGATGTTCCTCCTCTCCCGTGGTTTTCGTTTGTTACCTGAGTTTATCACCCCCAAATTTTCCCCTCTCGGTTTGTTGCTGCTGCTTGGAACCGTTTCCCGTCTAGCGCCTTTTACTCTTATTCCCACAGTCCCGTTACCGTTCCCCAGGACCTTGCAGATCTGCCTTGAATTCTTGGAAAAAAAAGAAAAAAGAAAACAACTATATTCTGTCTACACGCTGCTCCGGCGTAGTGGTAGAATACATCGCAGGTGCTCCAGGTGTTTTAGATCACGTGGAATCTTGGTGGAAACTTTTTCGAGGATGCATTTCTCTTTCTTTAAGACCCTCGTTACAAGTCTGCTCGTCTGGAAATGCGACTAGAGTGACATCATCCGCCGCTCTCCCTGCCACGGTTCGTTCCGTTCGTTCCGTTCGTCTTTTTCTAGGTTATGAAACCAGTCGCCTGGCCCTGTTTCCCCCCCTCAGTTTCTATGGTTTCACATTAAGGATGAAAACCCTGGCAATTATCAAGAAATCATCTCTTTTAAACTGTGGTCTGTTTTCTTCCGTGGAAACGGCAGCATTTAACAAGCTGTTCTGGCTTAGTTATAAGCAGTTTGGTAAACAAGCCCGTTGCTGTTTTATGCTTGGATGAATAAACGAAAAGGCAACGGAACTAATAAGCGTGTTTCTTACTCTGAGCATCGAACCCACGCGGCGTGATGGCCCGCCCCCGGAAAACGTGTGCGGGGCTGGAACACGGCGGCCCGCGTGCCCGGCCGCAAAGACACCGCAGCCCCCAGCAGCAGCCCGAAAAGAACAGCAGAAGGCGCGGCACAGGCCCCCAGACCACCCCGTGCTGACCCCCACGAAAGCTGCGATGTAGCTCTTTCCTTCGAGATTTCAAGGCTGCGCTGCACAGCTGGGCATTTCCACTCGGTTCCCAGCGTACATCGCGCTAGTCACTGTTCTACAGCCCACGCTCACTCCATCAGCCACGCGCAGTGAGGGCCCTGGGCCCGAATCGTGCCCCGGAATCGGAAGTTTTCGGAAGATGTGGCCACAGCTCCCGTAGGGACCGAGCTTCCCGGCGGGTTTTTGGGGCCGTCTCCATTCCGGACACACGCAAGGTGTCAAGTAGCGGCGCTCGGCCTTCAGGGCCTCGGGTCCCCTTCCACCCTCACGGGCACCCAGGGGTCCCAAGGAGCTCTGGAGGGCACCTCTCCTGTAACCTGGGAAAGCAGGAATGAAACCTGAGCTGGGTGTCTGCTCTTCCCTTGGTATTGCTCCGTCGAAAGACCCATGGCAGACTCACAGCTATGAACAACCACACCCAAAACAAAAGCAAACTAAGCAAACAGCTAGAACGGGAACAGAACCACAGAAATGGAGATCACATGGAGGGTCAGCAATAGGGGTGTGGGAGGAGGAGAGAGGGGGAAAGGTACAGAGAATAAGTAGCATAGATGGTGGGTAGAAAATAGACAGGGGGAGGGCAAGAATAGTGTGGGAAATGTAGAAGCTAAGGAACTTATGACACATGGACATGAACTAAAGGGGGGAGTGTGGGTGGGAGGGGGTGTGCAGGGTGGGGGGGATGATGGGGGAGAAATGGGACAACTGTAATAGCATAATCAATAAAATATATTAAAAAAAAGAAAGTTCCACGGCGCACTTGTGACAAATAAACATGGTTTGCCGTACGGAATGTGGAAGGGACAGGAGTGTCACGTGTTACGGTCCTGGAGATCTAATCCCGGCCTCACAGAAGTCGGCGAGGTCGTCATTCCGGGGCCGCGTGCAACTCCTCGACATCAGTAGTTTTCGGGGGAGTTTCTCAAGAAAATCCGGTCTTGCACACACTTGCAGTTGGGACAGAGGGAAGAATTTTAACAGCCTTTATCGATAATTGCGGTCATTCTTCTGGGACATTTCACCCAACCCTCAAAACAGCTGCTTCCCAGACATGCCTGGAAGTTTGGAGTCCGTCCTCGGTGTTAGTGATCTCTTCCTAAGTGTCGTTGTGTTAAAAATCACGGGTCTGTCTCGCATTGCGAATGGATCTTTGAGCTCCGCGCATGATTTTATAACACGGGGCGCTGTTCACTTAGAAACCAGGGCCCCACGGCGTCGCCAGATCTTCCGAGCAGTCCCACTTCGCGCTACGCGGTGCTGGGCCCGTCGTTTGTTAGCGCCACCGGGCGCCTCCTGCAAATAGTCTTCATGCGTCAGGCCCTGTACGGCGCTGTCACTGCTGACAATTCGTTGTTATTCTTGGAGTGACCAGCTCACGTCGGTGACTTCCTAGGAAAGCCCCCCCCCCCCCAAAATCCCGAGGTCCGAAGTTCACCTAGCTTTCGTTCCTTAAAGGGAAAAAGGTGTTCCACGAACAAGCTGTCTCCTTCAGCAACAACTCCACTGATGACGTCAAAGCTCCGAGCAATCATGCTTTGGGGTCTCAGATCTTGGCGTCTGGGTATCAGGAACAGCACTTGCCACCGGGTGGCGCCAACCGCAGCGGGGGACACACCCCCCCAGGCCTGAGCTTCCATCCCATTCCCATCGTCTCCCACTTCGAGAAGGACCTTCTGCAAGCAAAGCACTCCTTTCATCGCCGCCTCTGCAGGCAGGCGGGCACCCCTGGCAGTTCGCCACCCTGAACCGATTTGTGCCGAGGGACCCACAGCTCTGCCCGGCGTTTGCCCTGTCCGCACAACAATAAGCTCCGTGAGAGCAGGCGGATGTGGCCTGAGCGTTACGAGCAGAAGGGTTCTGTCCGCGCCTCTAAGAGGGTTGACAGACCCTCCCGACACTGAATATCTTCACGGGGCTCAGTCCCCGCCTGCGTCTTTGACTGTGTAGGACTGGGGCCTTTTCTCTTCAAATTACTACCAGCTGACGGCTCTTGCGTTTGACGGATTGTTAAAGGGCAGCGCTGACGTCTAGAACGCTGATTCGGGCCCTGGTACCCTGACATCACCGCACACTTGCACTTGCAGAATTGGCGACCCCCCCCCACCCCCCCCCTTCGGGCCAAGAAGGAAGTTTGGAGAAACAGCCCAGGGAGCAACGACTCTCCGGCCAGCGCGACCGCCTTCCGGCCTACCGTCCCTTCTCCGGGGCGCACGGCGCGGCAGACTCGGGATTCATAGCGATGTGATCGATCCAGGGAAGGTGCGGGGTCGAGAAACTGCTCGCCTAGGAAAACTGAATTAAGTTGGGCTCAGGAAAAAAATAAAAGGGCAGAATAAAGAGAGTCAGTGTTCGTGCCAATCCATCACTGGGAGAAATCTGAGAACGGGATCCTAAAAGGGAATTGGAAAGGATCAGGGGCGGGGGTGGGGGGTGAGGCAAGGATGAAGGCGAAGCCGTGATAACGTCCATAATCTCCCTTCTGTGAAGTCGCAGCCAGCTGACAGCTTGGACGAGACGGGGATTTTTTATTTTATTTTATTTTATTTCTTTGCCAGTGGCCAGGAGTGCCCAAAAGGCATTCCCCTGCCCTCCCACCGCGGCACGGGTGTCCCAGCAGCCCTCACGCCCTTCGCTTTCCCATCCCTCGCCTGGACAGTGGGCGGGCCTCCAAGAGCTGGTTCACTTCGGAGCCTCATTACCTGCGTTGAAGCGTCGTCAACCTGCTGAGCACGCAGGGCGGACGTTCAACAACCTTGCCCAGGTAACCTGCTGGGGTGCAGGTAACTCTCCCTGCTGGCCCGTGGACGGGACGAGCGTCTGTACCGCGGGAGCCAGCCCAGATTCTCAACAGCCGTCTTTGGAAACGCAGCCAGGCCTTTCTTCTGCATATTCTGGAAGGAAACCCCTTTGAACCCCTGGTGAGCGTCCGGGTCCTTCCACTGCAGCCGTGTGTGCGGGCATTCTGTCCCTTGTCAGGGGACACGGAGACGTTCTCAGCTTGTGGATGACGCCCAGCTAACAACGCCTGCATGGCGGGTCTCGGGCCCCTGCTGGCCGCAAAACTGCGTGTCCCTGCTACACTTTTCTAGCGTTTTCACTTGACTGTGTGGGGGCAAGGCTGCCCCACCGCGGCGTCTCAGGGCGCTGTCAACTCCTCGCGCAGTGCTGCCGAGTCGCCGTCAGGGCAGTTCAGGGGCCGACCGCGAGGATTCAGATCCCGGGGCCTGCACGCAGAGGGCAGAGGCCGCAGCCCGAGCAGTTGGCCCCTCATCCTCCCAACCGTCTGCGGCTCGTCCTTATGCCAGTGACACGGAGCCTTTCGCTGGGACGCGTCATTCGCACCCTCGGGGCGATCCGTCGAGGACTGTGCGCGGAGACCCTGCCCCCAGTGCAGGACCGGGCAGGCCCCCCAGGGATGCCCAGCAGCCCGAGAAGGCTCGCAGTGGACGGGATCGCCGCCAAAGGGAAGGGGAGGCAGGCGAGGGCCGCGCTGTGCCGTGCCAGCCGGCGGCGCCCTGCGGTCGGCACGGGGGTGGCTGCTCCGGCACGGGGGTGCCTGCTCCGGCAAGCTCTGCTGCCTCACGGACAGGGGGCCTGGGCTGCACGGGTCGGGGCGGAGGGAAGGCACGGCTTCATTTCCACGCCGGGCTCTTTCAGGGGAGGGGGCGTCTCTCGGAGTCGCCGTGGACGCCCCCTCCGGGGACTGCTGAGCCCTGGACCCCGTGGATCCGCGATCCTTGGCGCATTCTCCCCACAGCAACGAGCACGCTGATGAGGGAGACAGGCACTGGAGATGAACGGTGCGAGCAGATGGTCTACAAGCAGGAGGAAAATGAATTTATCTTTCGGCGAAGGAATTGTTGTGTCACAGGGAGGCTTTTTCCTTCCCTCTGACATCTTTTTCGTAGCCTTCCAGACCAAGCAAGAAGCCAGGCGCATTGACACCGCTAACTGGACGTGTTAGTGTCTACGGTGCTCGTGTTAGATGACAACCAGTCGGGAAGGGGCATATTCTGGACTGGGGGGTCCATGACTCAACTCACTTGACACGAGGCAATGAGTGTCTTTTACCACTTCGCGCGACGCAAGAATAAGCGCCCGTGGCTTGTGCCCGCACAGGTGAGCCGGCGGGCACCTGCGGGCATGAAGAAGGGTAGAACCACGTCGGGCGTTTCCAAACGGAGGAACGTCAAAGTGCTGAGGGAGCAAAGACCAGGTTGAGGGGCCCGCCCCCCGCCCCCGCCATGCTGCAGGTGGGGAGCAAAGGAGAAGGGGGTGGGCACGAGACGGCGCCCCACCGAGCGGGGACCGATGCGGAGGGGAGAATGGACGCCGGGCAGGACAGGGCCCTCGGCCGGCCCTCGGAGCGGTGCAGTGGCTACTGAGCGCAGGGAGTGTCCAGGAGACCAGAGGGGTGTGCTTTCCCAGTCAGGGCTGCGTGTCCCTACGAGGGTAGGGTATGTCCGTAAACAAGGACAACCAGGCCAAACATTGCTGTTTGTTAACTAACGAAAGAAGTATAAACCATGCAACGCTTTAAAGCGAGAGGCGCAAAGGTAAAACGTAACAGATGAAAGGGGACTCCAAACAATGAGAATTCTCTTCTGGAGGGCGGACCCCTTAGAGGACAGGCTTCCCCCGCAAGGTGACTGTTCTAGGAACCCATATGGATTAGTGGACCCGCTGGCGTTGTTGTGAGAGGCGGTGTTCGGCTTCCAACAAATTTTCTGGAAACCTCTTTCGATGCATTTGCGTATTTCTTGATGGGCGGTTTACAAGCACACCTGCCCGTATCACACCGAGTGTTCAGCACTGTTTGACCGAAACGGCATGACCCCCATACCCCACCCTCCCTATTCACCCAATTTTGCTCCAAGCGACCTTTTTTTTTTGTTTGTTTCCCTGGATGAGAAAAGCCCTCCATGGGAAATGTTCTCCAAGGTGCAACCAAAAATGGCAGAAGCCCTAAGAGGCATCAGAACCAATGAGTTCAAACACTGTTTCCAGCCATGGAAAAAAAAAAAAGCATTTCGGTAGCTGCGTTGCACCAAACGGTGAGTACCTGGAAGGTGACTGGAGTGTAAGCATGTCAACATGAATGCGCAGTGTCTAACAGGTCCATTCCATTGCTGGCCCCCGCCCCGTGTGGTGAAAGGTGTACCATTGGGGTGTCACGTGAAAGACAAATGAAGCTGTCGGGACGCAAAGGGGCGAACTCTGACCTCGCAACACTCAGCGGCAGCATGATAATCATAGTCCATGGCAAGGACGGCCGTCTCAACACTTGGTTGTCCCTCGGAGCTACGTCCTCCGAGGGAGTCCTGTGGCATTTCTCCCACTCGTGTGGTTTGGGGGCGCACGCCGCGAGGACGCCCCACCCTGGCGAGGGTCTCGCCCCCCTGAACAGAGAATGACAGGCGGTCCTTCAACGCTGGTACACGGCCGCCTCGTACTTCCCATCCCGCACACCCATCACGATGGTGATTTCCCGCAAAGGAACGAAGCATGAAGATACCCATCGTACCGGACAAGGGCCGGGCAAGTGTGGTCACTGGCTCGGGGCTCTCTCCGCTGTCCTGCTACGAAAGACCAAAGGCCTGGCGCAGTCAGAAATGCCTTTGATGTGGAAAGTGAGCAGGATTCATGCTGTTTTTTTGTTAGGGAATAACCAAAAATCAGAACTTCCCCCCCTACAAAGTCACTGAGGAAGGGTGCGGGGGAAATGCACATAACTGTACTTGAACAACAATCAGAACAAAATCTTTAAAAAAACTCATTGATAAAGAAATGGAAGCCGTCCCTCCTGCGCTTCCAAACCTGCGAATGTTAAGTTTCTCGGGAAAGCCTGTCTCATCCTGTGTACCCCAACCGCACTCCGACTGCGGCGTGACATCGGTGTCCCACAGGTTGGGGTCCTTCTTCGTGCAGCCACCGACTCCCCTGTGCCGCCTCCTCGACTCTGCCTCTTGCGTGGAATGCCACGGATGCAAGTGACCAGGAAGGGCGCAGATCAAGCTAATTTTGCCCATGAAGCTCGTTACGCCCTTGTTCATCATTAGTCGAATGCTTGTTCTCTCAAAACCCAGAAGTCGCGTATTTTAGGCTTCCATCCCCGAAAAAGTCCAGGCTTTATGACTTTGAAATCCAGGCCCACCAACAGTCACTGTCCTCCCCTTACGTCTTGGACTTTCTCGTCATGCATCCTAATGAACAAACCAGATAACTAATTTCCATATAAACACACCATGGTCAATACTGTTCCTTATGATGTTCTTCAAAACAGAGTATATTTATCTGATTGCAAGTATGTCACCAAATGAGCCTTGTTACTCCCTGGGACCAACATGGTGTCCCCTAACCACCACCACCCCCCTCCCCCGATGTGGGCTGGGTAGGAGACATCTCTCTGCTCACCTGTGATGTCAACCTGATTTCAGCTCTGTGGGCGGGGACAACGCCAGGCCCCACCCTAGCCACCTCTGTGGCTTCACCCAGGTAAAACCAAGGGGCATTCATGCCAGGAGTACCCCCTTAAACTCATAGGGTATGGGCGTTAGTCCATAAAAGCCCCCAACCTGATGTCCTTGTTTACCAAAAACCTTGACCAAAAATGTCTCGGGCAGCCTTTTGTAAGGGGTTGACCTGCCTTTGATATTAAAGGGTAGGATGCTTAGCTGGGCCAACACAACCCTAAAGTCCTACTGGCACTTCTACTTACAAAGGAAAAACAAGATAGGCGTGTTTTAAAGGTACATTTTCTGTGAGCAGTGTCTCCAGGTCAACAGGTACAGATTTCAGGGGATGGTGTCCAGAGCCTGACTGAATAGCAGAGGCAGCCTCCTCTGTAATTTTTTCTGAAAAGGTGGTTGAAACAGAACTGGAAGTGTCCATCAAACACGGACGATGGCCTTCTCGCAAGGTCTGCGCTTCATGTTCAAAAGCGTGTATTTTCAGAAACTGTCTGTTCCTTTCCGAGGGATCAAACCCGCAACTTGTTCTTGAGTCTGTCTGCGTCAATGGCCTCAGAATGAAACCGGACAATGCCTGGCCTCTTCAAAGCACCCACATTCTGCCGCAGCGGCTCTCCTGCAGAGACCAAGGGGCGTCTCTGGGAACCGAAGAGCCTTCCTCCGTTGCTCGCTGAAAGCCGGTGTCATGACCACACCACGCACGGCTCACCAGAAGGCTTCCTCTGACGCCCGTCTTCTTACAGCCGCCTGTAGGTGAGAACACCGCGTTCCGGGGAACAAAGCCCTCACAGGTGCGTGTCTAACATCACCTGACGGATCGGGAGAAAAACCCAGACAAAACAACCCCTGCGGCGAGCTACCCTGGTCTTTTGTCGGCAACGCTCAGAAGCAGCAAATTACAGGGAAAAGCTCCGATGCGACTGCGCGTACGTCCCCCAGACCATCCCGTCAATTGCCTTCCGATGGCTCACATTTCCTTGGGGACGGTGTTGCGTAGACCGGCCTCAGAGCGGGTTCCTGTACAAAAGTTAACTCTGAAAATAGCCGGCCGCTCCCTCCCTGCTGTCCTCAGCGCCGGCACCTCTGTTTCTCTTTGATGCGCTGGCTGAAGATTCGGCCCAGATTGTTAGATATACTGCCCCCCCTGCCAAAAAACCCCGAATAAAACCCAGCAAGCCCGGGCTTACTGGAAAAGTGACTCTCCATCAGGAGCAGGGGACCGAGAAACACCAGCATCAGTCTCTCGTCCTTGGAGGAGTTCGCACCGATCCTTCCTTATTTCTTCCGAAATAGCGGACTTCCCAGGGCGGAGTGGAAATCGACTGTGCCCGCTGAACTCGTCCGATGGGGTCAGCCTGCCCTGACTGCACGCATCTGGACGAGAGACCGTCTCACGTTTGGGGAAATGACGGAAGACCCCCGTCCGTCGCTCCAGATGCGGGCAAACACGGGCGGCGGATTCAGAGCGGGCCACACGCTCCAAGGGCAGGAGGACAGGGGCACAGTCTAGTCAGAAGACGGGGTGGCTTCGTGGGATCCGTGAGGGGAGGCTGCTGCCTTGGGCATCGGGCTGCCGATGGAGAACTCGGGCACCTCCTGAGGCCAGTTTGGGGGCCTTATATATATAGTGGGCTCCGGAGCCGGTAGAGAGGGCAAGAAAAAAATTCTGCGTCCCTGTTGAAAGGGTGTGGTTTGGATTCTAGAGCTGAACAGGTGACAGCTGTGAGTTCTCTCAGCCTCCATGCTCTGTCCGTTCTCCGTGGTCCAATCGGTCCGTCAAGTTCATTTGCAGGGCCTCGCCCTTTGAGGACGATGGCTCAGGAGGGGAGTGCGATTTTCACAGGAACAAGATAACCGTTCAAGAAACGATCAGTCGCCAATCATGGGTCCGCCAAGCCAACAGAGTTTTAGAAAGAGCATAAATAGAGGTGGCTGCCATGTCCCAGAAGGCGGTAGGTATTGCAAGAGACCTCAGGAGTATTCGGGGACAATTCTTTAATTTTCGTAATCAGGGAACTTAGAAACAGGGTCATAGTTGACGTCTCAAGGTCATGCAACGAGCAGAAAGCGCGGTGGTGATGAGGAGCCTGTTGCTCAGAGGACACACATCACAATGGTCCCTCTCCCATACTTCCACGTGGGGTGTTCTCAGTGGGGGGTCCCTCTTCGATGATGCTTTCCCTTAAATTTCCAATCCCCATGGTGAAGTTGGGTCAAACTAGCGTCTAACGCATACACAAAACTAGGACACCGCAAGGCGTCCAGTACCTGTCAACTTCTGGACTATTTGATGTAAAAGGATCCTGTCCAATTCCCGGTAGACGTTAGAATGGACCGTTCAACGCACGGACAGAGATGAGAACTTCTCAGGCGATCAATCATCACACATCTTGACAGGCACCGCTCACGTCCTTCCAGACTTCCCAGCATCCACATTGACCGAAGGACCCGAAAAGGACACTCCACTTTGGCCCGTCGTTTACAAACCAACAGGAAGGTGTCTGGTTACGGATAATTGCCTGACGGGGGCGACCTCCATTTCCGAGTTTCTCCAACCACGGTGGGCGCGATGCTGAGACCCCCTGCCCTCTTTTTCCGATTGACTGGGCCTCCTCATCCAAGCCCAGGTCTCTGGAGAGAGAATCTTGGAAACAATGATCAAAGTGAAAATGCATGCAAGTTCCGTGCTTCACCTTAATTACCTCTCGAGCGCTTGTCAGCAGCCTCTTCCAAGGTTTTGCTGATGAGCTAACGATCTCAAATAATTATTAGCTCATCTACAATTCCGATGATGCCGAGCCCTGGCTCCCTGCCCGGTGCGCGCTCTGCCGCCCGCCCTTCCTCCCTGGGCCGCTCCGCAGTGCCGCCGCATCAGGCGCGCACAGCCCCGGCGAGCAGGCCCCCACTTCGCTGCGACAGCAGTCTCCATGAGCTCTTCCCGCCATGCCGCCGTGGCAGGCCAAGGTCTCTCTTGACCTCGACTAGCCAGGATGCAGCATTAACCTGCCAACGGAAAATCGCCTTCTTTGGCCTCCTCCGATTCCCAACACCCCGCCCTCCGATACACCTTTGTCATTCACTGTCCCACGCGCTGGCTTTCAGCATTCATACTGGCTGAGGGAAATCGGAATTCTCGAAGCACTCGAGAGAGAGTCGAGGAAACCACCTCAGAAGTGATCTCGGGATAACACGGAAGGTCGGGGTGCATGGGACTTAGTTAGGGCGAAGACTAGTGCCGCATTTCCTCCTCACCGGGAGCCGATCGGCCCCATCCCGGAATGAGGTAGCTGATCACCTGCGATCGGAGAACTCAGACGCTGAGGTTGAGGGCGCCGCTGAAAACGAGCACACCTGTTCCACCAGGAACAGGGATGTTTGCCATTCAAGAACCATCTCCCCTTCCGTGGCAAAGCCTTGGGCAACGGCATTGCGGAACCCGGACAGGCGGGCGCTTGGCTGCCGTTTAGAACTTAATATCCATGTATCGAACGGATGCAGAATAAACGAAAGAATGCAAGCACAAATCGATGGCTGCAATGAAGAGAGAAACAAAGGCTACTTGAACGAGTTGCCTCCCAGAATCATTTTTGGGGGGTGAGAAAGGAAGGTATATCTGCATTGATGAAACTTGTTGGCCAAGCTGCCAAAATTTTAAAATCCTGCCACCAACTTTCGAGGGTCTCTGCAGTCCATCTTCACACACTGTACGCCTTCTCCAAGTCAGATTCTCCTGATGGGGTGGGCGTGTTTACTATACGTGGGCACATATAGGATTCCCAGGGCCGGTGGGGAGGGTGTTGGGTGAGAACCTGCCCACCTCCTTTGTATGAAGCCTCCAGCAAATGCCTTTTGGATCCTAATTGTCTGTTTTCTCCTGTGAAAATGTGTGCAGTAAGCCTCACTCTGGGAGAGACAGCCCCCGGGGCGAACACCAGTTCCGGTTCAGTCCCGTCAACGCAGGAGGCTGGCCAAACCACCAACCACCGAAAATGGTTGTTGGCCGTACACCCCCTTGGATACATTCTCCTTCTCTGGGCACAGGTCACGCTCTGAATCTTGACATCTGCTGCATGAATACGTGATGTCTTCCCTGCTTGAGCAAGTGAATGATTTATTTCCATCCCCTTATCCACAGAGCAGGCTGAACTGTTTTGAATTACTCCTGAGAATGTGCCCGAGGCCCTTGGCACCATGTTCAACATACATTTTCCTGCTTTAATACATTGCACTCTCTTATGTCATTTTAGTGACAGCTCGCATATCTATGGATAGACAAATACAGACAGCCTGTACGCTTTCCTCGACGCAACACAGTTGACGAAAAGCTCAGCATCCGTGTGTTTGTTTCCATGGACACACGTATTAAGACAAGAAATAGGAACGGAACTCTGAGTGAGATATTAGTCCAGGTCACCAAGCAACCTGATTGTTATAAGAAAGACATCCTTTAAACACTGAGGTTTAAAAAATGTTACTTCCTGTGGAATCCCAAATGTAAAATAACGCCACTGATCGAGCAGAGGCTTATGCACCGCACACATTATGGAAGTATGGATTTCAAAGATTATCTAGCGTGGTTTTCCAACTAGTTATGGACGGGAGTCTTTACAACAGTAGAACGAGTCTGATGTAGTTCATCATCAAGCCTTAAATGTAATTGGGGTGAGACCGTGGGCCTTAGCTCCTTGCCCTGGAAATTCGTTTATACAGGAGCCCAAATTTTCCTCACTGCTGATTTGAAAGAGGAAAAGAAAAGTCACTTGGAATTTTCCACGCCCTGATTTTACAGGGGGGTGCAGGCTCAGGTCATCGTTTCTGGCCCGAGGTCCTCACGACGGATGGCACACGGCATCTGGCACAGAACCCAGGCCTCTTTGCGACTTGGGTGGCTTTTCGCGGGCTGTTTGGAGGTGGAGAGGTGCTGTAATTAGTGTCACGAGGCACAGGGACGGGCTTTGGAAGCTTCTCCCAGCCTGACCCCTGCTGCGTAGGTCTGGTCCCCACCCTGCAGCAGCCAACATTGGGTCGCCGCTCGGTGTTCCGAAGGCACCCACTTTGGTCCGCCCCGCACTAAATTGAGACTCAGGCAAGCCCCGGACCCATTACTCTCGGGTCCGAATGACGCTCTCAGTTCAGCTCAAAGCAGATTAGTTGCTTTTTTTTTTTTTTTTTTTTTTGGCTAGAGGAGGTACATTGCACTAATTCCGGGAAGTCATAATTTGGGGGAATTGCCTTTCCTTGATGGCACTGCAAATGGACAAAGCTACTTTTAAACATGACAAAACCACGGGTGAGTAAATTTCCCAGTGTGCACACCCTAGGTCAAATTAATTTAGAATATTCATCAGGGAGAGAATAGGTAATAGAGTGTTTTTCTTACTGAAACACTCCCACTTCTGAGAAGCTGCTGTACATGCAGCTATTTTTGGAGAAACACTCTTACTAAGTGGCAATTGCATACCAAATGAGATGTGGTTTTAAAGCATTTTTATAAAGAGTCATTTGCTGCCGGCTTTAAACCACCTCATAAATGTAATAGGAAAACCACCTGATATTGTAAAAATTGTGCCCTGTTCTGCGTTTCAGAGCTTCCCAAGAAAGCTAGGAAATTGAACGATGAGAAGCTACTGAAGTCGACCAAGGCGTGCGATCGTGGAGTGTGAGGAAGGGTACGAACCTGCAAATAAAGTGACGTTCACCGAGTCCTGTCCGTGGGGACAGGATGTGCCTGGACAAAACACAGAGCCTTCCTCATAAAAATGAAGCCCATCGTTAGCTGCCGAAGGGTAATTACTCATGCCCTGGCCACACAGCGGGACCCGTAATATGGGAAAGAGGGTGAAAAGAAAGGGGGAAAGGAGGCGGAGGGAAGAGAGAGGAAAAGAAGCCAGTGAGAGGAAGATCAGTGTGATATTGGGGTCAGTAGGCCAAAGGAGTGATCCTGAAATGTACGTCCACATGAAACAGGACGACAGTCAAATCTGACCGACGCCCGAGAAGCACTGGGAACGAGGGCCCTTTGCCCAAGAGGCCGCATGGGCTTGGGGATCAGCGAGTGCAAACATTTCGGACCCCGTAGGAAATAAAAACATCTCAAGACCATCTTCGTCAATCTGGGGTGTACAATGGGCTCCGCTTATCCAGTTAAAGACAATTATGGCATGAGCGAAATGCGTGGAAGCTACACGCCACCCACTGAGCCGGCGTGTGGGTCAGCCAATAATGTGCGGGCGGGATTTCTGGGTCCACGTGGGGTTGGCAGCCCCATCCTTGCCCCCCGGGGAGGCTGTGCCAGAGAGAGCCACGTGGGAAGGGGTACGTGGCCATTCCAGGCTGCGCTCTACAGAAGGGAGGGCACCCACCGCCCACCTCCCGGGACATTTGTGAACAGGAGCGAGACTTTGTGTGTGGAGCCGTGTCCCCACGCATCCCGAGCCATGGCGTAACTGCCAATGGCCACAAAACAAAGAGCAATTGGTGATGGAAAATCTGTAGCCGTGGGACTACGGTCACCCCTATGCCCACACAGGACGTGAGTTCTGGGGACGGGGACTTTTGCGTCTCTGTGCTTTGCTCTCCAATCTCCTACAGAGCCAGATGCATCCACATAGTGGATCGTCAATAAACAGGCGCTGAAGGAATGAATCATACATGACTCTCAACAGATTCTGCCCTTCCCCATCAAGCAGTAACTTCTACCACGAACCCTTGTAGGTTGAGTTGAAAGGGACCACAACACGCCCCCCCCCCCCAAATAAAGTGCCTCTTTGCTGGATGGATTATTCTGAGGTAAAGGCAATGAGAATCCGCAGACGCAGAAAACCCTCCTTCTGGACTGCCCATAAATAGAGTCTACAAATTCTCCCTTTCGTCAAGAACTAAAGGACATTTCTATTTCCAAAGGGAAGTCCCATTCGTAAAGATGCCACTGTATCAAACGGAGAGCTGCTGCCGGAGACCGATCTTCAAGCCCGAGAGGCGTCCCCGCCCCAGCACACAGGACTCAGGGCCACGCGTTGCCCCCTGCCCCCGCCCACAGCACGCCCCTTCCCCCTGGAAGCCCCAACCTCCGGCTCTGTTGGGCATGGAAGTGGCAAACATTGGGCGGCTTTTGTTTTCCTTTGTCAAGTCTCAGGCTTAGGTACCGAATTAAACCTGGTTTGCCTCTTGCTACTCTGCCCCAGGGACAGGGACTGTGGCCCCTTAGGGAGTCTGGCTCACAGGGGGACAGAAACAGCAAAGACCTGTGGTGGCATTTAGGCATTTAAGGATGCCCCACGTCACCGGGGTGAAGCCTGATAAGCCAGTAGGACCTGGCACGACCCCCATGCCAGGATAAACAGGCACTGCGCCAAATCCCCTGTTTGCCAGTGTTTTTGCAGGGCATGGATGTAGAACGGGGAACCCCAGGGTGAAGAGTAATCCCCAGGAGAAGAAGAGCCACAGGGACGAAGAGAAGGAGAAGGCAACGAGGGAGGGAAAAGGGAGGGGGGAAAACATCCCCCAGACGTTCAGTGACTCTCTGGACACGTGTAAAAAATTCACAGATCCTGGAGGCAGACCTGGGCGTGCCAGAAGGTGGCAGTTGTGTCTTTAGGCGGGGACAGGAGAAATGGCAAGCCCCCCGAAATCATAAAAACAGCTATTGGAATTCAAGCAGAGTGAACTGACGGTCTGGATTAATGCACTGCAAACGCCCGAAATCTCACTAGCACGGAGGGGAGGCAAAGGCTGTGCTTGGCTCGCCGCAGACGCACAGCAGACCTCGGGGGCCCCGTACTGGTGGGGGTTACGGTTCGTCCGCCGTGAACCCAGACACGCCTGCAGAACGTGTCCTCGGCACACTGGTGCCGGACGCGGCTGCCCAAGGGCTTCCTTGCACTCACAGCCCACTCACTGTCGGGGGAGGTGCCAGCCCCAGCGTCCCCGCTCCGTGAAAGGCTGGGATGTGGCCTCGACTCCATCACTGCGCCCCCCCGCCCACCCCGTCCCGATCACACCGGGTCCAGCCTTCTGCCATCAAAGCCATCCCAAGAGAAGTCAATCTCTGAAGAAGGAAATGCTCCTCGAGTCGTTCCTCCATAAGGTTTTTCATGAGCACCGAGCCGTATCTGAACGAATCACCCTGGCTTCTCGGGTCTGGTCCTCATCTAACTCCCGACCGGAGCTTTTCTTTCCCACCCTTTCCTGCTCAGCCATTCATCTCTCAAGGCCGATCCCCGATGCACGCTTATATTTTTACTTTAAAATATCCATGAACGCTTTGTGGGCGCTGACGGCGGAGGAAGCGTTTGTTCTATCTGCCGTACGATGCTGAATTGTCTGACCTTGAAACACCCCATGACACAGGCGTGTTCCTCCCTGCACAGTGGGGCCCCCGATGAGCCAGAAGGCCAAGACGTGCCCAAAATCATGCATCCACACAAGGGCAGCCGTGGCTGGGTACCTGTGGCCACAAGACATGAGACTCCCAACGAATGTCTGGGGCTTACTCCCAGGCACTGAGAACGTGGCAAACGGCACTTTGCCGGTGAAGCTAAGGTTCCTGTACAGTTCATCTTAAACTGGGGAGACCCTCAAGGGAGGGGTCCTGGTGGGTATTCAGCTAGGCTCAGTGCAGTCACGCAAACCCTTTAAAGCACCTACGGGTGAGAAAATCGGAGAAATTCAAGGAAGAGTTGTGGTGGTGCCCTTGACTTTGAAATCACAGGGGGCATGTGACAAGGAGAAGAAGCGACCTCTAGAAGCTGGTAATGACCTTTGGCTGAAAGCCAGCGAGGAACCAGGGGCCTCAGCCCACCATGCCACGGAAATGAACCCTCCCCGTGGCCTGAGTGGGAGGACAAGCAAACTCCCCCCCACCGCCTGCGGGTGGGAGCCCAGCGCCATTGCCACCCCGAATCTGACAGGTGGGACACGGAGGATCCAGCCAAGCCCCCCCGCCCCCCGAGATTTCTGACCTACGGGACTGAGGCCTCGTCCACTTCTGGGGTGGGAAGCTGCTACGTCTGCGGCAATTTCTCGTCCTGCGGATGCAACGGAAACTGAATTGAAAACGGAAGCACGTGAGAGGCAGAACCGGTGCTGTTCGCCCGGATGCTTCTCCGCCGACCTTGACTCTAGGCCACGCGTGGAACTTGCCAGTGTCCTTGCACTCAGCCCTCGTCCTCTCATCTTCTGTGAAAAGCCCCAGCCTCCCCCTTGCCCCCCCCACTCATTCGCAAGCCTGAGTTTCTGCCACGTTCTGCCTTTTCCAAGGCCAAGCGCTTCGGCTGAATGTTTGCGGAGCACGCGCGAACACGTCTATCTTCACTTTCTATCTCACATCCGTCCCCGAAGGTCAAGACTGAAGCCCCGTAATCCATCATCAAGCCTTGTCGGCCTCTTTGTCCTTGCTGTGAGCAGGATGGATACAGTACACTATGCGTTTTCACGGGGGCCTTCTCGTGGGGTCATAACCCGGTAATCGCATTGTCCGACCATCGTGACCTCCATTCGCTCGGTCCTGTTCACTTTTGTGTGTGTGTGAACAGAACAGAAACTATGAGGGCATGCACCTGAGCTGCGGAGGGAGGAATAAGCGTAGGGGCCACTTATTTCTACTGTGGATTCTCAGCCACCTGGCGATAAAATTCAAGCGCCTTACCACGAGCCACACTGTCCTTAGCAGCTGGTGGCTGCTCCCACCCACTGGGTCATGGCCCCTCCACCCACAGGCCTTTGAGCACGGGACGGGCTTTCTGGCGAGCGGCGCACCTCCAGCAGCACCCAGGAACTCTTGCACGGATGTGGGTGCCAGGGAATTCCTCCTCCCTCCCAGGGACTCTGTGGGTCTCGGGAGGGTCTTTATTTTTTGTGACTTGGTGGAAGGCACAACGACCTCTCTTTGGGTCACCCAGTCATGGAGCCCTTGTCACCTGGCAGATGGTATCCGTGCACCGGGGGAGTGTCAGCGAGGCCTGCTGGGTTTTCGCAGCCTGCTCACCAAATCATAACGTGGCAGTTTTGAGAGAAACAGGGAGAAATCCAGGGAAGAACTCAGCCCATGCAGTAGACGAGATGCAACCGTTTAACGCTGAAAAATTCATAGAAAAGGAATAAAAGAACCTCAAGGAAACGATCCATCCCTTTTAACCAGGGCTTGGTCTCCACGCAGGTGTTCCCGAAACTCAGTCTCTGCCCTGGTCCTGGTCCAGCAAGCCTCGCCGCCTGAGTTGGCTCTCGTGGCCCCAGGTCGGGTGGTACCCAGGTGATGCTGCTCTCAGAGGAGTCAAAGTGTGCCGGCGTGACACAGGGCAGCTCCAGCAAGACCTCGGCAATCATTCTGTCTATCTCTGAATTCTCTCTCTCTTCTTTGCGTTTTCACATCGTTTCACATAGAGGTCACCTTCATCATAGAATGCTCGGGCATAGGCTAGCAGTGCAGCCAGATGAAATAACGCCTCTGATGTTCACTTCTAACCTGCAAGCCATTCGGAACAGGGCCCTGTGGGTAAAGTGCCGGCTCCTGAACCAGCCGCACGGAGCCGATGCCCTGAGTTCGCACGGCGTGGGCTTCTTCTCTGTCGAACGTGCCGGGCCTGGATGCATGAACCGGTCCCGTCCCAACCTCCTGGAGGCAGCGCCCGCAGAGGAAAGGGGACGATGTCGGTGCCGTGCCCATCTGCAGGCCCCTGGGGACAAGACCCCGAATGTGCTGTCCTCAGGCTATCGTCATTTATTTATCTATGAATGCCTCTTCCAGAGCACCTCCTCCAGGAGCTCAGCGAGGACCCAGTGCGGGATCGCAACCCCCGGCGGCCGCCCAGGGCATCGCGGGCCAGTCTGGAAATACCTGGCTGAGGAGCTCTTCCCGATGAAAACAAACAAACAAAACCAAACACCAAAACCTGCGTGCTCTGTGTGATCATGAGACCCTGGAGGAGCTCTCTGATGGGGAAATATGTGTATGACGTCGGGAAGTGGCTCCATGTGGACGCAGGATGTGCATCAGATGTCAGAGGTCTTGACTTGGATCTTTG
This sequence comes from Glossophaga mutica, assembly GCA_039655065.1. Lineage (NCBI taxonomy): Eukaryota > Metazoa > Chordata > Mammalia > Chiroptera > Phyllostomidae > Glossophaga > Glossophaga mutica. The sequence continues at coordinate 114,160,289 of CM077318.1, forward strand.
CATCCCAGTTACATGGGATGTCTTTGGTCTTACTCCGAAATGCTCAGGAGGGAACTGAGACAGAGGCGGGGGAGGGAGAGGGAGAGAGAGAGAGACACAGAGAGAGAGAGAGAAGGAGAGGGAGAGAGGGAGAAAGAGGGAGAGGATACAAATAGAGACAGATGTAAATAAATGGTGCATTTATGCCAGAGGTATGCGAAACTCCTGGGCACTACTTTTGCATCTGTTCTGTAATTACAAAACAATAATAACATAAAATAAAACTTTATAAAATGTTAAATGTTGGCACATGTACATGGAAACCAACGAGATCAAGGCGACTCTTGAGTGATGAGGATGAAGCTCAGTAACGAGCACAGACACGGACATCAGAGGGCCTTGCCATCTTTGAGAAAAGACGGTGGCTACGAATCAATCAGTGACTCGGTAAATATTACAGAGAGTGCGCCGCCCAATAAATAGGAGGTGGCAGAATGGTAATAAACATGAATTTATCTCCGTTGCACTGGTTTTAATCTCCAGTTGCCACTTTAATGAGAGCCTGTATCCCATGTGTTTGTAATTAATTCAACGTAGAAAAGTCATTTGTATTTCCTCAGTTCAGACCCTGGCAATCCTTTGGATTGTTTTACCTTCTGACAGAAAAGAACAAGGAAACAGAAAGTTCTCCTCTTGGTTTATTTCATCGTTTCCTTTTTTTAGAGGGGCACTACTCTGCAAAATATTTCCTGTCACTTAAAAAATATGCACTTGAGCCCTGGCTGGTGTGGCTCTGCGGACTGAGCTCCAGCCTGCCAATCAAAGGGTTGTCGGTTCGATTCCCAGCCAGGGCACATGCCTGGGTTGTGGGCCAGTTTCCTGAGTAGGGGGCTCGCAAGGGGCCACTACACATTGATGTTTCTCTTCCTCCCTTTCTCCCACCCGTCCCTTCTCTCTAAAAAGTAAAGACATAAAATCTTTTTAAAAATGGACTTGAAGAGGGCCTGCGCTTCCCTAAGAGGGAAAGAAAATGATGGAATACGATATTGATTTTGTGAAATCTAAAAACCTGAGTTATGGTTTCTCAATGCTTGCAAACTATTCCCAGGTCCTGTACTCATGTCCTGCAACAAATAGAAATTTGGAGACCACAGGTGATTCACCCCCTCTGCTCCACACTTGAAATTTTAAAAAAATCTGAAGTTGGAAAGAGACGCTGCTCAAGTTTCCCTTTTAACTCCTGGCTGGACGGTTCTCGTGGGATGATCTGGGGCTCTTCCCCACCCTCGTCCTCCTCCCCACCCAGGCATTCCAATTATCGCCAGCACGGGGCTGCAGACCTGTCAGTTCAAAGCCACCGCCCTGGCCTCCGCTGGCCCCGTTTGGGAAAAGAGAGTGATTACGCATTCTTCCCCCAGCTGTGCCCCGACTTCCCAATGGAGACCGGAAATGCGGCTGGAGTTGCCTGGGCCAGGATTCCCCCCCGACCCCCTTGCGACCTGCCAGGGTTCAGATTTCATGGTAAGATGCTCTGTGTGAACAAGGCAACCGAATCCTCTTCCAGGCTGGATGGAAATGCCCTTACTGGACGCAACAATTGCAATGGGGTAGATACACACAACACGGAAAGTATGAAGCCCCCTGAGTTTGCATATCCGTCCGTGAGCTACAATTGGGAGAGACACAAAGTAGCCGACCCACAACTGGCTATGAGCGAATCGAACAGCCCAGAAAGCACTGCTATGGGAAATGCAGAGATTTTTTATTTTTTCTAAAGATTTTATTTTACTTATTTATGTTTAGAGAATGGGGAAGGGAGGGAGAAAGAGAGGGAGAAAAACATCAACGTGTGGTTGCCTCTCATGTGCCCCGTACTGGGGACCTGGCCCACAACCCAGGCCTGTGCCCTGACTGGGAATCGAACAGGTGACCCTTTGGTTCTCAGCCCACGCTCAGTCCACCGAGCTACACTAGCCAGGGCTGCAGAGATTTTGTACTGAAGTGCATCTGAGATCCTTCTACCGAAGTCCACCACAATGCCACCGCCCCCCCAAGTCACCAATTCCAATGTGGTCTTTTATTCCGGGTCTGCACCGAGTGCTATTTATACCATAAGCTTGAATGGAGTCCCCCTCCCCCGAGTCCCATCGACATCACTCTGTGATTCTGTGTAGCGCTTCTCACCCACTAACTTGAATGACAGCGAGTCGTGTCTCTGTGGTGCCTCCCTTGGGTTGACGGCGGACACTCTAGCCACGCGTCTACGCAGTGGAAATAATCGAATGCACCTCTGTGAGACGCATGACTGCGCCTGCTCCTGCCTGCTGGAGCCGCGCTCCCCAGCTCACCGATGTGTCCCGGTCCTGCAAGGCGTGCACGGATTACGTTCACAGCCTTTCCCTCTGTGGCAGGCAACACTTGTTTCCCATCTGCTCTGAGCAAGAGCCACCGCAAACCACCGAGAGCATGCTTGCCCGCACGTACAGAACAGACTTCCTCAGCAACCTAACGCACCACGCGTGGGGGAGGTCTCCCCCTGCACCTACCGAGGGTGTAGCAAGGATGCAAGGATGCCGCCCGAACACAGGCGAACACATTCTCTATCAGGAACCTGGAACGGAGGTCCGTGGGCCATCTCCTCGGAGGCCAGTGGATCGGCCTGAAACGCGCCGCCCGCTGCATTGCCCCGTGCAGGCTCGCGCCGGAAGGGCCAGCTCGGCGGAAGGTGATGGTCACAAAAAAGGAAGAGCGTGACTCTCACGCAGATAAAAAATAAATGAACTCGTGTGGAAGGTTTTAGTTTACTCCTTAATCAGTGACAGCCCCCAGCCCGTGTTATAACTGGTTCAAAGAAGGGGGGTGCGGGGGGGATATCACATCTCCTGTGAAGCAGAGGAACTGGAGAGAAACAAGTGACGGCCAACCTCCTGGGGGGCGGGCGGCGGTGGGGGGGGGCGGGGGGCCATGGCCACGGAAAGCTCCGCGGAACAAGACAGTTTTCCTCCGTGTCAGTTACCTGCCCTTGACGAAGTGGGCCAAACGAGCGGAAGACGGGCTGAGAGTCTGCAGTCCGGTGAGCACCCGTGAGCTCCTGCAGGTTTCCACGGAACTGCGTTGTTTTTTCCCGACGAGACGCAGCAGGAGGAGGGACGGAAAGTAAACGCCTGTTTTCTAAGGTCTTCGCAAGGCGCGCTTTCCTTCCCCTCCCCGGGAGGCCCTGTTCCGCACCTTCCCCCGCTTTGCTTTCCGAAAGACATCCCTGTGATTCTGTGTGTTTGTCTTTTCTGAGCGAGCGAGCGTAAGAAGGTTTCTGTGGTTTGCCAACAGAAGCGCCTTTGATAAGATACCATTGCTGCGGGCAGGGGAAAAAAGTCGAAACCTGCTGAATTGTTTTGGCTCGAGGCAGATAGAGGCACCCTGGACAGGCCCACCTGTTTCTGGGGCGTCAGGATGCTGGTCTGCGGTTCAGAAAACACACCATGCGATGACTAGTGGGGCACACACAACCATCCCGGACAACGGCACTTGGTATAAGATGACATCACACCCATCGCAAAGGCCATCGATCCTTTTTTGAAGTCTGGTCTGCTCGGCACACCTGCCCCGCCTCACCTACCACTGGGGCCACACCACCACCAGCCTTTAGCGTTTTCTGCCCCATCCCCAAAGGGCGCCCCCTGTCCAAGCTGCCTCTAAGTGCACCCCAGAGTCTGGCCTGCAGGAAGCCCCTCACGACCTTCCTTCCTGCTTGCCCCCTGGGACAGAGGCGGCCCTGGTATGACTGGCATCCCCCTTCAGGCTACGATACATGTTCTTTTGCTTTTATTTCACTGAAAATGACTGGGCTCCTCCAAGGAAACTTTGTCATGGTGGCTAAGCGGCCCTTGAAGGTCATTCTGCTGCGTGGACGGATGGATGATGCCCCCGTGACATGGTCGTCCGTGGGCTGTCATTTCGACTCAGTCTTCCTGCCAGATGCTCTGATGTTCAACTTGAGAAGAGCACCAATTAAATACATTTTTGACCTCAGCATGTAAATAGATTGCTATAAAAATGCCAGGTAAAATGCCATTTCTCACCGTAGTGCCTAGAGAATACTTTCTTTTTAACAAGTATTTCAGATTTTAAACAACCGTAAATTTCACTTTGATTTACAGTTCTGTTCATTTTTTTATTTCATACTAATAACTTGAAGATAATTCATTCCCTTGCAGAGAATGATTTAGCTACTTTTATTCTTTTCTCACAGACCTGCCTGATACAAATTAATGACTAAAATAGATGAAATGGTCTTTTGTTAGCAACATTATAAAGGTCTAAGTCCCTCAATTTTTATATCTTCTCCATACTAATGACCTCAATAGAGAATACTGAATGCAAAACCTCTTGAAAAACCTCTTGACCTATTGAAATTTTTCTTCAGTTTTGTAAACTCAGAGCTGAAAGTTCCCTGACACATAAATGGTTTTACGGTCCTCAATCCTTCTAATTTTCCTTAGTTATGGACACTTCTTTTCAAACAAAATTTGACAATAAAAAATAGGTTTAGTATAATAAAAAGCAATCTATAAGCTCACCAGGAATCATTAGAATACTAGGAAAATTGGGAAAAAATTCCATCTGTGGCAAAGAAGACAACTCTTTTTTATTTTTTAAAGGAAAGAGAGAAGTTTCAAAAATTAGTGTCCTCATGCATCTGGATAAAAAGAATCTTTCTTTCAGCAACACATTCAGAAAGAAAAAAAATTGCACCACCTGATTAGTCACCAATGTCAATACATGTTAGAATAGTTGGCAATATGTATCAAAAACTTAAATGTGCATGTCCATCTCCCGGACAAGTCCACCTTAGGATTTATCCCAGGGAGATAATCAGACACATGGGAACACAGCGGCGCAAAACTTTTCAAGGCACTTTGGTTTAAAATGAAGAAAAGTGTAGAAACACTCTAAATAGTCATCATTAGGGTTGGTCAGACAACATATGGTTCAATTTATACAGTGAAACCCAGGGAGGTGCTTAAAATGATAATAGAGCTGATGATGATCATGATAGATAGATGGGTGGATAGATAGATACAACAATAGATAGATGATAGATATAGATGATGATAGATTGATATATATATAGGTGATAGATAATAGATGACATAGATGACTGAAAGGAAAGAAGGAAGGAAGGAAGGGAGGAAGGAAGGAAGGAAGGAAAGGAGGGAGGGATGGAGGAAGGAAGGAAGGAAGGTAGAGGAAGGAAGGTAGAGGAAGGGAGGAAGGAAGGAAAGGAAGGAGGGATGGAGGAAGGAAGGAAGGGAGGAAGGAAGGAAGGAAGGAAGGAAAGGAGGGAGGGATGGAGGAAGGAAGGAAGGAAGGTAGAGGAAGGAAGGTAGAGGAAGGGAGGAAGGAAGGAAGGGAAAAATTGTCCTTGATGTGTTCTCGTGGGGGGAGCATATCCAAGCCTTATGTTTATTGGAGCGGCCTGTCACCATGGCAAAAGCCATCAGTCACACCATAAAAATCTGGGATCCGTTGATTTCTAAACTCATAGTGGTCATCGGGGTTTAGAACTATCAAGGACTGTATCATTGCTGACACATTGTCATCTGACGGTGGGCTGTGCGTCCAGTGCACAGGTGGGCCTGAGCTGCGTACAACGAGATGGTCCTACCAGCCTGCCCTTTCCTTGCCCCCACGCTTGGCTTGGGAGCATCTCAGAGGATCCGTATTCACTCTAAGCCTAGCGATACGCCCAAGAAGAACCACCCCTACCGAGAAATCCTCCTCAGCTCTGGGAATGACTATTTGCGGCTGCGGGGCCCTTTCATGACACATAAGCCTATTGCATCAAGACTGGCCCTCATGGGTGGCCACACCAGATGTAGAATTTACCGGTGCATCATTTTCCTACACGGTATGTTGGAAATACCTTACACAATATTCCTGTTAGAATGATGTTTTTCGTCATTTTTCTTTCAGCTGACAGGTGGAGGGAAACGTGAATTTTCCCCGATCACGTCAAATTGTGTTTTTTCAACATTTATGAGACTGGGTGCCTGGGAAACTTGATCAGACAATTCTGGAGTTAAAGCAGACCTACGCTAACAAAATTGAGTATCTCTCATGCTGCAGTTCATGCTTCTAATAAACCGACTCCAAAACAAATAATAAATGCCCAGGATCCAGTCAGAAAAAGTTGTCCCGTTGCTACAATCTTCTGTTCTATTCCAGGATTCCTAATTTAGCAGAAACATGATGAAGGAAAAAAACACCCAAATGGGAAATTATTAGATTTATTACCACAGTAAAAATTGTCTAAACTCATGCTGATTTCATTGTCTTCACAGATTACTCGAGAGAGACCGAGCCTTCTGTAGAACATTCTGGCTAATGTGCTAGCTAGCTGAATTCCAGAGCAGCCAGTCTAGCATCCAGGCTGGGCGGGGCTCCTAATAGTCCCTTCCGAGTGGAAGGTGGCCAAGCCCTGCCCCGAAGCCAGGGTGCATTGCAATAGCCCAAGATGTGTACTGAGCCCGAGAACAGAAGAAGCCAGCGTGATCTCTCTCCGCAGCCCGAACCCCGAAACACGACACTCGGCCCAGCAGCCAAGCAGCAATTCCCCCCTGGGGGGAGCTGGATGGCCACACTGTGTTAACTGTGCTGGGGCAACATTGGTTAACACAACTGTGGAGGTTTCACGCGTACGATTCACAGCAACTGCCTATGGCGCCGTGTGGTCGGCACCTACGGTCAGGTCTCCTTTCCTCACACACATCTGCCCCCTTTATGCCCTCTTCCCTCCGGCACCCCCTTCCTCTGGGGACCGCCACACTCGGGTCTGTGTCTCTGACTGTGGTTTGCGTGCTTCTCCTGTCAACACCGGTGTTGCTTTCCGATCTACATCCCAGCTGCGAGACAGGGCAGGCAGACCGGAGGCAAAGTGGCTGAGGGCTGCAGGCGGCCATCCCCCGTGGAGAGACCGACAGGGGCCCCCATTTCTGCAGCCCTACACGCTGCTTCAAGCCCACACTACATCAGGCAGAAGATGAAACACTCTTAAGGAAACAAGATTCTTTGTATGGGGATGAACTCAATCTGACTTCCATAGAATTAACCGCCATAGAATTTAGGGCAATTGCACATCCTGTTGAGCTGTAAATCGAGGGTTTTAAAATGATTTCTCCCCCAAATAACTTGTCCCGATTTTTTATTTCACATGCAATATATTTGGAGACCAGATGGCTCAACGAATACTTCAGGCAGGCTCCGAGTCCCCTTGAACTTGCAGGTGTGGTGCGCGGAGAAGCATCCTGGTCGCCACGCCGTGTGTGAATCGATCTGGTGAGGCTGTTCTGCAAGCTACTCAAACGGACTTGTCCGATCACCGGAAGCTCACCTGCGTGGATCACGGGCTCCATTCCAGCACAGGTTATTCCTGCCCCTCTATCCACAACTGAGGATACAGAAAAGTGCCAGACACTCTCTTCTTCTCTCTTTTGTCCGCACGGACCTACCCCGGAACCCTGCTCCTTTGGCGCATAGGCTGGATGACTTTCAGCACTGTCCTGTAGATGCAATGCAGTAGGTCCCGGATTACGACAAAAGGCCGTGTCTACATTTAGCACAAAATCCGTAATTAGCAAGACCCAGGGCCGCGTGGCGGGCGAGCTAAGACACCTCGGGAATTCCGAGAGAAGCCTGGAACCCGGAGGTGTGGCGAAGCTCTGCGCCTGCAAGGGGCTGGGCCTGTGTGACCTTGACAAGTCCTCTCTGCTTCCCTCTGGCCCCCATGTTCGCACTGGGGTGACGACCGCGTCAGCACTCTCTGCTCACAGGTGCAGAATCACAACGAGCTGAGGCCGCACGGCGGCAGCGGCGGCGGGACGCATCCTGTTCCTCCTGGGCTGCTTTGGAAGACTAGCGGATTTGCATTCTGGGCAGAGGGCATCTTCGATCCACGATGTTCGATGCTGCCAGCAATTTAGATGCCTCGGAGGAAAGATGGTCCTGCTCCGTATTGGAGAGTACAAGGCCTGGAGGATGAGGTTTTCGGTGTTTCACGGCACAGGGCTTTGTTCCACCTGGGAATGGGTTCCTTTTGCGGTTAATCGGAAGTTGGCAAAGAAAGCAGCAATGTCTTGCAATCCCTTCCCTCCGTAGCCCAAGGCGCTCCACATGGCACTATTGATATTTAAGGCTGGGCAAGTCTTGCCCGGCGGGGGGAGGGGGTGTCTGGGTGCTGGGGGAGGATTAGCAGCATCCCCGGCCTCCACCCACTGGACCGCAAGACCCCCACCCCCTGCAGTGTAAACACCAGAAAACATCTTCCATGCTTGCCAAACAGCATCCCTGGAAAATCGGGGCTCCAGCCACCACTTCCGCATGTCCCCAAAGAACGATCATCTGGTAACAGCTTCGAAAAGACCTTTACCCCCCAAATAGGTCAGATCAGCTGTATTTTCCAATGTATTTCACCCCGTGGTGGAGGACACAATTTTATCGCACAGTGCCGGCCTTGACCTGAAGGAAATGATCGAAGTAGTGTTCTAACAAACCTTCTGGTGCCGTATTTTAAACACCCGAGGCAAGCACCTGCCCAAATTACTCCCTGGTCAAAACATACGCCACAACCAAGTGTGCATTTAAAAACCTCCAACGATTTCCCTGTGAGTGTAGAATGCTCACTTAATGCACACAAGTGTAATGGAGAGTATCACTGTAAATTTACTTCAGTTGCTCTATAATCTATTATTTCCTTGTCCGTTTATCCAGAAATCTATCGATTTTTGGTGATACGTAGTGCTTCCACAGGAGTACCTTGCTGTGCTTGTGCTGTGCACCAGTGTATAATCTGCTTAATGATTGAGGAATTCGTATTTCGAATTCATTCAGCACTTGATCCGTTTTATAGGTGAAACGCTGGGAAGACCTTGAGCATTAATTACCGTTCTGTATACGACGCATATCCCTCCTGCTGCAAACACAGCTGTCTTAGAAAAAGGACTCAAGTCTCCTGAAGTAAGAAAGTGGTAGTTAACGCAAACAGATATTGCGAGGGAAAATTCCGCTGTGTGGGGTCCCCCTCATCAATATCAAGCAATTCACTGAACTCGGCTCTGACACCGCGTGCCTGGAGGCGTGACGGCTGACACAGCCTCCGGACTACGAGCCTGCTCCCCTCCCCCGTTCACCGGCCAAGGGCAAGTCTAGGTCATCGCCTGTGATTCTGAACACGGGCCTCCCAGGAAGCCCTTTTTGGGCTCCATTAATTTGCTGGAAGGGCTCAAAGAGTGTGGGGAAACATCCTACTTGGTAGCTCGCTGGTTTGTCACAAACACAGGTACGGGAGGAAGAGCCAGTGGGAAGAGGCGCACAGGGCAAGTTATGCAGAGAGGTGAGGGGCTTCCGTGAGCCCTCCGGGGGCCCCCCTGGCCCCAAGCCATCCCCCAGCTGGAAGCTGTGCAACCTCTCCCGGGTCTCGACGGAGGCGTCACGACGAGGTCATGGTTGCTGAAAGCAGGGGCCGTCGGCAAGCGATTTATAACCTGCACCCCCCCCCTCCTTCTCGGAGATCAGGAAGCATCTCAAAGTGCTGGCCCTCCTTTTTCAGGGCGCGCTCCCCTCCCAACAAGCCGCCGTGCATACTTGCTCAAACGTGGCCTCCTCATCGCATGCAAACACCTTAATCGTTCTCATCCCGTCAGAAACGCCAAGGGTTTCAGGAACTCTGCGGCAGCAATCACGACAGAGACGACATGTATCTTTCTGATTCGAAATGACGCCGTCACATTGTGCTTGGAGGACAATGTGCACAATTTCACTCGTGGGTTGTGGCTTTACGTCCAATATTAACCCTTCCAACCTGCTGATGGGGAAGAGGGGTTTCTCCGCTAGTATTTTCACAGGTCTGTACGTTCCTTTAAAAGAGTTTCATTTTTTTATTACAGAAGGCACGCTCCTGTGTCTATTGTTAAAACACAGAAAATGTACACCGCTGCAAAGAATAAATTAAAATGTATCTGTCACTTGACTACCTAGAGATAAATTCCAATTCAAATGTGGATGTGGGTCCTTTCAGTCTTTTTTCACTATATAATTTTGACATTTTTTTAAAAAGAAAAGATTAGATAATAGAACATGTCTTTGTTGAGATCAATTCTGACTGCATACTCTCCTGGAAAATGGGAGGAAATCGCATCTAAGGAAAAAGGTACAGCCGCTTTGGGGATTCCTTCAAACCTTAACACAGGGCTCAGCAAACTTCTTTAAAGGGTCAGAAGGTAAACATTTAGGCTTTGAGGGCCGTATGGTGTCTATCACAACTACACACCTCTGCTCTCACAGGACAAAATAAAACACAGACAGTGCAGAGAAATAAACTAGCACAGTTGTATGCCAATAAAACTTTATTTACAAAGGCAGGTGGTGCACAGGATTTGGCCCACCAGTTGCAACCTTATAAGGAATGAACAAGTAAGAAATCTCCAGAAATAACAGCACTTGTATCTAATGGCTAGAAGAGTTTCTGTCCTGTACTTAAAAAAAAAACAAAACAGCCCTGGCTGGCGTAGCTCAGTGGATTGAGCGCGGGCTGCGAACCAAAGGGTCGCAGGTTCGGTTCCCAGTCAGGGCACATGCCTGGGTTGCAGGCCGGGCCCCTAGTGGGGGCCACGTGAGAGGCAACCATACATTGATGTTTCTCTCCCTCTCTTTCTCCCTCCCTTCCCCTCTCTAAAAATAAAATAAATAAATAAAATCTAAAAAACAAAAACAAAAACAAAACAAAAACAAAAACAGCATCATGGTAAAAGTCCACCCAGTGCGTGACTGAATAGTCACTTGTTCATTTGTTGAAACGTCCTATCAGGGAAAAATACAGTGTCTCTGACACGCTCTCCTTGCTGTTGGACCACGCTTCCCAACGAGCTCTTCTGTGGACAAGCTGTTCTCGGGAGAATGGATCGCACTGTAACCGTCCATTTCAGCCTTTGCCAGCTGCTTCCCACGTTATAACCAGTTCTGCCTCTCTGCAAATCTCTCCAAGAACTTCCCCCAAATGAAGCCCCCTCTAGCTCTTCCGGTCAACCCATTTCCTTCCTGCTAACCCCCGATTCGATCTGCCGCACATGGCTGACTGAATCTGTTTTTAAAAGGACACTCTGTGATTGGGCAGTTTTCTTCGAGGACAATTGCTGAGCAAATCATCAGCGATATTATTTTCCTTGCAAGGAATATCTGAGAGGGAGGTGGGTTTCACTCCCCTCCCTCTCTCTCTCACCCTCCTTCCTTCCTTCCTTCCTCCTTTCCTTCCCCCCTCCCTTCCTCTCTCCTTTCTTCCTTTTCTTCCTCCCTTCTTTCTTCCTTCTTCCCCCCTCTCTTGTTTTGTTCCTTCTTCCCTTTCTCCCTCCCTCCCTCCTTTCCTTCCTTCCTTCTTTCCTTCCTTCCTTCCTTCCTTCCTCCCTCCCTCCCTCCCTTTCTCCCTCCCTCCTTTCCTCCCTCCCTTTCTCCCTCCCTCCCTCCTTTCCTTCCTTCCTTCCTTCCTTCCTTCCTTCCTTCCTTCCTTCCTTCCTTCTTTCCCTCCTTCTTCCCTTCCTTTTTTGAAGTCTCCCATTTGTCACCAATTCTCCATTTGCAGAGTGTATACCTAAACAGACTTTCAACTCAGCGACCCCGGAGGGACACTGCCGGCAACGCCCCATCGATCTGGTCCCCACATCCCCAGCGGCCTCCTTGCCAGGTCTGCACGCCTGCCCATCACCTGTGGGCGTGCTCCTGTAGCCCTGCACCAGCACCAGGCGGTGCGTGCACTGCTGAGCGCCATGCACATTCCACTGAGCATTTCCAACACCCCGCCCTGCCGTGTCTGCACCCCACCCGGCCCCACGCCGTAGCCAATAATCGAACGGGGCACACAGGAACACCGGCTTCCCGGACTTGAGGAGAACAACAAAGGCTCTAAGACACTGTGTCTACTCCAGCCGTCTTCAGAGATGAGACTCTGGCTGACACTTGGCATAAATCACCCTGTTGGCTCTTTCCTCCTGTCTAGCCTCCTTCCTTCCCGACGTGGGTCCCCGAGAACCCACGCCTGGGCTCTGCCCCTGGGAAATCTGCGCTACAGCAGGCACTGCATCTGTTAGCAGAAGCTTTCTGCCACCCACCAGCCAGGTGGTGCCACCCTCGCGCATGCATGCTGAGCCCAGGCAGCACGTCTCAGTACCAAGAGAACTAAAGCGTGTGCCTTGAATGAGTATGTCTGTCACCACTGACGTCCCCTCCGATTTCTCAGACAGGGGCTCTTACGAGGTCTCCTGGGAGTCCGCTGGCACTTAAACTAACCGAGCGTCCCTTAACCACATGGTGCCGCTGCCCGGCTCTCCGGTGGCAACGAGGGTAGAGTCTCCACGGATTCATACAATCACCTCTGCTCTCGGATCAATACTGTCGGAACGGCCTGAAAAATACAATCTTTATCTATTTACACAGCATCGACCAGACCACCGTAAATGGATTCAGAACGATGATGCAGAATAATGTCTGAAATAAAATGTCAGCGTCTGCACCAGGCACGAGACAGAAACGGCCTTGGGGATGGGGGCTTGTGGTCAGTGCGGCCTGCCCAGCCAGGTACCCCCTGCCCGGAAGCCCCGTGCGTTCTCACGGGGTGTCTTCTGTTGCAATTCCCAGAGCAACTGAGTAGGTGCTCAGACAGGTCCCAGCTAGGCTGCCGCCTGAACGGGCTAACCTCACGCACAGGAAGGATTTGCATGTAGAATGAGCTCGCACCGAGGCCCGCTAATTGTGTGCAAAATGACGAGCTGGGACATCTAAATGCTTTCCTTGTAGTAGACTTTGTTTCACATCTCTGCGTGCTGATGCTCGGCTTGTTCACGGCGCTGGAGAGTTACAGAGATGATCTCCACGTTTTATTAGTGATTAGCCGGGGCATGGGAGGCGCATTTGATTTGCTGTTCTTCAGCTCGGAGGACACCTTCTCACGTGCTGATTGTCTGATTGGATGACTCTCCGAAAGTTCAGAAGCCGGATGGTTTGGAAGGAGAGTTAATCTGGGAGAAAACATAACCCATGGTACCGGGATGTGAACAGCCCTTCAAAACTTTCTAGATGCAACGATATTAAAATGTTATTGCGACTTTGAGCCCTGGCTGGTGTAGCTCAGTGGATTGAGCGCGGGCCTGCAAACCAAAGGATTGCCGGTTCGATTCCCAGTCAGGGCACACGCCTGGGTTGCAGGCCGGGCCCCCAGTAGCGGATGCATGAGAGGCAACCCCAGGTTGATGTTTCTCTCCCTCTCTTTTTCCTTCCCTTCCCTTCTCTCTAACAATAAAGAAATAAAATCTTTTTAAAAATGTTGTTACGACTTTGAGTGGTCCAAGTTTTCTGAACCAGGACAAAGAATATTGCAACTGATTGGCTAATCAGTGACTGATACGCTGATAACTTTATAAAGTAAAAAAATTTAGCTATAACTTAACGATCAATAATCAACAAGACCTACAAACACAAACCATACTTGCTATTGTATTTTTGGCATACAACTGATGAAAGTTTTATACCAATAATATATATTTAGGGCACCTATAAAATGCATGCATATACATACATATATTGCACACATTATATGAATATATTCTATAAAATATTTTCTACTAGTAATCTATGTATATATTTCTGTGTATGTGTATACATTAAAAAAACCCAAAGCAATCAATGGAAAAATAATATAAGCAGAAAATTCTCAGAAAGGGATAGTTAATGGCCTACAAATATTTGAAAACATCTTTGATGGCAGCAGTAATCGGAAGACTGTAAATTAAAGTAGCAACAAGGTATTCCCTTAAAACAGCAAGATGGGCCAGTGTCGAAAATTCTGCCGGTCTCCACCGTCAGGAGCCGGTTCCCACACCGCACTGGACAGAGACAGAGCAGTGAGCCTGCCTTCTGGGGCAGCAGCCTCCTTGCTCATTACGGAGACGGACACGCTAAGGAAGTGCTCGTGGCTGTGTTCAAAACGGCGCCGAGGCCTGGCGGCATCTCCGAAACAGCAGAAAATAGAAACGACTGTCATCTCCAGCCATCGAGAGACAAAGTCAGGTGCTGGCTTTCACGCAACGGAAGCCCTGCACAGCAGATCCGATGAATCAACCGGAGACATACTCACGGGCATAAGCTCTGACACCAGTCGGGGAAAACTGCTACGAGAAGGACGTGCCCGAGATGCCATGTCTGCAAGGGTTAGAATCGTGCGGACCAGGTCTGCACGTGGTCTCTCCGTACCTCGCCCACAGCCTCATGTTACAGACATGTAGACAAAAATATATGAAGACCAAATTTATCATCTAGATTTTTCTGGGAGAGTGCAGGGTGGGACTGAGTGGGGGAAGGGCACAAAAAGCATGTGGATTGTGCCTGTCACTCTCTGCTGTTAAAGATGATAGATATCCACAGGTAAATAGAAGGATGGATGCATGGATGGATGGATGATGGATGGATGGATGATGGATGGATGGATGGATGGATGGATGATGGATGGATGGATGGATGGATTGGATGGATGATGGATGGATGGATGGATGATGGATGGATGGATGATGGATGGATGGATGATGGATGGATGGATGATGGATGGATGGATGGTGGATGGATGGATGGATGGATGGATGGTGGATGGATGGATGGATGGATTGGATGGTTGGATGGATGGATGGATGGATGGATGATGGATGGATGGATGATGGATGGATGGATGATGGATGGATGGATGGATGGATGGTGGATGGATGGATGGATGGATGGATGGTGGATGGATGGATGGATGGATGAATGGATGGATGGATGGTGGATGGATGGATGGATGGATGGATGATGGATGGATGGATGATGGATGGATGGATGATGGATGGATGGATGGATGGATGGTGGATGGATGGATGGATGGATGGATGAATGGATGGATGGATGATGGATGGATGGATGGATGGTGGATGGATGGATGGATGGATGGATGATGGATGGATGGATGATGGATGGATGGATGGATGGATGAATGGATGGATGGATGGTGGATGGATGGATGGATGGATGGATGATGGATGGATGGATGATGGATGGATGGATGATGGATGGATGGATGGATGGATGGTGGATGGATGGATGGATGGATGGATGATGGATGGATGGATTGGATGGATGATGGATGGATGGATGGATAATGGATAGATGGATGATGGATGGATGGATGAACGGATGGATGAATGGATGGATTATGGATGGACAATGGATGGAGAGATGGATGGATGGATGAATGGATGACTAAATAGACAAATAGATAGATAGATAGATAGATTGACATAGATTTACCTATGATTCTCTGAGGAGAGCTATTCAACATTTTCCACACGCTCACTAGGTATAACTGTATGCCAGATACTATTTCATGAAAATAATCAAGCCACGTCCTTTTTCTCAAGACAAACGGTGCGTACCTAGCTACCCACGCCCTCGGTCACTGCCAACAAACAGTCCACCAGCCTGCGGCGTCGGCTCCATTTCTGCCCAATTAAGTATGTTCTTCACAGTTAACAATGAACTACAGGTCACCTTAGGCTGGATAAGAATGGGAAGTTGGCTGTCATACCAAAGTTGAAAATGAAATCCCAAAGAAACCAAAGCCACCCTTTATTCCCGAATCTTTGTCAGATTACATCTCTTCATTAGCATAGATCTGAGCAAGGTAAGGGATTCGATTAGAATTCAACCTCCAGGAATTCACTTCCACACATGTGATTTGGCGTGTAGCTACCACCAATGCGTGCCTTTTCTGTATTCTGTTTTCTCCTTTGCTTTACAAGGTCATTCCAAGGAACTGAATTCATACACTGTTTCTGTTAAAGGAAATAGAAACTTGAAGAACATGCATAGACAAAAAAATGTAAGAGAGATTTTCAAAGAGAGGAAGCAATTAACTTCCTGCTCTGTAAGAAAGTGTTTGCAAATTATACTCAGGAATCTTAATAAGAAGGTCACTTAACTCAAGGGTATTAAGAGAAATCTAAGCCAATAATTCTTGTACAAATCTCACCAACAGTCCTAGAATTATTAATCTGATAGTAAACAACCCAGAGTTATAAAGATTTGCTATTTTTGAACTCCCACTTGCCTGATTTTAAATATTTCCAAAAATGCCCCTTCAACCAAACGAGCACAAAGCTGCCGATGATAAAGTTTATTCATAATCATAGTTAATTCTATTAAGTAAATTGTGTTTCCATCCTGAGGTATTGGCCTATGGCCCTCTGTGTAAACATAATTTGAGTGTCGTGTTTTATTTAGATAACTGACATTTTGACCGACATACACAATGCTTTTTTGTCCCTCATGAAAGTTTATCCAATTTGCTCTTAGCTCCCAGGCTTATTGCATCTTAACGATGTGACTTATGAATAATAAGAAGTGTAACAGAATGGAAAGGGAGCGAGCAGCCTGCAGGTTCTGGTGGGGCTGACTATGTTCTATGGCAGAAACAGAAACAAAGAAAAGCCGTTCTCAACAAGACAGGAATGAGTTTCCCGTCTCACACCAGCATCAATAACCCTTTTGTTGGCCACGTTTCATGACACGAGCGTTAGCATATCAGGAGTGAAATGCGCACAGGCTCAGGCATCCGGCGCAAACACATAGCTATCCTGTGTGCGTCTCCCCGGATGTTGTTTTGTAGGTGAAAGTGACACCATTCTGCATATGGCGAGCCTACTAGGAGAGCCTTTAGAAAAAGATCCATGAATCCAGACCACCCGACTGGGGGTCAAAGGATCCCCATTCATAGTATCCCTCCTCCCTATCGAGGTTCTGAACTCATTAAGAAAAAAGGTGTGTGTAGATGAAAAGGCCACCTTATTCACATTGACACAGCGAATATTGTGGGGTGTGGTTTTTGCCTGGGGCAATCTAGTACTGACCCCCAAACCTGAGCCATCCACCCAGTGGCAGCCAGCATTGGACTGAGTCCAGCATTGGACTCTTCTAAGACTCCTTGAGACCCACAGCTTGTGAGACCAGAGGAGAATGGCAGCTTCCCATGGGCTGCAGATTCCCAGGAGAAAGGGAAGGAGACGAAGATGAGCAAAGCATGCTCAGACGGGTCACCTACTTCTCACTGGGGCAGTGGGGGACAGGGGGTGAGGGAGGGACAAACAAGGGGGAAGGAGGGAGAAGGAAAGAAGGAAAGGAGGGAGGGAGGAAGAAAGGAAGGAAATAAGGAAGGAAGGAAATAAGGAAGGAAGGAAGGGAGGCACAAAAAAGGAAATAGAATGACATAAAGCTGTGTCTGTCCGCACCGCCAATGATGCCGCCCCATGCAAACCAACTTCTCCAACGTTTTGTAGGTTTTCCAAACCGTGGCAAACAAATAACAGAGAAGCTAAAAGAAACACAGAGAAAGGGCTTATTGTAAGGCAAAAATACTTGAAGAGTTAGTGAATGGAAAATAAAAACATGAGAAATGTGATTTATAGGGCTGATATTACTCACTGAAGAGGTAATGTTCTGAACTATTGGAATAATCACCACTATTATTGGAACGTAGAGAGGAATTCAGTAGGCTATAAAGATACCTTTGTCTATAAAGAACAACGCTGCTACCTTTTTACAAACCATTGAATTAAAAGTAACTTATGTTTATCTCTCTGAATTTCAATGCGATTTGATTTTAAAGTCGGAGGCCCTATAAATTTTAATTTGTTAGAGCTATATAGCTCTTTCTACAATGTTATGACATTGTCGCTGCTTACCTTTGGTTTCACAGGAAACAGAAAATGGTTCTTTCGGTAATGTCCATTAATATATTGAAATCCATGCAAACTTCTTTAGGGAAGGAAATTCTGGCATCCATTTTTTTCTTTCGTGTTACAAATATCCTTCTTTAATTTGGGGAACAATCACTTCTTTCAGCTTAATGATCCCATAGTGAAGAACAAAGCAGACATTATAGGGGGGAAACCAGTAGCTACATGGTGCATTGTTACCTAATTGATTGTGAAACCTCGGAACATTAATTAAGAACAGGATTTAAAGTCTAGAGCCTCCCTGTCGAGAATGTTGGCCAACACTGTTGCAGCAACTCTGCCCCGCCGGGACCCCGCCCGGTACAGAGCGGGAAAATGACAGATGGAATGTTGGCATTCTTTTGCAAGCAACGCTGAGCTGGTGAATAAGAATCAGGTATGAAACAGCGCAAGCGCCTGAGGTGAGCCAGCCTGGGATGGAGGGCTTGCCCCCAGGTGTCCTCTGGCCCCTCACCGCCGGCGGCTTCTCTCTTTTTCAAGGTCCGTGTGCGTGGGACAGGAGTCCCAGGTTAGCGCTGAATGAGGGCAGTGCCCTCGCAAACTCCTGCACGAGGCCAAGACTCTGCGTGTGACACCTTCTCGGTGGTGTGTGGGTTACCGGAAAGTACAACACGGCTCTGACCGGGTCCCAGTTTCTCCACAACGGCCTCCAGTTTCGAAGGGTTGATGCAAGTGTGGGAGCAAACACAATCTTTACCAAGTAAATCACTTACAACGCAGACTGTAAATAATTTCTGCAAAGGATGTTCCAGCGAATGTGAATTCTCTCCTCCCACTCCATCCGCACCCCACTGTGAGATGCACGAGAAATCACGAGAGAACCAGCACACTGTGAAAAATAGGAAATTCGGAAGTGCAGTTGAAACAGCATCTAAACACATCAACCACCGAGCCACAAAGCTAACAGCAGATGCGTTCATATACAATGGCCACGTCAAAAATGACAAGACGCTGCAGAGAGAGATTTAAGAAGATGTAAGTGAATGAAAGTCTATGCCATTTTCATATTTTATGGGTTGGAAGATGCGATGTGACTGAGATTGCCACTGTCCCCAGATTGGTGTGTGAGTAGAAGTCAATCCCAATCCCCAAGAAACCAAGCTGGGGTTTGTAGAAATTGAGAAGCTGGTTCTGAAACTTATGTAGAAATTCAAAACAACTAGCATAGCCAAGACATTCTCGAAGAAGCGGAGCGCAGTTGGAAGGCGCCCACGGACGTGGAGATAAACAAAGACCGTCCTACAGGAGGGTGGGTGGGGCCTGTCTGTCCACAGGATGCTCCGCGGGAGGAGTCAGCTACCACTGTTGGAGGCTGGCTGAGAATCAGGGGCTGGCGGCGGCGTGGAAAGGCTCTCTGGTGAGTGAGGTAAGGCTTCCCCTGTGCTGTGAGTGCAGGCTTATGCCACGAGGAAGCTGGCGGGGGCATTCACCGAGCCAGGAGTTCTCGGGTCATGGGTTTGGGGAGCATCTTTGCCTCCTCCGCTGGGTGCTGAGCTAGAAAAAGAGGGAAGAATTTGGGGAGTTGGCAGACACGGGCTGGGCCATCTCTGTGTTCGTGTGTGACTTGGGCATGGTGCATTCGATGTCCGTCTCTTGAGACAGAGCTGCGGTTATGAAGACGGTGTGCCTGTGGCTCAGAAAGGGGCGCACAGGACAGACTGGGGAGCCCAGGAGGACCCCATACCTGACTTAGACACAAGCTGTCGCTGCAGGCAGGTAGGGCCCAGGGGTCTCTCAGGGACAGCACCTGGGGCAGCTGGATGTTCCCATGGTGGGCGGAGGGGGGGATCTTTGATTAAGAAACATAGTGAACAACTTCCAACCGTGTGCAGATAGAGTGGGAAGGGGATCAGAATACAGCACCCCAGCATCCGCCGTTTTCCGATAAGGATTCATCTGAGCCACAGGCAACTGACAATCAACCCAAGAGGAAGCGCCATCTGCCTGCCCGCTTCTCTGCCTAAAAGTGGGGCCTACGTCTCCCTGTGACCAAGGTCACCACCAGCCCACCAAGGAGAGGGGAGCTTCTTACGCCAAAGAAGGAAGTGGACACCAAGGTGAGTTTGCACAGACAGTCTTGGTGAAAATAGCCTGGAGGTGCCATTAGCCCTCCACCCACTTCCTGGTCACTTTCTCCCCGTTGAACATCCGTGGAAACCCAAACCCTCTTTCCTTGGTCAAAAGGGTATGTAAGCCCCCACAGCTAACTGTTTTGTTGCTTTCAGCACTTTTCGGTGCGTTTCCAGATCAACAAAAGCAGTGTGCGCCTTCTCCGGTTCATCCGCCTCTTGTTCGTTTCATTCTCGCCCTCCCACACCAACCTAAGAGGAGAGGACAGAACTTTTTCCCCGGGCAAATGGCATCAGAGAAGGAAATTTAACCTACACCCGGCATGAGAGCTGTCTTTCCTGGGCATCTGTGAACACGAAATTCAGGGTGAAATCAAAAGAGGAAAGAAAACCAAAGTCTCAGACAGCCAGGTTGACGAACTCCATCTAATTATTATGGGTGCCAGATGCAAATACCTATTACTCACAGGTGCTGGCAGCATGGATTTTTACAGATAGGGCCGTAAGAGAGGATTAGCTCTGTGAGTGACGCCGGAGTTTGAAGGGCTATCAACGGTTTTTTTCAAATCATAACCTCAAACCGAGTTGGCTGTTAATCTGAGCATCAGGATAGAGAGCGTGTCAGGTTTTAACAGCTTAGCTTCAGGACTGCAAAGCTGGAGAGCGTTTGAATAAAAGATGGGTGTTGATGTGATAATTACTATGGAAGTCTCCCACTGGCCGCCTCCAGCTTCCTGCGGCAGCGGATGCGGACTGAGCGCAAACGCACGCAGAGCAGAGCCCCGGGGAAGAATGTTGCAGCTGAGCGGGGCTCTGGGCATGGCCCGAACCCCCACACAGGCGCGTGGTGCCCGGGATGCACCGCATTCCAGAGGCGGCAACCCGGGGGTCCACAGGATTCTGAAGGTTGGAAGGAAAAAGAAGGCGGTGATTGTGGCTTGGCGCAGCGCCGCCCCGGGGCACGCTTCCCGGGGGTCCTGTTCAGGTCGTGTGGGCGGCGGCAGCTGCATGTCCAACACCCTGATCCCGGTGCAGGAAGGGGCACCTGCTGCTCCATCCACTCAGACTTCATCGTTCCTGCACGCAGGCCTCCACGGTTCTTGAAGACCACACCCAGGGCACCGGGCCTTGGCTTCAGCCCCGGAGCGAATTCTTGGAAGATATTTGTAGCTGTGGACAAGAAAGCAGACAGAGGAGTAACCCCAGCCTGCCGGAAATGCAATCATGATTTCTCACGCACGGCTCGGGGGTGGATTTAGGCTTCTCCATCGGAGGACAGATTCCAGCCCCCACGAAGCAGCGAGCTACCATTGCTGCTGTTGGTAAAGACGTATAGTATAAGCGGAACAGAAGGAACTTGCACGTTTTCTCAAGTAAACACACTAAGGAAGGGGAGCCTCTTGCCCCTCCTTTGTAACAAGGAGAGTCACAGCTCTGATTTTTAATTCGAGTTTGGCGCTACAGTGACAGGTGGGTCACCACGGGCCTCAGCGATGTGTCCCCTGGGGCTGCGCGGATACTGTTCCCAACGCCCTCGCATTTCCAGGACGAACTCAGTCGTGGTGAGCGCTGAGGCTGCCTTTGAAAACCCGGCTGGATAAGGGAGAGAAAACACTGTGATCGGTTCCGCCGACCCCACTGAATTTCATTTTCAGGGAAGCCAGCCCTCCCTCTGGCTCCGAAAGTGGTTGCTCCCAGTGAGGCAGGGGGAAGGGTGGGTGAGGGGTGGAAGGACCAGGGTTCACACCCACCTCCCGCTCCACGCTTTTGAGACAGCGTCAAAGAGACACCGCATCCCGCCTGGCCCAGGTGTTCAGACGGGGGGATGCGGCCAGGATCCCTACCGCGGCACAGATTTCAGAATTATCTGCGAATGCCGCAAGCAGGCGAGAGCAGTAACAGCATGTGGCTTCGCCGAAGAGCTAACGAGCGCCTCGTGTACGTCCCTCTCCGCCCCACACACCCTTTTCCACACTCAGATCCCGAGAGCCGTTGCCACAGACTGGAAAGCAAAGACAGGCCAGTGTCTTTCATGGAGCTTTCTTCACCGCTGACGTATAAAATGTGCTTTTATTTCGTTCATTGATTCAACACTGAGGCCACGGAGGTCTCTGCTGGGAAGGGAGGTCCGGGCTCCCACAGGGCCCCTGGCCTCCTGAACATGCACGAGAAGGACGAAGGAAAGCAGCTCCTGGGCGCTCAGCAGGCTCCGAGCTTGGCTTCTGGATGCCAGCATTCGCCCCTCCTCCACTCTCTCCGTTGGTTTCTGGCTTCCACCGCCGTTCGGTCCAGGGTTCCAGGGGATCCCCATGTCGGTTTCAGCTGCGGTGCGGTCGCTGGCGTTCTCAGTAAGTTCATCTTGCAGCTCACGTCTGGTGCGTGCAAGGCGGCGGGACCTTGGAGCACACCCAAGAGAAGAGCGACCGCACACGGTGGGGGTGGTTGCTGTCTCGCCCAGCCCTGTTCACACGCAGCGCAGGCAACGCACCGGGAGGACACCACCGTCCTGGTGGCCCCGCAGGTGGGGCAGATCAGAGAGGGGCAAGACGAGAGACAAGTGAGCACGCCACGTCGACGGCAGTGAGCTAACAGCTTCGCGGGGCCAGCTTGTATTCCAACCACAACTTGCTTCGAAGACGAAAAAGAAGAAGAGGAGGTACAAGGACATTCTAAAACATACCCCAACGATGGCACCTCGTTCTGCGCGGCCTTGCGTTACTTCCTCTATGGGCTCATCTCCGAGGCACAGCAGCCTCAGGCAAACACAGGGCAGCCCCCAATTCACTGCCGTGCACTCCTTCCCACCGGCCCATCAGTCAACTCAGGGCGGAGAGTGCTGGTAGCACGGTGCCCAAGCCCCGAAGCCAGAGTGGAAAGGCTGGCTGAGTCTCAGGCAGGGCTGCCACGCTCTGGGAGGAGCCCAATACGGAGGCACGGGCCAGCTCTGACACGTGAGCCAGGCGATTTCAGTAGCTCCAGGTATCCGTGAGAGGCTGTTACACCGGCACTAAAAACTGGCATTGCACAGTGTGTACAGTGTGCTGCTATGGATACCTTATCAGTATCAATTATCGATGTCGATTGCTGAATTTCCCTTTACTTAGGGAACAACACATCGGCAGCCAAAGACACCACACCGCAACCAGCTGAGAAAGGAAAAAGCTTTGTATCCCATCCCTTTAACAACCCCTTCCTCCGGCTTTCCGAACAAGGGTCCCGCATTTTCACTTCGTCCTGGCTCCTGGAAATGGCGTCGTCCACCCTGTCCGCACGTGTATTCTTTACACATCCCACCCAAATGTCTAGAAGAATCTAAACGTTATAAACAAGATTGTGCCATTCTAGATCCTGGCAGCTTTTATTGTTTTTTTTGCCCTTGGATACTCAAACACACCTTGCAAGCAAGCAGTGTGCAATGATGTTGACCTTTGGGGATGAACTGCTTTAATAAAAGACATTTCAAAGACGGGCTGACTGTCTTGCTTTGAGTAAATACATCCGTCTTGTAGGCAACGGTGCATTTGCTAGAACGATGCTTGTTTCCATCCCATTCCTGTTCGGTACCCAGCCTGGACACATGCTGTGATCCAGCGTTCTCAAATGTGGCTTCGAGTTCAGATGACCTGGGTCATGCCTTTAAAACACCCCAGTCTCCAGGCTGCACCCCAGATAAGACATTTCCCTCGAAACTCTCTGGAAGTCCAAATAACAACCAAGGCCAAGATCAACTGTCTAAATGCCCAATACAGCCTTGCATGTTTGCCTGAGTGGAAAAATACCGTTTGACGGTCTGGCTGGAATTGCAGACCCCTCATCCAACTCCCTGTGCCTTAAAGGGTGGAATTTCGGCGCGGTGCCCAGCCGCCCGGGTGAGCCTGTGATCAGAGCATTGCTCTGAGGTGAGGTGAAATGAAAGAATTCAGAGAGAAAACGGGTCAGCAATGACGCAGCCGGTGACAAAAGTCTCTGAGGTTCATCCGAACCCTCCTGCATTCATTGTCTATCTGTGCAACAAACGACCACACGCTTCGTGGCTCCAACCAACACACACTTCGAATCTCCTGTTCTTGTGGGTGTGGGATCTGGGCAGGGTGGCGCTGGGGCCTGGGCTGCCCCGCTCACCAGAAGGTTGGGACCCAGTCATCGGCTGCGCAGGGAGAGGATCCACCTCCATGCTCTCGCGGTGGGTGGCGGACTTCAGTTCCTCGTGAGCTGCTGGTCGGGGGGGGGGCGGGGGGTGTTCGTTTCCTGCTCACCAGTGACGGAAGACCAGGCTCTTTCCCTCGCAAACTGCGTCCCTGCAACGTGGCAGCTCACTTCGTCAAAGCCGGCAGAGGGGAGAGGCCCTGGGCCGCACAGACGTTAGAGTGTCTTGTCACGTCAAGACGGAAGTGACATCGCGAGTCCTCTGCTGTGCTCTGCTGGCTGGAGGCAGGTTTAGGGCCCCGCCCACGCTCACGAGACAGACTGACGTGTGGCGGCAGGCCCCACGATGAGCATGTGTGCGAGCCAGCTCACAGTCCCATCCACAGCGGAGCCGCACAGCGACAAGGCTGTCCGCAGAGCCTCGTGCCAGAACTTGGGGCTCACATGCCAGCCCGTCTGCTCACTCACACACAACTGGGATGCCTCCTCAGTTTCACAAGCCCTCAGTTCCCAGATCCGTGCACTGGGGTTGACATGCGATGCACTCTGTAGCGTTCGTGTGCGCAGGTGAGCCTCACCCCCGAGGCTCGGCCACGCACTCCCGTAGCAGCAAAGGAAGGAGGGACGCATGTTGTTGTTGAAGAGAATGACGAGCAGTCACTCTGGCAGCTGAGCGGGGGAGACCCTTCAGGCCGAAATCCACATGGAAGGCACCCACGGAAACGGGAGCACATAAAACACATCGCTACTGGAAAGCCCATTTCAAAAAGCCAGTCCATCAGGTATCGATGGGCAAGGGCCAGGTGGGGCTGAAACCTGCAAACCTCTGCACGCTCTGCAAGAGGACGGCGGGTTCCCGCGTGCTGTTGCCGGACAGGGGACGCGGTATCCGCTGTGGCCATTCCTCAGACGTGGGGTAGAACCTCCCTCCCACCCCAGGTGTGTCGGAGGTCCAGGCGCGTGGGAACCAACGCGTCAGGGATGTGAGACGATGTTTAGGACTGCCAGAGCGAGGGGCCGGAGTGGGCTTCCGTGCTGGCCCACGCAGAGAGCCAGGGAGGGAGGTGAGTGAGTGCTCGCTCACAGGGGCAGGGCAGAGGGTGTGGTCAGAGTGCCTGAATGCAGCCTGGGCTTGTCCACCCCACCCCCCACCCCCCACCCCCAGGGCCAAGGAGGGTCTGCCCGCCTGCACATCCTCCCGACCTCACGGGGCTGTGGGACAGAGAGCGCGGGCTCGGAAGCAGCCAAACGTCGACCGTGACATCCCTCTTCCTGCAGTGTGTGTCCGTTGTACGGGTGGTGTAGCCACGGCACAGGGGTTTTGCCCAGGACCCTACGCCCAGACAGAGGCAGCCCGAAGCCAGGCCACACCTCAGGACCTAAGCCTGACCTGCGCAGTAGGTGAGCAGGAAAACAGAGGGACTCTCCCTGCGGGCGACCTCGGGAAGCACTCAGTCAAGGGCCAGAGCTCAAGGACAGAGGAGGCGCAGCGAGGCTGAGACGCTGAGACGAGGGACGGAGCCTCTTGCAAGACAGACATCTCTGCCCCCTGTTTCTGTGGTTCTCTCTGCAGAAGCTCTATGCAAGGATGTCTTTTTTTTTTAAAAAATGGCATTTTCCTACACTTCAAATTAAACACCGGTATTTGTGCAGAGGTGCCTTCCCAAGTGGCGTTGTATGCCAGGGGTATGACTTCCACATCTCCAAAGGAGGTACAATAATAAAGAGCCCCAGGTTTGGGACTCTTTATGATGATAATCCTACTATTTCCTAATCCAGAATCAGCACCGTCCCCTCCCCCCAGAGGGCTGGCTTTCTTACCAGACAGGAAGAACAGGAATTTGCAGAGGTAAAAGCCCTTCCCTCAAGCACGCATCTCTTAGAAGAAGGCAACAGAGGTCAAGGGCAATGGCGAAGGACTCCCCTCTCTGGGGTGCCTCTCACCACTGGGCATCGATGCCTCTTAATATGAGACGAGAGGTCTCCGGTTCTCACTGTCCCGCACTCGTTCGTCTCTCTCGGTGGCCAAGTCCAATTAGCCCCCGGCAGGGACGGAGACATCCCATGGAAGACATTCTCTGTTGTAATTAACTCTCCTTTCTAGATTGTCGATGACTCTTAGAATGCACTTCAAAGGGAAAAATAGCAGGCACTGCTCCCACCGTCTGCAAAGTTGTGTTTGTATATACGTTTTCCAGCTGACAAACACTTCTGAGGCATCTGCTCCGTGCTGGGCCTTGGGTTAAGCGTGGGACATGCACCGAATAAATAAGTAGACATGTGAATAGCCCGGGAAAACTGCAGAAATGGGCTGCAAAGAGCAGAAACAGACTTGAACCGAAGCAGGCGTAGATTCCACTCAGCCTTCTGGACGGAATCCACCAGACATTCCCTTGGCCGAGACTCGGTGCTTTCCTGTGCGGGGCATTGCCTGCGGCCACTTCAGTGGGTGCCTCCTGGGGGTGGTTACAAATAATGCTGCTAGGAAGATACCCCAGACCATTCTTTTCCACGTGGGTAGTGAACAGATGGGTGGGACTGCTGAGTTAGAGGCCACGAAACCATTTTCGGTGGCGCCGAACAGTCCTCCAAACTGGCCCATCGATACCCCCTTGAAGTTCCAGGGTCTTCAAAGCCTCACCAACCCTTGATATCATTTGCGGTTTTCATTTTAGCCAATTTTGGAGGTTGTACGGTAGTCTCGCATTGTGCTTTTTATTTCTATTCTTTGATGACTTACCAGCTTTAGGTATGTTTATTGGTTACTAAAAGAGTCTCTTTTTAAATTTTTATTTTCTTTTTTAAAGAGAGAGAGAAACATCAATGCGTGGTTGCCTCTCACGTGTCCCCTCCTGGGGACATGGCCGGCAACCCAGGCAAATGCCCTGACTGGGAATCGAACCAGCGACCCTTGGGTTCGCAGGCCAGCACTCAGTCCACCGAGCCACACCAGCCAGGGCTCAACAGTCTCTTTTTAAAGCGCCCGGCAAAGCCCTTCTCTCTACTGGGCCTGCTGCATCTTTAACATTGGTTTACACATTCCGTATATGTCTTTTACGGAATATAGGTCGCAACGAACTTCTCCACCTCTCCCTGCACTTTCCACTCCTTTAATGCTGTGTTTTGGTCAATGACATGCATACATATTTTTCTCCATGTGCTAGTTTTTCCCGTCCAGTAGACATTCAGTATTACGTGAGCTTCAGGTGTACAGCATCACCGTTAGGTAATCCTGTGCTTTACAAAGCGTCCCCCCCGATATCGCCAGCACCTCCTGGCACCCTCCGTAGTTGTTATGACGTTACTGAGTGCGTTCCCCGTGCCGGACCTTACCTCCCAGTGACTGTTCTGTGATGACAATCTGTCCGTCTCAGTGCCTTTCCCTTTCCCACCCAGCCCCTGTCCCTTCTGACAGCCACCGCTCTATTCTCTCCACCGACGCGTCTGTTTCTGCTGCGTCGGCTTATTCCTTTTGCTTTCAATACTCCGCGTGGAAGGGGAACCCCACAGCATGTGCCTGTGCTGACTTACTCACTTTTCGGTCCATCCACCTTATTTTGGATCCCGGTGTGATGTGAATGTCCCTGATGAGTGCACCTCTCACCCCTGAGCCCTCCTAAGCGCTCGTTTTACTCACAGCCGACACTGACTGCACCCACTGTCGTTCCAACCGGTGGCACCTTGTGCGTGCTCTTAAATCCCATACGTAAAACATGAGCTCCACCCCCGGAGGACTGTGCTCCCCACCGTTGTACGAACTTAATAACCCCGGTTTCTATTGTTATAAATGTAAACATTTAAGCAGCAGCAGCAGCAGCTGTTTATTGTAAACACGGGCAGTTTATACGATTTTAAATCATAGGATCATTTCCTATCCTAGGTCGTTTTTGTGCCCTGGATGAATCTCACATTTGCGTGAATTAGTCATCAGACTTACTCAGTGAGCTGCGGTCGATTTTGTTTTATTCAGCCATCCATCTGGGTTTGCCTCTAGGCAAGCAGAACTGGGGATATGATCTCCCTTGAAAAGCTAAACCAAGTCTGCCGTGGAGCTTAATCTTTCACCCTCCAGGTGTCTGGGAGACCAGTTACTAGGTGACCTCCCTGGTTAATACCGCAGCGAGCAGATGAAACAATGGCTAAGAGCGGACAAGTGTGAGCCGATAGCATCTTCCTCGGGATAAAGATGGAGAACTCCGAGCAGCACCAGCGAGTCTCAGGAAGACGCGATAGCCCGGATGAAAGGAAAGAAGAATTGGCTGTTGACACGCTGCGCAGTTCCGCGGAGCAGCTGTCAAACGGAAACGATCACTCGGGGTGGAAGGGTCTGGCCGAAGGAGAGAAGGCGGACTGGCTGGCTGGGTCCAAGGCTCACGCGCTGTGGCTGGTGACAGGAAGTGGGACAGGGACCCCAGCAAGCGGAGAGCGTTCCGCGATGAAAGGCAGCACGGGAAGGCCGGTTCGGAAACGTCGAATCCTCTCCAGCGTCCGCCGTTGGCAAGACTCCGCCGCAGCAGCTGCTGGCCCGGCCCGCCTGGATTAATGTCCGCGAGAGACAAAAAACAGTTTGGAACGGAACACGGCCAGGATGCGGGCTGAAGTCGGCCGGGTTCCGAGGAACGTTCGTTCCACGTGGCATCCGCGGCAGATCCGCCCGTGGGGAACCAGGCTTTTGGGAAGGGCCTTCAGATACATGAACGCTCAGAAATACTATACAAACTGCCCTCTCCTCCGTGGTGCAGCTAATAGATGTATTTTATCTAAATAATTTGGGCTCACGACGCTGCTAAACAGAAATACCGTCGCAGACAAGTGCCCCACGTGGCCGGGTCTCCGAAGGGCTCCAGGGAGCAGGACAGTACGCAGTGCCTTTCCTGGGCCCGCTGCGCCCAGGCAGAGTGCGCTTCCGCAGCTCTGGGTGCGGCTCCAGGCTCTACATTCCTGACAAGCTCTCGGGGGACGCTTAAGCGGCTGGGCCACACACCTGTCAGGGTCAGAATCACCTGCGGTCATCGGGCAGAGACTCAGAATGGTGGCGAGATACGGTGGGATGAGTTTTCTACGGCCGCTGTGACGCAGTGCCACGGATTCCGCAGGGCATCCGGGTAGCTCCGTGAAACTCGCTGTTCAGGGTGTCCCAAGGGTGAGAGTAAGGTGGCAGCCAGCCTGCGTGCGGACCCATTTCCCAATTCCGTCGCTGGCAGAATCCAGTCCCTTGCAGCTGTAGGATGGAGCGCCCTGTTGTCCTCCTGGCTGTCACTGTGGGCGTCCCTTGGGACACCTGGACAGTCATTGCGGGCTCCGCTCCGTCTCAGATCAAACAAGACCCATGGCATCCCTGTCAGCTTTCTGCTTCTACTTCTCCTCCTGCTCCTTCTCCTCCTTCTGCTCCTTCTCCTCCTCCTCCTCCTGCATCTACTGGACCGACACCTCTGCCTTCCTCGCTGACTGTCAAGGGATCAAGTGATTCAATGCCTCTATCCAGATAACCCAGAATAGTCTCCCTGTTTGAGCGTCCATGACTTTGCTCACATCTGCAAACCCCCTTTCCCACGGAACATGTCGTCTTCTCGGGTTCTGGAGATCAGGGCGTGAGCATCCCTGGGCGTCCGTTGTTCCGTCCGCCACAAGGCCCAACAACATCGTTTTGTGATCACCCTCAGGCCTCTGTCTCATTTCCTCCGGGGCCAGGCGTGTGCTGGGTCTCTGAATGTGTGTTTGAAACACAGCAGCACCCAAACCCAAACCCATGTGCGGACATGCACATGGGTGTGTACACGCACGCACATCCTCCTTCCTTGGTGGGTCGGTCAGTGTGGGCCGCGGCAACCTATGGCCACAGGAGCTCCGACAAGACGTTTTTCTCCGTTACTTCCATGCATGTCTGTACCCAGATGTCCTCGCCTTGTGAGGACCCCAGGTGTACTGGATTAGAGCGCACCCGAACAACCTCATTTTAACCTAATGGCCTCTTTAAAGATCCTACCCCTCGCTACTTTCCATTCTGAGGTCCCAGAGACGCGAATTTTAACACACACATTCTAGAGGACACAAGGCAGCCCCAAAAGGTGGGGGACCTAGTCACCGGTCCAATCCCCATCACTCATGTTGGGTGGCCTTTGAGCAACTCCAGGTGCCTGTCCAAGTGTCTCTGATGCCACGCTTCCATGTCCACCAAGGACAGAACCCAACTTCCTCCCTCCCCTCACGCCAGGCCTCTCTCTGTGTTCTGGGCTCTCACCAACGGGGCCCCTTCAGGGTGAGCCCCCCTGAAGCAGAAGAGCTGGCCCGAGCAAGAACGACCAGGAGCCTCAAGTGGGACTCTTCGCAATAGCCAGGAGCCCTGCAGTGGCTCCAGTCAGAGAGCCACGTGTGTCTCTTGAGGAGTGGGCCCATCCACGCTTGAGCTATTCTCTGATGTCAGGTGAAGGCACAAGCTGAGCAATGAGCTCGCACAGGAGCCAGGCGGATAGCAAGGGAGAGGAGCTCACTGGCGAGTATTAAAGTACAAAGGCCAACAGCACCAGCCAGGAGTCTGCGTTGTCGCGAACAATGGATGCATGGGCACGATCATAGGGGAATTTCAGATCGCTGTGTCTCCACGCCGGTTTTGTTCTGTCCTGACGTGGAGTCTGCCGACCCACTGCAGACAAGGCAGGGGCTCTGAGCGGATTCCCCGGAGTGGGGTCCAGCGGGCACTACTCCCTCGCTGTTCTAATGAGGGCTGCTGTGTGTTCGGAGGCAGACGGTGTGGCTAGGGTTTGAACACAGCGCAAGGATCCCACCAGCAGTCCCAGGTCCTTGACCCTTGCTCCTTTAGAAAGAGCTCTCGCCAGCTGCCCAAACCAGCCAGTGCCGATGCGAGCACATTCACAGCTGTCAAAACACACTCGACCTCCAAGATTATCATATAGTGTTAACTTTATTCCTTAATCTTTCGTCAGGCCACATGAAGCCCATTTACTGCAACTGAAATAAATCTGGAGGAGGGGTGCAAAGCCACCTAAGTCTTATGATGTTTGTCACCGTGTCATTGTGCAAAATAATGTGACAGCTTTATTAGGTGCTCAGGCAACTCGCTCCTATAAAAGTAGCAGTATTCTCCTCCATAGAAACCAAGGACAAGGAGAGGGGATGTTTATGGCCCTGACTGTTAAGACTTTGGAAAGAGAGGTTGTCTCCTTCAGCAGACAAAGAGACAGTTTCCTTTGGAAGGCAATATCATTTTGAGTAAGCTCAGCACGATGGATGCAGGCGACTAGAATTAACTTGAGATTGACATGAGTTCCAAGTGTATGTTATGCCCATGTTGACTCAATACAGCACTTCATCATCTTTTTCTAGGCCCAGGCAGACTTCAGGGATGAGACACAGACGGCTTCAGGGCACTGAACAGCCACCTGCTCCCTGGTCCTGTGCACACCTGGTACAAAGTGCCAGGCTCTCTGTGCTCCGAGCCGGCAGTACCTGTGCGCACCTGCTAGAATGTTCACACAGCAATCTAACGACTATGGCCTCCATTCTTGGCGACGGCATTTGGGCCCAGGTCTTCTCTCTCGTCTTCCTCTAAGTTCCCATCTCTTTGTTCATCTCTCTACCTTCAAGGTTACACAGAGCAGGCTTTAAGCTGCCAGAGAAACTGCCTTAAGTACAATCAAGGAAGAGGCCTTTCACAAGCATTTCACTGGCCCCTGCCCACCGAAGTCCGCATCCCAGCCCCAGGCACACAGACAGGGCACAGCTCTGCCGAGCTTGTGGTGGGTCCGCACCCCGTCTTACAAGCAGCACCCCTTGGTAAAACTCAGAGCCCGCAAGACTGGGGGGCTCCCCTGGAGAGAAGCGTTAGTGTCCTGGGATCAGCAGCATGCTCCTTAGCCCAGCAGCTTCCCACCTCACCCTGCAGGCATCCTTGCTGAAACGGGACCATGAAGGCAGCCGGGCAAGACTAGAGACCAAGGGAAAGTAAGATTGTAAGGTTCCAGGAGCAGGAAACATGGCTTTGTGGGGTGGGGGGGTGCGGTCCCTCGGCTGTTTAGGGAAAGTGTGCAGACAGTGACTGGGGAGTGAGATGAAGGGGGATGACGGAAGAGATCAGTTCTGCGTGGGTCATACTCTTGACCTTCATGGAGGGACCATAAAGCTGTCTTTCTCCTACGTTATGCAGCCATTTAACTCTCCTGAGTGCAAGTTCCAGATCCGTTAAATTTGGGAGGGGGGTTTGATGCAAATAACTCGAGCATTTACAGACACAGTTTCTTCGGAGAAGCAAATACTTCTCCTTAGGCAACATCAGATTTCTTGAAAAAGCCAACTTCGTTGTCCAAACCAAACAAGCCTAACTCGCCCCCTTTTTCCTTTTGTTCCCCTTTAATTACTATTATTTTGATTTCCAGTGAGATTGGTAGAACACCATGCTGTCAAAGAAATGCTGTCCATAGGCTTGAGTATCACAAAATGGGAACTTCAGCAAAAGCTGATTGTGAGATCTACATCTGGCCAAAAATAGCAGCAAAGCTTCTGTTGTTCATTTCTGGAGGTTTTGTGGGAAAGGATTTTATCTGCAAAAACTATACAGCTCGGGCTAATCTCCGTTGTATTTGTTGTCAGATGTTGTCTGCTAGGTATCTTAAAATTGAAAAAAGGATTAGAGTGCATTTACTGTTGTGCATATAAATTTAATGGTTGGAAGTTTTTGCTCCCCTGGGGAACGGCAGGAACCCCTGGCAGGATGTGCTCCGCGTGCATCCACGGTGTCCTCTACTGTCTGCCGGAATCCGCGCTTCCTCCTTTCCATCAAGCTTGCCTTTTTGTTTCTCCCGCGGTTACAATCTGAATTGTACTCAGTCCTCAGCCATGTTCACCGAAGGGGCAGCTGTGTTCAGTAGGACTGGAACCTCACATGTCGAAACAGCTTCCTCCTGAGAGGTGACATTTCTGTATCTTGACCTTGGATAGTCAGTTCTCAGCATCATCTACTATTAATTGCTAATTAATATGACACCACAATTAATAATGACACCACCCGGGACACAGGACAGTGAGCCTGCCTGAACTACGACGCCAAATAAAATGCAAGTGCGCCGAAGTCCCCTGGTTCATTTTTTTAAAGAACATTCATTTACTTCACTGAATGCATCCCAGCTGCTGGTAGAAACCCATTACGGACCACACAAAACTGCTGTGGCTGAGTACTGGTGATTGCACGTAGTTCCACAGAATCTTTAGGGAAACGTGTAGATTACAGTTGGCAATACAAAGCCCCAAAGAAGCATAAATTCACAGACTCATTATGCAGTGCTTTTGCGAACATAAGGGTGTCGGGCTCTGATGACTAAGTCCCCGCCTTCGGAGATGTAAAAAAGAAACAGAAGTGAAACACATGGAAGAAGGAAGAAAACTGTGTTCACTCTGTTGTCCGTATTACGGGCAGGTGGAAATGTGGACAGCTGGGTACCTCCACCTCTCAGCCTCCGCCTTCCTGAGCTTCCAGACTGACATGCATACTTGGCCCAAGGGTGGCCTTCAAGGCTTGTTTCTCGTTTATTACTATCGCGCACCGCTATGTTTAAGAAGTAATAAGAGAAGTCAGAACTCCTTGGGCAGCATTTGTAGCTGCAAACAGAGGCAAAGATCTGCCTGGATCATTTCACATCATAAACTTAGAAACAGGGCATATTTTCCAGCACCTTCTACTGAAACTCTTAGTAATGACTGACTCTTTGCAGGGCCAGACCAATGGCTGCTTCTGACTCCGTCCCGTGGACTTTTCTAAAACTGTCTGCATCTTAGGGTGCCTGACATTTCCTTTTGCAAAAGCTGATGCCGTGCGTATGCTCAGACAAGCAGAAAAATGCTTACGACAGTTTTCTCTTTAGCCTTCTTGGAATAGTATTGTTTGAAAGGCTGGCCAACTTTTGAAATACATCTCCAAGCCCCAGTCTCTTTTCAGTCAATATATTTGTCTTTCAGTCATTTTCCCCCCCTTAATTACATGCATTTCTGAGTGTATATGTTCATTGATTGACCTTATTGCATTTCTGAGTATATATGGTCCGTGATTGCCCTTACCGTAAAATACTCTTAAAAAGATTAAAAATGATCTTGCTGACTGAACATGCAAATCTAAAGTGACTCAATTATCTTTTCTTACTTCTGATCAATTCTGTGGCTCAAATACCTTAAGCTTTCAATGTGCTCTCCCAGCTTTTCCATGGCTACAGTGAATGCATAGGTGAATATACAGTGAATGCATCTTGCCTACACTTCTAAAGTAGTGGCTTGCAGGAGGGGAACTTATTTCATGAAATGATTCAATGTAGTGAGTAGTGTGGATAGAAGCAAGGTGTCTCTAACTTGTCTCCTGTTTCTTGATAGGGAGCAAATATAGAAAATATCAATTATTGCCTTAATATTGAAGCCCCAAATATTCAATAAGTGTATTGACTATTGGGCATTTAATAATTACGGGCACTCAAGTGGGATGGGTTAGAATGGTTTCCAAACTACTGATGAACCAAGTGGGTAAGAGCGGAACTTCTTATAAGACTGGTGTGTAATTTTGCATCACCCCCACCCGTGGGTGAACTTGATTTTGCCATAAGGGAACAGACCCAGAAAGCGTCAGAACATGGGAGCGTACACGTGTCTCACGATAAAATCCCGGAGCTGGGAGGATGGACAGTTTTATGGTATCTTTTCCCTGAATTCATGATATCAGCGGGACTTCGTTCTGGCTCCATCAACCACGGTCATTCCGGACAACAGATAATATTTTTGGCTGACTACCATGTGCTAGGCATGGTTCTAGCCACTGAGAGTATAAAACAAAGTTCTGCTCTGAAGTGTGCATATATGTAATATTCTGGTCAAGAAACAATGATACACACACACAAATATGTATTTTCATGTCTCTACAATCTAACATATAACAATCCTAAATATCAGGGAATGGCTAGAATGAGTGCTGAGCTGAACTTTGTGGCTGCAATTTTGTATTGATTGTCATGATGTATTGTCACTTCACAGAGTCATCTCTTTCCATTTACGCGGAGGGGACAGTGAATGCAGAAGCTGCAAGAGCTTTGGCCTCTTCAGAGACACACGTATGAGTGGACATGGTGGGCTGTCCGGGTGGGCCAGCCACTGACACCCGGATGGTGTCTGTCAAGAGTGTCTTAAAGAACGGGCCAAGGGGCTGGGTCTAGAGGCTCACAAGCAAAGAAGACGTGGCATTCAATGGCTTTAAAAAAGCTATTTAATTCAAGACCAAAAGGATGGACTTGAAACGAGCCCTGAGTAGTGAGAGACAGGTCAGGCTCTGGGTGATGGAGTAAAAGAGAGAAATGAGACAATAAGCTATCAGTCCCTCTCTCTGTCTGTGTGTCTGTCTCTCTCCTTCAACGCTCATTGGGCAGGATTCCTTCCTCCAATCCACATGCAGGAGGAAGCTTCCCCAATGCTCACAAAAAGGCACAACCGAGATCTCTTCACACAGCTCTCTCGGATGCCCTGGGCTCTCCATCCAGCTCGGTACACCATTCTCCCAGGAACAGGAGTGCACGCTCTCAGTGCCCAGCTACTTACACACCCGCCCCCGACTTCCCGCCCTGCACTTGACTCTACTCTCACAGCTGTGTCCTCAAAGCTAGAGTGTGCCTCACGCGCCTGCCCGTGCGGCTGGCACCCCACCCCCCACTCTCAGCCTCGTCCCTTCACCACCGCCATCTTTATCGTTTAACCTCCTGTGCGTCTAGCGCCACCGAACCCAGGCGGCTTCCTTCCCTCCTTTTCTTTCTTTTCATCTGCTGCGTGCTCCACCAAACGCTCACGCTCCCTCTCCTATGGCAATGTTTTATCCCACTGTACGCACAGCTCCCTGTATTCCCAGAGCCCTCTGTGTTGGATTGCTCCTGGGGCCGAAGCAAACGGACCCTACACCAGCAGCTGCAGATGACACAAACGCGTGACCTCACTGCTCCGAAATCCAAAGTCCAGGTGGCTCCACTGGTTCCTCCACGCATGGGCTCACAGGGCCACACTCCAGGGGTCGGCCCGCCCGGGCCTTCATCAGGAAGCACTGGGGAGAGTGAGAAGAACGCTGGGCCCTTCTGGATCCATGCACGTGGGTGCGGACTCCGGATCCTTGGGGTTGCAGGACTGGGGTTCCCGTTCTCAGCTTGTGGAGGCTGCCTGCGTTTCACATCACATGGTCCCCCAGAACCAGCACACCGAGTCCTTCTCATCCTGATAAACCAGGGGCCCGCCCTGACAAACCGGGATAAACTCCCATGTACAGAGTCCCTCTAGCCATGTAACATACCATAAACACGGGTCTGTTAGCAAGAGGTGAAGGTCATGGGCACCTTACACCTGCCCAGCACACTGACCGAACACCTCCTTGGGATCAGCCAAGTTGTTCCTCAAGCTCAACGCGCCCCCAACCCCCTTCTCTTTCAAAGGCATCATCCTTCAGTTTTCTAAATGTTTGTAACAGCAGCACCATCCACCTGTGCTGCCCCGGCCATGAATGTCTCAGTCTGGAAGCCATGGCATGAAGTGACAGCGTGCGTGCTCAGCCTTTTCTTGCCCAGCCCACAAACAAAATGATCACATCTTCATGGAACTGAACGCAGGTCCGGCTGCCCGCCACAGTGGAAGCCAAACTCGTGAGGCAGGCCGTGGTGAGAAGGAGAGAGGTTTCTTCGGACGCCAGTCCTGTGGTGAGATGGGGGTCTCTTGTCTAAAGGCCCGTGTGCACGTCTCAGTGGAAATAGAGGGTTTTGTAAGGAGGGAGAGGGAAGCAGAACAGAGAGATTCGGAGACAGGGTTGAGAGAAGTTGTCTACGTGCCGACGAGCACAGTCCATTCCGGGAAGGACCTCGGAGCTGGCCCAGCAAAGGTCTGGTGTGCGCCGTCATCCTGGTTTTCCTCATCCGGGTTTCACGGTCGAAGGCCAGCCACTCTCCCGTATCTGGAATGCCTGAGGGTTGGGGCCTGTACCTTCAGAAGAATGGCCAAGGATTCCTGCACAAGCAGGCTGTTGATCTAGAAGCTACATGTTCGTCGGAGTACCATTGACAGAAACAAGGTCAAAAGCCTGGTGGGGTGGGGTGCAACTCCCCCCCACGGTTACATGTACACCACCGAGGTGGCATCGGTACGTGGAGTATCGCGGAGAGCGCCAGCCACTCAGGACGGCGCTGCTCAGCCGTCCCCGGTCAGGGAATCAGTGTCTCGGCACAACGGCTCACAGGACGGTGTTCTCCAGGTCCCCAGAGCCCGGCGTCAGCATCACCACGGATGTCTCAGGCCTGTCCCTGATCTACTGCATCCAAAGAGGAGAGTCCTTACCTCTCTTTTCTGGCTGTGACATCCTCCTTCTTACCTCCTGGCGCTAGGAGCCTGCACCGTGCTAGGCCTGCCAATTCCAATGCGCCCTGTCCCAAGTCCTCACACACCGATTTTCTGTCCATCACGAATCCCGCCTGACATCGATCCTTCCTGAAGGTTCTTTGAAAGCATCCCTACGCTTGCCTGCTAATCACAGACCTCGGGTGGATTCCTCCCACAATGCTGTCTCCCTGCGTCGTGGACGCTCCGTGAGGTCTGAGTATCTGTCTGCCTCGCAGAAACAGCCCATCACATAAATCATGACAAGTGATACATCTCTATGTGATCTTGCTTTCTTTTGTTTCCATAATTCATCCTGCTCTTCATCAGGGCTTGAACTCATTGTCCCAGATGAATTACCACCTGGTTAAAATAAATACTTGTTGTGGCTGTGTGCTATTAAACGTTCAAGGTAAAATTGAGTTTAATGCCTGCTTCATTTTTCTACGGCGAGGGAGACTGAATTTTAATCTCAGTAATATATCTTCCAGGAAGTCATATCTGTATAGGAACATGAATCTTAGACTTAAGTAGCTCAGGGTGATGAATAGTATATCACTCAGCCCTGGTCATCAGCCTCTCGGCGCCATTTTCCTTATACATTTAAAAAATACCATGTCATTGCAAAGGCCTGAAATTGCGATGCTGTCTTCTGTTAATGTCCTTTTAACTCAGGGATCCCCAACCTTCGGGGGCAGACTGGGACCTGTCCAGTCCTGTCCAGGCCTGTTAGGAACACAGCAGGAGGTGAGCTGGAATAACCCGCTTGAATCACCCTGAAACCATCTTCCCCCCAGCCCTCCACGCCCCGTCCCTGGAAAAGTTTTCCTCCACAAAACCGGTCCCTGGTGCCAAAAAGGTTGGAGACCGCTGCTGTAAGTGGTTGCTATTTTTAGGCGATCCACATTTTGTTCTCCAGTCCGACAAATTAGTATAATTCCACGTCTGAAATTCCACGAACGGTGCATATTCTTGCCGCTATTGATCAAATGCCACGTTTAATGTAAGAAATCTGCATCCCAAACCTTCTGTTCCAGCGTATCTTGTAATCCTATTGTTACAACGGGTACTGCAATCTTACTGTTCAAATGGTTGCCCCACAACAGAAAATAACTATAAAAGGACAACGATGAATAAATAAAGAAAAAGGTACCGATTTTGGGTTTATTTTTGGCCTCCAAAGCTGGGTAGTGTTAGAATGCAGTCCATAGCCTGCGTTTTCTTGGGCACTAAGAGAATGACAAAAATGAGACAAGGAACCCAGTTTAAGATCTTACAGCATAACTGCAAAGCAGACTCCGGAAACGTCGCAAAGCAGAATGCGTTCCGAAGGACAGTGCTCCGATGGCATGTGACAAATCGCAGTAGACCAGAACGGCCAAGAAGGCACCTTCGGCCTTAAACTGGAGCTGGAATCGGAAGAGATGAAGACTTGGAGGGAGCAGGGGGTTGAAGGAGGCACGTGAGTATGGCACATGCGTGGGTTTGTACAGAAAACTGACAGGGTCCAAAGTTGTCATTGCATGAGCTTAATTCTCACCCAGATCTGATTTTAATTCTCACCCAGGTCTGATTTTAATTCCAGAGAACAGAAGGGCAGGGGGAGGGAGGAACAAGGGAAAGACCTGTCTCAGACCCATCTACTTAACAACTGCCATTTCCTTTTGCCATTAAACTACAAAGGGCATATAAAGCAGTGGCAAATCAGCCATGCACAATAGGTAACCTAGTGACATGAAACCGGAGCACTTACTTGTGGAATAAAGTCTGAGGAAAAGGGCATCCCTGTATTCCCAGGGAATACTTTCCCATTGGCTGCGCGCATTACTGGGTACCTTGGAACGCTGAAAACACTACAGTGGGGAAAACATCCTATTGTGAGGGTTCCACAGTGGGAACTGGTAGGCAGAGACCAAAGGCTGTGAGCTCTCTGTTCTCCAGGTTTGCCGGGTAGGGGGAGCGGACAAATGTAACTGAAGGAAACCTCCCCGGGGCAATCTGATCGCACATCCTAACCGGGCAGGTCATGCCTGGAGGCACACCCCAGGCCTCTACCTTCTTTAGTGCAAGGCAGGCTCGCCTTTGCCCTGAGCAAGCCCCGCCCCTTGTTCTAGAGCATGTACGTAGTTAAGGCACCTTTGAAATAGCCACCGTCCAGAGGGCGAGTCGGATAGGGTAGGTAAGCGAAATAAGCCAGGCAGTGAAAGACAAACGCCAGATGATCTCACCTATAAGTGGAACCTAATCAACAAGACAAACAAGCGAGCAAAACACAGCCAGAGACTTGGAAATAAAGAGCAAACTGACAGTAACCAGAGGGGAGGGGGGAGGGGATAATGGAGGGGAGGGGGGAAGGGGAAGGGTTTTCAAGAACAACTATAAAGGACACAGGGACAAAAGCCAGGGGGGACAGGATTAAGGGTGGGAAGTGGGGATGGCTGTTGTCTGGGGAGGGGGGGAATGGTGGGGGGAAATGGAGACAAATGTACCTGAACAACAATAAAAAAGGTGAAAAAATTTAAAAAATAATAATAAAACCTCACTCGGAAGTGAAAAGAAAAAAGGGAGCACAGCACCTTGTTATGCTCTTGTTCACTGCCCTGTAATCCAGTCTCCCTCACCTCGTCCCTCCCCCTTGTCACCTTCCTTGGGTCCCACCTTGATTCCCAATGCAGAAGAGAAACCTCGGACTGTGGTCCTCGGGCACAGGGGAGACCGCATCTCCCCGCATCCTGTCCGTTCGGCTCAGATACACTCATAAAAATTCTGCGCAGGTTTGGACGTTCTCTCCGTCTACAGGAATTTTCTCAGCTCCCTGAGAAATTGCTTCTCCACGCACACGGGCATGTATTATAAATGAGCCTTGCTCACAATCTCTCACATTCTACAGCCCTCCACAAAGGGATGCTACTTTCCAATCCTGAGTGATGTCACAGGGCTGGGAAGGAATTTGGTCCAAGGCCACCTTCAACATGGGGCAGTCTTACTTCCTTCCCATTGAGTGTAACGATGGTTTATCTGATGGCTTCTTTTATTTTATTTTATGTTTTTATTTCCCTCTGCGAGAGCATGGATGGACCTGGAGAGCACGATGCTACACGAAATCTAATGAACAAACTGAACTCACGAGCACAACTGAGTGACTTTTATTCTCGACGTCTCCTGCCTCTGACTCGGTCGTAACCTCGTGGGGTCCCTCCCCGATCCCTGTCCTCACACAGAGCAACCGTGGCAGAACGTGGAATCTGGTTACGACTAGAGGTAAAAGGGTCTAAATGGAAAGCGACCAAAGGAAATGAAAGGAAGGAGCGTTGTGTAACACATAAACATGTCCAACCCTATTCCACACGGACTTTTAAAACTGTCACCGTGCTCAGCAACGTGATGTGTTAGGAAGCACCGGACACAGAGACTTCTGCCCACGCTTGTCTGTAAACCACGATTTTACAAACAGCTTCCCTGTGCAACCCTAAGGCCACATCGACACGGACGTTTCCCAGGACCAGTCCTTTTGTTGAACATTTGGAAGCCAATGAGTCCTGCTTTGTGGCTTAAAAAGAACGGGACACTAAGCTTTCGGCGACAGATTAAACCAGAAGAAATTCTTGCTTACAATCAGAACAGAAAGTGCAAATGCACACATGGGCACAAACAGGTCTCCAGTGTTAGAAGTGGGTTAAATGAAGAAATTATTGGGTGTTTTAGAAAACTTCCAACGATTTTCAGCTGGTGCACCCCAGCACACTGGTGCGCGAGAACTTTTACAACAAGCAACAGCTGGCTCTTCAGTCGGGGGCACTGACCTCTTTCCTCTCAGATGGATTTGTCAAATAAAAAAAGACAACCGCCAACACAACAATAGCCTTCTGGTGTGAATGAATTAAAATTAGACCTATCAGTAAAAAAAATATTTTTGGTGTGCCTCAGAAGTTTAGAAATTAGTTTACGTGTGTCCTGAGACGGAAAAGGTTGAAAATCACTGTTTTAATTCAATATTACATTTCCCCCCTTTAACTAGAAACAGTTATTTTTGGATGTGGTGTACTGATTCCTGGAGCTGGTAACTCGAGAGTCTGAAAAAGTCGAAACTAAGTCTTTCCCCGAATCACTGATATGACGTTGACATTTGCATAGAATAAACCTCTTAACACTTCTATTCAGAAGACCAGTAATTTCTGACCGCACAGAAGAAGGTTCTGGACATGTGCACGGAACTTCACTGTGAGCTGGTGTTGAAGAGAACCTCCACGACTGGGTAGCAACACAGGAAAGATAAGAAAGAATTTACAAAAACAGTAACTTCGTCGTGCGGTGCCTGACTGAACTAGTTTCCTATTCTCCTAGAATAACACTGTATGGTTTTGGTGTATGCTGTTTTATTTAGCAAAACAAACAAACAGAAAAGCCCCACGCACATGCCCGAATTTTCCCAAGACCCTCCTTACAAAGATTCACTAGGAAATAAGGGATGGCAGAGAACAGGCTAATTATGTTCTCCGCATCCTGTGTTCTGCAGAACACGCCCTAGATTTTAGCTTCACTTGGGTCTTTATGCTTCTACACAGTCTCTTTGTCTGTCCATCTGCCCATGCCTACGTCCATCAGAACAAAACCAGAATTCTCCACGTCTCGAGTGCCCCTCCGAGGAGCACATCCAGAAGCAAATTTCTAGTGTCTAAGGTACTACAAACATTTGATGAGTGACACCGTGACTAAGAAATAGTGCGCATGTG
Source organism: Glossophaga mutica (assembly GCA_039655065.1). Classification (NCBI taxonomy): domain Eukaryota; kingdom Metazoa; phylum Chordata; class Mammalia; order Chiroptera; family Phyllostomidae; genus Glossophaga; species Glossophaga mutica. Next base: position 114,202,463 of record CM077318.1, read on the forward strand.
CTTTCTGCGGGCACGCAAGTCACGTGGTCTCCAAGGAGCTGAGTCTGAAGCAAAGCTTTATATCAATATTTTATTACGGAAGATAATCACACGATAAGTGCAGCTGCCTTTAAAACCCACATTACACTCAGCCTCCACTTTTAAAAGCCAGCCACGTGGGCAAGTGGCTCTTCCATAACAATGTCTGGTCCACATTGGACTCCCACGATGGGCCCAAAGAGACAAGCGCTTAAATCGTTTTTTCTCTTATCAGCGTTTATACCGTTTGATTTCAGAAAACGTCTTTGGATGTGTGTGTCATTTCCTGCAGCCATTCTATCAAAGTCAGTCTGTCTCTGACTTTTATGAACAGATATGACAAAGTGCTTCTACTATTTCTTCAAAACCCACCACCCAGGGAAGCCCCTAGCAATGTAACTCTGGGGTTCTGAATTTCCCGTGGCTGGCTGGGGTCCCCGGCCACCGAGCATGAGGCAGGATGGGAGGGGAGTGGCCGAAGAACGTGGCTGTGCGTGCTGTCCGGGTTCGACGGGCAGAGGATTGCTCTGCGACCTCACGCCCGGCGACGCTTTCACCGGGGCATTGCTGCCTAGTGATCGCTCCTCAGTTTCCAGTATTCTCTTCCCGAGTCTGGGAACTGGCCTCCCTCCCCCTTCTTTCTTCTTTGAAGTCGAGAACAATTAAACAGGCACCAGAGTTCTGTCTTTGCATCTCGCTCCATAAATTACATCTTGGTGGTGTTGAAAGCTACAGCGTGACCCAAGCCTTCCAAAGTGTCACTTGATCTACAATTCAAATTTCATTCGTGTGAACAGGTCTCCTTCAAGGGTTGTTAATTGGAGGCTCGAGGATCCGGATGGAAATAATGGAAACACGCTGCTGGTTTGAATGTGATAGCTTGCGGAGGGCCTTCCATGTGGGGAAGTGTATGATTACGTAAAAAAACATGGTATTTTCTAAGGCACCTACCAGAGTAGCGGGGTCAGGATTGGTATTTTAGAAGCTGAGTAGATAATTTTCTTGTTTTTTTGGGGGGGGGGGGGGTTGGGTGGGAGGTAGGTCCTTAATCCGTATCATTTCTGCCAATGCTTAGCTAAACAAAGAGGAATTTTTTATTGGTGTTTAGGGAGAAAGAACGGGGGTCCGAATGAAATGAATTTAGGGTGCTATAGCATTAGGCTACGCAGACCTTCTAGAGAGTTCGTAAGAACATCCCCACCTACACGCATTCACCCCCCCACCCCACCCCATGCTCTTTCTGTAACCGAGTTGCCTGCACCCGTTACTGTGCTCTGCAGCCAACATTCAGAGTCGAACCGGAGGGCTTTTTGTTTGTTTGTTTGCGTGACTAAATCGAGTGGCCCTGCGGATAGCAAAGTCCCGTAAGAAGAGCTGCCATAGAAGGCCAAGTGTTTAATGGGAACAGTTCGCCTGAGAAGGCACGGAAACACACGGGAACAAGAGAATCGGCCTCGGAGACAGTTACTCGGAGGCTCCCCGAAGGGTCTGCTGAGTCTTGGAGGATGAGGAGGAAGGGGCGCAGGAAAAACGCCAAGGAAACGTCTTCTCCAGGAAGGAGCAGCAAGCAGGAACGTTGGAGGCTGGTGACTGCGCAGAGACTGGACGGCAGCGGTGGGCAGGGGGGAGGGTGTGGGGGCCGTGGCACTGGAGAGAGAGTTTGGAGCTTCCCCCCCGAGGAATGAGCAATGCCCCCTCCCAGCGTGCTAGACAGAGAGGCGTGGTGCAGCTGATGCGTCGTGATGCCACGGAGAGTCAAGAGAGGGCGTTGGTTCTGCTGAGCTCCCTTCAGCGAGGGCGGCAGCAACGGTGAGAGGGAAAAGGAGAGTCCCAGTGACGCTGACGGTGATGCGGTGGCTGACCGCGCCGAGGACTGAAGACAAGGGTGGGTCAGGATGATTGTGGGGTCTGCCTGCGACTTGGGGTGCGGTGCTAGGAGCGATGTTACTCGTCAAAACGGGGAGTGAGGAGAGACAGAGACAGAGACAGAGAATTCTACACATAAAAGTGTCTAAACATAACATAAGTAATGAGGCCATGAGTCAAGTTCCTGCAGATTAGCTACAAAAGCCATATTGCAATATACGGGCCATTAATGGGTCATATATCAGAAGTCATTAAATATGGATAAGGACACCAGAGCATAATCTATTTCTGAAATACTCTTCCTTATTTACATTGTAAATTAGTTGCGGCTTCCTGAGCTATCTATAATTGTACAGTTGAGACGGTTGGCAATATCGGGGAAAGAATCGCTATTTATTGGTACAGTAGACAATTACAGAGCAAGGTTTGCAGACTTGTGTTAAAAGAGAAGGAAGAGCGGAAAGTCAGGCGCGCCCGTGAAACTCCAGCTGGTTTACAGGGTTTGGACTTCGGGTGATGTGTGGGGCAGGTCGGCGCACGGAGGGAGGAGACCCCAGAGCAGTGACGAGGTCCCACGGAAGGGAAAGCGCAGGGCGCCCTGTCCAGATGGTTAAGACCTTCAAGACGGGAACAGAAGGACAATCCAAACGCCGGCCCCTCTCAGCGTGAGGCTCTGTGGGACGGCCTCCCATCCGTGCATCCAGCCCCGGCTCCTGAAGAAAAACCAAGGTGCCGCATGCTGGCCATCAGTGGGTCCCTCTTCATGAGACCAGAGTGCAACAGCACCCCGAAAATACAAACACATGACCAATCCTGATGGACCACTTTCTTGTGGGCAATGGCAGAGGTCGACGTGGAAAATGAAAACAGACAGGTAAACGATAAACTCTAAGAACAATTTCTAAGTTGGAAAACAAAGACAAAATGGTCACAGGACTTTAAGATCAGAACAGCACCAGAGGGAAGAGGCATTTAGAAATTAAGGCGGCAGGAAAGGCAGGTTGAAGGGCAGGGTCTCTAGATAAGACACTGAAGAAGCAAGACTCGGGAACCTAAAGGAAATTCAAAGAATGAAGGAGACTGTGGAGTTTGTGGCGGTCAGTGTGGCACCCACGTCCCGCTCTGCATTTGGAACGTCAAGGGACGCGTCCCCGGAGGTGCCAGCAGGGAGTGGAAGTGTGACCAAATCTAGGACGACATTTGTCTCCTTGCCACTTAGCACCTCCCATGTCATTATGTTTGCCACACTGTTCTCCAGAAGAAGAGAGATACGTACAATTTTCACTCGGAACTTACAGTAAAGAAGAGAGGCCACTTTCCCCCAGTGAAATGGTGGGGACCGGGGCAGGAAGGGACTGCAAGTCACGGTCCAGGACAGCAGGCAGGTACTCGTGATCACGAAGCCTGTCCCTCACTGCTTTCGTGAGAGGCTCTTGCAAAGCAAGACGCATCGTGATTCCGAGAGAACGGTCTGCTGTGAGCGTGTTCTGAGCGCAGGGTGAGCCAGGAGCGCGCTGCTTTGGGGCGGAAGGACGGGGAGTTCATGCCTCACACTCCTGATACACACGACCCACCCACCCTAGGCAGGCCAAGGCAGACACTGTGACAATAGAATACGCAATGAGCAATTATATACATTGGGTTCAGCTCTCAATAACAACATTACTGCAGAAGGGTATTTCATGTTTCCCAGGCAAAGCTTCTATCCTGCCTTATTTCCGCTTACGGGTGTGTCCCTGTCACCTCCCCCATGAGGTCTGCATCACCCCAGCACAGCACATGCGACAGGGAGGCTGGTCCTAGTGCTTGCCCCTGCTCCCAAGTCCGCACACTCCATCCCACCTGGTTTTCCAAGCAGGGGCCAAGTCCTTTAGCGGCACATGGAGACGTGTTGAGAGAGACAGGGTCTATCAGCAAAGAAAGACGGAAACTTCATGGGCTCGTTACCATCTCAAGAAATTAAAAATCAATAAATAATGAAGAAGATGGCAGAGGAAGAAAATCCAGAGATCAGGACAAAAAAAAAAAAACAAATATGGAATTGCCCAATTTGGCAAAAAAATGAAAACTGGTTATTCAGAAGTTCCAACAAAATGAGCCAACAACTGATTCTGATCGATGGGGAAAGAAGGAAGGTAGAAATCACCAATATTAGGAACACAAAGGAAATGCCACAAGATCTTGCAGCGTCGAAGAGATAATAGGAAAACCAATAAAGCAATAAATCCCTAGAGAGATGTAACTTGAAAACTGGGAATAAATAGAACGCCTGCAGTCACACAGGCGTGAAGACGGTTCAGTTCCCGGCCAAGCACTTCCAGAGAGGAATCCCTGGGTCTGCGTGGCTTCATCAGGGAGCATCAGAAAGCGTTCAAGGAGCCAGGAATTTAAGTTTTATTCAGAATCTCGTGGAAGGCCGAGGACGCTCAATAAATCATTTCGTGATGCTCATATCATCTTCATTCCAATACCTAACAAGGCAGCATGAGAGAGAATACTTATGGGCCGATCTCCACCAGCAGATGCAAAGAAAAAAAAAACAGAAAATTTTGGCAAATACCTCCAGCAGTGTATAAAAATCTGATGATGCTTCCTGTCTAAGTGTTTCTCTCTATCTCAGAACTGTGAATGCCAATTTAACACATTAGTATCACTCTGCAAACCGCCCCTTATTGGCTGCTTTTTCTTGCATATATTTGCATGTCAATATGAAATCAGCAACTTCCCTGGCCTCCTTAAATTAAAAAGATGTGGAAACCAAAGATATGGTTTGTTAGGAAGGATGTCATTGTTTGGAAAGGGTAAAAGGTCACGGTCATTGTATCGCACCCATGTTACTGTTAAACAAGAATTGTAGAAGTCATGCCAATGTCTCTTTTCTAGTAACACTGTTCCCATAAATGACCTTCCCTGGTTTCAGTCCTAATGGGGTGCTATTATTTGTTTATTGAGGGCAACTGTATTGAATGGGCCAACAATGCTTCACAGATTTCAGGAAGACGGGACACGCATTTCACCTTCCCCCCTTTAGTCTTCAAGGGCTAGAAGGTAGACAAGGTTTACCCTCCTTATTCCCAGGTCACACTTCCTTCGACAGGGGGGTGACTGAGCATCTCCGATGTCTAAAGCCAGGTCTTCTCCCGTCAGACTCCCATGAGCCTGCGCTTCTCCTGTCCCCCAAGCCCTCACCAGCTCATGTTTGTGGCCCCCCAAGGATGCTTTCAGATGAACAGCGTCTTCAGGGTCCTGCCCGCCTCTCCGTGTGCTCCTCGTCACTCAGGCTGGGCCAGATGGTCTACGTCACTTGGTCAGCTCCTTAGCCCCAAGGAGGAGACTTCGTTCTGAGAACTTCGGCTTTCTTCACCAAGGAATCGGTGGCAGGTCACCCCTCCCGCCGCATGGCCTCTTCTTCTTCCTTCCTCAGACTTCCACCTCCTCACGTCGACACGCCCTAGCGGTCATTTCCGACACCCCCGTCTGTCCGTTCCTAGTCCTCCTCATGGACGCCCCTTCAACATTCACTGTCTCCAGGGCCGTCCCAAGGTCCTGTCTCCCTCAAGACTTCCCATCATATTCAGGGTAAAACTCATTGCCCTTAGCTTAGGACGCAGGGCCTGGCAGGTCCTGATCCCGCCCTACTCGCGAATTCGCCATGTGCTGTTCTTGCCAATGCTGCAGAAACAACGCTAACTCGTTGAACGTTTGACCCCCCTGCGCAGCATGATGCTGTCGGTTTTGCCGGGAAGAGATGTTCACCGTTCTTTCTCCAGCTCGCTGTGACCCAAACGCACAAGCTTTCTATCCCCTAGGAGGTCTCCAGCTCTGTTTTAGTTGCCAATTTCCTTATCAGGCTCTCTCTAGGCCCTAGGCTCTTTGACGGAAACAGCAGGTCTAATTCGGCTTCAGGTCCTCCGATTTCAGCTTTCCTGTATTTTGTGTGATTTCAGACTACCGAGCATGGGACTTGGTGGGCCCCAGTGACGGACACAAGAAAGCCTATTTTGCAGGATGGGCTGAAAGACTGGGGAATGGGGGCAAGTCAGGCATCGGGCGGGGGAACTTAGCTAATACTGTAAATTGATTTAACAAAAATTACACACGCTTTTTCGACACGGCTCTTCAAGAACAATGGGATGAGAAGTTATGCTGTATAAAATTATCCCATGAATCACTGCTGGCTCGTGCGTGGAGCCCTTCACCATCACATTCTGGGAGAAAAACATCAATAACCAGTTAACACAAAGTTTCACTGGCTCGTCTTCCACAAAACGGAACTACATGCTCCTTGTCAGGGAATTCTTACCTAAAAAAAGAGAGATTTTAAATCAACACTCTGGAAGGGCTGTGGACACGGGTGCCTCAAAGCTCCATCTCCATGACATCTGGGGATTTATTCTCCCCAGAACAATCATCTTTAAAGCTGGGGGCCTGCTTCACTGTAAAAGGAAAACCAGCAAGACACATCCTGAGAACACGGGCAGTGTAAGTATTTGACTTTACCACAATCGGGAAAGAGCTTTCGAATGTCGGGAAAAAATAAATAAATCCAAGCTAGATGCGCTGTAATTTCCGACTCTCTGAAAACCGCGCAGCGGGGTGGGCAGGCAGGTCAGCGGCTCCGATCTCAAGGTTATCACGCCGGGAAGTGACGGTGGGTTGTTTGTAAAACTGACACAGAAGCACATTTTAAAGGGAATTCTCATCTCTTGTGTTTTGAAGGTCGCGAATGCAGGTGGGGTGTATTCACCAACTGCAAAGGCAAAGACACCGTAGGGCAGGGGTGTGGGCAGCCTGCGTGACTTCTTCTCCCCACGGTGACCGGGACGTTGGAAGCCAGGAGGCAAGGTCGAGGGTGACCCCTGCTTGGTGGTTAGCATCACGCCATGTCTGTCGGTTGGAACCACAGAGATCAAAGGGCAGGAGGGCTCTAGGGGCATCTCAAGCAAGGAGATGAGTTGCTAAGGAGATGAGCTCCAGTCCGTCCCACCTTGCTAAACTGTGGTGAAGCGTGGGCAATGTGTTCATCTCGCTGGTCTGCATTTCGTCCACTTGGGGATTCGCTGAGTGAGAGCGGACATCTGTGGAAGGTATACTCCTACGAGACCCCCACCCACGAATCCTTGCCTCCTGCTATTCAAGTGCCAGTGTGATCCCCTGCCCTGGGCTATGGGCTGGGGCCTAGAGACTCACTTCTAACCTTTATTTTTATTGACTGAGGAGAGAGAGAGAGAGAGAGAGAGAGAGATATCAATTTGTTCTTCCACTTTTTATGCTTATTCATGGGTTGATTCTTATACCTGCCTTGACTGGGGATCGACCATGCAGCCTTGGAGTACAAGGATGAAGCTATAACCCGCTGAGGTACCTAGTTGTGGCTTTTCTTCCCTTAATTTTTTAATTTATTGATGAGCGAGAGGGAGAGAGTGAGAGGGGGAGAGAGAGAGAGAATAGCGACTTGCTTCCATCGACGAACGTTGCAAAAAAAAAAAAAAAAAAAAAATGGATGCTCCTTCCAGAACTAGGTGACAAAGGACCACCTTTCTTGCTGGTGCAGAGGGCACAGGCACCCTGTTGGGGACACCCAACCCCATGTTGGCCGTTCACGGCAGGGCACTGAGGGAGGCCCCCAGCTGACAGTGAGCAAAAGCGCTGATGCTCCCTGCCCAACCACTCCGGAGCAACTGAGTCCCACCAAGAGCCACCGAAGGAGCTTGAAAGGAGACGCACCCTCCGTTTATCCTGGGGAGGAGACCGCAGCCGAGCCTCAGGGCTCCGAGAAGCCACGCCTGGCCTCTTGGCGCACAGAGAGCGTGCGGCCATAACAAATGAGCGTGGTTCGAAGCCACTGAGTTTCTCAGCTCTAAAAATCTAGCCTGCCACATTCAGTGTATTTATAGCAACGTCCTACATCTCCCCTCCCCCAACAGATCTCTAAGCTTCTGGAAATAAAGGCAGAAATAATAGGATGTCAGGAAAGGATTTATAGGTCTCAGTCAAGACCGCACAAGCTATTGCACCAACATCCTGGCCAACGGACCCTTTTTTCCAGGACGTATTATGGGCAAGGCACAGATGGGAGCTGCAACATAATTTTGATGAAGTCGCTCTACTTCGGGACTTACAGACACGCCTTAAGTATGGGAGAAAAATTAGTTTTCTTTATGCCTTTGCAGAGAAAATGATGGAATTGTCTGCAAGCCCCGAGACCTGGAATTGCATGGCCCCTTTTCCCGATCAGTGAACGGTGAGCACTCGGGAGGTTCAGTCCCTCCCGCGACCAGTCCAGGAGCCCGCGGGGCCTCTGTCCTCACCGATGGGAAGGCACATTGCAGCATCAAAACGCATGGCGCTGTGACTTTGTCACGGTTTACTGCTTAGCTGTGCTTGCTGGCGTTGTTTGTGCTTCTCAAAGACTCGTCCTTGGTTCCGTGGGATACGGGACCAACACTTCACGGTGGTTGGTGGGCGTGGCCGTTTTCCTGTGGCCTAAACGCTGATGAGAGTTGTGAGAATTTCCCGAGGTCACGTGGACGGGGGCAGAGGCCAGGAAGGTAGGGCTCTATTCAAAACAGCCTGCCTCAAACCCAGAAATATTACGCATCTGTCCTCCACCGGCACGCCTTCACGACAGACTCCTCTGCTTTATAAAGCATTTCACTCGCACTTTTTTCCCTGTACAATCTGTGTTCCCCAGCATTAGACCAACGGCCAAGCTTTTTTTTTTTTTTTCCCTAATCATTCCTGCTGCCCTCACCCTTATGGTAAGGACAGCTGAATTCCTTCCTCCTGTTACAGCTGTTTCTCTGCTTTTCCCAAACCGACGGCTCATCAACGGTGAGGCAGAAAAGACCTAGCAATCCCCAAATTCTCAGTCTCACCCCGACCTATAAACTTTGCAAGAATGAGCAAAGAGGAGCATTCAATTAAGGCAGTATGATCATCTACGAAGTGGACACTTTTCAACGGTTTTCTTTCCAAGTGTCCGAATACTAAAATACTATTTCCAAAATCGCTGCACTGGGCCCTCTGGAAAAATGGTTCTTGTGTTATGCGCATGAGCAGAACATGGACAGCCGTCACCTGCCCAGCTTTCCAAATGTTGCACCTCTGAAATACCAACACGTGGAGCTCCTCCAACGTTATTAATGACTCAGTGCGCACAAGGTTCCGGTGAGATGCGCAGATGCAGAGCATCTCAGGATGGGAGACGACAGGAACACAGCTACCCGGAAGGGCACGTCGGACTCCTGCAGAACAGCGCAGAATAACCCTGAACTGGCGCCACTAATTCCCGGCACACGTGTTAGCTCTGTGTTGTCGGCTCCCTCGAAATCAACAGGCAGAGGTGCTGCCCTAAACCGCATCCTGTCTCTCCCCAGTGCCTGTGTTGGACCCGTAACGCCCCATGTGCTGGCGTTCGGAGATGGGGGTCTTTGGGCGGTGATCAGGGTCTCTGTTTGTCAGGGCGGTGCTCCCATGGCGGAATTCATGCCCTTAGGGGAAGAGGTACTGGAGAGCTTGCTCCGTCGGTCACTTGGTCACTGAAATGAAAAATACATGCATGCCCCGGCTGTGAAAATCCGTGTGTGCGTGCGTGCGTGCGTGTCCGTGGGGAAATCCTTTGGCCACGGTCAAACCTGGACGGGTAGGAAGTGTGGTTACGCGCGTCGATGCCATTGTTCCTATGGCTTCCCATCTCCAGCTGGAAGGCAGCCTCGGGACTGGCAGCACCTCAGTGGATAAGACCTCGCCCCTCCCGAGATAGCAGACGCCTTGGGCACTCGGAGCGGGAAGGCCCTGGGAACGTCTGCGTGGCTGTGGAGATCATCAAACGACCGTCGTGGGGAGGACTTCCCCTGTGGCGCGCTTCATCAGACGCGTCCCACGATGCCTCTGGACGGGTCGTCTGTGTCCCTTTGGCCGGGGGACCCCTCACCCAGCTGGACGGGCAGTCCACAGAACACACCGGCAATGACTGCCTGTTCATCTTAGAACCCTTTCTCATTAACAGAATACACTGTAAAATGAAGACAAGTTGGATGTAGCCGAGGGTGACGTGCAGTCCAGCACTGAACTCAGACTTACGGAGACACAAATAATCCACGAAGCCTTCCCCACCCAGGCCAGGCGGCCTGCTCTTCTTTATAGGCAGAATGCCAAGGTGCCAACGGACTCCCCCATCAGCTGCTTCTCTGGGGCGCCTTTGCTGATGCTCCTGACATGGCTGGAGATGCTGGAGGTGCCGGCACTGGAAATGCGGCCATTGTCATTATTCCGTGCATTCGGCACCTCTTGGAACGATCCCGGAGCTGCTGCACACCCCCGAGCAAAGCCCAGAGAACTCACAAAGAAGACACAAATTCGTAACAGCGGAACACCCCCAGGGAAATTATAAACAAAGACTCGAGAAGACATTAAGAGGCATTCGAAGAAAACAGGAACTGGTTCCAATGCCAAGTCCAACAGAGGGGAATATTTTGACAGAACAGTTGCGAAGGGGTGTTTACTTTATTTGTTTCTAAAAGCAGTGCTGGGAGAGACCACAGGTGTCGGTTCCCCAAGAGGCAGGAAGGTGTTCCAATGTTGGGTATATTTCAGAATAAGAGTTGCAGCCTTCGTGAGCTGATAAGTAGGCTGCCAAGGGTCTCAACAACCCAAGTCGGATAACGCTGGTTCATGAGACGTCACGAGCGTTTAGATCGAGCTGGTCAGATTCTAAGTGCCCTGCCAGGCTGTCCTCATTGGCTGTGTGACTTCGAGACACTCCCATTGCATTTGCAACCGTCATCTTCCTCGTGCTCCTGACGAGGACGGCAATTAGTGGACTCTGTGATGCACTGCGAGGCTGCTCGCCAGAGCCCCTAACCCAGCGGGTACGACGCCGATGGAAGACCCTCAGAAGCTGTGTGCTTGCTGCCTCCAGGACCCCTGCTCATTCAGGGGATGGAGAGAAGACCAAGCCCCGGTGTGATGGTCCCGGGTGGGAGGCTGAAGCACAGGAAAGAAGAGATGATGTCGAGCTCTCTGGCATCAAAAGCCACCACCTCGCTGCATTGGAAACCAGCCTCTGTTTTGATTAAGTTTATAGGGGTGATGGCAGTTCCCTCCAGGTGGAGGCTAAGGGGGAAAATCCTGACAACTCTGTATTAAATTTGGAGGGCCGTTGGATTTCTGTCCTTTCACAGAAATGTCAAGAACCCGCGATGCTTTCCACAGTCGACCAAAGAATGTAACGGTGGACAAGTGTTTAAAAAAAAAAAAAAAAAAAAAGCACTGCGCATGATCCATGTATCCTGGTAAGTCCTTGAAGGCTGTGCGTTTGACTGGGGCGTTTTTATCCAGCTCAGAAAATGTCATCATTATTTATGATCACGTGGAAGACCCATTTTTCACTGCAGACACTGCAGGGAGATAAGGAAGGCAAACCTCCTCCATTCACGCCTGTCCCTTGCATTTCTGTGCAAACAGTTCCTGAGTCTCTGTGGCAAAACAGGAAGCAAAGGGTGAGCACCGCCCTCGATGAACAGCATCAAGGCCAAGGGCCTGCACCTCAGGCCATTTCTGTGTCAAGGCTGCGGAGTCTCATTGCGATAATTTTCCGACACACACCCTTCTGGAAAAAACGAACAAACAAACAAAAGAAAGGTGCACATCTGTATTCCCAGAATGGAGATGCTGAGGGGCATGTCTTTGTTGAAATGTGTGCGCTGACGATTTTGCCCTGAGGAAAAATGAAATGCGTTTATCTGGGCGCCATAGCAACGGGCAGCCAACGATGAAGCCTGGGTTGCATTCCAAGGGTCAGGCTGCTGGGCAACACCTCCAGCGCCGCGGGGCTGCGGAACTTCACGTCTGTCCGCGAGCGGGACACGGCATTTCACGCTCTGCAGCTACCTGGGTGGTTCTAAGGTGCCGAGCAAGCCCACAAGCCCACGGGCACGGACGGACAGGACCTAACAGGAGAGAAAGCTTGCCCGTCTACAAGCCCAGCCTGCTGAGTTCATTTCCCATCATCAGGCACACATTTAGTGGCTTAAATCAACACATATTTATTATCTAGCGGACCTGGGAGCCATAAGTCTGACATGGCGCAAAAAGGGTAAAATCAAGGTGCTGAGCAGAAGGTGTCAGGGGAGAGAGCGAGTGTCCAGCTTTGTCCAGCTTTGTCCAGCTTCCGGCAGCGGCCCGCAGCGTCTGGGTCCTGGGGATGCTGTTGCGACCGCCGCTGCTGTCACAGGGTGCATCTCTGGCACTCGGCCTCCTGCCCCGCTGCCCCCAGGGCCCTGAGAGCACAGGGAACCCACCTGGGTCCTCCAGCACCGCCTCCTGACTCGGTCAGCCCTGCATAGCCCCTTTTGCCACACTCGGTAACCCTCCAGGTCCAGGGTTAGTGCCGGGGCATCTTCGGGGTGGGGGAAGGGGCGCTTCCTTATCCCGCCCCCCCTACTCCTTCTAATGAGGAAGCTCAAAGATCTTCCCAAGTGGACTTTGAGGGGTTGCTTCTTGCTCTTGGATGACCGGAGGGAGTTTTCTTCCCAGCCTGACCTTGTGCAGATTTCCAGCCATTGGTCAGCCCCACTGAAATGCATTTTCTTTCCCTTCCATGGACATCGGCTTCTTCACCCCCATGCTGGTCCAGTGACTATGTCCTCTCATCCACTAGTCCTTTCTGGTCACCCACTTGCAAGTTCTGTTTTCCTCCAAGAACTCCCTTTTCGTATATAGATATCATGTCTGTCTTCAGTTGCCGCGCTCCTGTGTAAGGCGGACTTCCAATATCAGACGTGAGGGTGATATCCGTATCTGGGTCTCCTTCGCGTTTCATAGCTCTAAGCATGGAGCCCCTTCTTGCCCATAAATTGCTCAGTCATTTATTCAACGAATAGTCATTGATCACATATTATTACATGGCAGGCACTGTTTTAGGTACTCCAAAACGTGGATGGATCCACAAAAGGATGAGTGGATGAATGGCCTAACACTCTAATAAACACGGATTGCCAACAGAAAGGTGTTTTGGGCTTCATTTGTAGCCCTCTCTTTCTCTCTCTCTGTCTCTCTCAGGGTTTATTATTTGAAAGAAATCTGTTCTATGAATGTCCTAATATAGAAAATAAGGAAAGCAACCGTTTCTCCCATTAGAAGAGGATTACTAGTCTATGTCAACTGCTCGGTCCACGGCTCATAACTAGTGCTGAGTAAAGTCAGACGTCACTACATTCATGAGTTAAGTCCAGGAGGAACTTGCAAAAGCAACGCCCGCCACTATGAATGAGGTGCCCCGCGCTGGGAAGAACCGGTTGCTTTCTGCGATACTTTGGAACAATGGCAAAGCCATGCCAATACACCTCCTTAATGATAACTGTGGGTGAAAATACATTTATGCGAGTGAGTGAGTGTGTGTCCTGCCTCGCCATTATGAGAAACATGTTTTCTCTTATTGGCACTTGTATTGATCTCATCTGTCAAGCTTTTACACAATTGAAGTTCCATTTAGAACCGCATCTATTTTGGAATTGCCTGTCCAAACCCTTTGGAAGATGTGAGAAAACACTCCCTAATTCCCTTTTAGCACACGTATGGTATTTCTAAAGTGTGTTGATTTGTTTTAGACTTCTACGCAGGGCCTGGCATAAAATCGGCTCTGGATTTTAAACTGAGAAAATGAATTTTACATCGATTAGAACGCAGATCTTTACTAAGTATCTCAAATAGATTTCATTGACTCTGCGCATGCCCAAGAGAATAGAAAGATTAAATGCAAAGAAATTACACCAGAGACATAAAATACAGAACAACAAATTTCTCGATCTATTCTTCTAAGTACTATTTCACCCCCGTCTTTCTCTTTTTATTACCTCCTGGTTTCGTGTAAGCAAAACACAGAACCTCAATTTACAACAAGTAATCTCTCTCTCTAGATGTAGTCCGCAGTTTCACACTGATGTTTAAGGGGTTTTCTAATGTAACGCATTCTTACTTCATTTTAGAAAGGCTTCTAGAGGGATTCCCAACATGGACACAAAGGGGTCAATGCTTGAAACTGATGAACCTGATTGAAACAGACTTTCCAATGCCACCTCTCTGCCCACCATTCCAGTCTCTCAGTAAAGCTAGAAAATGTAGACTTCTGTTTGCATGGCTTAAAAGGGGAGCAAAAAGATGTCAAAATGTCTTATTTTTCATGAATTTTCTTTGGAAGAGGAGGGATGGGTTTGGGATCACCTGCAGTTTCAGGGGATGACAGGGAGAGTAGACAGAGGTGGACAGAGACCCTGTAAGACAGAATTAATGGTTGCAGAGTGGCTGCCCACAGGGAGGAAAAGGCCTCTGGTTCAAAAACCCCAGAGAGCTTTGCCACTTCCTAGCTCACTCGAAGGAGTCCTGTTCGAGAAAAATGCAGCCCAGCATAACATTGTTGACCTTTTTGACCTTATTTTACACTTAAGATCAACTATGGCCCTTCTTAGGGAAGTGTTTAAATCCCTGTGAAGATATACCATACAGTAAAAACAATGTCCCACATTTGCAGCGTGGGAACACAATTAAAACTTTTAACAACACACAGGACAAGGTAGAGCCTTGCCCGTAAGTATAAGTGATTCTGAAATTTGCACGGTATTATTTCCTTCCTTCCTTCCTTCCATTTTCCTTCCTTCCCTCCTTCCTCCCTTCTCTCCTTCCTTCCTTCTTTCCTTCCTTTCTCCCTTCCTTCTCTCCTCCACTCCCTCCCCCCCTCCCCCCCACCTTCCTTCCTGTGAACCCTATACTAAGAGGTCAGCAGCCCTGGAGCTGCACTGAAACATTGGGATATGACCAAAGAGCTGGGAGAAGGAAGACAGAGGGTCACTGGACGTTGGCTGACCTCCTCCTCACTTGGAAAGAAGGGTGGCAGCTGACTCTCTGACAGGGAGGTGCACGTGGGAACTGTCCGAAGTACCCCATCTTCACGGGCTTGACTGACCGGGAATGATGCACCAGAGAGCTGGGACAGAAACGGGTGCCACGCTTTAGCGCAACCTAGAAACTTTGAGAGGGTCATGGAAGGACGGAATCCAAATCGTGCAGTCTCCCTCCTCGTTTTTCCAGGCTTCACCTTTGTGTTCGTTCTTACGACTCCACGCATTCCCTTCCCTCTCCTTCTCACTGGCATGGTAGCCCCGACTCCTAACAGGCGGGGATTCCATGCGATTTTATTCTGAATCTGGCTTCAGTACACATTCACTGTGAGCCAGACACTGGCCTGCAGAGAGGGAAGGGGAGGCAGAGAGGGCGAGGAGCTGAATTACAGTGAGGTCTCATCCCTGACACAGGAGGTGACACAGGAAGTGAGTGAGAAAATATCTCTACTGAGGCAGACAGAGGTATGGACCAATGGTATTAACACAATATGCTTGGCTCTCTGATAGAATATTGACAAGGAAGGGTGTGGTGAGCTCTTGTTGAGTAGGGGTCAGAAAAGACCCAGAAACGATTATCCAGGTTCGTGGTGTCTGGGAATAGAAGGAAACCAGGTCCAAGTGAAAGGCAATGGCCTGAGAGGAACCACAAAATGAGTACAATGAGTAGATGAGATGGAAAACATATTCTCTTTTGAAGTATATTTGAGAAATGATTTATGATACCTATCCTTCTTGGTTCTCCACACCACGTTTTGAAAAATAAGAAGTCGAAAAAGACCCACAGTAACGAATCCTCTCGATAAGAATCAGCTAAAATAAAACCAACTATCTTTATTGCTTATTTCATTGTCTCATTGTTATTTTCAACACATTCTTGAGACCCTGTTCTAAACAACTGGTTGGGTTCTACAACATTTCAGCCGCAGGTACACAGATGATCTCGGGGGGATCTTGGAGGAATGACGACCAATTCCCCGTCAGGTGGATGTTTTAGACCTTGGCCGGGATGTGTTGTGTGGAGGAGGGGTGAGCCAGCACAGGCCGCATGCCTGAAGTCCCACTAAGCATCTGCGTGCATCGGGTCTGCTGGTACCCCACCAACCAAGACCGCAGACAGGTCCCCTTGACGGTGACACAGTTCTGGGCTTGGGCACAGGGCCATGGACACTGCAGATCTGCTGTCAGCGATGCAGGACTGCTGGGGGAGCCTGCTCCTCCCCCCACAGTCGCCAACGCTTGTGGCAGGTCCGGCCCACAAAGGACAAACAGCTTTAGTCGATGCAGCACGAAGACTTCGGTATTGGAAATCAGTTTCAGAGGTGGTAGAGTGGTCAAAAAGGGTGAGGGTGGCTGGGGACGCTTTCGTCCTTAGGCCGGACAGAAAGGGAAGAAGACATGGTGTTTGGGGACCTAGCATCACGGGAAGGGAGGGGGCACCTCCGGGACGGGGCTCAGACCTCAGAGAGAGGACTCCATCTGGCTGCTGCCAGAGCCTGGGAAGGTGCCAAGAAGCTCGTGTGCAAGGTCCGAAAAGATGCTGACTTCCACCAAGAGCTGCGGTTGGTTGGAGGAAGACAGGGAAATCTCCTCTCCCTCTCCCTGCCTCCTTATATGTCCAGCATCCCCGACTGGCTATCTGACTTGGCAGGAGGCCAGGAGCTGAAGGAGGAAGGGCAGAGCCGTGGACCAGGTGGCTTCGTCCACACTCCACTGTTGGGACCCAGAGGGAACGTCAGTTCTACTTGCTGAGACCCGGCGGTGTTCTGCCCCAGCGACATAACAGCGGGGGATGAAAGCACGGGGTGGGGGGGCTCACGAACAAACCGGGACTCCCTTCCCTTCCTAAACGTGGCTTCGCAGTAGTGCACGTTGGCTTCCGTCTGAGCCGGTTCAGTCTCCTCCGCAGTATCTCCGTTCGGCCGCCGGAAGAATTAAATTCCACGCCATCGAGGTCACCCGGTCTGCTTCGGGGCCTCCCTGGGATTCCGTGGCCATTTCCAAGACCCCAGACGAGCGTCCTTCCTACAAAGCCACGGAGCGTGACATGTCTGCTCGAGGCACCCCCAGCGCGGCCAGGTAGGGGCACCAGAGGTTCGGGGTCCGGGAAGCGGCCAGAAGCATCCCAGGCCTGTTCCAACCGACACGTGCAGGCAGGAAGGAGGAAGGTAGCACGGTCTCCGCTCGAGCGTCTGTGATTTTGCAGGCACTTCAAGGACGGAGAGGAGAAAGAATTGAAGTGCGCGGAAATGGAGAGTGTTCATAAAAGCCCTCACACTCCACGGCTGACCTTTACCGCAGCGGCTGTTGGAAGGAGGAAAGGACGAGGTCTCTCAGACGGAATATTTTCCGCAGAGTGCGCTTCACATGTCGATGGAGCGTGTGGAAGAACGAGGCGTCTCCAGATCGCGGCGGGAGGCTGGGCGCCCCGGAAGTATCGGGACCCAGCGATGGGATGACGTTGCCGCAGAGAGCATCTGGCTGGGACCGGAGCCTTTCCTTGCCTTCCTGTGGAAGCGAGGAATCCCCCAGGTGTGCGCGATCACGAAGAAATGCTATCAGGGAAGGTTCTTCCAGGCTAACCAGTGATTTCGTGTGGCTGTGCTGGGCGGAGGGAAAATCTCAGGGCTGCCATCAGAACACCTGCTCGCCACTTTCTCTTCCTCCCTTCTCTGTCTCTCTCCTCTCCTCCCTTTCATTCTTTCCTTCCACCCACCCAATGAATTGCCCCTTTTAAACTCAAACTCCCGGCTTGTACTCTACTGCCTTCTTCCCCACCTCCCCCCCGCACCCCCGCCAGTGAAAAACCAATTCTCCTGGCAGAAGCTGCGTTTTGTGTCTGGGCGGGAGCAACCCTGCCCCGGCGTCTAAACACAGGCGATCGATGGATTTTTCCACGCACGGAACGCTTCTCAATCATGCATGCCACCGTAATCAGCCGCCTCTTTGACATGTGCCCACCCTTCTCCCCTTCGTTCATTCTCCAGCCATTAAGCACCAAGAATTGATGAGGCCACAGCACCCTGCACTCCGATCAACCAGCATCGTACGGATCAACGCCGCTTTCCCCTGACCTTCCAACCCATGCCTGCATTAAAGAATCCACAGTGAAATAAACGTTTGGGGAACGACAAGATCGGGGGAGGGGTCCAGTCTGCAGGTCGACCTCTAGACCGAGGGACTTGTACGGTGGAAGGACGCTCGGAGCGTCCGCACGGGGTGGGCGTTGCGGGGGAAGGCCGAGAAGGTGGAAGAGACAGCTGAGAAGAGCTGGCCACTGGGAGAAAAGTAACGTGGGCACTGACCGAGAAACGCACCCTTGGTCCCGCCCCGTTCGTTCCTCCCGCCCAGCCCCTGACGGGGGCTGGCGCGAATGGCTCAGGTGTGGCGGGTGAGGGAGGTAGGAGGATCACACCTGAAAGATGGGATTGAATGCGCCGTCCGTCAAAGACGAAATCACGGGCCCCGGGTCACACAGCCCCTGTCGGACCTGCCGGGACTCCGAGCCCGGGACTGCAAGGCGCAGTGTTTCACGCCACCTGTGGGCAGCTGAGAGCCTTCCCAAGCAAGTGGGAGGGGCTCGGTAGGCATGTTTTTGTGCACCTGCTGGTGCTGCGAGGAGTGAGAAATGTCCCACTGGTGCTACACTGTCTGCCGTCCCTGCAGCAACGCTAGATATCTGCTTCGTAGTTCCTGCCCACTCAAGAAGGCAATGGGGCACTATGTTAGCCAAGCAGAAAGGCAGGAGCCAGGAGCCAAAGTGGGGATCTCAGCAACCCCCAGCCAGAGCCGAGGGGCTGACACCTGAAGGGGGAAGTGCTGGGGTCCCCGAGCTGCCCTCCCCCCCCCACAGCTGTGTGGTGAGGCAGTGAGAACCGAGGCCGCCTTGTTGCTCCCCAAGGCTGCCAGACTGGGACAGCTGCATGGCCTGACCCCCACAGGGAGGGGCACCGGGAAAGGCCAGACTCGGGCGGGGACTGGAGCTCACCGCACGCTATAAAGATGCTTGGTCCATTGTCTTTGAGGAAGTGACTGAAAACTCGTGATGCTTTCATTTGAATCACCTTCTGAACCCCTTCTCCCCTGTAGATGATTAGAACTGAAACATCGCTGCTTCTCCTAAGTATAGATATGTCAAACTGGTTTATTCAACAACTAGCTGCAGAGAGAGCATCAGTCCTGGATAGAAAACACGCACGTATTCCTATATAAAGCAACAGCCCCTTTGAAACATTAAACCAAAATGGGCTTTACGCCGGGAGTTCATGAAGCCTTGCCCCTGCGCACCCCGCAAACCAGCGCACTTCCCGACAGAGCCCTGGTCTGCAGAACAAAGAGCTCGCCGCTCCGTTCTGGGCCGCAAAGAGTACGTGTTTCCCACCCTTAGAGGCGCTCAGCTTTGCACGTCAGGGGTTGACAAGGAAGGAAAGGGCTTTCCAAGTTCGCAGGGCTGCACTCGATAGATACATCGAGAGCAGAACTGGGAAGGATGAGCCTGGGATGTTGCTAGCAGCCACGCAGTGGAGAGGCCCAAGGCTAGAAGGCAAGGAGCACCCTCGCAGAGTCGAAGGAGCCAGGGAGGGGGGAGAGCCCGCTGGCCAGAATGAAGGCTGAGCCGGGGCCACCGCGGCCGGATGCCGTGGACGTCTGCGCGGTTCGGGCACGAACACACGTCCTGAGGGTGACCGCACGAGCATCTCCCAAGCACCTCCGCGCTCTGGCTTCCCACACGCCTGACACTTTCCTCCGGCGAGGTGGGCTCGCTCCTGCCTGGCCCAGAGCGAAGATGGGTGGGGCGAAGATGGGCGGAGGGAAGGAGCGTATCTTCCAGATGGACACACAAGTGAGTCCCTCTTGGGGGGACTGCGGAATGGAATGCGCTGCACGAGGAGGAAGTCCGGGTCCACACGGGAGCCGGAAGGCACAGCCAGCCAAGGTGGGGGGCCATGAGCGGCTGGCTGTGCGGGGCAGCTGGCGGGATGGCTGTTATCCAGAGCACCAGCCCGGAGCTGGGCCCCCTGCAAAGGCAGGAAGCAAGGGAAGGCCTGTGCACAGAGCCCCAACTCCCGCCGGCCCCTTGTTGCCACCAAGGAGACACAGGGGCTCCCCCTGCCCCCAGAGCCCCTCCTGACGCAAGGATGACAGAGCGCCTTTGAGACAGAGTACGGGCCGATTCCAACACGGTGGGGAGGTTGGGTTCTGAATATTCCCCCAAAATATCAGACCGAAAGAGGCTGCGTTACCCTCAAAGTTTCAGATTTTTTCCCTCCCTCAGCACCAGTGCTTGTGGGAGTTTAAACAGTAAGTCCGAGTGAGTCTCACACACACACTAATGAAAAGCAACCCCCACCCCCCAAAATGCGCTATGAAACAGTTCACCTTGTTTCGTTCCAGGCTGCTCCCGTCTGGCTGTGGCAACAATGTGTCCTTTCACTGTGGGTGGTTGTTTTGCAAATTTGTGCACGGAACCGAACCCGAGCCACAGAGCATCAAGGAAGCAAAGGCGTGACCTGGGTGATGGACAAGCCCACCTGGACTCTGCCTTCTGCTCACCCTGGTCCTGAGAAGGTCCCCCCGCTGAGCCTGGTGCACACGCAGCTGCTGACCTCACACACACACACACACACACACACACACACGCTTAGCACTCACGTGCTTCACTCCGGAATACAAGTGTGCACTGGTTCCCGGCCAATGGACAAATGCGCCAACACAAGTGCGGCCAGGCGACTCTGGTTTCCAGACTGCCTCTGGGCCTGGCTTGCCCCTCGGTCTCCGTGGTGACAGGCGGTTGGAACCGGGCCATGGAGAGCCCTCTGGTGCGTCCGAGACCAGGGCGGGACAGAGGAGGAGCGCGCTCCTGCCCCGTGCCACGCCTCCCACTCTCTGCACGCACAACTTCGGGGTGGTCATGCCGACGGCTCACCCCCCAGGACATGAATAGCATGCGGTCCCTGGAAAATACAGCACCCCCGTGTGTGGGGGAATCCTGAGCGCCCTGTCCAAGGTCACTGCCAATGACAGCGTTTGCAACGAGACAGTAATACAGCCAGCCATGCCTGGGAAGAAGTCTTTCCCGTCCAACATGCTCTGGGAACATCCGGGGCATGGCTGCCCGTGGGCTCTGGCTGTGCTCCTACAAGGGCACACTTGTCAAGGTCAAACCTTCTGATCTCACTCTTTGGTTCATTTCAGACGCACGCGGTCAGCATCTGTGGGATCATTAGTGCACGCAGCAGCTCGGCCCTGCCAATTAGTTGGAAGGATTAGGTTCTTCTCTGCCTTTGCTGCTTTTCGGATGGCGTGCAACTGACCAGCTCTCCTCCCCGGGGCGGGCAGGGCCTGCCTCCCGCCCGACCCCGCTTCCGAGACTTGCCAGACGCTGGGAGAGAAAAACGCACTGTCCTTAAAAGGCATGTCGAAGGGAAAATGTATAAGAAGAAGGGGGAAAAAAAAGCCAGGCTTATTAGTATGAAAAAGAGCTCCATCATTTCATTGCAATTAGGTGACTGGGTGTAACATATTTATTGCAATTAATTTCAATTAGGAGAAACAAGTGTACAGGCCTGCGCAGACACCCAGTTACCAGGCAGCCCGTCCGAGGTCATTAGACTGGACGTCCGTGTGGAACTCAGCGTGGCTGGCAGTCGGGGGACGGCGTTCCTCCTCCGTCCGTTCCATTGGGCACAAGTCACCGTGTGACGGTCCTTAAATTAAATGCCCATTAAGGATTCTAATTAATCTTGGCACGCACAGGACTTTTTTCCCTCTTGTTAAGAAGATTAATAATGCATAGGAATTCCAGAAACGAGCTGAAGCTATCTGCCGTGTATGTCTTTCATCGGCTCTCGAGACGCTGCCCACAAAGCCCAGCGGAGAAGGAGTCTGCGTTTTCTGAGGCTGGGGTTGGGGATGAACAGTCAGGACCGGTTCTGTGCGGAATCGCCCAGTCCTGGCCCGTTTACCCGGGAACTCGCCATCCATCATGGATGGTGCGAAGAGGGCTTCCAAGCGCTGTGGTAGCAGGCAGCTCTGCTTTCCCTGAGGGCTCCACACCTGCGCACCATGGCGAGGCACCCAAAAGGGATCCAGGCGTGCAAACCCAGCAAGACCTTCAGGAGACGTGACCCCTCCCCGCCGACCTTAACCCCGGGCACCGTGTCAGGAGCCAGGACGTGGGTCTGGGTCACCAGGCATGGGAGCAAGAGAAAGACAAGCCATTCGGTCACTCGTTAGTCAGGAGCAGGACACCTCTCGGCATGTATTTTATAGGAAGCAAGCTCTGGTATACCTACATACTTAAGGCAAAACCATTTTAAGAGAGCAATGAAATTTAAAAAATGTTTTCTGCACGTATATACAGGGTCTGGCGGAAGCGAGGCCTGCTTGAGTGCGGTTGGCAGGGCAACAACATGGGTGTCATACTTTATTGTATACATCTCACCATGTCACCTGCAGCGTCACCGGGTGGGTTTGAGTGCGCCAGACTTGTGTTCCGGAATGGCATGCTTACGGTTTGGGGGTAACAGATTTTGTAATACAACGGGGGCGTTATTTCTCCCGTAACTTACAAGGACAACAGCTACGCCGACTGGTCGCTGGGATGTTCAAAGTTGTTGCATGCGCATCCATTGCAACTATCGAGGGGGAGATGCTTCTACACCCCTTCTGCAGAAAAGGGAATTGAGGCTCCGAGCAACGTCAGGGAGTCCCCCGTTATCTCGGCCCCAGCCTTCCGTGTAGCACCCCCAGGGCTTCCCGTCTCTGCCACCCTGAAGACGAGACAAGCCAGCCAACACTTTGAGACTGAGAGGCCCTCCACAAACCTGCGTGAATGGAAGTCTTGGGAAAATGTGCAGGGATGAAGGCCAGGACAGAAAGGGCCCGTGATCAGGAATCGACACAGCTCTCCTGCCCCCGTGATGCAAAGCATCTCTGCCCCACGCACACTGAGACTCACGACCAGGCGTTCAGACAGCTCCCCTACGCAAACTCAACTGATTAAAGAGCAATTATAAGACACTTGCTTCTAGAGAGAGGCTGTTACGCAACCAATTTTCACTGCAACTTCTCTCTCTGTCTCTTGTCCTGATTTTATTTATCATTGCTAGTGTTGCTGGTGGGATTATGTTTCTGCGAGCTTTTCAAGGTGTCTTTTAGGGGAACAGAATGAGGACCTTGTTTCGATTGGTCTTCCCAACTCGCTCTTTTGTTATGACAAAAACAAGGGCAGTTGCCTTCTCCATGAGGTTTATAGGGTATCCTCTATCTTTATTTTCTTTATAATGTGATAAGATGGCACATCTTTCTTTATCTCTATTGAACAAAGATCTTTGAAGTGTCTAATATTTCAAATTATAGTGTAATATACTAGCAGAGGCACAGAATCCTTACGGAGGTCTTGAATCTACTTCACCAGATAGATATTCCCAACATGGCAAGTAATGGATAAAACTGCACACAAATGGATACTATTGTAGCTCAACGAGTAGAAGCCGCCAGCAAATGAATTACATTCATGAAAAACACAAGAGCCACAAACATTGCGGCAGGCTGTGAAGACCCAGCTTTGGTGGAGGAGGAACGATCTGGTCATCAGTGTCTAACCTGAGAAGCTGTGCTCTGTTTCCGTGTCCAGAGCAGGGATTGGAGGGAAAGACCGCGCCCCACGGCATTTTAGCTGCAGAGCTGATGGAAGACACAACCGCAGTCGTCAGTGAAGGAAATTGTAACTTTTGGGGTCTCCTAAAGTATCACCGTCATTCAGGCGTGCTCCTTGGAATGTATCCAGGTGCAGGAGTTTTCAGAGTGCGGACCTCGGCCACCTGGCAGCGTGGGGGATGGTTTCCAAGCTCCCCGGGAAAATATCACTCTTCAGAATGATACTAAAATATCATTCCCCGTTTCCATCCTTTAAAAGCTGTGGCCAGACCCCGCTGCCGGCCCCTTGGCACTCAGCAAGGTGGTGGATCCGAGCGGTACTAACTAACATCCACGCCCTGGGGAAGAGAACGCCAGCCTCACTTAAGAGTGCAGCAGAGGAAGCCCTGGAAATGAACTTTCTTGAGTATCTCTTGAGCACGACTGCTTGAATGCTGTGCCTCATGACTCGGAAGGGCCCATCAAGGCCACGTGCAGTGAATTTTGACGGTTGTCTCCGGGAGAAACAAGTGTCCCGTTGTTTGAGTCGGGAAGTGAAGTAGTAGCTACTGCCTCAACTTGAGAGACAGATAGGCAAGCAATGGCAATTGGGCGTGGGGTCCTCGGCCGACGTGCTTTCAACCACAAAGTGATCCTGTCAACCAGCAGGATTGGTCGTCAAGAACAAAAAAATAAAATAAAATAAAAATCAAGATGTCAGGAAAACATTAGAAATTTAAAACCCTTCTTCTCCCATAGTTCACATCCTACTTAATTATAACTTTGGAAAAGTAGAGATTTGTTAACGGCACAAACGAAGAGAGTGGATTCCCTGTCCAAGGTCCCATGTTTGGTAAATGCTGGAGCTGTGATTTACACTGAGACCACTGGTCTTCAAAACCCGTGTCTGCCCTGCCTAGTGTGGCTCCGTGGACTGAGCGCCAGCCTGTGAACCAGAGGGTCGCCAGTTCAGTTCCCAGTCAGGGCACATGCCTGAGTTGCAGGCCAGGTCCCCAGTAGGGGGCCACGTGAGAGGCAACCACACATTGATGTTTCCCCTCCCTCTCTTTCTCCCTTCCTTCTTCTCTGTCTAAAATAAAAAAGTAAAATCTTTCTTTCACAAAACATGTTTTTAGGCCTCCAGCCAATGTCTCCAGCAGCACAGCAGCTCCCCCACCCCCAGCCTGTGGCACACTGCTTTAAAAATAGCAATCCAAAGTCAAGTGCAGCACAGGGAATAGACTCAGTAACACTGTAATGAGAGAGTAATGACGCCAGATGGGGAATAGCCTTATGCGGGGGGGGGGGGGGGGGGCAGGGACCGCTTTGCAAAGTACATAAGCGCCTAATCACTATGTGGAACTCACATCTGCCACCAGGAACCCGACAGCCTCCCCAGACTTCAATTCTTCCCCAATAAAGTCAGCGGTGATATTCACCCACGTGCTTCTTAATCTTGGAGAAGGAAGTGTGCCGATCTCCGGAAGTCCCACGTGCCTTTGTGAACCGGTATTTTTCCAAATGGCCAATGCATGTTGTCACAAAGCACACATATGTAAACGGTGCCTGGTAAGGAAGGGCAAGGTCAAATGCTCATTTTAATGTTACAGAGGACAAAACCGTTCTTGATGTGGGTTCTGATGGTACTGTGTAATTGCCCTGCGGGAACCTATCAGTGTTGAGTTTCGGCGTAGTCTCTTAAAATCTGCAGGGACTGACACATGCCATTTTTTTCCAGTTACACATCTGCAGGAGGCCAGATTTTCTTTGTACACAAAACAATATATTGTTGCAGATGGAATGCACCGGCCGCTCCGAAAATCTAGCCGTCTGTTATTACAGGCAGACATTAAAAAGATTTGCAAAAATGTCAGGGGATGTTATATTTTACTGTTACGTGTTGGGAAACAAAAGTGGTTTTAAGTTCATGTCCAAGACCTTTGTTATTTTCCTTGCGTAATGAGTACACAAACGCTTTTAAATGTCCCCATGTTCATGTCTAACTGGGTACCACATCGATGGATGGGACTCGTGTCAGTAACACCTTTGAGGGACCCTCCATCATTTTTAAAACTGAACGGAAGTCCGGAGACCAAACGCTTTGGCACCCGTGGTTCTGGAAGCGCCCTGTTTCCTGCCCCAAAGTGGGCGTTATACGGCACTCTCCTGCACTCAGAATGGTCAGGTGGGTTGTTCATGGATTGTCTCGACACTAGTGACTTGAGCCCTGAGGAAAACGCCTCTGCACACAAGGGATTCCACGGATTCTCTTTCCATCTGCCCCGCCCCGTTGCTCACAGCAGCGTCCCTCCGCATCACGGACTGGTGACCACCCCGCCGCGCTCTGCCGCCAGCGGTTCTTGGTCTCTCCCGCTAGTGCGCGCCCTCTTCCATCTACCGAGTGATTAAGCACATGGGTCTGTGTACGGACGGATGCGGCACGCAGACTGTCAGCCGCCCGGTCATCCACAGCGCAGGACCGGCGCTGTGCCTCCTGAGCGTGGACCGACGCGCTGGCCTCGAACAGACAGCACACGCCGAGGCGCTGAGACCCGGCTCCCGCCGCGAGCGAACGAAACACGGGCACCACGCCCTGCTTCTGCTGCGCGGTGCCTTCTTAGCTTGCACCGGTGGAAGCTGCACTGTGCCGCCCGGGATTCACCTCCAGCGAAAAGGAAGATCAGCGAGAGAGCCCTCCATCCAACCTGCGGGAAGGGACGGGACGTCTCCACGGTCCCGTCAGCGGAGAGGCGAGTGCGAATTCAGGCGAGCCTTCCGGGAAGACCGTAGCCCGACTGACACAATGACTGTGGCTTTGGGAGGGAGCAGGACCCCAAGACCCAGTCACCCCGTGCCCGCACTCCTGACCCACGGTGACCACGAGGTGGCACATGTGTGTCATTTGAAGCCTGTCAGTTTGTGGCATCATGTCATGCAGCCACACACAACTAACGCAGTGAGTGTGCATGGCATCTCTGGTTCTGAGTACGTCGGGTGGGGGGGGGGGGCATCGCAATACGAGTCCCATGTAGGAAGATGTGCCTCACACACCATCCGTTCACGGACGCCTCCCAGGTCCCAAGGGTCCGCAGGTCTCAGTGCCTGGGACAGAACGACCAGTGAATAAATACAGCTTCGCCAAATTACCCCAGAGGATGTTCAGTTTATCATTGGACAGATGCTCGATTGTGGACACGCATTCCAGGGTGAGTGAGGATGTTTTCTGCGTGCACAGAAATTCCTTACGATCGGGGGTGGGAGGCGCGCCCATAAGATCCTGTAAAAAAATGTGACACGAGTCGCGTTCTGAATCAGAGGACCTTGAGCAGCAGAACGTTAGGATCACGCGTTGACAGAAGCCCACTCAGCTCAGGTCACGTGACAGAGTGTGTGTCTGGAAACATGCCGGAGCTCTTCCGGCAAGCAGAACACCCCCGACGGCGTCCACGCTCCGGACGCGTGAACCTGTGAACGCGTTTCGTGACATGGTGGTACCTGCCGAGGGAGTGGAGGGGAGCGGCCTGAGGCTACGGGGATGATCCTGAATTCCGCCGTGCCATCCGGTCACACCAGCCCCACAGAGCACTTTCCCCAGCCGGCTGCGCAGACACGCGGCCCAGGGCGTAGGCGGGGATGGGGCGCCGGGAGAAAGACACGGCATGGGGTTGACAGTTCCAAGCCAAAGGGGGCAGCACGGCAAGAAACACAGCTGGCCATACGGAGCTCGGAATGAGCCCCGACGGGCCGACCGCAGGAAAACGGGGCGCACGGTCTTACTCCTGGAAGAAGCTGAACCCTGGGGACCACCTGAAGGGTCAGAAAGGCAGCTCTCTCTGAGACCCTCCCTCCATCACCGTGATGGGGACGTCACGAAACCCAGAGCAGGCAAGCAAACCAAGCCCCCTCCCCTTACCCTGACCCCCAAAGCTTCGACGTTTAATGTGGGAGGCTCTAAGCTGCTAAGCGGGTGACCGTTTTTTCCTCATGGCAGCCACGGAAAACAAATACCAATGTCACTGGGGAAAGGGGAAAAGTGATTCCAGACGGCGGGACCGGTGCGGGCCCGAGACACAAGGCCAAGATCAGAGAGAGGAAATAGCTTGTTATCCACTGTTGCTAGAACATAAAACATACCGAGAGACAAGCCGATGGAGACGGGAAGATAAGGTTACAGAATGAGGGTCGAGAAAGCCAGCGCTAGCATTTGTCTGCAGACTCCAGCGCCCAAGAAGCTGCCGGAGGGAGGGCCCCTCCGAAATCATCTAGATAAGGGATGACAAGGCCCTAAACTAGCCGAGTGGCACTGGGAATCAATAAAGGGGTACAAGTTCAAGAGACACTTCTAAAGTGGACTGCACAGAACTCGATAAAAATGCACTGAAGAGTTGTGATAGGAAGGAAAGGTGACTTCGATGTTTGGAGGCCAAGGCAATCAGAGGATGGTCATGCAATTAAGCGAGAGAAAGAGCAGGGTTGTGTGTACTTCCCCCCGCAGGGGAAAGCAGAGGTTAGTTAATTCTGTTTGGGATGTGCTGTCTCCAACGTGCCTAGCGAGGCATCGATAAGACTGCAAATTCAAGTGCGTGCGAGCCCGTGAGAGGCAGGCCTTCCTCAGAGGAAGGAGTTGCAGACAGAACAGCGTGTGAAAAGAGAGCGGACGCCCCTGCGCCCTGCACAGAGCACTCCCCCCATGTTCCCAGGCCTCGACCCGGTGCACGCCCAGCTATGACGGGATGATGGGCGACATTCCCGGGGCTGCACTTCCCAGCCGGTCTGTGCGTCTCAGCCCCTTCACCGGTGCAAGAGAATGCTGAAGGCCAGCTGTCACGGAAACATACAACTTCAATCCAAAGGAAGTGGGAGACAAGAAAGTTCCAGGGGGAATCCCTACCGTTCACGGGAAGGCAGCAGGAGGTAGGATGAGGGAAGAATATGGAAGGAAGGAAGGAAGGAAGGAAGGAAGGAAGGAAGGGAGGGAGGGAGGAAGGGAGGAAGGGAGGAAGGGAGGGAGGAAGGAAGGAAGGGAGGGAGGGAGGGAGGGAAAGAGAGAGAAGGAAGGGAGGGAGGGAGGAAGGAAGGAGGGAAGGAAGGAAGGAAGGAGGGAAGGAAGGAAGGGAGGGAGGGAGGAAGGAAGGAGGGAAGGAAGGAAGGAAGGAGGGAAGGAAGGAAGGGAGGGAGGGAGGGAGGGAGGGAGGGAGGGAGGAAGGAAGGGAAAGAGAGAGAGAAGGAAGGAAGGAAGGAAGGAAGGAAATCAAACAAAACCAGAAAACAGAGCATTCCTCAAAGGAAAGAGTGGTCTCATGAGAACTTGGAACGGGCTATGTGCCACACCTGCCCGGCAAGGTCTTAGAAAGGAAGAGCTGGTTCACCGGGACAAACGCCACGGGAATTCCATCGGAATGGACGTGAAAAGACACCACCCATGTGGACAGCAAACAAACACACTACCAGGAACCTGGGAAAACTGCACGTGGGCAACAAGGCAAGCAGGCTTGCTTCCCTGTTGGAGGGCGAGCCAGGGCGGCAGCAGCCGAAGCCACAGAAGGGGAGCGCGGTGCGAGGCCCTGAGGGTTTGTGATGCGGCAGAGAACGGTGGTGTGCGGGTGTGCAAGGGAAGGGGCGTTCCAGGCAGTCTGGAGAAGAGGGGCATCTGCTGAGAGGCGGTGGAGGAGAGAAGGGCCGGTACGCGTCACAAAAGGGCAGATAGATGGACATCCGGGGAGGAGGCGGGGCGCGAATTCGCAGCCCATCGGCACGCAGGAGCCTTTCCCAGGAGCCTTCCGAGACCGAAGTGGACTCCAGGGACACGGCTCGGGGGTGTTTGAGATAAAGGAGGGAGATGTTGTGGGCTTGTGGGCCAACGTTCTCAACGCCGTAGGAGCCCAGCGAGAGGGAGGGGCAAAGCCCCAGGGACAGGAGAACGGGGGCCACGGTGAGGACAGCAGCGGTGGGCAACAGTGCGGTAGACATAGTGTGGAAGGGTGCCACGTTTATCGGAAGGCGGCCGAGGATGCTCGGCGTTGGTGCAAGGCCACAGAGCGTTGGAACGTGAGCGGTGTGCCCGGCTACTGCACACACTCTGATACGTGTGTGTGTGTGTGTGTGTGTGTGTGTGTGTGTGTGTGTGTGTGGATCATAGCACATTATAACCCTCCCTGGGCAAAATCCTGCCCCACGGCGGGCAGCGGTCAGTTTGATACATCTCACACCCATCTGACACCGTCTGCGGTGGTGACTCTCTTTCCCTGTGTCGGGCTCCCCATCCCTGTGACTATTCGGTCACCGCCCATCTGTCCTTCTCAAACCCTTCACCGTTTTCACGCAGCCTCTCGACACCCCTCCCCTCTGGCAACCATCAAAACGCTCTCTGTATCTACGAGTCGGTTTCTCTTCTGCCGGTTCATTTATTTTGTTTTCAGTGCAATCACCTGGTTCTCGTCTTTCTCTCTCTGGCTGATTTCACGTGGCATCGCACCCTCCAGGTCCATGCATCCCGTGTCTTTAGAATACGGGCCGAGGCAGTCAGGGACACTTTCCAAACCATGGGACCCCGTTTTCCCCAACTTGGCTCAGCCATGCCCGTGAACTTGACCTGCCCTGTAAAGGTTGATTGGACGTAGCAACCTGACTGCACCCCAGACGAGCCCCAGGCCACAAAGCACAGGGATCAATGTGTGTTTTTATGCCGTGGCGTTAGGACTGGCTTGTCCCAAGGCATGACTGTGAAAACAGGTGACGAACACATGGCTGTTGCCCAGCTGAGGCCTGGGCCAGGTGCGACACATTTTTCTGAGGGTCTCCACCTGTGGTTCTCTGCTTTGTACAGCTGAACTGCACAGGGTGTCCGAGAGCGGAAGACCAGAGCGGGCCCACCCACAGCCTCCACACCAAGGCACCAACAAGAAAATGAAAGCAAACTCTTGCAAGTGAAGTTCTGTTCTGAACAGGATCCATCCAGCGCCTCGGACTCCAAAGTACGGAACTGTTTACACAAAGGATCCGCATGCATGTGCCTGAGAAAAAGGGTGCTTTGTTCGGTTGCCCCCGTGAGGCAGTGTGTGCACTGGCCACCCACACGAAGCTGCGTCCTTCTGCCACGCGTCTTGCGGGTCAAGAAGTGAGTGAGAGGCGGCCGTGTCGTTAGGAAGGCCAGCCTCAGCCCATCGGCTCGGGCCACCCTCGGGACGGCCGCACGTTCCGCGGAGGCCCCCGTCTTCGGAAAACCACGTCCTGCCTTTTACACACCGAGTTCGAAAACAGCTCGGACAATAGGGGAAGGACGAACCCATCCGTTTGATTGAACGGGGAAAGCAAACACATACAATTGTTTTCCGTCTGGAATCTAATGACTCAAGTTCAATTGTCACGGACAAACCCCAAGGATGCCATCTCCGGGGTGGCCGAAAGTTGCATGTACGTTATATATCAAATGACCTTAATGAGGTCACAGCCCTATTCCTATTATTATTTTCCAACTCCCGTTAAAGCTATTTTAAGGCTCTGTTATCGCCCAAACGACACCCATCTTTTTCATTTGTGGTTGCATTATTTGTATTTCTGGAGCTGGCTAAGTTTGCATTTTGATTTTCTTTTCATGCTAAAAATCTAACTTTTGCAAATACACCAATAGACGATTTGGGATTCGAGACCCAAGCCGAGTTTGAAATCTGCCAGGATCGGCTATCCCATGAGATAATCTGCTTATTTCACAGTCGCCTGAAAAAATAATGAGAGCTTCTCCTCAAAAGAAGCGAGTTGCAATTGTGCAGGACACAAAGCAGTCATTCGGCTGAGAGTTTTAGGTTAATGAGGAATTAAGTGAATGGGTTTGGATTAATAATTTAGATCATTATGATTGTTGAGGAATAATTACTGGTAAGAGGGTGGTTTTTACGCAGCGAACTCACGCCACGGCAAATAATGGCTCGGTGAGCTTGCTCTTCTCTGGCTGCCTCAGGTCGGGAGAGGGCCCGAAAATGTGTGCTTCTCTGAAAGGTCCTGGCGGCAGCACCTGCTTGTGTTACGCAGGCACCAGCACCCACTGCCCCCCTGCCCCCCTGCCCCCCTGCAGAAGTCCGAAGGCCTTAGGGAGAGGGCGCAGGTGGTTCAGAGAGGCTCCCGGAAGAATGTAGGGTGGGAGGGACAGCGGTGTGGGCTCGGAGGGACAGAGAGCCGCAGGCGACTGCAGGGACGCACGCGTTGTCCGTTTGGAGGCAGGGGGCCGCACACACCTCTGGGCCGCGGGCACGTCCCACCCAGAACTGTGACCCAGACGGCGCGGAGGCACGGACTGAACCCTGAGGGACCAAGCCGACTTTCCCCGGCGAGATGAGGAAGGAACACGCAGAGGACAGTGGCCGCGATCTCTGTGTGCCCGACCTCATCCTAAGCAGCCGCCCTCCGTGAGGGCGATGGCACCTGGCCAGGCCGCTGCAGAAAAGGGAGGAACCGAGGCAGCGTGCAGGGATGGCGCACACCTCCAGGGGGCCTCGCTCACACTGCAGTCTCCGGCACGCTGCGAAGCGCAGTCTTGTTCCCACAGCCAACGGGAAAGACAGTCTCCGGAGCTGGGGCGGCCCTGTGTTGGGGCTCACGTCCCACCACGGCACAGACAAACACCCTGTGGCGAGGGGACCCCACTCGGGGCCCGGAAGAACCGCAAGTCGTCTGTACGGCAGGCTCCTGACAGCCCGCTTGCCACCTGCTGTGTGTGTGCTTGTGTGTTTGAGACTTCGGTCTTAGGGAAGTTTGGGGGTCACAGCCAAGTGAGAGTGAGCGAGGTACGGAGATCTCCCAGACACCCCTGGGCCCCCCACACGGGGTGTTACCCCCCATTACCAGCACCCGCCACTAGATGGTGCACCGGTCCCAATGCTGAACCTACGCTGAGTCCGCCTCACCCAGGACGCAGGGCCCACTTGCATGATGATGCGTAGGCACCAGTATGGGACCACACAGAGGGGTTTCACTGCCCTAAACACCCTGAGGGCCCCGCCTCTTCCTCCCTCCCTCTCTCCCTCCCTCCCTCCTCCCCTCAGCCTCTGGCACCCACGGATCTTTTTTCCCCGTCTGCATAGTTTGGCTTCTCCAGGATGTCCCAGACTTGGACGTGGGCCGTGGGTACCCACCGGCTGCCACCCCTTAGCAACGTGCGTTGTGGGTTCCTCCACGGCTGTGCAGGACCTCAAGGGTCCTCCGCTTTGGGTGCTGAACCCAAGTCCCTTGTCTGCGGGGACCACAGCGAGTGCATCCGCCACCCGCTGAGGAGGGTCTTCGTTTCTTGCAAGTGCCAACGAGGATGAACGAGGCTGCTCTGGACACCCTGGGGCAGGTTTGCGTGTGGGCACGGGTTCTGGACTCCTTTGGGACCCCTCTGCATTGAAGGCATCTTTACTGCATGAGCAGAGGAGGAAAAAATGGACCGGGTGAATGGCTTGCGGTTGGATAGGCTGGAGATCGTGGGAGACGCAGCCCTCCCAGGCTCCAGGGAGGACAAAGAGAGACCCCTGCGGAGGTGTTCTGTGCATTTTGGATACAAAGATGAATGAATGAGAAGCGCGCCTCATTGAAACTACACGCTACAAAATGTGTAACAGCAGTGGCTGTGCGGTCCGAGGGGAAACAGTAACGTTTCACAGAGAGGAGGCGATTGCCTGCCGAGAATTCTCAGACAAAGAGTGGCTCCGGGATTTGGGAAGAGGCTGAGAGGGTACAGAAGGGGGCCTGCAAGCCTTGTGCAGCAGCTGTGGCATTTTATTCAGACGTGGGGACCTGCTCACGAGGGCAACGTGAATGAACACAGTGCCACCGAAAGCACGGGAAGCCATCCTAAAGATGGTGCTGGAGGCACCCAGCCTTGCAGAAAGTCTCACCCGAGGGTCGATTTTGCAGAGCAGAAGGCGAACAGAGCATGACTCTACCTTTTCTGAAGAAAATGAAACGGACAGGATGGACTCCATTGTTGATAGGACGGACATGCTTCCCATCCCATAACAGTGAGCATCGTCATGTGCCCCCCCCCCCCGGTGGCCTTGTGCGGAGTCACAAAGTTGGCGACCACCACCGCCGTCTCCTTGGAGCCCACGTCCCTCACTGCGCCCAGAAATCCATCGCAAGTCCTCGCCCGCCCCCGAGGCCCTCCCGGCCCCTCTCAGTCCGTTTGCCTGTTTGTATAAGAGGCCCCTACCCTGGGCGGCCGGGACGCCAGCCGTGTGGTGCTCACAGTTCTGGAGACTGGGAAGGCCACGGTCAGGGCAGGGGCACCTCAGTAACTTCCTGGCTGCGTCCTCACATGGCGGAGAGGGGTGAGCTCTCTGGGGTCCCTTTTCTGGGGCTCAACCCTCACAACCAGTCACGTCCCCAAACGCCAACCTCCTGGTCCCATCCCACTGGGGTGAGGATGCCAGCCTAGGAACTTTGGGGGGGGGGGGCGCAAACTTGTAGTGGGGCCGCCAGCCTCGTCTCTCCTGCCTCCATGGATTTGCGTGGTCTGCGCATGTCGTGCCGGCGCATTCGCACGCCCTGCGGTCCCTGTGCCGGCCTCTCTCCGTGGGCACCGTGTTTCCGACGTCCACCCGCCCACGCTGCTGTGTGTGTCCCGACTTTGTCCTCTCAGGGGCAGGGCCTTTCGCACCGGGCAAGCTCCAGGTCAGGCTGAGAGTGGACAGACAAACCACGGCCCAGGAGTGAGCAGTGGACGGAACTCCAGGCCCATGTGGGCCCCCTGGGCTGTCTGCCAGGGGGGCCCTCGCTATGGTGTCGTCACGGCCACCAGGGAGCTGGACAATGAGGCCCCTTGCTCGCCAGCGAGAGTGTCACCAAGCACCCTGTCCCTCCTGACACTCCTCTGTGTCCCTCGAACAAACGCTCCTGCCTTGCTCAGAGCCTTTGGTGAACGTCCAGGGCCCTGTTAACTTACTTTGCACAACTTCTTTCCAGCTGTGTAACTGATTTTCATGGAGAAGACAACTTTTGGAGGTCCTCTCTCAGCCATTTTTCAATGTTAATCTGCGCCCCTCTCAAGGAACCCAGTTCCATTATTTATTGGAGGCTTGCTTTCCCCATTCCCGAGGCTTCAATGTGCAGATTAGAAGCCTTCTTTTCCGCTCCGGCACGATGCAACCCCATGCCAATGATAACTAAGGGGTGGCCTGTCCTCATGGCACAGTTGATGGAAAAATGCCAAGTTTGCCAAAGACACTGAAATCGAGAACAGGCTGACAGTCACCAGAGGGGAGAGGGGAGGGAACTTCAGCGGAAAAGGGGAAGGGTTTACAGGAACAAGTGTAAAGGACACATGGACAAAAACTATGGGGGGGTGGAAATGGGAGGGAGGTGGGGAGGGCTGGGGTGGTGGGCTGGGGTGAGAATAAAAGACAGAAAACTGTACAAGATCAACAATTAAAATAAAAATTGGGGGAAAAATGCCAAGTTCGCAGGGTCTGCTTTGGATGTTAGTGTCAGATTTGAGTGTTTGGTGAAGGCGTCCTGCTTTTGCACTGCGTGAGGGATTGGCAGCGAAAATGGACCGCGACGTAATCCCAGGATAGAGCTTCACGCTGGAAAGAAGCCTGCATTTGTCCGCCAAGATGAAACAAAATCCAGGCCAGTGCGATCGGCTCCCGGCATTGGCAAATCTGTGTTTTAGGGTTCAGGAAAGGACTCACCCACTGAGGACGACGTGGTTCACCTTGCTTTTGTCCTGGAAACTACATGAAAAGCAGTGAGAACTATTTATCAAAATGCATATTACTGAAAACATTGAGTAATTGGGAACCTCCGTCACTAGGATAATTAAAATGGGTTACGTAAAAGAATCATGTTTCACCACAACGATGCCTTACAGTGGAGCTACGATGCTCATCACTGTCCTCAGTTCTCGGCCCCTGGAACTGTACATTTAGGCTACAAAAGCCAAATTATGTTCTGTCGCAATGACATCCTCAGAACTGGTGACCGAGGGTGCCGGGAAGTCGCTGGGTCCAGCCCTCTGCCGTCCACTGTCTGCAAAGTTCCGCGGTCCACGTAGAGAACGCAGCAGCCTAGCCTAGGAGGGCCCCGCAAAGAGGGGCGGTTGAATTCCACGCAGTTCCTGAGTGGCTGCACGTGCTCAGGCGGCCCCAAGCACCTGTGGCGTTCACACCCGGCACGTTCGCCGCTCAGCTGCCCGGCCTGCAGGAAAACCGCGGGCCATCGGCATCCAGTCCCAGACGCCGGCCAGCACGCCACGGGCACCGAAATAGAGCCTAAGTCATTCTTAGAGCGGAGCGAATCCGTGGAACTCACACAATGGTCGCTGAATTTCCTCGGGATGTCAGAAATGACATCGAGAATATCCACGCGGGAAAGGTTACTCTCGGTGTGTGTGTCTCTGAAGATACACTCAACCTGATGGGAACATTTTTGTGTGTTCCTTTTTTAAAAAATTCTCTCACCCTGGACGGAAACCTGTCTTCATTTTCCTCTCTACCAACTATCTAAAATATGATTCTAAGCCTGAATCAGCCTCAGATATCCCCGGGTCCCAAACGTCCCTGCCGGGCACAGCTCACCCTGCCTAAGCGAGGAAAACGAGGGATGAGGTGTTTTTTCCAAAGTGTAACAACCGGTGCTTTGCAGCAGCAGCGGGTGATGGGGTCCCTGCGGATGAGTGGACTTCTGCTACCACGACAACATCGGAGAAAAGGAGATTCCCTGCTCCTCCTGCAGGTAGGTGTATCGGGGTCCCGTGGGGCTCTCGTTGGTGCCTGGACTGTGAGTCTGGCCCGGGGGACTTGCCTCCATGTGCGATGTGGCAGAAGTAGAGTGTGGCTGATGTCGTGACTCCGGACAGCTACTTAACTCTGGCCACTGTTGCACAAACCACCTCTTGATCTTAGTGGCTGGAAAGAGAGGCGGAGATCCTGCTCAGGGGACAGTCAGCTGTTGACGAGGTAGCTTTCCGGAGCCACACCATGTGACCACGCAGGGATTTTTCCCGCCGCACCGCGGGGCACCCCCGTTCCTCCGGACCTGCGCAGGGTCCTGGCTTACCTGGGGTGTGGCACTTTGCAGCTACAAGCACACAGGGCCAGGCAGGGCCCCGACATCCATATGAATTAGGACGTGGGACATGCCATCCTGCCCGGTCCTGTCTGACTTAAAGCGGTCCACGCGAGCTGTCACCTGGCTCCTGCTTCCAACGTGCTTCCCAAGAAGCCCTGCTCCCCCGGGAATACGCCGCCTCTGGTGACTAGCACACTGTCCGCATTTCGTTTCGTATCCCGTGCGAAACGGACACGCTGGGAATGTTGACAGGCAGCGCGGAGGTCGCACTTACAGAACTGGATTCACGGGGAGTTTTGCATTTGGAAAAGCGCCGCCGTCTCTGAGCATGGGCAATACGGTTTGGAAACGGCGGTTCCCATTGCATGAGGCCGCCCTCGGAAAGCGGGGTTCCTTTCTGCCTGGGTAAAGCGTGCCTCGGCACCGCAACAATTGCTTCTTGGAGGCACTGGCCCAGGTAAGATGAACAGCGTTCTCGTGAAAAGTCACGGAGGGGATTTACGCTTTAGCAGCCAAGCTAATTTTTAGGCAAAACACTCCTCTGCGGAAGGCCTGTGGGTTTGTCCCCCGAAAACCGACGAAGAGCCGCTTTGCGCGAAGGCGCGGGCCATTTTTCAGCCCCCAGTACCGTCATTAGGGAGGACGGCGCTCGCATCGTCGGAGAGGCTCCTGCCACAAAGTATCCGACACTCCGAACTGTGGGTATGCTGTGATCGTGCACTCGGAGCCCGTTACACCAACAAATGTTACCAAGCGATGTTCTCCTGAGGCAGCTGCTGTGGCCAGGCGGACGCGGCCCAGGGCGTGCCTGGCCGTGGAGCACGGGGGCGCCTGGCCCCACCCGCGTCTTCCCCCCTGTGTGCGCGCGCTCGCGCACGCGCTCCCTCCCCCACCGCACCCTTCCTTTGCTCTAACTGGTTTCCTAAGCCCATGTCCTGCACGGCTCACTTCGGCCTCCGTGACTTTGTAAATAAACTTTCTCTTGTAGTTTGGAAAAAAAGAAACACAGAAAGGGATCCCAGGGTTGGCAACCCAGGGGCGGCAGGGCGCGCGGAGGGATCTGGGTCACGGGTCCGGGCCAGCAGGGAGGCACCTGGGCTGGGTGGGGAAGGGCGGGGCAGGAAGCCAGGGGGGTAGACTTAATGCGAGATCGGACAGCGGGCGTGTCCGGGGGCTGCGGTTTACATCCCATCGCCTTGGGAGGGGAGTAAGGTCCTTCCCAGACGAAGGACCACGTCTGGGTTTTGTTCGCACTGGAGAGCTGGAGACGAACCTGTACAAAATCTGCGTCTTTGGCCCCCCGTCTCCCCGCTGCCGGCACCCATCACCCGCCCGCCTTCCCGAGGACGCGCTCAGTGTTCTTGGAGAATCGTCCAGTCGAACGGGACCCCATGCGAGTCCGGAGCCCCTGAAACGCCCCGTTTTCCTGCTCCCTGCTCCGGCGGTTGGTTCCCACTCGGTCGTCTTCGGGAGCAACCCAGTCCGCAGAGAAGAGAGAACGAGGCTGTTGGTATCTAATGTTAACTCTCCACACCTGTGTGCTCCAAACTGCTGGGCTGCAAAGCGCAGCTCTCTGTGACTGCAGGGCCTGTTAAAGAGTGCCCGCAGGCGAGGATGCCGAAGCAGGCAGGTAGCTCCGTTTGAAGATTAAAAAGTTACAGAAAGACAGAAGACGTTGAAACACCCCGAAACTGTGTTTTCGGACTGTGTTGGTACCCATGTGTCTATCACCTTCACCCTGCCCCCGGAATGTTCTTTTTACTTCAATCAGATTTTAAAACAAATTGAGACCCGTTATGTGTCCCTCGAGAGACCACTGAATAATGATGTGGTGGTCTCCCTAACCCTAACCCTAACCGTGGAGTATTACCCAGCCATGAAAAAGAACGAAACCTTGCCATTTGTAACAACATGGGTGGACCTAGAGAGTGTTCTGCAAAGGAAACTAAGTCAAAGAGAAATACCATGGGGTTTCACTTCTATGTGGAATCTCAAAAAAAATAAAGCAAACACAAATGATCATAAATAGGAATATGTTAGAAATAAACAAAACAGAAGCACACCCATAGATGTAAAGAACAAGCAGAGCCTGGGCGGGTGGCCCAGCTGCTCTCGCTTCCTCCCACGCGCCAACAGGCTGCAGGTTCGAGTCCCCGTCAGGGTGCGTTTGTAGGTTGTGGGTTTGGATTCTCCTCGTCAGGGCGTGTAGGGGGGCAGCTGATGGAGGTCTGTGTCGCACATCAATGTTTCTCTCTCTCTCCCCCCCAACCCACTCTTTCTAAAATCAGTAAATGTATCCTTGGGGGAGGACTTAAGGCAAAAACACCACAGAACAGGCCGATGGCTGCCGAGGTGGAAGAGGGCGATGAGGACACGTGAATTCTGTTTCTGAAGCCAGTCTTGGCGAGCGGTAGGCAAGGCCGGGGCCAGTGTGTGGGTGCCGGAGCCCTTGGCCTTGCCCGGCCCTCTCATCCTGCCGGTGCCTGGCTGCTTGGATTCCTGCCCATGTCCGCACTTCCCACCCCAACCCTCAAGCCTGAGGAGACCCGGCCGACATTCCTTGTAGCAGACGCACCCCACATTTGCTGAACAGAGGTGAACGACGGCACAGCGTCCTCGCTGCCAAGGGCGGTTTTATTTCGACTTTGCGTGAACACGACAGGGAGGGGTCGAGAAACCTCAGCCACCGGAGGGACCCGTGTGACAGGTGCCGTTCCCCAGGCACAGACCCTGCTGTGTCTCCTCTCTTCACAGTGGGGGGGGGGGCTCTCGAGTCGGCCCCTCTCCTGAGTCCCTCAGTACCGGGATGGGCAGGGCGCGAGCCCCCTCTTCACGCTGTGTCCCCGACCCTGGAAAACAGTGCCTGCTCCGTGTTGGCTGCTGAAATGCGAGGGATATAAAGGCTGACATGTGTTTCGAGCTTCCAAGCCCACCGGGACTTGGAGATGTACTTCAAGAATTGTAGCGATGTGATGTAGGCGTGGGAGGCAAGTAGCGCCCAGGAGAGCAGAATAAAACAGAAAGACCCTCGCAGGCAGAGAGAGCAGGGTGGAGACGGCCAGAGGGAAGGGGTGGGGGGGGGGCAGGGGAGGGTAAGGGGGCACGTGGAGATGAGGGAGATGTGACTCGGGTGGGGAACACCCACTACAACACACAGACGATGCGGTGTGCAATTGCACACTGACACCTCACTCGTGTGATGACCCAATACCGCTCCGACCAATTCAACACAACTGCTTTGGAAAGAAATTACCAAAAAAAAAAAGGCTAGGTCTCTCCTGAGCAGAATAATTTAATGTTGCTGTTGCGCTGTACATATCCTTCATGTCTCTGAGCATCGTCCAGGTTAACGGCTACCTGTCTCCGCAAATCTGCGCACACGCTTCCGGTGGTGACCTCCTGCCGTGCACCCGCCCACCTGCCAGGGGGCCTGCAGGCCCCCCTGCATCGAACGCCGTCAACTGGGAATGGACGCGGCCGTCCTCGCAAGTCAGCTCCTACCAGCAGCTGCCCGCCCTTCCTGGCCCACGCGTACCGTCCGCCCCACCGCTAACACGCCGTTGGCGTGCCAATGCGAGCTTTCCTAAGAATATGTGTGACTCCGCATGAGGCGTGTCCGGGCAATTTCTGGAATGGGAAATCCAGGTGAAAAGTGAGAATCTAACTATCCCGAATGTCTACCGATTTTCGCAAAATCGTGATAACTGGCCTGACGTAGATACATACACTGTGAATAACATTTTGTGTGTTCTCCGTAATACTGACGGCGATGGCCTTCCAGTCACTGACTGCATGGGGACTCGTCAGCGCCTGTGGCCCGCGCAGGGCAGGGCTGTTCAGTCCTCCTCCCGCGGCACAGGTCGAGACTGGCACAGCGCTCCGTACGTGCTGTTCTCCATGTCGCTGGCGGCCCGGCGGAGGGAGTCAGGCCGTCGGTGCCACCGCCGCCCTTGGTGTAAGATGCTACGAGCCTGGTGCAGTCACGGGCACCCCCGCAGAGCGGGGCGGGGAGGAGACCTCTCGCTGCGTCCCGGCATCTGCCCGCACTGCCGCTGGGCGCCGTCACCCTCATGCATGTTGACAGCAGTGCACGTGCTCGACCGTGGGAAGAGTGCATGGAGCACCTGTCCCTGTGCGCACTGTTCACCTTGACATGGTCCCCACGGGGCCCTCGACGGGGCCCTCGACGGGGCCCTCGGGGGGCCAGGTGCAGAGGGGACCGCAGTCCGAGAGGCTGGGTTTGCACGGGGGCGCCGCCCTCCGCCTTCGTCACGGGCAGGGTGCAGCGGGCAGCGGGCGCCCCTCCCGCCTGCACACGCGTGGGACTACGCGCGGCCCCCCCGGTCTCGCTGTTCCTGGCGGCACTGGCAGGACAGGCCGGAGGACGAGGGGCAGCACATCTGCAGCCACGGCTTCCAGAGCAGGTTCGGCAGCGACAGCTGGTTGGGGACCGCCTGCACGGTGCGCGCGTGGCGGTCTGCCGCCTGCTGCATGGTGTCGAGGATCTCCCAGAAGCGGGGCTCGGCGCCCGGGGTCACGGGGGCCCTCTCCCTGGGGTCCGTGGACAGGTCGAACAGCAGCGGCGGCTGGTGGCGGGTGATGAAGCGCCCGTTGCAGAAGCACACGTGTGTGAGGAAGCAGCCGTTGGCGCCCTCGGGGGTGAAGTTGGGCGTGAAGAAAAAGGCCTTCCAGATGGACGAGCCTGCGGTGCACAAGGACACAAGCTGGGGTCACGGGGGCGGAGCTGCCCAGGGTCGCCGCCCGCCAGACCGCACGGCGAGATCGCGCACCCTGGGCGTGGGGCCCGTGAATGCCGCGGGGAGACGAAGGGTGAAATCTGCGCGGGGGTCGCACCCGCAGCTCGGACCCGCCCGGGCCCCGGCGGGCGTGACGGAGCCGTAAGTGCTGCAACGGTGGGGGGCTGCGTGCACCTTCGAGCCCCGGCATTCCCCCCTTCTCCCTGTCCCCCCGCCCCCGCGTCCTCGCTCTGTCCTGCTCACGCTGTCCCGACCTCGACGTCCTGAAGCAGCATGGCGGTGAAAGGGGGAGAATAATCCCCCCCGCTTCAGCACGGACCACGAACAGGGCTTCCGTTGGCGCCCCGTCCACTGTCCAGCCCAGAACGGTCGAGGGGACTGTCGGCGCATGCGTAGGGACCGACGGCGCGCAAGCCCCCAGCCCGGCTCCCTGCGGTGCTGCCACGGCCACGGTTTCCACGTGCCGCCTGCGAGTCCACCTGAAACCAAACAGGGGGAAGAGGCGGCCTCCCTGCTAACACGTGTACCCTGCACTGCGCGCGCGCGCACACATACACAGGCACACACACACAGGCACACACATGCACACCAGGGACCTCAGAGAACCTGTCATTTTCTCAGCCTTGAGGGAGTGCGAACAGGTGACACCCACCCTCCCAGGAGTGTGGGGCCGAGGACGGCGGGGTTCTGCCACGGGGGACGGACAGGATCTGGGGGCTGGTGGGCACCTTCTGATGCGAGATCGCGGCGAGACTTGCCGAACGAACTCTGTCCGTTTGCCGCGCATGACCGAGCTGCGACGGTGCAGTCTGTGTGGTACTCGCTGAACGAAGGTGTAAGACACTGCAAATCGGGGGAGGTGGCTGGCCCCAGGGCGGGACGCTTCGACTGCTCCAAAACGATAAGCTCTGTGTTCCATGAAATCCCCAAATGTTAAAATGTCACCAAAAGGTTTTTCAGCCCATTACGAAATGATGGATTTATTTCCTGTTCATTCTGCAATGTTCTCACTGTCTGAAGGGCTGGCTGCCACTCAGACACCCCCTGACAGAGGGCCACACAGCCGTTCCCTGGGTACGAAGCACGTGGCTGAAAAAACAGAACGCGTGTTTGCCGACCTGGCAACACAAGTGACAAATGCCCTTTCTCATGCTGTCCTGACCGATGTGTGCCGTAAATCGTGGCGCCTCACCACCAGCAAGCATCGCACAGACATTCAACGTGCTTGGGTGATTCGCGTGTATCACAGCAATGGTGGCGGCTGTAATTAGAGCTATTTAGCGAAAACGGATCCGCATACAAAATGAATTAATAGCAGTAACTGCAAGCGATTGCCATGGGACTGTGCATCGGCCCCCGGCCTGAGACAGGCCCCGCCAGGGAACGTGGCCTGTCGTGGGTTGTTGAGGGAAGAACTGGGAGGCTCAGGGCAAGTGGCCCGCTACCTGCGGTTCCAGGACCCCTGTCATCCGTGGGTTCCAGGACCCGTTATCCGCGGGTTCGAGGGCCTGTCATCCGTGGTTGCAAGCATCTGTTATCCACGGCAGTCAAGGACCACCACGCAGGCCGGTGGGCACATCCCCGCTCGCTCCCCAGCTGCTGCCCGAGTGTCCGACAATGACACCCTCAACTGCCCCCCTGCCCTTCTCTGTGGACTCGAATCCCCCAGGTTAATGCAAGACAAGTGCCCCAGGTCACCCGAGGGGCCTCGGGCTGCCTGTTCGAACGTGAGGGGCGGGGCGGGGCGGGGCGGGATCGGTTCCTGTTGAAATCGCGTCCCTCCCTCGCCCGGAGCACTGCGGTACAGAATCATGACACTGCCAGGGTGACGCTGAAAGGGGTGCGCGTCACACAAGGGTCGAAACAGAGTCGAGGCTGTGAAGTTGCGGGAAAACACGGATTTAACTGCCATTTTCCAGCCCCCCGCCCCGCTGGTCTGGACCGACAGCCACTGGAATGTGAAAAGGCCGCCCCTGATCCGGGTTCCCTGGGCTCGGGGGGCGGAGCCAGGCCGGGGGGCGGGGCCAGGCTGGGCTGGCCTGGTCTGCCCATCGCCACGGTGTGCACACCGCCCCCTGCAGGGGGTGCTGCACATCAGCAACGGCACACAAGCTCGCGGATTCCTGACCGCTGAACCCCGCTCCACTCCAGCCGGCCTGTTCCTCACCCTGACCCGTGGAGTCCCTCTTCCCTCTTCGCAGGGAGGATTCTGAGGTCGGACGGCAGCCCCGCCACCCCTAGGAAGTATGGAAACGGTCCCACCAGGCCGTCCGGGGGTCACTGGCCACGCCCGAGCCAAGTGCTCCCGAGAGGGCCTCAGCCAGCTCACCCAGCGGGCTCACGCCTCTCCGGCGGAAAACGGTCTCAGACATAAGCAGCGTGGGAATCCACCAGCTACTCAACTGACTACTGTCCACGCAAGAGCTGTGACTTTCAACTCCCCCGTGAGAAGTGCGGTAAGACGGCTGGGTTCACGGACAGGGGCCCACTCCAGCCCCCCTCTCTAGGCGCACAGGGGCTGCTCAGTAAACATCCGCAGAACAAGTAAGTACTCGAACGGCTCGATCGCCCACCGACCGCAAGCCATGCATGACGGCCGAGGCACCAACCACTGGGACTCAGCGTCAGGTGGTACCTGATTCACGAAACCACGGCTTCGGACACCCTCGAGCCCGACGAGGGATTCCAGCATCGCTCTGCCGTGACTTCTACTCTTTAGTTCCTGGTCTGAGGCCGGGGACTGCAAGACACTGTGTAAGAGGACGTGTCTCTTGAAGAGGCAGCTTGGATCCTGGGCGGCTGCCACCTCCCAGGATCCGGGTCCTATTTCTCCACGGCCCCGTCTTCTGTCTGTCCCTGCCCTGCTTCTGGGAACGCCCCCTCATTCCGTGGTTCTGCAGCCTCTCACTCTGCGGGGCCGCCTTCGTTCCAATGCACTTTTGCAAGTTCAGGACATGAGTACCCTGCTTTAAACACTGAGCGTCACTGGAATGCGGCTGTTTGCGCTTTCCGTGGGCTCCGTGGAAACAGAAGCGGGTAGAAGTACAGCTCTCCTGCATTCGAAGGCTGAGACCCACACGCTGCCGGTGCCCCTACAGAGTGACGGCATCCCGACAGAGGTTTGCAAGGATGGGCATGGAGCCAAGACAGGCGAACACAGCCCTTCCAGGTCTCGGCCCTGGGGCCTGCCCTGCTCCCAGAGAGCAACCCAAGGCAGCCAGCCGCCTGCACATCCAGTAGAAACTTGGTGGGTGCAGGCGGTTTGGTGTCTGCCGGTAACGGAAAGGGAGTTGTGCGCTGTAAACATAAGGCGCACGGAGCACTCGGAACGACACGTGAGCCGGCCGGGTGCACAAGGGTGGCAGGTGGGTGCGCGGGAAGCTGGTGAGAGCCTCGGTCTGAGGGCAAGAAGGAGCCGCCGGTCGGAAGTGACGAGGCGTCCTGGCAGAGTGCCTTCGTTCCGGGAGCCGCATCCCCAAACGCAGCGGACAAGAGGGGCGCTCTAGCTCGCCTCTCAGGAGGACGCTGGGCTCGTAAGCTCACCGTCTGCCTCGAAGACACACCACGGTTGCGTAAACAGTTTCTGCATTTCCCCGGACCCTGAGGCACCTTAGTGACGTGAACATCATCGCAGTTCTAAGTTT
The DNA here is from genome assembly GCA_039655065.1 of Glossophaga mutica. Lineage (NCBI taxonomy): Eukaryota > Metazoa > Chordata > Mammalia > Chiroptera > Phyllostomidae > Glossophaga > Glossophaga mutica. The sequence goes on from CM077318.1 coordinate 114,247,331, forward strand.
ACATACACGGAAAAACACCCTCGCACCTGTCAGCACGCTGAGGGTCACCGCCTGGTTGCACGTGCACCTGTGAACAGCTCTGCACGTGGAGTCCGACAGCCCCAATCCGACACCACCCGACAGAGCTCACGACGCCCACAGCACAGCACTCAGCCTGGGAAACCCCGGAGCATCCAAGCATGTGAGCTCAGTTTCAAAGATCCACGCCTTTGAACGATCGATCGACATGACCCCCGACAACACACGGGCACATGAGTCAGGACCCGCCGCCACCTCTGAGGTTCCGGGGAAGAGAGCAGCGAGCACCTCCATGCGGCGCAGGGCTATTGCGCGGAGCGACAGGACTGAGAAAGCTCCTGGGCGGCGGGCCCAGGACACGGCGTGTCCACGGGGCTGGGGAGACCGCCACGCCTCCTCCAGGGACGGGGAGAGGGCAGGCCCTTCCAGGTGCAGGGAGTGTGAGGGGTGTGGGGACCCGCGGCCGTGTGCCCCGCTGGGCGCCAGCAGCTTCCTGTGCTGAAGCAGGAGCCGCCAACCCCTGGCATCCACGTGGTGGGCGCCAAGCCGCGGACGTCCTGCCCGCCCAACGGCAGGAGCAGGGGCGAAGGACCAGAGAGGAGGCGGCGCTCGAAGCCCCGCACGGCCGCACCCCCGCAGCCCCGGCGTTCCCCTCCAGGCACGGCGCGGGCGGCACCGAGCAGCCGCCGCAGGAGAAGCTGGGTTCACTCACTGTTGCGCGGGTGCCAGCGCACGGCGTTCAGGTAGAAGTTGCAATAGTGGAAGAGAAACTCGTGCTCCGAGTGCTGGCTTTGGCTCCGAAGCAGCGGCATCAGGTCGCGGCCGTCGATGACCCTGCGGGACACAGCAGGCGGGCGTTAGGCGTGAAGGACCGCGCCGGGCTTGGACCGAAACTCCCTGACTCCCGCATTATCCTTCGGGTGACAGAGGGCTGCGTCGTGGTCACCGGGTCACCCACATTTTAAAGACGCCAGCTGGCCTGTGCCGGGTGCTGTGCCCCCTGCGGTGAGGCCAGCTGCTCTCCTGGGCAAGCCCCTGGAGCCCGGCCAAGGGCAGCAGGAGCTGAGGCCGTTGTCACTCCGTGACGACCAGATAAAGAAACACGGGCGGGAAGAACAGGAAACTTCTCCAAACTTGAGGGGCTAGGGAGGCCGCCCCAGGGGGCGGGGCTTCCACACCCTGAAGTGTGTCCCCGAGGCTTCTCCTATGGCTTCTTTTCTGCCTGTTCCCTGGGCAAAGACAGAGCTGCGCTCTGGAACCGCAGGTGCCCTGGACGTAAGGATACCTGACAACCGGCTGACACACAGGGACCACTTCACGGACCTCGGATGGAGTTCAGGTGTAAGAAGGATGCTGATACGCAGCACCTTGGGCCTGAGGGCTGCCAAACACAGATGCGGTTGACCTGGACGAGCGGGAGTTTGAGCTACCCAGGGCCCACCCCTGACACGGGGACGGACTGCAGGGGGCTCTCCCAGCGCAGGGGACCCAACTTTAAATGCACTCTGCTCAAGGGTCAACCGGCACTTGTGAAACACGGATGATGAGGACCGGTGGACGTTGCACCCGCATTTTCACCTGTACGGGTGGGAGGCGCCCCAACCTCCGTGCGGGTCCAGAGTCAATGGCACAAGGTGGGCAAAAGTAGCTCTGCCGCTGTGAGTAAGTGAAAGACAATGTACCCTTCCACTCATGTTTACGCACCGCTGTGCTGTTGTCCGTAGGGACGGCCGCAAAGCTACTCTGGACCACACCGTCTATCTCTGGTACGACTGGACCCACCTGGCTAACCCAAGAGGGGGACCTTTCCAGGGGTCAAGCAACAGCCGTAAGCAGCAGGGGACCAGTGACGTCAGGGCGCTTGGCGTTGCAAGGGACGGAGGAAAGCGCACCGCTGGGCTCTGAGAGGAGCAGACAGGCACGGCCCCGAGAGCGCTGCACCCGTGTGCGCAGCTGGGCCAGCACCGCCAGAACGCGCCGGGAGCCCCTCCGGAAGACGCGGACCGTGGAGCCTGAGGGCGCTCTTCCTCTGATGGGCAACGCTGCACGCCTGTGAGCCCCGCCATCACGGCAGCGTTAGCGGGGCCATGTAACGTGGGTGCGCGTTCTCGAGGAGTCCTGCACCCCTCGAGCTTTCCTCGTGGTGTATTCTGGTGTCGCCAAAAACCCTGCAAGGCTCCCTCGGTAGTCATGAGGCCCTCCGGGGACGCCTGTGGACTGGACATGCTCCACTCTTGTAACGTAGAAGTATGTGCAGAAGAGAGACTCGGTCTGCGTCCCAGGCTCGCGCTCCCGTTCGCCGTGAGAGGGAGGCGCAGACACAGGGGAGAAGGACGGGTCTCTTCCGGAGCGGCACGGACTCCGAGACGCTGTTTCGACCCCAGAACGCCCTGTTTCTAACCACCCCCCCCCCCGCCCGCCAAGGTGCCAGCAGCAGCCTGAACTGAGACAGCCCTAACGTCTCGGGATGTTGATAAGGCAGAGAATGGTCTCCCTGGGCGACAGCCATCCCTTTGGAGGTTGGAGGTGTCCCGGGCTCATACATGAGGGAGGTTCCAGGACCTTGTCGGCACGGCGACAAAGCGTGACAGCGTGTCATCATTTTGCCCCAAGGGACCTGAAGCAGACGTCTGTTTCCTGACCTGCGGTGTCTCTGGGACGTCGGTGACACTCAGGGGCCTTGGGCCGTAACCCACGGCGCACGAGTCCACACCACGGGCTGACCTCGGTCCGTAAGCACGGTGAGAAGTGTCCAGAGGGCCCTTCTGAGGCGTCCTGAGGACAGGCTGTCCCGATGAGCCAGGCTGCGTCCCAAGTGCTCGGCTCTGCCCTGGAGGAACGGGGCGCCCCCAGCGCAGGTGGGGGAAGCCGCCAGGCGCAGCCGCCTTTCTGGGACGCCGCTTCAGAGCTCTCTGCCGGGACCTTCTTCGTCCCCTCGCCTCCCCCGTTCCCCCTCCCTCCAATTCGATGGGAAAGCATTCAGAAATACTGAAAAGCAAAGAGTCGCGACGATTTTTCATTTCGAGAGCCACCAGAGAAGAATGTCCTTCCTGCGATTAGCTGAACACGGTGAGCGTGATGAAAGCGCGTTGAGATGTCTTCCGGCGCTGGCGACGAGGCCCGTGGGCGGGAGGAATTCACTGGGAGGGAGATTCGGGGCTTTAGGGCAGACTGAGGGGCGACCTTCCTGCCCGTCCCCCCGAGCAGAAAGGGAATGCTCTGACTCCGGCAGATCTTGCAAGTGCCTTCCGCGCTCATGGCTTTTGCGATTCTGGGCCCCTGGGCGGAAGTCCCCCGTGGAAGCAGACAGACCTGCCCTAAGGGACATCGGCCCCTGCACAGGGGCGGACACAGAAGGGCAAGGGACCCTACGACCTCTACACGGGCCCTCGCACGCTCAGACGCTCCTTGCCCTGCTGTCAGCCCCGTGGGGCCAGCGCGGCCACTCGATCCGTCTCCCTGGCACCCGCCGGGGCCCAAGACCCCCTCCCTGCGTCTGCAAGGTCCAAGGGGCTGTCCAGAGTCGCCCCGGGAGCTCTCTGACACCCACGCGCCACCGTTCTGGGGGTGCGCTGTGGGCCCGCTGGGAGGCCCGCACTCCGTCAGCCACGGAACCGAGGGCTGGGGGGCGCCTGGGTTTCCACGTTGCTCTCCAGGTGCCGTCGCCAACGCGACGGACGCGGGCAGGTGACCCAACGCCCCCATAAACAAACACCCTTCGGGGTCCGTGATCACTAAAGAGTGTGCAGGGCCCTGGCCGGGGGGCTCCCAGCGTTGGGGCGTCATCCCGTACGCCCACCCACTGGTCGCCGGTTTGATTCCCGGTCAGGGCCCATGCCCGGGTCGTGCGTTTGGCTTCCAGTCACGGTGCTTACGAGAGGCAACCCGGTGACGTTTCTCACATCAGTGTCTGTCTGTCTGTCTGCATCTCTCTGTTTCTAACTTTCTAAAACCAATAAACCTATCCCCGGGCGAGGATTTAAAACCGAACAGCAGCACTGTCCATGGGTCTGGAGCCCACGCAGCCGGAGCACGGCTGAGCTGCACAGCGCTGCCTTTCTCGCTCGCGCCGGTGGGCGTGTGAGCTGGGGTGGGGGTGGGGGGCGGACACCTCAAGTAGCACCCTGACAGCCACAAGGACAAACGTGAGCAAGGAAACAAGCTCCGCTGTGGCGTCTTGGTGGCTGGGTCCCCGCCCTCCCTCTGTGCACACCCTCAGTGACACTAGCCCGGCTGCCACCCAGCTAACGAGCCCGATCTGTCAGCGAGCTTCCCTCACGAGCCCCCCGACGGGCAGGCAGGACGCCGGGGGAACTGGGGGAGGAGCCAGTGGCCGCGTGCTGGGGAGGCGCAGGTAAATTTCACAGGGAGACGTGGCATTTAGACCTTGCTGAATGAATGCACACGGGGGACAAGGGCCCTTCAGCGGGGACCCGGCTGCTTCCTTCGCTGCCGCCGCCAAGGGGTGCATGAGCACCGGTGTGACGCGGGACACGGCAGTTCCAGGGGACGGTGCCTGGTGCCCTCGGGCAGGGATGGGGGGGCCGGGCGTGCGGGGGACGCAGGTCAGCGGAAGGCTGCAGGCTGCAGGAGGAACGTCCGCCCGCTCCAGGCCGTGCTCCACACCCCAGCCTGGGAGCTCACCCTCCCCCAGGACGGCGGGCCTGGCCGGGCTTTCTGCATCCGAGCTGCCCCCCCCCCCCCGTGAGGGCCCCCACTGCGGGCGGGGGACCAGTCCTGCCCGGAGGGGACGTTCCTCCGCGGGGAAGCCGGAGCCCGAGCCCCCCCCCCCCGAAAGTCCGACCAGGGCGCTGCCCCGCCTCTGCGCGGCCCGGTACCTGTCCTGAGGCAGCGCCGCCCCCGCCAGAGCGGCCACCGTGGGGAAGACGTCCATGTTACTGGTGGGCGCGTCCACCTCCAGCCCGGCCTCGATGACCCCCGGCCAGCGCAGCAGGCCCGGCACGCGGATGCCTCCTTCCCAGTTGTTGCCTTTTCCTCCTGAAAGGCAAAGCGCAAGCAACAGGGAGACCGGAGTCTTCCTCAGGCTCGCGTCAGCGCACTCCTGAACAGGCAACGCACACTTCGCACAGGCACAGAAAACGTGGTGTTAAAAGGCCACCCGGGAGGCAGTCACCGCGGTGTGTCAGGCACGCCCCGCGCTACCTGGGGTCCCGAACGATGGCCTTGTCACCAGGGAGCCTCAGCAACAGAGCACTCGCAGCGGTGGCCTTGGCATCAGCATTCCAACCCACGCCTACTTGGTACCGGCTGCAGTGAGTGAAACGGTGGCACCCCAGATTGCCCACGCCCCATCCCCAAAGCCTGGGGCTAAAGGACCTTGCGTGGCTAAAGGGGAGGTTACCGAGACCCTCTGCGTGGGTCTGGGGCCGTCACCAGGGTCCTTACGGGGAACAGAGGGGAACACGGGAACAGGAGTGGCGGGGGCTGTGGGGAGAGGGGACCCGGGAGAGGCTGTGCTGCTGGGTTTGGAGGTGGGGAGGGGCGACCAGCGGGGGACCCGGGGGATACGAGAGGCTGCAAAAGGCAGCTAGCGTGCTCTCCCTGAGACCCTTCAGAGGAAGCGCCCCAGCTGGACGCCAGCCCGGCCCAGCGTCCACACCTGACCTCCAACGCAACGAGACGACACAGGTGGCTTCGAGCCACCTGGCTGGTGGCAGCCCACTATTACGGCGAGCCCCAGCTCATGAAGAACCATCGATGAACAACGGGATTGCCGTGGCCTGCGTTCAGGAAGGCGCGGTCGGCCCAGGTCCCAGCCGCCGTTCAGGACGCGCTCCTCCTCGCCCCTTCCGCTCAAGTCTGCAGAGGCCCCCGTGACCGCAAAAGGCCCGTCCCTGCTCCCCGCCCGTCATCAGCCTTCCTCACAGGCGTCCGCCAGCAGCGTGGGGTCACCTGTGCCTGGACTGAGGCTCCGTGGCGTGGGCACGCCCCGCCCCAAGGAACGCACTGCTTGCTGGCCCCGCCCATGGCCACTCCTGACAGCCAAGGCCAGCCACTGGGACGTGACCTTGCAACGCAGCGGGCCTGGGGCAGGGCGCCAGGGAGCAAGGGGGCCAGCGTGGGCAAGGCAGCCTGGAACGCCGTGTCTGCGACGCTGGCGGCTACAAAGCAAAACGCAACCAGCGCTCTCCACGCGGGCCGTGTCCTCGTGGGCACAGGGCAGAAACGCCCGGTTACACGACACGGGAAGGTGCACGCGGGCTCCGTGCGCGACTCTGGGTGCTGCGTCCTGCCACCAGGACGCAGTGTGTGGGCCTCTCGGTTCCGTGGGGCGCCCAGCAGGCACTGCCACCACTCCGGCCCTCTGTCCAACGGCGGAGGCGCAAGGAAGCCCCGAGCCCGGCCCAGCGTCAGCAGAGGCGCGCGGACAGACGCTGCGGGACCGAGGACAGCGTGGTGCGTGTCCTCACCTTTGTAGATCCCGTTACTGCCTCCGTGCACTTCTCCTTTGCTGGTCACTTCTTCCACGTGGGCCCCTTGGTCCGAGGAGAAGTAGACGAGGGTGTTGTTCGTCAGCCTCAACTCCTCGAGAACGTTCAGGATCTGCCCTGAAGGGAGGAAAACGCTCCCTGTGAAACCAGTTCGGTCTCTGCAAAGACGACGGCGCCCAGGTGCCCTCGTGGACGGGTGTGCCTACGATTTAGGGCAGGAAGGAGAGACTCCTGCGTACGCCGCTGTCCCGGGCTGATGGCGCCGAGGGCAAGGGGCGGTCGGGGGATGCACCAGCAGGCCCGCAGGGTCTGACAACAAGCAGAGTCGGTCACGGAACCACGTGACATCTGTAAGCATCCCTGGGAGCCCGGGGCAGCGTAGGGCGGTTCTGCAAAGGGACCTGATAAAGTCTTCTACGAAAGTCAGGCTCATCGGTCATTGGCCACGTGCAGGAACTCGACCAGAAGAGAGAGGCCAGCTGTCCATGATGCTCGAGTTACAAAGAAGCCTAGTACTGTGTCCTTATTGACTAGAAAACACAAAGAAACGCCCAACCATTGGTGTCCCTCTTGTACGAAAAGATCTTTCTACTGATATCTTGTGATCAATTACTTCTTATAACTCTTACAGTAGCTACTCAAGTCCAAAAGCGCCCAACACAAAGATCAATACTCCTCACCCATTCTTCTTCCTAGTCCTTGCCTTCTTTCCCCAAACCGAGCCTTGTGTTCTGCCCCCAAAGAACAGGAGTTCAAACCAACTGAAGAACCACGGACCTCCAGCATCGCAGCCCCGTCCACGCCTATGGGTCGTGCTCCCATGCTCTCCTGTTTACACCACGCTGAAGCCTATGAGGACGGAGGTTTGTGTCTGCCCTGCACGGGACAGAGGACACCAGCGATGCTCCCCGAAGGTGAGCCAGGGGCTCAATTTCCCACCGTGAGGAGGCGGGGAAGGCAGGGACCCAGAGCGAGGTCTCCCTCTACAGCCAGACCCTCGAGCTCCACGAAGTCCCGTGGATGGAGTCCCCGAGAGCCACTGAGCCGTGAAGAAGACATCAAGGGGGACAATGAGAGGACACACTGGAATGCGCACGTACAACGCACACGGCAGCCACTGCCTTCTTCCAGGGACTCCAGGACGGGGCGAGGACGGGGGGCAGGTTCGGTCAGCGTGGATCGAGGGCACGTGCGGATTTTGGCCCGCCCCTGCCCACTTCTACGGATGCCTAAGCCTTTCCCTTGGGGAAAACGAGACGCCAGATGAAGACTTAGGACGGGGCTGATCGGGAAGCTGTGCCCGGCTCTCAAATCACAAGAAAACGGCGGTCCAGCTGGGGGAGTGCAACTTGGAGTTGCGGCCGAGACGGTGGGACGTGCCGGTAGGCTGCGCGTTTCTCTCTGCTGAAACACGGACGGTCCCTCCGTCCAGGCCAGGCCAGCGGCACCTCCTGCTGACACCGTCCCCGACCGGCCGGCTGTTTCCGCCTCCACGCCCCTGCCACTGCGTCGACCACACCGGCTCCCTCCACGAACACGCCCCTTCCTCCCCTCCCAGCCCCACGCTCCTCCCTGCAGGCCCCCGCAACTCCTCCATGTCAGATGCCCGTACGGTTTGTACGTGGGCCCTGTCCACCTCTGCTGCTCACCGGCCAGAGAGCGAGCTTTCTCATCTTCAGCAAACACGTCCCCTACGGCGGGGGCTGGGAGTCACACGAGAGCATCCCGCTGAGGCCGCTGGGCAGATGGCGGACCCTGTGGTTCCATCGCTGCAGAAACGGTCCCATGCCTGGTGTCCTGTCTGTCCCCACCTTCCCCCTCCTTAAACACAAGCCCTGGATGCCACCCTGCTTCGGGCTCAAGCCAGAATCTCCCTTGTGAAGCCCCAGGCCCACGAACCTCTTCCTTCTTCGTAAGACTGACCGTTCACGGTGGGGCAAAGCAGGTTTGCGGCGGTCCGTACGGGAAAATCACACAATGGATAGTAAGTGACACGGATGTAAAGCCTGTGTTGTGGACTCCCGCGCGGAAGCCTCCCTTTGCCCCGCCCTGTACCGAGTTCTGGCCTGTTTTTCTCCTAAAGGTTCTGCACAGAACTCTCCCCTGAGCACAGATGTCCCTGCAGTCCCCTTGCTTCCAGAGCAGCGCAGCGCATGTCAGAGGTCTGCAAATATTGTTTTTACGGAAGGCTCTCAAAGGATAATGATACCCATTTAGATAGGAGGACAGTGGTGAATTACCGGGGGCGGGTTGCAAGATAGCTTATAAATGGAACTCTTTATATCCAAACCTTCCTCATCATGTTCCCTGAAGGAGAGAAACACACCAAATAGGCTATTGCAAGAGCAATTTGTTATGTAAGCGGAGAAAACACAAGAGCGACGTAGGAAAGCGTGAGAACTTCCTGACCAGACTTTTGCAACCCCAAAGGAAGAAAACTTGGAAATGCGCAAGTGGGGCTCCTCCCTCCTCCAGGTGCGGATGGGGGCTGCAGAGGAGGATGAAACCCTGGAATTCGTCTGTTCCCTGTGGCCATTCCAGTCCCCAAACAAGTGTTACTTAAGCCACTGTGGAGCGGGAGGCCTGGGACAGAAACCCCTTTGCAGTGCACAGGCGCAGTTCCGTATCTCCGCTGCGGGGGGCGCTGTCCCATGAAACCCAGAGCTCACCCTGGCTCCGGGGGCCTGAACGAACTGGACCTGGGTCCAGCCTAGCCTGCCACCGGGTAACCCTACGCTGGCAGGGCGGGCCAGGAGGAGGCCAGGAGGGCGGCGTCCGGAACGCTCAGCCTGGGACGGGTCCCAGGTCCCGTGCCCGGCGTCCCTCCGCCCTCACGACGACCTGGAGAAACCGGTCCCGTGCGTACGGGACGAATCGGGGTGGCCATCGCGCAACTTCCACCCCTGTCCAGTCCCGGTGCTGGACGGCGCCGACCGACTCCCACGCCAGTGACCTGTACGTCCGCTGCAACGGAAAAGGGTTCTCCAAACGGAAGATGGCCCTTCCTCCCAGACGCCTGGTGATGTCAGCGGGTTTGGCTGCTCCCTCTACACGGCACGCTCCGTACTGGAGCGAACGTCTACGCGGCCGCAGGCTCAGGACGGGGACGGCACGACATAATGCCTTCAGGCACCCTCCAGAAATAATTGGGAAAGAATTCCCGCCTGCTCAGTGCAGTTCTCCGGAATACAGGCAACCCTGAGATGCTGCCCTGAAGTCCTCCGTCTGGCCCAGCGGTGGCTGGGGGGCTCGAAGCTTCCCGCGGCGCCCGGAACTGAACCCCGGGGAGAGAATCTAATCGCGGCGCCTGCGGGGGACTGTGCCTGTGCATGGGCGTGGGGAGGGCCAGGCGTGGCGGATGGAAGGCGCTGATGTTTTTAGTGGTATGTCCCGGGGTGACAGTGGTTCATAACATGACACGCGTTTCAGGGGTGCAGCCCCACAACGCGTCATCTGCACACTGCACATTGTGCACCCAGCACCCAGGGGCGAGCCTTCGGGACCTTTGCTTGCTGCTCTCCCGAACCCCTCACGGAGCGGCCGGAGACACTGGTTCAGGACGGAAGGGACTCGTCAGATGCCGGCTGGACACCAAGGGCGGAGGTGGCATTCAAAGGAAAACGATTGTGAGATGCTCCCACCAGAGAAAAAAACGGGGGCGAGACGGTGGACTCGAGCACGCCTGCCATTTCCACATGCACAGCGGTGACAGCACGGTGGCCTCTGTCACCAGCGATGCCTGAGCGAGCACGGAGAAGGGGTGGGTCCACCTCTGTCCCGGATGACCGATGCCGCCTCCAGGCACGCCTGCCGCGGCAGATGACGGAGGAGCTCGGGGACCACCCCAAAGGCCTTTACTTCCAGGAGGAACCCTGCCGACAGACAGCCAGGGGCACAGGAAGACGCCAGGACAGAGACGGCTTCTGCGGTGCGGCTGTTTTGAGTCGCTCGCTGGTTCATTACTGTCGTGATAGTGGTGGCGGCGAGGGTGCTCTTGCTATGCCTCAGATCATGAAAATTCTGCCAGGGATCCTGTTAATACCGTTGGAATTAATTGGTCAGCGGCCTCTTGGATGATTTACGATGCTATCTTCTTTACGGAAAAGATTTACACACGTGGTAAAAACTACGCGTTTCACTTTGAGATGTAAATGCAAGGCAAAGGAGCGTCTGAGGCGGGCTCGACACCGTGAAATTAAGCTTCCGGCTTTGCAAAAGTGGTAACATCATTACCGGCTCTGTGAAGCCCAGAGGTGAATGATTTATAAGCTAAATTAACGTACAGCGGCCAGATCAATATTCGGCACCAGGCTTGCGCAAACACGTAGCACGGCCTAACCTCTGGGTCCGCCCCGGCCCTGCCTGGCACCTCCCGGCCCTCTCCTTGTCGTCCGATGTGCTGTTCCCCCCTCCAGGCTAAGGCTGCACAGGGCCCCCTCCTGCAGAAGCTGAACTATCTGGTCACCGACGCGCATTTGGCGGAAACCCATTTCCATTGTCTTCTGGCTGCTGTCCGACGTCAGGGGAAACGTGTTAGGACAAGCGCTCTCTCTCAGACCGTTGTCTAGATGCTGGAAAAGGGGACGTGGGCGGGTGCCCGAGTTTCCCGGGGCCGACAGGAAGGTCGGCGTCACCGAGCCTTCGCTGTAACGTTGAAGTCGCTGGGAACAGGCAGCACCCCCCCGCCCCCCGAATGAGACGCATCAGCGGGGGCGCCCGCCATGAGGGGAGGGGCCGGGCCCCGGGAAGGAAGGTCCGGGCAACCAGCAGCGAGCACCCAGCTAACTCCAGAAACGGGGCAGCTGGCAGACCGGGTTCTTCTCCGTGTGTGCGTGAGCGGCACAGGCCGGGCGTCCCCACTGCCAAGCTCACGGTGGCACTGAGGACTTGCGTGGGGTCACATCCTGTGGTCGCCTCGCTGTCCTTGTGTCCTGTGGCTTGGGAGCGACCGCAGTAGCTTGCAGACTCCCACCCTAAAGAAACTCCGCCCCCAACCCTGCAGGATGCCTCCGGGGGCTGAACGCAGAGCGGCCACTCGGCCCCCCCCCTTCTGAGCTCCTGTCTGCAGAGGACGAAGACGCTGCTCGGAGGAGACCTCCGCAGGCCTGTGCTCACGGCAGCGTTCCGGCCCCCCGCGGAAATGGCGAGCGGGCCATGGCCCCCGGCCCGGCTGCTCAAGCTCTTCACCTGCACCTCCCTCGGGACACCCGCTTGGCCCTGTCTGCCCCCTTCCGGGTCCCCTGGCAGCATCTCAAGTCCCTTAGGAGCCAAACGTTCTCTCAAGTGTTACCGTAACTGTATCTCTTGTCCAACATCCATTAGGCAGAGTGTCAGCATCTGAAAGGTAACTAGGGAACGAACCAGCTCTGTCCCCGGGGTGTGCTGCTGCGTGGTCACCTGCGTCACGCGGCCCTTCGCACGCCCGGGGCGGCCAGAGGTGGCGGATGCTCTGCTGGGCTGCCTGCCCAGCCCCCACCACCTCTGCAGCCGGAGGCAGGTGCGTTCCACCTTCCCCAAGCCTCACCTGCCTGACCCACGGGACAGGAGCGGCGACCGGGCCACGCAAGCTGCGCGCAGCACAGAGGGGGTGAAGGTCACGGCTGGGCACAGAGCACGCAGTTCAGAGCTGGTAGCTGTGACCATGGAGGAAGGGTGACCTCACCTCGACCTGCGTCAGAGCGGCAGGGTTTTGCCCGTCCCCGCGTGGTTTGACCGCAAACGAACCCCTCCGAGGGCCCTCGCACCGCGCCCGAGCCGTCAGTCTTTCCTCAGCCGTCACTGCACCACGAGATCCGCAGCTGCCCAGCGGAGGCAGGCGCTAACCACCCCCGGTGCTTCTGTGGGAGCTGCCCCTGGGGCGTGGGGCCCTCCGCTGAAGCTAGTCCGTAACTACGCAGAGTGCTCCAGTCCACTGCCGGGTGAGAGCAAAGGGCTCTTCTCAGAGGGGAGGGGTGGCCCTCCACACACCCCAGAGCACCGGACGGGACGGGCAACGCAGCAGAACTGCCCGGACCACGTCATGCCGGGGCTTCGGGGAAGGGGTTGCCTTTTTGGCAACAAACAAACAAGCACACAAACACAAAACAAAGAAAATAGCAACAAAAATAACAAACCTGCAAATAACCACTCATCCGTTAACATTAGATGAGAAGCAAATGCAGATCCGAAAGACTGAAAGATGCTCCTTGTTCTGTTCCAGGGAGACCAGTCGTGAAAACAATCGGACGCTGTACTTTTAACAACTCAGCACCGACATCCTACAAGGGGACGTGTAAGGGCGGCCGTGCCAGCGTGGGCCTGCTCGTCAGCGAACCGAGGCCTCGGACTTGGGTAAGAAGCCTGTTCCGTCGGAACATCACATGCATTAAAGACATAGCGTATCCGCTGGTTCCCCCCACAGTGCGTTCTCCTCGTTTGCGCTACAAAGCAGCGGAAAATGGAACGGACCCACGTGCAACGTTTAGGCAGGAAAAATCACAGGAGGCACGCTGGCACGCCAAAGCCCTGAGTGTACGGCCTTCTCCTCACAGATCTCCCTGGGCGGGCGGGGGGCCCGCTGAGTTCGCTTTCCCCGGACCCCTCATCTGTCCTCAGTTCTGCTGTTTTACAGAATCACCGAGCAACGCGGGAAAGCAAGCGCCCCGACTTCGAACCAGAATGCCTCCTGAGCCCACGGTGGACGGGCAGCCTGGGGACGTACGCCAGGTGTCAACTTCACAGAGACACTTCAAGAGTTCGAAGTCAGGATACAGGGCCCACACTCTTGTTCCTTCGGACGGTGCTCTTTCCAAATTTTAAACAAAGCAAATATAATAATAATAAAAAAAAAGAACGAGAAAGAAAAGGAAAAGGAGAACTCGTTTCTGCAGCCACCGCAGCAAGGGAGTATCATCACCTTCAACATGCTGCGTAAAACGGAGCGGTAAGCGCATGATCGACTGCTCGGTTCAAGCACACCTGGAACTAAAACGGACACACGTAACACGGGGTGGACGCTGGGACGGAGCAATAAGATCTGAGAAAGAAAACTGCCCTCAACAACACACACACGGCGGCAACGCTCCAGTACTTCTCCAACGCCTGGGCTGGAGGGTTAAACCCCGCCCACGCAGTGTACACACAGGGAACAGGAAGGAAAAACAAGAGACAAAAAAAGGGGGGGGGGAGAAAGCAAATATACAAAATCCTCCCGTGGCCCGGCTGACCGTTGGCATTTGGAGCATTCTGTCCAGACGGACCGAGCGATGCCGACCCAAGACAGTGCCCCTACAGAAGGCGGAGCTGGACGGAGGTCCAGGGCCCAGTGGTGCCCACGTCTGGGCTTCGCCCACATGCTCTCCCTTCCCTGGTAGGACAGCATCAACGCCAGAGCTCCTAGCTGCGCGAGAGGCAGGCAACCACGGAAAACGTGGTCGTGGCTCCTCGCACAGACATGCAAGCCACGTCCTGTACAAACAGCCTGGGTAGCAAGTCGGCCCAGACCTCTGCAGACACAGGACGCCCCGTGTCGAGAAACAGGGTCTTCAGGAGGAGGGGAGGTGGGGAAGCAGGACATGCTGGGTCCTCCGAGATGTGGCAAGAGGGACCCAAGCTCCAGAGGGAGGAGACGGAGAGGACTGTGGCAGGGAGGACGCCCCTAGCGCCCCCCGGAGACCCCGCGGGAAGTGCATCCAGGCTGTTCCCGGCAGCGTGCCCTCCGCACCGCAAACCGACCACTTCGACGGTACGCCGGACAACGTGCTGCCCGCATGTCACTGTTACTAGACTCCGTGCGGGGAGGGCTCACGCTTCGGCCCCTTTCTCCATCCCTCTCTTTGAGCACCCCCCCACCTACCCTCCCCCCCCCCCAGACCCAGAGATCCCTGGGGGGGGGGTTCCCCTCCCTGGAGGAACACAACCACTCACGCTGTCTACAAAGGCATCGGGGACGAGGACACCCACCCACAGCGATGCAGCTGGAAAGAAGAGGTGACCGGGCCGCGCAGGGGAAGGGCTCGGGGAAGGCAAAGACACACGTACCCACGCTCCAGTCCATCTCCTCGGCCGCGTCCCCATACGCGCCGTGCTGGCTCTTCCCGGCGAAGTCCTTGGACGCAAAGAGGGCCGTGTGCACCTGGAGGCAGGAAAAGACGAGCAGGAAGGGGGTCTCGGCATTCCTGGGGGGAAACATCCGACAGCAGCGTCAGCACACCTGCCGCCAGGCTCACCGGGGTCCCGCTCTCCTTGCGCCGCCGCCTGACGGCTCGGAAAACACCGCACGGTTAGGGGGGAGCTGGGGCCGTTTCCACTCAGGGGGACGGAAGCCCACACAGGGTCTCTACGCGGAGACTCGCCGTCCGACTCTACGAGCGGCAGACTGAACTGCGAGGTGCGCCGTGCGGACATTCTGCACGCACAACGCGACGCCGCCGTGGAGAACGGCTGGCCGGCTTGCGTCCTGAGCTCCGCCCTTCCCCGTCTCTACGGTGAGTCATACGAGTCCTAACAGCTTCCGGAGCCGGTTCTCTTCGGAATACGCGCGCACCCTGCGACCTAGCCGAGACAGTGTCCTGACTTGTCACCTCTTCCATCAACCCCTTTCCCACGTCAGCTCAACCCTGTGTTCTTCCACACGACCACCTCTGACGACAGAACGACTCTCCCGCAACGGACACTCCCTGGTGAGCACCGGCACTTTGGAAGCTGCGTGGAGCCTTGCTTGAACTGGCCCAAACCTTGCGGAAGCATTGATTCATTCGGAGTTCACCGAAATCTGCTGCGCTGCAGTTGGCGAGAACACCCAGATGATGGTCAAGAGTCGTCGGTCCCTGCCTACGTTCAGTGTGGGGGGCCTAGGGTTTGCGTCCCAGTTGCCTGAAAGGGATCACGTCTTGTTGGCACCCGAAAAACCCACTTGGCAGCTGCATTTCAATGTCCCGTAATAAGCTCAGCCTCCAGCTTCGTCTGGGAAGCATCCTCAGTGTGGGTGCCTTCTGGGGCACAGGCGACGCGCCCACTTTGCCGGGCAGGTGGGTGCTGCTCTGGGAGACGCACCCACGAAGCCACAGTGTCCCGAGGAGGCACGCCCCACAGGCGGCCGCTGTTCCATTCTGGGAACAGCCCGATGCGTCCCCATCACCATGGCGTGAGCGTCCTGCGTGAGTGCGGCCGGGCATCCCTAAGAAGCCCCCAGTTCCTGCCCACGGTGCTCACAGCAGGGCCTTCGTGCCAATTAAAGTGCGTTAAGGACGACCTGTCTGTTGGGTGGCTGTGCAGTTGACAACATGGGGCGAGCTCAGCACGGAGCTCTCTGTACAAGCCTCTCGCCACAGTCCCTTGGGTTCCAGAGGGAGCAACTCGGGGTGAGGGAGCATGGTGGCGCTTGATTCTAGGTCCCAAAGCATTTCCCTCCTCGATCCGGGCACGGGCACCGGGCCCCAAGGGCACGCACCGGGCCTGTGAGGCTCCGCACGCCTCCTGGGGGCGCATCCCACACCCGTGATGCCTCTGGGCCTCCTGCGCCTGCGCTTCCTGTCTTCCCGTGCCACCTCTGCCACTCACGCAGCGCTCCTGGAGGACCACGCAGCCCCTCAACACGGTTTAGAGGGAAACTGGAAAGCGTCTGCACGACTTTCCTCACCGCCTTGGCTGCAGGAGCGGCACGGGCGCCCTGCCCCCCAAACGCTCCCGCCCGTCGGCGGCGTTGCCGCGCTACGCCCCGCTACGCACAGTTACGCCGCGCTACGCCGCGCTACGCACCGTCGGATGAAGCGGGCGGCGTCCTCCGTCAGCCTCTGCGTCAGGTTGTCGTAGGACAGGGGCTGCTGGGAGATCTCGCGGTTGCGCAGCAGCACGCAGTTGAGGGGCCGGAAGTAGTGCAGGAAGGCCAGCAGCGCGCCCAAGATGGCGGCGGCCAGCAGCAGCAGGCCGGCGAAGGCCAGGCCCGGCACGCGCAGCAGCCCCAGCCAGCGCAGCGCCGCCAGGGTGAGCAGCGCGACGGCGATCACCTGCAGGGGCACGAAGGCCAGCAGCCGCAGGGCCGACGTGAACACGCTGCCCTGGCCGGGTTTGCAGTCCCGCAGGTTGGTCACGGGGATGCCGTGGAAGTGGTCGAAGCCGTGGCTGGACGGGTGGTGGCAGAAGTCGCTGTTGTTGCGGCAGTGGGTTCCCAGGTGCCACTTCCCTGCGGAGACAGGGGTACCCCAAAGACGCCCCGAATGGAGTGGTGGCTTCCCCTGCCTGCGCGCTGAAGAAGAGGAGGAGACTCCTGCCCGTTCATCAGCCGACACCCTCCTCTCTGCTACCCGCCCCGCCGCCGTTTCCTGCTTCCTGTTCTGCAGACGCAAGGCTGATAACTAGTCTCTCTCCCGGAAAACAAGACGTAAAAGTAGTGACTGCGGACAAAATCTAAAAGCAATCAAGACAAAACCTCACGTACAGGATCCAGCGCAATTAACGCCCCTTCCTAGTTACATAAACATCTTTTGTGAGAGCATCGTAAGCCTGCAAGTGTGTAGCCTAACGGTGCCACCCGCAAGCACACCCTAGGACATTTTAGATGAAATGTTCAAGTTGCTATGCATCTCATGCGTGACACTCACGTGCCTGACCCAGCACCCCAGGTGAGCCTTCCTTGGGCCGGACCCTGTAGTAAATGAGCTTGTACAACTATATGGAGGAAACGCATGTTCTTCTGAGATAGATACTGTTTTTTTTTTAAACACCCTTTCTTAAAATGAAAGCCTTGGAATCCACTTGATCGTGTTACCTGAATGTTAACATTGGAAATGAATCCTTTTCCAAAAATCCGCCCCGGAGGCATGTGGAAGTCATACTCATAACTCAGCAATTATTTTAAACACCCATGAACGTTTCTGATGAAATGTTAATTACCCCACTGAACTCGTGAGTGCCTCACCAAAGGGAAAAAAAGATGATCGTTTTCCTACCACATGGGTGGGGCACGGGAATGGTAATTGCGCCCTATGAGAGTTTGCAGGATCCGCCTCAGGGACCCAAGATTGTCAACTGAAGGGGGACCCACCATGCCTACCGACGGCATAGAATCCACGCGGCAATGTCGACTGAGACAAACTGCTACATGACGAAGTTTGAGTAAGAAAAAGGAAAATGAAGACCTTCGTCCATAGCACGCTGTGTCTGTGTGGTTTTGCACGCTCTGTGTGACTATAATTATATCCATCATCTATCATCTGTCCCATCTGTCTGTCTTATTCACGCATCCACCCGTCATCCATGTCATCGACGGATCGGTCTATTCCTGCCTGTGTCTGCCACTTATCTATCTTTCCATCTACCTGCCTGTCCATCCATCCATTCATGCAGCCATCATCCACCTCACCTATTAATCTGTATATCCTTGTCTCTGTCTATCACCCATGTCATCTATTTCTCCATCTACCCACACACTCACCTGTCTATCCACCTTTCTGGGTGCCCATCATGACCTATCACCTATCCATCCATCCATCCATCCATCCATCCCAACTCTGGTCTACTATATATGCATCTATCCACCCACTAATCCTACCGATCTACCTGTCCATCTCCCCATCCATCCAGTATCCATCTACACCTTCAACTATACCTGCGTCCTTCTTCCTATGGACCCATCCTTCCATCGATCCATGTATCTAACCATCTTTTCATACACATCTATCCATCCATTCCTTTTCCTATCCATTCATCTATCCATCCATTCCCCTTTGCATCCATCCAGCCATCCACCATCCATCCACCCACCCACCCACCCATCCATCCATCCATGCATCCATTTTCCATGTACCCCTCTGTCATCCATGCATCCACAAACGTACATGCATAACCCCCCCCCCCATACACACACAAACACGTATCTCTACATTCAGGTAGCCCAGGCAGGAGCGCTGTGCTCTAATTTAGAACTCAGATCATTCTGTTCCTATTTCAAGTTGCGCCCACTGCAGCAGCCATGTGGACCCTGAAGTGCTGCCCACCCCCCGCCCCCCGGATCCCCCACTCAGCCCGCTCAGGCCCCGCCTCCGCTCCGCAGCTGTGCACACCTACGAGCGCTGTGGCGTAGCCTTGGTTCTTCAGAAGTCTGGCGAATGTCACCTCGCTCTCGGGAAGTCCTCCGGAGGAGGCCAGGAAGAGGAAAACTCCACTCCGGGACTGGGACGCCATCCCTGAAGCAGGGGAAAGCCAGCGTCAGGCCTGGGGCGCCCGGGAGGCTGGAGCTGGGAGGCTGCCCTCGGAGCGGGGAGGCCCAGGGCCGGCGCAGCGGGTACCTGAGCGGATGGGGTAGCGGCCCGTCATGAAGGCTGCCCTGCTCGGGGTGCACAGGGGCGACGCTGCCAGGTGCTGCGTCAGCTTCACGCCCTCCTTGGCCAGCCGGTCAATGTTGGGGGTCCTAGGACAGAGGGGCCACGGTGTTCACGATGGCGTTGAAAGAGCTGCTTTGCTGGTGCCTCTTCATACCGAAGCACCTCTCAGTAATCCAGGGAGGGTGAGGGTTGCGTGGGGTTCAGAGAGAGTGGGAGAGCGGGAGGGGGACGCGGAACCCAGACCCCGGATGAGCAGGAGCCAGCCCGCAAGGAGGCCTCCCTGGCCCGGTGTGGCTTGACTGGGGCCATGTGTGCCCGAGGACGCTCTGAGCTCGGGCCACTCCCGCGGCCCTGGGTTAGAGTGGAGGAGCAAGTCTGCAAACGAGCTAGTCCGAGGAAGGGATCACTGTGGCATCTTTCTAGTGACCTCGCCGAGAGTGTGCCACGGACAACCCTCGTTCACACACGGCCACAGCTGCCCACCTAACGAACGCCTGTGTCTGCTTGGGTCTCCGTGCAGACGCCCACCACGGCGTATCACTGGGCAGGCTCTGAAGCTCTGTGCTCTGCCGGCACGTGGCGACCCTCCCCGGGACAGCCGCCTGTGCGCGGGGCCCTACCTGAGGGTCCTGTTTCCGTAGCAGCCAGGGTCTCCGATGCCCAGGTCGTCTGCCATGATGAGGACAAAGTTGGGCTTCGGGGCCGCGCGGCTCCCAGCCTCACACAGGAGCAGCAGCAGCAGCGGCAGCAGACTCCTCATCTTCCTGCAAAGCACAAAGGCAGAGGGGAAGGGGGTGTGCGTGGGGTGGGCTGTTCAGCTCCTTCTCAAGAGCCTGCCTCCGTCCCCGCACTCACAGACGCCGCCGGGCGAAGCGCGTCAGCCTCTCTCTGCTCTGTGTGTGTTCCCCAAGCAAACCTTTCCCGCGGCTTGGACAGCGCCGCCGCCCTGTCCGCACCCTGGACCAAAACATAGCATCTGCTTGGACCAATCACCTCGGCCACACCCGCTGTGTCTTTGCAGAAGGTGGGCTCCGCCATCAGCTAAGCGTTGCCTGCCCTGGACCCTGGAAACACGCCCCGTTCAGGAAGACCACATGCTATTGTCTTTCTAAAATTGGCTGGCAGAATCGGCCTAGTAGCTCTTTAAAGGGAAACATAGACACGGGAGCAAATCCTTCCAAATGCAAAGAGCACAGGCTGCAGAGCCTGGGCGGCCCTGGCTGCCAGCTAAGGGGCCGGGCCCAGCAATGGCACACGGGCCCCTGTCCAGCTGGTGTGGCTGCCACCAGGACACGCGCTCAGCGGATCACCTTCCATCGCCCACCTTCCCTGAGAGGCTGTGTCTCTGCCCGCCAGCAGTCCGCCGGGATGGCGGAACATCGGTTTCCATGACAACAGGATCGCGGCCGGGCACCCCACCCCATATTCACATCAGCATCGCTCGTAATGGCCAACGTATGCCCGCAACCCAAGCTTCTGCGGGCGGATGAATGCAGAAGGAGGACACGCCGCAGACACAGTGGAATACTATGCAGCCGTGAAAAAGGAAGCCCCGCCATCCGAGACAGCGTGGATGGACCCGGAGAAAGTTACCCCAGGGAAAACGAGCCAGACATAAAAACACAAACGCCACACGTGTCGCTCATTTGTGGAATGTGGAATGGAAAAGAAAGAAACAACAACAAGGAAGAAACAAAAGTCGAACTCACAGGAGCGGAGGGTAGAACGCTGGGTGCAAGGGGCCGGGGCAGAGGGGCACTGGGGAGATGGCGGTTAAAGGGCACAAACCGGGAGGTGCAAGATGCATGAATCTCGGGGGGCTCGTGCCCAGCGTTGTAATCAGCGCGAACGAGGCCACGCTGCATACTTGAAGCTTGCGTGAACAGTGGATCCGTGGTGTGCTCGTCACGTGTGAGATGACTTGTGTGGGTTGACTTAAACACGCTTGCATATCACACGCTGTGTTTCCTCTTTCAATACGCTTATCACTGTGTGTGTTCCTTATCTCACAATCGAGCTGGGCGGGGAGTGGGGGAGGGGCAGAGCACCAGCCTGCCTGCCCGCCAAACGAAACGAAAACGAACGGAATAGAAGGTTTCCAGAACGACGGCGCGCCGCACAAGCTCAACTTGGTAGGAGTATTGTCATCTGGCTCTACCTCTGCCAGGAAAGATCATTCACTGACCGTTCAACGGAATCCGTTTCAATTCACCAGATGCCTCTTGGGTCAGCATTTGCCCCTGCACCTCGGGGCCAGCCGTAAGGACGCCGTACGAGTATGACAGTGAGGACAAGATGATAGATTGGGCGCTACACGCCGTAAGGGAAGCACCGTTAGGGGCCAGCAGTGGTTCGCTGTAGTCACGCCAGCAACATTGTTACAATTTCATGCAGAGGAGATCGGGTCACAGAGTTTTAAACAAAGACTCGCCTGGCTGACCATAAGGCGCCCAGGGACAGCCCTCAGGCAATCGCGTGTTGCAGGATCCCCTGCCCTTGAGCTTGGCTGGACCTGGGGACTTGGTTCTAAGGAGCAGACCACAAAGAAGTGACGGCATGTCACTTCTGGGAGGAGGTCAGACAAGACTCTGATGTCCATCTTGCCCACGGACATTGCCTCTCGCTGGGTTTTGATAAAGAGAGTCGGCACATCCAAGGACCCCGCGGCAAGGAAGCGCAATGCCTCCAGCCAACAGCCGTCAGGGAGTTGGGGCTCTCAGGCCACGAGCCTGCGCACACCCCCCACCCCTGTCGAACCTTCCGACGCAACCACCGCCCCGGTCGGCCCCTCGAGTGCGGCAGGAACACCGGCTGAGCTTTGCCTGGACTCCGGACCCACAGACACTGGGGCCTAATCACCCGGGATTTCAGCAGCGAAGTTCTGTGGCCTCTCCCTGCGTAGCAGGAGGTGAGGAGCACCAGCCCATTGTGGGAGGCTCCGCTGTGCTAACGAGGCTCTGAACAAACCTCCCCACGGGGCAGCCTCCCCACACGAGTCACGCTGGATGGATTCTCAGAAGCTATTTCCTTAGGAGTGAGTGGTGGGCATTCACACAAGTCGTTTAAAAAAACATCGCTGGGCTTGCAAACCATGCGAAGGCGAATTTTTGTTTTACACATCACAGTGGAAAGAGGCAGGCACGGAAGAATGTACGCCTGGGAGCCCAGAGAGATAGGCGTCCAAGGGAAGTGAAACAGCAACATTCTGGCTCGGTGTGACTCTGAAAATTCCACCGAAATCGCAGTTTCTCAGAGACTCCTTGGGGCTACCAAGCTGTTACGGTAGACTCAAATCACTCCTCAGTTCTTCCAAGTAGATTTTGTCCTGCTGCGATTTCACTTTTCTTCTCCACGTACAAAGCTATATATATAATATATGTGTATGGATCCAAATACACCTGTGAATGTATACATATATGTAACATATGTATATATATGAGTCAGAGAGTCACTCAGGGGACATGATAAAATTTCCTCCACGTGCAAATGGCTGAATCCTGCAAAGATGTGCCTTATTTCCGGCACGTTCGTTTGCTCTTCCGTAAAAACCCTGCCTGTGGGTGCAGAAGGGTTAAGACATGGAGGGTGCCATGACCCTGAGAAGGACGTCTCCCCAGGCCCAGAAGGCGGGGAAGGCAGTGAGATGTTCTTCAGGGTGACAGGTGTGTCTGCTGTCAGGCTGCTGCCTGGTGGCACGCAGATGGGGCAGAGGCTGGTGTGGGCGTGTACCCCACCACCGTAACTCCGACCACGGCCGTAACCCTGCCCCAGCGCTGGTTCCCAGACAGGGTGGGGGCAGGTCAGCGAGGAGAGCGGGCCCCCTGGAGCGCCACCCGCAGAAGCTGCTCACCCACATTCAGACAGAGAAGAGTGCTCCGCGGTGCTCCGGCCTCGCTCTCGGAAAAGGTGTTGGGGACGAGAAGGACAAAGACAGGAAAGAGTCTGGGCGCGCGGGGACCAACCCTCTCCCAGACGAAGTTGGGGTCCGTTGCACAGCTGGGCGCTCCTTGGGAACAGGCACGCCAAGGTTCCGCGCCTTGCGCTGAGAGTTCGTGCACGGGCGGAACTTTCACACCCAAAGGAAGCCCAAGAGGGGGAAGGCCATGCATCACGATTTCTGTCTGTGTTAACGTCTGCATGGCCCAGTGCTTCTGGTCGGCGCACAAGGACACCGAACCATCAATAGTCCCTCAAAATGGGCCTTGGGCAGACGCTGGCGGGCCTGCGGACCGAAATGCCATCGGCCCAATTGGGAACGTTTGAAAATTTGAGTGTGTTAATCGCCACTGAGAATCCCAGGACGTATAAATGACCCCCACCGCAAGTAAGCAGACCGTATGGTTTCCCACGAGCGTGCATTAGAACCCAGTGTTAATGAACACATTTTAAAATGATTCAAAGAGACTTTCTCGATCAAAGCACTTAACCATTCAATGAACAAGCTCCAAAATATTAAAAGCATGCCGCATTTACTTGAAGGACGCAATGACATTTCCAAACAAATGGAATGTGGCCCAAAAGCAAGATAAAAAAAAAAATTGAGAAAGGAGCTGTTCCTCAAACCGAATCCTAAGCAAGGAGAGAGACCAAGGACGTTTTCCTCACTGGAGATGTCGCACATTAAATTTGTTGATTAAATCGGTTGATTAAAGAGGAAAGGCACACTGGGCTGACAGTAATGATCATGATGTGATCATCTGTTTGGGTAACACCGAAAAGGCTCGGGGAAAAACAGGGAAAAGCCTGCAGGACGCACCATACTGTATATAGAAGGAAAAAAAAAATGGGACTTTAGCTCAATTCAAACGATGGAGAAATGAAATTGTGTCAGCAAAGTATTCCCTAACAGATGTCCCGTTTTATTTAATCTCACAGAGAGAAACAGTCTGGTATCCGGGCAGGAAAAAAAATAACATCTAAATCCGTTTTTCAACAGGTGCTTGCACAGATCCACACACCTAAGCCGCATTGCTCGTGATTTCCCCAGCGGCATCCTCACGCCCTGTCCGTTTCGTGAGCCCGGTGTGTGCCAGCTCTCGGGAGGGAGCTGGCCCCTGGCCCTTGGATTTGGCCCCGCACTAAATGACACCTGCTAGCCCAGATCCCGTTGAAATCATTCAGGAGTGCTAATAAAGAAAGAGGAGTTTCTGAAATGGACGCCCTCCCCACGCTCTTGGCTGACATTTGACAGCTTCAGAACAGCGGGCGGAAACCCAACCTCCCGGGAGACGAGACTCGCCGGCCCCACTGATCATATGTGCATGGCGGGGTGCGGCAGGTGTGCGTAGGCGTGTGTGTGTGTGTGTGTGTGTGTGTGTGGAAATGGGCCACGCTGAAAAAATGAACACTCAGGGCGTGTTCGGTCTTTCCGCAGCCACACAGAGCTGTGCCAGCCAACGATGGAGGGACAGTGGCGAGGCAACACGGTCTCCGGCCTGCGATTCTACGCCAGAGCAACCACGGGGCCGGTGTGCCACGTTCACACGCCCCACGCCCGCTCCCTGCTCGCGAGGATGCTGCCGCGCAGCCTGCGGAGGGCCCCTCACGCCCAGCTGCCTACGCTTCTGGCTCTTTGCACGCTCCTATTAAGATCCCCAAGGATGTCTGTACTGTTTAGCTTCGGGGGACAGTGAAACACGATTCGTAACCACGGGGATCATCACATTCCTACTCCCACCGGCACGCTGGAGCTTCGGGCCTCAAAACCGCTCTGCACTTTCCGAGCTGGAAAGCTGCGTGGAGAGGCACGCCTGCTCCGGGCTGGCCCGGATGCCCACACACGGCCTGAGGCTGCATCGTGTGGGAAAGGGCCCCGAATCTGGCCTTTCTCCGTCCACTCGGCGGGCGTGCCCACGCCCACCCACGCTCGCCGAAGCAACAGGCGGCAGGGGCTGCCTGTGGGGGCCCACGCCGGTCCAGAGGAAAGACGGCTATGGCCCGAGGTCCTGGATGGGCAACGACAGTGGACACCATCCCGTCGGCGAAGACCGGCGAACACGGAGGGGGCTCGGGAAGGCAGGGGCCATCAGCCCCTAATTAAAAACCGTCGGAGCAAGAACCACAAAGCAATCATAAAGGAACGCAGACAAGGAAAGTGTTCGGTGTCACCAGCGATGAAAATTAAAATGGAAACACGGGAAAGGCTGGTTGCAATCTCTCCCCTGGGCAAATGGCACACGGGCGCTAACGCCGTCTCTTCGAATACACGCGGTGACACGGCTGTGCGGGCGTGACCTCGGGCCGACGGACGGGGCACATTGCGCCGCGGATACCGAGGGTCTCCGCGCTCCCACAGCCTTTGACTCCGGGTTCCCGCGGCTGGGACTCGGTGCTGGGAAGACACTGAGTCACACACGGCGTTGGCCAGTACAGCCCCACCAACGCGGGGTAGATACTGCTGAAGCTGGGACTGGGAAAAGGCGAAATAAACCACACGAGAGCATGTTGTGCTGGCCGTCACGTCTGGATTCTCGAAGAACGTTTTACCAGGGAGGAAAGCTTCGTGGGGTAATTCTAGGTCCGAACAGGCAGACTCTGACGTTGAGTGAAGGAGCATGATGGCCAATGTAAAATTAGATGTCTCCGTGGATAATGTGCGGGTTCTGTGGCTGCACGAACACCAGTACGTACACACGTGGAAAGAAAGAAAGCATGCTTTTATTGGTGATGAGCTTCCAGTGAGTCGGACGAACAGGGCCCTTTTGTGCTTCTTCATCCATTCTTGTATTTGTCCAATGTTCTGCTCATGTTTCAGAATGAGATAAAAAGCCTCCAGAGTATAATTTAATCACAGTGTCTTCCTGCCTGTGGAGACGCAGTCGGAGTAAAATCTCCCAGACCCTCCAACGTGATCGTTGGCACGCACGGGACCGAGAAGAAAGCGAACCCTGGCTTCCACTCGGCCGGGAGCGGCCCTGTTTGAGGCGACTTCCCTTTGACGGGCTCTCAGGTTTAAGCCATGTTCTTCCACCCAATACCGTGCAGCTGGCCCTTGTTACACAATCACGGAAAAGTAAGATGCCCCTTTTCACAGACATCTCTTCAAGGCCTTATTCTTCCAGCACAGGCCCAGGCTAAGTGATGAATAAATGCCTGGCGCAGAGGGCTGCGTTACCCATTCCTCAAGGGAGGAAGCTCGCACTGTGAGGGACTGGGCATTGAACCTGCAGCAGCCCGCACAGGTTGGGCTTGGGCTGCCCCCTGTCACTCCTGGGGCCTTTCGGGGACAGCAGCGGTCCAGCAGTCAGCGGCTCGCCCCGCCCTGTAGACAGACCACAGGCGGTCACTCTGACCCTCTCCTACTCTGGGCCAGGCCCTCCCTCGAGTCCTTCCAGGTCGGGAAAGGGGCAGAAGGTTCTCTTGAGCCTGAAGCTCAAGTTAACTGATAGTGAACAAGCTCCAGTTCTTCATGACAACCTCGGTTTGGGTTTTATTTTTTTGTGGGGGGGGGGGCATTTACCTAGAAAAAGAGAAAACGACCCCCTAAGGGCCGGATTAAAAGAGGGAGAGACATCCTAGGCAGAGCGAGTGTTGCAAAGGGAGAACAGCTGTGGAACTGAAGAGACAGTGTTCACGCTGTGCTGAGTCCCAGGCCCGAGGGGGGCCAGCCGTCGCCCAAGGGCAGGTTCTAGGTCTGCACGGTCTGGTCCATTCCCAGGATGCTGCCTCCCGGCCGGCTCTGCCCGCCTGAAGCTCATCCCGGCAGCACAGGGAGCCTCCGAGCCGCTGTTCCGGCACCAACCCGGCCAATGTGGGGAGCCGGCCCCGGAAGCAGGGACGATGGGACACCGGAGGACATGTGGGGGGTGGCCCAGGGCCCCCGAGCATGTGCCTCAGCGCCAGGCAGACAGCTGAGCACCAAGGGCGACTTCAGTCCGCCCCCCACCCCACGCAGGTGTTCTTCCTGCCACGCCCTGCGGAAGCCCGAGGCACCTGCCTGCCCCGAGCTCCGGATGCCTTCCGTACCGGCCCTCTTCCCCTCTGTGTTTCTGCTCTCTCCGGCACGCGGGGCATCCCGCTGTCTCACGCATGCAGGGCCCACGCACATGGATGTAGTAAATGTGCTCCCTGTATCTTCCTCCCCTGCCTCATGTCTGCTGGGTCGCTAGACCCGCTGGAAGCGGCGTGGACGCGGAGGAAGGTGCCCTCCCCCACCCCGAAGCCGACCTCGAGGTGCCAGCCCCTCATGGCGGACGCTGATGGAGAAGGCGTGCAAGTGATAAAGAACGTCCTTCCTCCAGCACGACCAGAACGCGGACAGACGTCCAGTGGCATCACTCCCCGTGGCCGAGTGGCCTGGTGGGTTCTCTGTGCTTGTCCCAGTAATGCACCTGACCATCCCACAGGTGTGACCCCCTCCCCTCCCCCAGGTCCCCCTCCCCCAGGTCTCCCTCCCCGTCCCCGTGCCCACACAGCACCCCACCAACAGCCACAGGCAAGCGGGGGAGGGGAGGGGACCCGTGCCCCTGCCGTGCTGAGGGGCCACTCGGGGTCCCCCTACAGGCCTGCAGCCCGCAGTGACCGTGGCGGGTAGGAAGGTGGAAAGGCGGAAGCTCTCCATCCCTCCGTCTCAGACAACACGACGTAACCGCCGATCAGAGAAGCAGAGGTTACTGTGCAGAATGTCAGCACTTCCCGCAGGTCCGACGTCACTTCCCCCTCAGGGAGTTGCGTCCCAGCTCCTGAGTGCGTGCCAGTGTGGTGGCGCAATGGCCTATTAGGAAGGGGACCAGACGCTGGAGCCGAAACCAGTTCCTCACAGGCCTGACAAAGACCACGTGCGTGATCTTTACAGTTAGCGAAAGACCGGAATTACACGAGAACTGACATTCGTCAGGTTCTCCACAAGTTCAAATGCGGGGTTTCTCGAAATGACTTTTTAGCTATCATTTTGACGTGCAGCATTATCAAAAGGGCTTAACACTTATCTTGCGTAGTCACATGCTAATGCCTCCAGACGCTAAGGATGGTATTAGGCGATTTTCTATCTCTAACAAAGGAAAATGCCCTTGAAGATACATTTATTCTGGAGTCAAAGGTGTTTTTTTTTTTTTTCCTTTTCTCAGACTAACAGGTGGGATATTGATTTTAAAAAGCAAAGACCACAAGTAAGTAAGGAGATGCCACCTGACTTCTAAATGCACGTTAACTGGGTATCGTAAAGTTTTTTTTCTTTATTTGGAGAATGCGAGAGTCTCAAAGTAAAGACACCTGACCGACCCCTGCGGCCAGCCAGCTCCCGGTTCACCTGATCTGAGAGATTCCAGTGAAACCGAACACACTCACCTAATTGCCGCCGGCTCCCAGCACAAACAAGAAAGGTGTAAGGGCCCCCGGAGACTCAACGAGGGTTATGAAAATGCGGAATTCAGGGGAAAAACCTCCATTGTCCCTGATGACAGCAGGGGATGAGAACAGGAGGACCCGACCTGCTACATTCCCCTTGTGTCGCCGAATTCAGGGTTGCTTTTAGTCAAAAGAGAGACACAACTTCTATCAGCTAGTGTAGACGCAGTCACACCACGGTATCGGTTTAATACAACGGGAGATACAAAGTTGTACGGTTGTATCAGTTACCATAGTGTTGTAACAACCACTCACCACCATTGACTAATTATCCCTTTAACGTGAGAAGGCCACCACCCTACGTGATAAGATCGATCTAATGACAGACATTCATTATTGGCCCCATCTGGATGCGTGATGAAGCGTGTGGACTCGCTGTGACGCACGCTATTTTCCGAGGGACTTTGAAGGCGCTCTTCCTGTGCACCGGATACCGTAGAGTTTGGGTCAGTCTGTAAAGACCCAAAGGCTGCCTGTACCTGGGGTCCCACCCTACACGTTTCCCTACAGCGGACCTGCTGGCAAATTCAGGGCTCGGCCCAAGTGCGTCACAGACGTCTCCATGGAAACGGAATGCCTCGCTCCCTACGCGCGTTTCCTCGCTCGTTTTTAAGAATGTGGAACCAAACGTAGAGCTCTACGGTCTGAAGCCAGTGCCGCCGATGAGGACGAAGCCGAAAGGAGTTTGGTCCTCCTGATGGAAACGGACGTCCGCAGGCCCGCGGCACCCGACCCATGCAGAGAGGAATTTGGAGTGGGAACAGGGAACGGACCGCACCCTGTGCGCTCCCCCCCCCCCGCGCAAGGATTCAGTGCAGGGACCCGGCCACGGGAGCCCCGCGCCAGGCGGGCAGCTCTGAGGCCTCCTTCTGACGCTCGTGGGGACGAGCACCGACCACGCACTCACAGTGCGTGGAGAAGCCACCTGCCACAGCAACGGGGGCGGGCTCCACGGTGCGTCTGTAAGCATCACCAAGCAGAGAAACGGCCGTTCACCGGCTCCCATGTAGGGTGACCGGGGAGGCGGGGCTGTGGGTGGCGAGCACCCAAGGCCACCCACAGATGGTGTGCCACGGCATTGCACACTGAACACCTATGTCGTCCTTTTTTCTTTTTTTATTATATTTTATTGATTATGCTATTACAATTGTCCCATTTCTCCCCCATCATTCCCCTCCACCCTGCGCACCCCCTCCCACCCACATTCCCCCCTTTAGTTCATGTCCATGGGTCATAAGTTCTTTAGCTTCTACATTTCCCATACTATTGTTGTCCTCTCCCTGTCTATTTTCTACCTGCCATCTATGCTACTTAGAAGGGGAAGAGGTAGGGCAACAAGTGGAAACCTTATTTGGACAAATAATAAAGGAGAACTTCCCCAATCTGGCAAAGGAAATAGACTTGCAGGAAGTCCAGGAAGCTCAGAGAGTCCCAAAGAAGTTGGACCCAAGGAGGAACACACCAAGGCACATCGTAATTCCATTAGCCGAGATTAAAATGAAGGAGAGAATCCTAGAAGCAGCAAGGGATAAGGGGACAGTCACCTCCAAAGGAGTTCCCATCAGACTGTCAGCTGATTTCTCAAAAGAGACCTTCCAGGCAAGAAGGGGCTGGAAAGAAGTATTTGAAGTCAGGAAAAGCAAGGAACTACTTCCAAGATGACTCCATCCAGCCAAGCTGTCATTTAGAATGGAAGGGAAGATTAAAGTGCTTCCCTGATAAGGTCCAGTTCAAGGAGTTCCTCATCACCAAGCCCTTATTCTATGAAATGTTAAAGGGACTTATGATGTCTTTTAAACCGACAGTTCAACTTAAAGCATCGGAACAGCTGGCAAAGTGACTCCGGTCCACACTCGCTTACTTTCCCTCTCCCTCTGTGTATGTGTAACTTAGGCTTCTACATCTTTCTGCACCGGAAGCCTAAGACAGGACGCGCCATGGATTTGCATTGGTGAGAGATGCTGCGGCACGGTCCGGTACACAGACGGTGAGCTTGCACCCTTGAAGAGTCGGGCTCGAGACCCCGAAAACCAGGACACGATCTTCCATCTCCACAGCGTGCAGCCTGGGTGCTTCTCAGCCCGCCTCCGGCTAAGCCCGCCGACACAGCTGCGCTCTCTTTGCGACCCAGGGCCCACGCAAGGGCCAGGTTCTCCTGCGGTGACCCACAGTCTTCTCAAATCTGCCGCCGTCCGCTGGTAATTGGTTCACGGGACGTTACGCAGACTTTTTGGGGCGCCTGCAGGTCCAGGATCTCATAAAACAGAGAGTGGCCTGGATGCCTCTACGTCCTTGTCAACGGCTTCGGGTTGGCCTTCCTGGCAGGACACACCCAGGCCTCTGTGTGTCCTGGCTCCTGCCTCCTACTTGGATGCAGGGGGCACCCTGGGGCCTCCCTGCCGGCGAGCACTTGGTGACGAGGCCCCTGCGGACGGCCCCCTTTCCTCCCGTGATTTCCCTCTTCACAAGCCCAAGCCTTCCCTCGCGCCCGGTCTCCGAGGCACAGCGCCACGGCCGTCAATTTTTCGGGTGGGGATTATCTTCCTCCGACAGGTGGTCCGAGGCACGGGGCTTGGCTGCGCGGAATATCTTGACTAAGACTTTCCGTTCCACTTGAGAAGCCTTTTCATTACCATGAAAGGGTTTTTAAAAACCACTCTCTGTCCAACTGTGGATGGAAGCAACGTAAGCCGAGAGGCAGCAGGCAGAGCTCGTCCAAGGCAAAGGCATCTCATAAAACGCCCCTTGGTAAAGATAATAAATAAAAAGCCTCGTAAGAAAGCTGTGGTCTCTCTAGACGGTGCTGGGATGGGGAGCACATTGGAAATAGCAGGCACAAGATGAAAGCACTTTGTCCACGGCCACACATGTCCTTCTGCCCTTGCGCGGGGGGCTCTAACGTGCTGTCCCCGAGCCCCCCGCATGGGGCCTGAGGTGAGGATGCCCTCTGGGACACCCCGGGAGGGGGCTTTACGCGGGTGACACGCAGTGAACCTTGTCACCAGGTGTGTCGGAGCGGGCATTTGGGTCCCTCGGGCAGCTCCCGCCCACTGGACCCCGCCGAATTCAGACAGGATTATGAATCCCCCGTCTTAGCTCCTCATGAATGAACCATGAGCCTCCTGAGGCTCGCACTCCATTACTGCCTCTGTCCACGTCCGGCGGGGCGCACCGCCTGCCCACCGCCCCTCCAGACGCAAACCACCAAAACAAAGAAAAAGAAAACGAAAGGACTCCGGGCATCCCCTCGCAAAACATACAGTTATTTTCCAGAGGAATAAAAATCACACTCTCCTGAGCAAGTGCTTATGGCTTTGCCAGCGGGGTCAGAAATCAAAGCCGACTCCTGCATGAACAGGAACATTAGGAAATAAATTAATCCTTAAAACGCTCCGAAAGTTTGTTTCTGGAACAGAGGGAAGGAGCCCGCGATCCTCTTAGCGAGCAGACGACAGAAATCCCGGGAGACGGAGTCAGGTAAGCGGCTCAGCCCTCGCCGCGGACCCAGCCGCAGCCCTAAGCCTCCCTGATTGTTCTGTGCGGCGGGAGAATCCGCTGCTGGGGAAAACACATCCTGAAAACTCATCTTGTTCTCCTGCATTCTGATTCCAGCACAGCCCCCTGAAAGCAAAAGGCCATCACATGTTCTCAGAAGAGAGAGACGACGGTCAAGTCCTTCGTTCCATGGAGCAGGGTGTCCCTGCCCGGGTGCTATCCGCCAAGGGCTCCATGACGCTGTGTGGGGGGGTCTTGTGCACACACGGGGGGATGGCGAGCAGCACCCCTGGCCTCCACCCACCAGATGCCGGGAGCCAAGCCCTCCAAAGTGGTGAAATCCCAGATGCCTTCCAACTTGGTCCAACTCCCCCCTGATGTGGGGCTGTCTTTGGCAGCCCTACAGAGCAAGGCCGTGTTCAAAGATCCTTCCACGTCCCTGGAACCCTTGCTTCATTCCAGGTCACCACGGCGGGCAGGCTCATGTGTCCCCACACAGAGGTCATGCCTTGCTTCTCAGGCCCAGCCTGGGCACAGAGACAGATGAGCTTCCAGAAGGCACAGGGCCACGGAGGGGGACTCAGGGTCACAAGCCTGAGTCTCAAGGGTCCTCACGCCCTGCTTATCAGCGTCCTGGCCCGCAGGAAGCCCCGCTTTCCCCTAGGGAAACGTCTTGGTCCTTACTCAGGCTCCCTGTCGCCCAACTGAGCTTTGGTTGCAATGGCCTTTCTGGACAAAGAGGACACAGGGCGTGTGACCCCTAGGACATTGGAATCTTCCCAGACGCCATGACACAGGTGTCCTGTGTCTTCGCCCGAGAGCTCAGGGGAGGCCAGCACAGGGGGACCCCATGGGCGATGGCGTGCATTGCATTCTCGGAGTGACAGAGCGAAGCAGGCGTGGCTGCTACTTACTCGGGTCTCGGCGGGCAGACCATCTCGGGGGCTGTCCTCCACCTCCACGGGCCTCACTTGGTGGGCAGCAGCATGTGCGGGCGGTTCTCAGCGGGGAGGAGGGGGGCCTCGGCTCCGCCCTGCGGACGCATCCAAAGGAAGAAGTGTCACGGCCTGCCCAAGCCCGTGCGGCGCGGTCCGAAGGGCTCTTCCTTGCTAAAGAATTCCTGTGCCTGCCTCTTTCTGCTGGCCACTCTCGGATGAACTCCGAGCCAGCTGCGTGGCTCGGCCGAGCAGACACCTCCTCGGGGAAGCCCCACCGGGTTGCCCGATGGACGCTCACCTAGTCCTCCACTGTCCACCATCACAGACCTTCCCCCGCCGCAGCCTGTGTCACTGTCCGCAACAATGTATTTACTCACTCTGTTACTATCTGCCATCTGGCCTCTCACAGGCTCCAAGCACACAGAGGGCAGGAGACCTGGTCCCCCACGGCAAGCTCTCCACAGAGACTGTCGGAATAGAGCTGGGGTCACCAACACCAGCTCCTAGGGCCGTCCCCCACCCCGGCCCGCCACCCACCCATGCGTTTGTGGAGCCCAGGAAGAATGGGTGCGCTTCCCCGATGGAAACGGTTAAACCAAGAATACTGTGTGCTCTGTGCAAAGTACAGAACATTCCCATCTCAGGGCCCACAAACAAGCTGGCCTGGACCACGGCCACGTGCATTGCGACAGAAGACTTGGCTCCGGAGGCTGAAATGTTTCTTAACCGGCCCTTCGGAGAAGCTTTTTGCGCCTCTGCTAGGCAGCCCTGCAGGGCCATCGAAACGCAGCATTCACAACACCACAGAGGTGGCTTTGACCAGTTTGCTGCATGCCTTATACTTTCTCATCCCTGACCTTTGGATGAAACTTGGCGTATGCCTTGAAACGATGTATCAACATTAGAATCTATCATTTACACTTTAAAATACACAGTATCACCCCACCAGGTAAACACCCTGCGCAAGGGGGAGAAAAGTGACCGGCGTGTAGATTTTTGTCCATGTGGATCTGGCCGCCCTGACGTGCAGCTGCTGGCAAGAATGTCGCAGGGTCGCCCCGTGTCCCGGAAATGGGATGTCCCCCCCAGAGATGGCATCTGAAACTGCAGCTGATTCCTGGCATGGCTCTCCGCGTTCGATTCTGGTTGGAAGGGAACGCGTTGCCTCCGCGATGGCGGCAGGCGCAATCTTGCTGTGCAGGGCGCCTCGTCCGTCGCTACGGCCTGGCCCTGTTGCGTGATTCTCCGATCCTGTGGACGTGGACTGGAGCCATCGGGAGACTCCCCTTGCGGGGCAAGAACAGGGTGACCGATCCCCCCAGTTCGTCCAGGACTAAGAGGTCCCAGCTCTCAAGTTCGGAGGGTCCCGCTGAATCGGGCTGAGTGGCCGCCCTGGTTACTGATGACAACTTACAGAATGCAAGGACTGCTGGCGGTTAACGACGCTTCGTAAGGGCTATTTGAGAAACTGCTCAACGCCCCAAACCCTCTGAACACAGAGCTCTTTCCAGCATCTCTTTCCTGATACTCCTCCTAGGGCAACAGCTGGTAACACTTCCGTCCTGAATCTGGATACGTTGCTAACCAAATAGCCCCTTCGGGCCAGCAAGCTAAGATCCTAGAAAAACCCCAACAGAAGATGGGACAGAGGTGTTGAGCTCATCTCCACGCTGCTCCACGTGCCCAGGCTTTGGGCAGAGAACGCCAGCGTGGTCGCTGAGTGCAAAATCAGACAGCCCGGACGATGCGTGGGCGCACTCAGCGTCTCCGTGTACGGGCGCTCAGACGAGAATTCTCCAGCACGTGTTTCCTGACGGGTTCAAGAACCAGCCGCCCACGGATGGCGGGCAAGCTGAGCGAGAAGGCAATCATGAACTCCCACAGTGTCTCACCACCTTCGTGTGCAACGGAAAGCCTGCCGCACGGCCTTCGGAGTGAGGCACCGAGCATCCCACGAGCAGCACAAACCCACTGTCTGCAGTCAGGTGCCTGTCATGTACGCAGAAGCCCCAGCACAGTACCGATGGCCCACGTCATGGAGTTACGAGCGAGATGGAGAAAATAAAAAGGCAGAGGCTGCTGCGCTGGGAGGCGGGGCCTGAGCCCAGCCCACCTGCACTTTGGGAACTGCGGCCTCCGTGCCTGCCAGCCAGCCCCGGGCGCCCCATTGGCTGGTACCTCGGCTCCTCTCACACGGCAATCACAGAATGGATGGACCACAGAGTCTGAGACACCGCCGACCGACAGCTATGCTACCATGTAGCCTGCCCCAGAGAACGTTTCCCCAGCCCTGACCTAGACACGGTAACAATGTGTCTGTCTCCTGCTAACTCAGCCCGCAGAACGAGAGATGCCGCCTGCTTGCTTAGTTCCACACGGGCCGCTCACAGAGAACCCTAGGTTGACGAGGCAGACGAGAACGGCAGAAGCGTTGCAGAAGGGCAGAAGCCTTCACGTTGCCATCGTGTGTGCTGGGAAAGCGGTGCTCCTCGAGCAGCATCGCACGGGCAACTCGAGCATCCGGACGGAGATCATGAACATGGATGACGGCGTATGTACGGCGCCTTCGTGTGGTGCGCGCTGGCTCGCTCCGATGTCTCACATGGAAATCGGAAGCACTCGGGGCGTGGATGGTGTATTCTCATCCGCTGTGCCGCCTCCTCCTCGTTGCTGTCTAAATACCGTTTACATGAACTATCGTAGCACTTGCGGCCATGCCATAGCCCACTGGGAGGGACATCCGTGCTTTTCGGGGCAGGAATATTCATGGGCGAATCGCTGAACGCGGCCCCCAGCTGCTGAGCGCGCCGTGGGAGAGAAGGGCGGGCCTGCATTAGCGTATCTTTCTACAGTGTGCACGCCTGGCCGCCCGGGGTCCAGGTAAGAGACAGTGAATGGCTCTCCCCAGCTGGCGTCCCCTAGCAGAGTGGGCGCACCGGGAATTTCACGAGGGCACGCGACGAGGTGTCTCTCAGCCGATGGGGAACACCTGGAGGGATCCCCCCAGCTCAGACAGGCGCAGTGCAAAGTCACAGGGGCCCTTTTCTGGCAGAAGCACACGTGTTCAGCTGGCGAGGTGACACGGAAAAGCACGTGAAGCCACGCGGGATTTCTCCGTTTGCCGTGGCAGAGACGCAGCGATGGCGCCGGGAGCCTGGGTTCCGTTCGCATCCACAGCCAACCACGCGAGGATTTGGAAGTGGTGAGCTTCCCAACACAGCAGCCCTGCTGCCTGAGATACAGCTGGCTTTGAAGGGATGACGCAAAACCAAGCCCCTCAATCAGCCACCACGGACCACAGTGACCCAACGAGGGAGAAATGCCACCCCCCCGGCAGTAGCTTCCTCGCCAAGCAGATGGTTTAAATTTTCCCCGTGAACGTCAGGCGTGCTGCCTCCATCTCGGAGGCCACGTTCCGGCCGTGCCGTGGCCGGCTGCACAGCAGCTGTTGGCATGTATACTCAGGCTGCTCCGGCTTCCGGAGGGTCCGTGGCTGACCGGACACTTCAGAGGGAAGCCCACCGGAGGTGAACGTGGTCATCCTCACTCGCACGCCGCATCCCGCCGGCGTCTCCACTTGCCAGATGGCATCGGGGTGCAATTCACATGCCCGCCAGCGGCTGGGCAGTGCCCATCAGGCATCCTTTTTTTTTTTCTTTTTTTTTTGATTCTAATGTTTTTTTTTAAATATATTTTATTGATTATGCTACTACAGTTGTCCCATTTTCCCCCATCATTCCCCCCACTCTGCACACCCTCTCCCACCCACATTCCCCCCTTTAGTTCATGTCCATGTGTCATAAGTTCTTTACTTCTACATTTCCCACACTATTCTTGCCCTCCCCCTGTCTATTTTCTACCCACCGTCTATGCTACTCATTCTCTGTACCTTCCCCCCCCACCTCCTCCCACGGCCCTGGTGCTAACCCTCCATATGATCTCCATTTCTGTGGTTCTGTTCCTGTTCTAGCTGTTTGCTTAGTTTGCTTTTGTTTTAGGTGTGGTTCTTAATAGCTGTGAGTTTGCTGTCTTTTCATTGTCATATTTTTGATCTTCTTTTTCTTAGATAAGTCCCTTTAACATTTCATAAAATAAGGGCTTGGTGATGATGAACTCCCTGAACTTGACCTTATCTGAGAAGCACTTTATCTGTCCTTCCATTCTAAATGACAGCTTTGCTGGATAGAGCAATTTTGGATGTAGGTCCCTGCTTTTCAAGATTTCAAATATTTCTTTCCAGCCCCTTCTTGCCTGGAAGGTCTCTTTTGAGAAATCAGCTGACAGTCTGATGGGAACTCCCTTGTAGGTGACTGTCCCCTTATCCCTTGCTGCTTCTAGAAGTCTCTGCTTCATTTGAATCTTGGCTAATGTAATTACGATGTGCCTTGATGTGTTCCTCCTTGGGCCCAACTTCTTTGGGACTCTCTGAGCTTCCTGGACTTCCTGGAAGTCTATTTCCTTTGCCAGATTGGGGAAGTTCTCCTTTATTATTTGTTCAGATAAGTTTTCCACTTGTTGCTCTTCTTCCCCTTCTGGGACCCCTATAATTCGGATGTTGGGACGTTTAATGATGTCCCGGAGGTTCCTAAGCCTCTCCTCATTTTTTTGAATTCTTGTTTCTTCCTCGTTTTCAGTTTGGTTGTTAATTTCTTCCTTCTGGTCCACTCCATTGATTTGAGTCCGAGTTTTCCTTCCATCTCTATCGGTTCCCCATGCGTCTTCCTTCATTTCACGTATTGTAGCCTGCATTTTCTCATCTAATTTATGAGCAAAATCAACCAATTCTGTGAGCATTTTGATGACCAGTGCTTTGAACTGTGCATCCGATAGGTTGGCTATCTCTTCGTTGCTTAGAGGAATTGACTCTGGGGTTTTCATTTTTTCTCCAGTTTGAGCCATTTTTTGGTGGGGTTTTTTGTTTTGTTTTGTTTTGGTTTTGGTCTGGTCGCAGCTGTTATGTAGTGAGGAGTGGAGCCTTAGGTGCTCCCCAGGGTGGGGCAGCCCAGTCGCTGGGTTGTGACGCTGTTTGTGGGGGCGGGGTCCGAGAGGGAACAATGGCGCCTGCTCCGCTCTCTCCTGAATTCAGTCCTTTCCGCCACTTCCCCTCTGCCTGGACCGTCTGCGTGCGTGAATGTGGGACCCCCTAGTCAGCCAGCCGCCTTGTGCGGCCTCACTGGGTCTGCACAGTTGTCCCCCTGTGCCCGGGGTCCGCCAGCCGCCACCCGTGCACCTGGGAACTGCCAGCCGCTGCTACTTGTGTTCCCGGGTCCGCACCTCCACTTTCTCCTGCCGTGACTCCGCCCCTGTTACTGGTCTGGATGAATGGTTGTTGGACTTCCGTACAGTTCAATTTTCTATCAGTTCTGGTTGTTTTCTTGGTTCTAAATCTTTGTTGTCCTTAATTTTAGTTGTGAGAGGAGGCACAGTGTGTCCGCCTACGCCTCCATCTTGGCTGGAAGCCCATCAGGCATCCTTTGCTGACACTTATTTTTTCTCAGGCCATGAGCTGCGGGGAGCTAGGGGACACCCCACAGAAAGGGACCTTCCCAGATGGTTCCCTGGAGGTGCGTCTCTCCTAGTCTTCACCCTTTGCCTTTCTCAGCAGGAGCTGGCTCTGCGAACCTGTCTTTCCCTGAGAACGGCTTCAACAAGTGGGGTTCGATGTCACCCCAGGCCCCGACAGTCAGCAGGCCAGTCTGCACAGCCTCGTCATTCGACGCTGACAGAGGACAGTGTGTTGAATTCAAAAATGGAGAATGTGTGCAGCATACACGGCACTTGTGTTTGGGGGCTTCCGCAGAGAAGGGAGTCCCCTGTCTCTGCCTGGCAGACCGGCTGCCCTGCGGGCGAGAATGGGAAGGGCGCTGCTCATGGACAAGCCGCAGGCCCCTGTCTGCAGGCTCGGGTCTGGGTCACGGCCCTCGGAGTGGGCCTCCCACCGGGGAAGACGCTGGCCTTGGGATCGCTGGGCTGCGGATGGCCTGAGAAGTGGCGCCTGGCTTATGGGGACACTCTGTCAACTTCCGAGCGTGGCTGTGAAGCGGTGATGGAGAGGCGAACTCCTAATTACTGCTTTCCATGTAAACTAATCCATCTTGGTCGCTGGGGGGAGTTATGACGCGTGCCAGCTCGCTCTCTCTCAGGTGGAGCCGTTTATAAACGAGCGCATACTTCACAAACCACCCCTGGCCCCCGCCCGGCACAGGAATGATCATCCAAGGAACATCTCTTCCAGCCGCAGAAAAGCTCGGCACACCTCGTGGGGAGGAAGCCGGCGGTCAGTCAGGAGAGGAAGCTCGCAGTGACTTCCTGAAGAGGCAGGTCAGGAAAGGGAAGGGAGAAAAAGGGGATAGATGGTCTGTGCTGAATGACGTCAGGACCCGAGGCCACGGCGAGGGGAACGCAATGAGCTAGGTCACGCACTTGACCGGCCAAGGAGAGGCCGGCAGGAGTGGCCATTCCCTTCACGGTGCCCACAGCCGAACATTTCCCCCCGGTGAAGCTCAACGACAAATGATTGAATAAACCCTCCAAGGCAATCTCATTGAACCGAGTCAGCAGCTGTGGGCATCGGTGCTCAAAAAAAAAAAAAGAAAGAAAGAAAGAAAGAAAAGGGCCGAACTTAGTTTTCTGTCTTTCTTTTTCTTTTGCTCATGCCAAACTACGATGAATATTCTGATTCTGCTTAAGTGTGGCCTGTTGGCAGGATGCACTTGTTACCTGCACAATGCAACTCGGTCTCTCCCTGCAACCACCAGAGGTTTCTGAAACATTCCCAGTACAACCAACCAACTGCCTGTGCCCCAATAGTCCTGCTGCTGGGAATGTATCAGAACGAACTGAAAACGCTCACTGGAAAGAATGCAGCAGCGTTAGTTACAGTAACCAAGACTTGGAAGCGGCCCAAGCACCCGAGAATAGCCAAGTGGAGGAAGGAGACGTGTTGCATACACAATGGAATATTACTCAGCCATGAAAAGCAACAAAATGTTACCTTGTGTAGCAGCACAGAGGGACCAAGACAGCGTTATGCTCAGTGAAATGAGCCATGGCAGAGAAAGGCAAGTGCAACATGATTTCACTTATGTGTGGAGTCTAGTGAGGGGGGAAAAACCCAGACAAAATAGAAAGAGAGGAGGATACAGAGAAGAGACCGATGGTAGCCCCTGCGGAGATGGGCTGGGGGGCCGCCTGGGTGAAAACGGCGAAGGGACTGAGAAACAGATAGTTAGTTAGTTACAGGATGGTGATGGGGATGGTGGTGCGGCCCGGGGAACACAGTGAGTACCACCACAGACTGACTGCGTCGGGTGCCCGCTGGGTGCTCACTCACCCGCAGGGTCACTGTGTAACAGATGGGACTGTCTCACCACCCTGCTGCGTGCATACCTGGAACTAATGCAAAGGGACACTGAGTGGCCACTGTCACTGGACAGTGACATCGAGGAGAACCAACTCCAGGAACACAGCAGCAGCGAAGGGTTGGTGTCGCCCCAAGCAAACTAATGTCACACTAATGACCAGCTGTCACCAGGGAACAGCTGCAGGAGTGACCACCCACGTCCCCCTGTGCCTCCTCGCAGGTCCGAAGGACCCTGGCCTCTCTCAAGGAGGTCACTATTCGAGCCCAGAAAGAAGCTGCGGCCGTGAAATGAATGAGGCGCAGGAGGCATCGCAGGAGTCGACGACGCATCCGACAGCGTTCGGGGCGGCCGAGCTCAGAGGCAGCCGGACACACATGGAGTTTCCGAGGTTCGTTCCAGGCAGCCGAGAGTCGCCGAGTGGATGTCTCCACCATAGGTCCCATCAAGTCCATAGTCAGGTGTGAGCTGGACCGCTCACACACCAGCATCCTGTGGCCCGTATCATTCCCCGATTAGGGGCTGGACAGCAGCCAGGAGCTCCGTCTTGGCTGAACACACTTTGTCAGGACTCGCCGAGCCCCTTCCAGGCTGCTGCGTCGAAGGGAACGCCTTATCTCACGGCTTGTCAGCGGAGCGCGCGCGTGTGTGTACGGAGGGTGATAAAACGGGACTTCTGCAGACAGGCAGGCCCGTGCTGCAAACCAGGGACAGCGGCCCCTGATAGAGCGGGCATCCACGACATGCCCAAGTCCATGGGCAGCGGGGCCCACAGCCCTGGCCTCAGAGCCTGCAGCTGGGTCACCCCAGACCCAGGCACGGGCGACAAATCGGGGCTGTGCTGGGCAGGGAGAGGGCGGGTGGTGAAAGAAACGAGGGCAGCCGTGCTGGAGAGCAGGCCAGCGGAGGTGGCCGGTCCGGCAGGCCCCGGCCGGTCCTGGCTCCCAGCCCAGTGCAGGCGGAGAAGCAGGCTGCCCTCACCGACTCCCAGGCCCCTGGCGTGGCGGGCACCTCCCTGGCCGTGCAGCGCCTGCGAACAACGGGGCAGCCTCGGAAAACACCCCGTGGGGACACCCTGGTCGGGCCGAGTAGCTGCAGGCCCCAGGGCGGCATGGGGGCCCACCGGCACCCACCGGCGGCCGTGGCCCCTGCGTCGCTTTGACACCTGGGAGCCATGTGACCCTGCACGTCAGCTGACCTGCGTTTCTGGGACTCCCTCGCTGTTCACGGCACCTGAGGCAGCACCGCCCGGCTGCCGCTTTCCCAAGGCCTGCACTGCCGGGCACTGGGAGGCCAGCCTGGCTGAGGCCCGGCAGGACCGGCCCGCCTGCCGGGGCCGCTCCACAGCGGAAGGCCCTCCTCGGAACGCCGGCTCCGGCAGGAGATGCTGCCGTTCTGTCCCGGGGCTGCTGCCAGGGCGGAGGCGCTCCCACAGCGCGCACACAGGGCGGCCCCCGAGGTGCACAGCTGCCTGGGGGTCCCGAGAAAGTCCGGCCGAGAATGACTGCAGGAGCCGGCACCCATTCCACTCCTGGGGAGAGGCCCCCTCCCAACCGAGAGAAGGGCAGGCAGACCTTCGGACACACACGTGCACGGTGAGCCCGAGGCACCATGCAGGCAAGTGGGGGAAGCCAGCAGGTGGGCGGACAAGCCGCAGGTGGCCCAGCTGTGAACCCAGAGGATGCTGCGCAGCCCCGGAGGGAGCCGAGAGTCCCCGACGAGGTGGTGGCCGGTGCAGGCAGCGCGGGACACGGATGGCCGCCCCACACGGGCTCCCCGAGCAAGCCAGGCTGCAGACACAGAAAGGGGCCCCTCCCCGGGGTCCACGCAGGCACCTGCACTCTGCAGAGTGCACGCGGAAGGCAGGCCCGTGACTTTGAGACGTGGTGGTTGCCCACGTCGGCAGCCACACACAGTCACGCCAGGCAGACACGCCCCAAGCACTTGCCCGGGGTCTCCAGACACGCAGCCCCGGGCCCCGTGGCAGGGCCTTGGGTCCTGTGCCCTCTGCTGCCCAAGGGCAGCCCCGAAACCCCTCCTGGGTGTGCGCGAGGCAGCCCCGAGCTCCTCGGCGGCCAGCCCGCACCTCGTGAGTCACGTGGCCTCCGGCTCCAGGCACGCGAGGCGGAACGCACCCTCCGCGGGGAAGGCATTCCTCCCCCGAGCTGACTCGCGATGACAAGTTCCTGGAACCCACTGCTGCGGCTGACGCGGGCTCCTGACATGTTAATCATTTGATACGACACGCACTTGGACCCACGGGACGTGGGACAGGATGGCGGGGCACAAGAGCTCTTGACGGGGACACTCTGCAGACCATGGGAGTCGTTTCCCCACCTTTGAAATGGGACTGGATGCTGAGATAGTGCAGCCGTAGGCTGGAGCAGCGGCTGGCACTGGGGGGTGAGCCTGCCTGCCAGGGCACCCCGGCCAGTGTCTGGAGGTATTTCTGACGGTCACCGCTTGTGGGCGGGGCTCCCCTGGCATCCCGGGGCAGAGGCCAGGGATGCTGCTCACGCGGGAACAATGCCGAAGGCCGTCTGTGACAGCAGCGTGAGCTGGCCCCGGACATCAGCCGTGCTGAGCCGGACGAGTGGCCGGCGGCCAAAGCCCTGTCTTTCTTTCTCGTGGTTCAATGCTTCTCCACACCAGCGCCCGCCGCCCAGGGCGGCTTCCTTCCCTCCCTGCCCACCCCCGGAGACACGGGGCAATCTCCGCCATCATTTCCCTTGTCACGGTCGGGCGGGAGCACGGGGCCTGTCCCAGAGACTGTTCAGGGAGATGGGTAAGCATCCTACTATGTGCAAGAGCCACCCATGGGTGGGTGAAGAAACACATGGATGTTTCTCTCCCTCTCTTTCTCCTTGCCTTCCCCTCTCTCTAAAAATAAATAAATATAATCTTAAAAAAACAAACAAACAAAAAAACCCTCCAGCCTAAGCAAATTTTGGGTCAGTGTGAGGTGATGGACATTAGCCAAAGTGATTATGGTAAACAGTTCGCAATAAACGCATGTATCAAATCATCAGCTCATTGCATTGTGCACCTAAAACTGACACGTGATTGCACGTCGATAATACCCCAGCAAATACTCGCATGGAATGTGTATATTTGCCAGTGTGTTCTGTCATCGGGAGTCTCCGTGGTTTGGGCCAAAGGGCTGGCCATCTGTCATTTGAAAGGCCGCAGTTGGCAGAAGGCTGTCCCATCGAGCCAGTGAGAAGTGAAATAGGCAAAGCGTGTGTAGGTAGCGTGTGTACACATGTACACACACACACACACCCCCTACGTGCCCCATGACACCTGGCTCCTTCAGCACCGTGCTGGGCCGCAGAGCGCTGTCCCACACGGGAACGGCCCTGCCTGGGAACCCGATGGACCTTCACCTGCTGTGGGGTCAGTAAAGGCCGTTCCCCTGCCCTCCGCCTACGTTCTCTGGGTCAGAACCAGGGTCACCGCCACCGAAGTCACCCTTTCCATCACCAGACTCCAGTCTTTCTCTTTCCTTTCCCTTCAGGGTCTGGGCAGAGGGCTACCTGCCCGCCCGCCGTGGGCACGCAGGACTCAGGAAGAAGACAGAGGCCCCGTGCCAGCCCGTCTACGCGGGCAAGTATGTTGGCCAATGCGCAGGAACACAGACAGCCGCAGAGTTTTGTCCCACGGGGCAGGGATGCGGGTCAGCGCCTAGGACACCCGCACCCAGTGGCCCGAGATGAATGAGCTGGGACATCACCCTTCAGCCGCAGCGCCAAGCCCCGTGGAAAGCTTGTCCGCAGCTTTCCACGGGGCTGGGACCTTCTGCTGGGCAGGGAGCGGGATACGAGGGGTGACCTGCAGCTTCCTTCACGCGCCCCGAGGCTTCTTCTGGCCTCCAACTCCGTGATCCTAACCCGCAGTGGCTTCCCCCTCCAGGGACAAGGGGGCCATTTTTGACGGGGGTGGCGGTGAGGTACGGCGCCTACGAGGTAGATGGATGAAAACATGCCACAGAGCACGGCACGGCCCCAGCACAAAACCACACCCGGCTGCAAATAAATGTCCACAGTGCCCAGGACGAGGGCCCTGCTCTACACCGGACGGAGCTCGCCCTCACGCGGGTGACCTGCCTGCTCCGGGTCACCGCTGTTCCCCTGCACGGAGGGCACATGTGACAACACGTGGAGACACCTGTGGCTGCTGCTGTTTGGCTTCGGAACAGCCTGCAATGCACAGGGCAGTCGCTACTGGGGCGCAGAGCCGGCTGTGGCGTTGGGAAAGCAGTTACCACCGCAGCTGCCAACGTGAGCCGTGGGGAAGCCAAAGGCATGACAAAGGAGAGAGAACCCGCCTGTGCACCAGACCCCCGATCCCGGGCCACCCAGAGAAACAGAGGGCCCCGCCCCCCGTCTGAGCTCCAGGCCCCTTATCACAGCTGAAAGTCCCAGCCCAGCGCCTAGCGCCTGCCTGCACTTCCCCGCCTGGGAAGCACCTTGTTATTACTGACATTGGCACCCACAGCATGTCATTACACCCGGCGGGTGTTTTCCTCCCTGGGCAGCCCGGGCCCGAGGCTGCGTTCCGGGTCCATCGTTGCGACATTTCCCAGGGCCTGCTGCGCAGGGAAGGGCTGGCTGACTCAGGGACCGGCTGTGCCAGGGTCAACTTCCACAGGAGGCAGGAATGTTAATGAGAAGACCTGGAGACGGACCCAGGGCTGCAGAACCGGTCCTACGGACGGACCCACTCGCCCTTGCCCGCTGGTCTCC
Source organism: Glossophaga mutica (assembly GCA_039655065.1). NCBI lineage: Eukaryota > Metazoa > Chordata > Mammalia > Chiroptera > Phyllostomidae > Glossophaga > Glossophaga mutica. Next base: position 114,291,987 of record CM077318.1, read on the forward strand.
ATCAGCCTTTGCAGGGAGGCCTCCCGGGGTCGGGGCGCGTGCGCAATGCAAATAAAAGGAGGCGGTCCACCTTGTTCCATCGCCTCTCCTGCGCTGACAGCTTCGACGACGTAGCTGCCTCCTGATATCATCAGTCGCTATGCTATCAGCTCAGCGTGGAGGAATATTGGGCAATTAGTCCGCTGGTGGATATTCATGTCCTGCAGACACTGATTCACGGGCCCGAACCGCGAGGTGTGCACAGGTGTTTCGCAAGACAAGGACCACGCCACGGGGTCATCGCTCGAGAACATAGCTGCGCCATTTCTAGGAGCAGCATCTCCCGGATGGCGGTTCTGGTTACCTCCCCTCTCCTCCCACCAGGGAGGTTAGCACGGACGGCAATATCCATGCGGACAGGAAGAAGGAGAACGAAGCAAATAAGAACTGGACCTCTTTGTTCGTTAGCATCATTCACTCCTGACAGTGGGAAGGGTCCGGCTAACCACCGCCACGGCCTCTCCGTGGGAGGAAGAACCACGCGCTGGGGGAGTTGCTCTGGGGTGCACGGCACAGGCTACACGGTCTCCGAGGGCCCTCCTCCGTCACCGAGAGAAATGTCCAGACCAGAGCGGTTGATTCCTGAAGCGCATACGCCTTTCTTGTTCACTCGGCCCCCTTATAAAAATGGCCCATAGGGCTGAACACCATGTCAGACATAAGAGGAATAAACACTCATGTAAAACAAACGCAACACAGCCTGTTCGGAAACATTCGACTCCGCGGTGTCCGTACGTACAGTAGCTACACACGCGCCTCTCAATTAGAGAGAAAATTTTGTTCCATTTCCGTTTATCAGGATGCCCATGCGAGGGGCTCGGGACAAATTTTGAAAATGGAGGGAGAAAGAGAGGGAGAGAAACATCCATGTGTGGTTGCCTCTCGTGCACCCCCTACTGGGGACCTGGCCCGCAACCCAGGCATGTGCCGTGACTGGGAATCGAACCGGTGACCGTTTGATTGAAGGGCCAGCACTCACTCCACTGAGCCACACCAGCCAGGGCCTCAACTTTGCTTTTTAGAAAAGCAACAGATAGTAAGGTTGGAAGAAAACCAGTGCTCCGCGGCATGCGTTGGGTGCCACATCTATCTTACTTATATTCATTGTCTCCAACTCAGAAGCAGCAGTTCTAAGTGTGATCCATAACTTTAATGAACTCCGTTTCTCTTTGGAGTAAACTGTAGCTGAGGAGGCAAAACACTCCGTGTATTGTCTCCTTTCGTCTCCCGGGTCTGGTGTCCAAGTGCTCCGGTGATGCCAAGCTTGCGTTTTCAAACCACCGCTTCCACCCACAGACACACAGAGAAAGAATATTTGCTGTTAACGTTCCTGTCCTTAAAGACCTTGTTTCCGGGCAAATAAACAAATACAGACATATGAGATAGATTGTTGCAGCCGGGTTGAAACATTTCTTTTTAAACAATAGAACACTGCAGGTAAGAATGTACAAACTTTTGCCCTGGCTGGGTAGCTCGGTTGTTTGGAGTTTCATCCTGATCGGCCAAGGTTGGGGGTTCGATCCCCAGGCAGGGTGCAGACAAGAATCAACCAATAAGCGGAACACAAATGGATGTCTCTCTCTCTCTCTCTCTCTGCCTGTCTCTCCCCCTCTCAAATCAGATGAAAATTTAAAAACAGAATGTACCAACTTGCACTCCTCCCACAGAAGAGAGCCTAAAAGCTCTAGCTGCCGTAGCCAAGACTCGGCTCTTTCCTGTTCTGCAACGAACCCTTCCTGGGAACGCCCCCGAGGTCCTCTACGCGGAGAAACAAAGACAAGCCTGGAGACTCCTTCGGAGCCAGACGCCCGCAAGGAACGATTCCCGGGATCCTCTGTCACTGCTTATCTCCCCATCTCAGCAGCCGCAGCAGCAGCTGCAGCAGCAGCAGCATCCAACTCACCCGTTCTGACGAGGGAGGGGCCGCTGCCAGGGCACTCGGATTCCCGGGGAACTGGGACGCGGTGGCGCCTCCCTGCAGGGACCCGGCAGAGAAGCTCTCAGAGAAGCTGCACCCCAGCCGGACGTGCCGGGGAGTGAACAGCCATCGGACAGCCCGGGCAGTTATAGGGACTATCACTAGCTGTCAGGTCACCGCCGGGTCACCGGCGAATCTATCATAAAAAAGTTATTTCAGGGCTCGTGTCTGCCCACCTGCTTGTCCCTCACACCCCACGTGCTTCAGATATAAATCAGAGGGACGCCGGACTTCCTGGGCAGAGTGATCACAGCACGGCCCACAGGCGGTGACGTTCTCAGGGCTTCACTGGCACCTTTATTTGCCTGCCGAACCCTGACGTGGAAAGGCGGGGGCGGGGGGGGGAAGCAAGGTCGCAGGGAGCATCTCTGTGGACAGAGCAAGAAAACAGGGCAAAGGTTTCTGGAGGGTAGGGGCCTCGGGGGGGGGGCACACACGTGGCCGTCAAACAGGTAAGGGAGGGGGGCAGGAGCAGAGGCATGTTTTGATCGCGCTGCCGCACAGGAGTTTGGGGTGTGAGCCCGCCCACCTCCCCGGCACACGGAGCCCCGAGGAATTCGTTTGGCTGTGAGCAAGGCCACCGGACAGCCGGGCGGGTGGGTGGGTGGCAGGCAGGCATCCGCTCTGGGCGCCGGGTGACGAAGTGAGCAGGGAGTCCGCTCCCACACCCCGCGGATACCACAGCCCCGGAAGGCAGCTCGCAGGGCCTCCTCTGAGGTCCTCCCGAACGGAACCTCATTCCTGCTGCTCTGCTGAGGGGGAGGGAAGGAAGAAAAAAAAAGAGACACACAACCCCCCCCCCAAAAAAAAACCCTAACTCTGCATCGCAGTTTCCACAAATCCACTTCTATAAATAAAACATGGCTTCTCTGCAAAGGGTGCATGTGTAGTGCCTCGGGCTCCGGGGAGGCCCTCGGATGATTAACACATCCCGTCGCTGCTGCTGACATAGTTCAGTGTACGTGTGCGCGCGGTAGCCCGGGGTGGCGGTGCCGTGGGGTCGGAGGAGGGGCTGTGGCACGAAGGGGACGAGCCGGGTGGCGCCGGAAGACGACGGTGGCTCTCCCGGGGCCTCTAGACAGACCCCGCGCATCGCAAAGCTGTTTTACCGCAGCCGGTGAGCCAGCTCCCAGCGTCCGTGGGGGGCCCCCTGCTCACAGCCCACTCCGGAGCTTGACCACGGACGCCGGGAGTGACAGCAAAGCTCCGTGTGTGTCCTGGGGGGCTGCGTCCCCCTAGCCGAGCAGCGGTGTTGCTGGGCCTGGAAGCAAGGGCAAGGAGAAGGAGCAGCGTCCAGCTGTCCCAGGCCCCTGCCCCCGCTGGGTCCGAGGACAAAGCAGCAGCAAGTTCTGCTTCAGGCAGGCCTGCCCTCCCTCCCTCCGTCCGGCAGAGGCCCAGGCCCCTCTGGGGGGCACCTTCACCTGTTCCTGAGAGCCACCCCCCTCGATTCCACCCCATGGCTCCTCCTGAGACGGGGCAATGGCCCTGCTGCCTCTGAGCGCCCTCCCATCGGAGCCCCCACTTCCTGTTCCTCCTCCTCAAGGATGTCTTGCTGAGCAAAAGGCCAGTGGCTGCAAGCTGGTCCCCCCCACCAACCCCCCCAGGTCGTTGCCCATCAGTTGCCGAGGTCATCGGTGGTGTGTCTGTGTGGGAGTGATTCCGGGCTGCAGCCCAGACTGGCACAGCCCCCTCGACGGGGGTCCCGAGCCTGCCCAACCTTGTCAGCAGGTGTTGGGTGGCAGCCCCCGTACCCCATGCTCACAGAAGGGGTCTTCCCGGACCGCGTGGAGTGCGCAGAACCCGGAGCCACAGACGCCCCTGCCCAAGCTGCCTGCGCGTCACCTCCTCCTGTGTTCCCTCCGTGATTTCTGCGATGTCACAGATTGACTGGGCAGCTCCGTGTCCCTCCGAGATCTTCCTAAGCCAGGCACACGGCGTGGCCACCCTCACCAAGTGCACGGACGCTGCAACCTCTCAGGCCCTCTCTCGCGTCCAGTCGTCAGAGTCTGCCTGGTGAGTCCCATCAAGGGCTGGGGCAGTAAAGCCCCTCAGAGACTCCCCCAGCTCCCCCCGGGGGACTCCTGTTTCATCTGCTTCACTTCACCTATTATTTGGCTCCCCAACCCCTGCAATTATGTACACACACATACACACGCACACATCACACATCACATATATACATTGTACATTAAATACACCCTGTGAAGACCTTTCATCTTCAGCTTCTTAAAGCCACACACATCTGTTTACATATATGTGTATACATTTCCATTACATGTATTTCAATCGTGTACAATGACCTCTCCTGTTAAGTTTCTTTTATTTTACTTTATTGACTTTTAGAGAGAGGAAAAGGAAGAAAGAGAGGGACAGAAACATCAGTGAGTGGTGGCCTCTCGGGCGCCCCCTACTGGGGGCCTGACCTGCAACCCAGGCGTGTGCCCTGACTGGGAATTGAACCCCCGACCCTTTAGTTTGCGGGTCAATGCTCAATCCACTGAGCCACACCAGCCAGGGCTCCTCTTAAGTTTCTCAAAACCATGCACACATGCTGTTTCTTATACAGACCACATTCATGTGGGTATATGTTAGAGTTACTAAATATTACATAAGGACGTGTCCTCGAGTTTCTTTACACGACACACCCAACTGTTTTACACATCCAGCATGTGTATAAAATACACAAGCGTGTAGATACGCACGTCCTGTTCCTCCTGATCTTCACTGCGGGCGGTCCCTCACATTCTCCTTCTGTGCAGTGTGCCATGTGAATGTTCGCTGCAATCTCAACGCATCGGAGCCCCAGGGCCTTGCTCCTGGCCCACACTGGTCCCCGCCCCCAGCGGGTGGGTACGCAGAATCGGAGAGTCCCAGGGGACCCCAGCCCTGTCGAACACCATGGTGGGCGGAACCCGCCCTGTGGGGAGTTAACAGATCTTCCTTTCTCTTCACCATGCATGGGTGGCCTGTTTGGGAAATGCTGTATTAGAAATAAGAAATGAGCACAGCACCAGGGGCCACAGAATGGCAGGTTTTCACTGTGGACAAGTGGCGTGTGGACATTTTGCTTGTGGATTAAGGAGGGACAGGGACACCACCTTTTCCTGGTTTGGCTGATCTCAGGGAGGAAGAGGAGGCGGCCACAGAGCTGCCCCCACCTGCCAGTTGCCTAAGGCCGTCGGTCTGCTTGTTGCCCTTCTGGCCTGGCAGCATTATTGACATCCAAACTGCAGGAAAAAAATGTGTTTGTTCTCGTTGATTTTTTCTGTTTTGTTTTGTTTTGTTTTGTTTGGCGGATGGTCTCCAGAATCTACCTCCCCTCCTCCCATTTTGGAACAATCAGGAATGTATTTGGTTTGCACACTCATCCCCGGTCAGGGTGTTGGTTGGGACGGCTTCCCTGCAGGCAGGTCAAGGCGCTGGGAAGCCTGGAGGAGGAGCGTGTGAAGATGGGCGGTGCGCTTGCTGCTTCTCTGGAAGGACTCGGCCTGCCCAGGCCTGCGCCTCCCGCTCCCTGCCAGGTGCGTGGCCTGAGGCAACGCATTGCTTCCTCCCAGCCGCCCTGTCCTCCTCGATGCACCAAGAATAATTATAACAACACTAACTGCGCTGTGCCTGGCATGGTCCAGGGGATAGTGAAATGGTGGTTGTTTATGTAAAGGAGCGAGCCTTCCTTGTCACAGGAGGGCCGGCGGCCACTATCCTGCAGCTATCCTGGAAAAAAAAAACAAAAAAACGCCAGTTCTCCCCACGAACAACCAAGCCATCGCTCTCCAAACCCTGGCTGGCACAAGCACTCTCAGAACTGCCCGGAGACCATGCGGCCCATGGGGGCCTCCCCCTGGCATCCACACTTCTCCGCCGGGCCAGGGATTTCCGCACGGCGGGACGTACAAGGCAAACCCAGCACGCGGCCGGGCGAGGCCAAGCACCGATGCTCGGGAGGCTGGAGGGTTCGCACGCAGGGCCCTGGGCAGCCCTGCGTGTGACCCTGGGGGAGCAGACAGAAGGGGCGCACCAGCGCCAATGTCCTCAGGGACCTCTGCCAGGAACATGCCTACCTCTGACAGGTACTGTAGGCAGGCGGCCACGCCAGGGGATGTAGCCAGACCGCAGACAGACGAGAGAGAGAAGAAAGGAAGGCAGAGCGACGGGGGAGGAAGGCAGGAAGAGAAGGCAGGGAAAGGGAAGGAGACGAGGGCTGCCCGGGGCGAGCTGCACAGCCGGCTGGCTTCCAAACACAACCTGGGCTGCGGCTCCTTTCCAAATGCAACAGGTAAAGCAAACACGCAGCCGGAAGCGCCCAGGCGGCGAACAACGGGAAAGCTGGAAGAAGTTGGGACTGTATACGAGCTGGCACACACGAGGTGGGGCCCTCGCCTCCCCAAAAAACCTTCGTGGGATTTTTTTGTAAAAGGGTGTGTTTCTATTCTGCCATGTGTAAACTTCAGTCACCTTCAAAGGACTCTCCATCTGAGGCGATACAGCCATCGAGACGTTTTTTTCCGTGGCTCAAAACAGGTTTTGAAGTTGTCCGTTCTGATGCCTTTGAGAGCTTCTGCGTTTTTTTTGGTTCACCTCTTGCAGGTCAGCCAAACGTTTCCCTTGGAGGACTTTTTTTTCCATCCAGAGAAACAAAAAAGTGGCTCGAGGGAAGATCAGGTGAACAGGGAGGGCGAGGTGCAGGGGTCACGCCGTTCTGGGTCAAACACGGCTGCCCACTCCGTGTGGGGTGGGCAGGTGCGCCGTAAACCACCCATCAGGAAACAGGTAAGCACCTTGAAGCTCTTCAAACAACAAAAAAATTCATCGCAGCCAAACGCAGCCTCTCACAACGACGCCAGCGGGTGCACTGACACAGATGGGTTCCTAGAACACTCACTTGGCGGGGAAGCCTGTGTTAGTCCCAAGGGGCCCGTCCTCCAGAAGACAATTCCGGTTACAGAGAAAGATTCTCTCTCACATCTGTAGTGGCATACATCTATATCTATCTATCCTTTTTTGTTTTACAGTAAGTGTCATGTTTATGTGTACATGTTGGGGAGAAATTACCACGTTTTGATCAGCCCCAGCACTGCCTAGCGAGGCCTGCACACCACCACGGTGTCAGCTCACTGGATGTTCCCCGTGGCATCCAAGTGGTCAAGGAAAGTGAGCAGTAGCCCTCGGGGAAAACAGCTTTGCAAAAATAAATTGGGACAGCCCTCCTGGCTGGGGAGCTGGGTTGCTTGGAGCGTCATCCTGCACCCAGAAAGGTGGCGGGTTTGATTCCAGCTCAAAAGCACGTACAGGTGGAGGGTTTGATCCCTGGTCGGGGGCGTGTGCGGGAGGCAATGCCTTGATGTTACTCTCTTGCCCTCGCTTTTCCTCCCTCTCTCTCTAAAACGAATGAACACACATCCTCGGGTGAGGATTCTACAAAGTAAGAAAGTTAGTAAGTAAGTAAATACATAAATAAATAAAAAGGATTTGTGATTTGTGGAAGGAAGTCTGTCCCGATGTTCACAGAAGCTGCCCACCGCTGTCAGAGTAATGAAAAGCTAAAAAGCATCTCGTCAGCTGCATAGAACCCACCGGAGAGAACACGATTTCATTGCTGTGCAGGCTGGCTTGTGGCAAAGAGGCCTCTGCGTGCTGGGTGCTGTGGGAGGGAAGGGGGTCCCGCAGCCACGCCAGGACGCTCCCGAAGAGTGGGGAGAGGGACTGCATCAAGGGGAGCCAGCCTCGTTTTCCCGTCGCTGGCGGGGAGAGGCACGCAGCTTCCCACTGCATCTCTTCCCCAGGGGCCCCGAGGTCTCCGCAGGGCCACCCCGAGGGAAAGAAAGGGGAACTCCCCGCCAGCACTTTGGCTCCTGTGAGCAACCAAAATGGATTGCCGTGCGACAGCCAGAGCTGCAGGGGCTAGAGCAGGGCGAGGGGGAACCTCACGGAGGATCTCTGCCCCAGCACGCCTGACACCTTCCTCACCCGAAACTCGGTGTTTGCCGAGCTTTTCACCCCATCTCCAGGAGGCTTCACAACCCAGGCCACTCCTCAGCTCCTTCCTGGTACCACCTGGGCATCAGCTCTCCCATCTGGTCATGGCCCAGTTTCGAGTCCTTTGTCCTGGCGTCGGGGCGAGTACCCCTTTTCAAAACACTCCTTTCATCTCAGGGACCCACAGCCACCCAATGTTGTTACAATGGGCAAGAAGAACAGCTCACTCTCTCTGGTGTGCACATCCACGGCTGTCCAGACAATGGAAAGACACTGAGCACCAGAGTTCCAAAGGCTCCATCCAGCAGGTGGGCACCGGCACGCTGTGGGTGTGCCACCTGCATCGGTGGGACGCGTCCGTCACGGAGGGAACTGTGTCCCCCTAAAAGGCACGTTGCGTTCCAACTGCCCAGACTTCAGGAGGTGGCCTTATCTGATGATACAGCTTTCACCGAGGTAGACAACCGACAATGTGCTCCTCAGGGTGGCTGGTAACCCCGTTAAGATGGCTGTCCTTCTCCAAAGGGTAAATTTGGGCACAGAAATGCACATGTAGGAAGAAGACCATAAAGAGATTGGGGTTGGGCGGGGGACCAGAAGGCCATGTCCAAGGCAAAGAAAGAGGCCTCAGAGGAAATGAACAGGGCTGGCCTCTTGTTCTAGGGCATCTGGCCTGCAGAACTGGGAGGTGAGACATGCCTCTTGTTTAGCCCACCTCCCTCTTAATGATTTTTCAGGGCCACGACCTAGGGCATTCTGGATCACAACCCCCTAACCAATTCATTAATTTCCTTTCATGAGCTTCCCAATCCTCAGTGGAGAATCACGGTTGGAGCAAATGGGGGACACTCTCTTTACAAGAACAGCTCTATACAGAGATATAAATTAACCGGACGTACACAGTTGGTAGTATGGAGCTTGGCCCGCCTCCTCTCATTTAACACCCCATTTTACACTCGAGGAAACTGAGGCACAAAGGTTCCCCTGCCCTGTGTCCTTGAGGAGCTTGCTGAACCCAGTGCACACAAGCTGGGCACGTCACCACCAACACACACTCACATTTTAAAGTCTCTAGAGCTTTCTCACCTCTGCTTCTTGCAAGGTCCTATCCTGATGCTTAAACGTGCATGGGCAACACCACAGAACATCAATAGAAACTCGGACAAAAATGTGTCCCTGAGAGAGGGGTAAAAATGTTTTTCAGGTTGCATTCACCAAGGCTAGAAAAGGAAGAAAACTCAGAGCAAGCCAAGACTGATGGCTCAGAAGAAGGCAAAGATGGCAAGGCATTTAAAAAAAATTCTTATTATGTGTCCTTCCTATCAGATTCCGGCCTTGGGGGTTTGCCTGGGGCCAACGCACCAGCCAGCACGTTTCGGAGGCTCCCTGGAAAAGCCGCCGCCAGGGCTGGAGAACCGCGCGCCCTGCGCATGCGCCCGGGCCCAGCACAGCACCGGGGGCTCCCGGGACCCGGTGCCGTGCGGCTTGCAGCGATGCCTGCCAGAGCGTCTCAGCACCTCCCCGCCCCCCAACACCCGTGTCCAGTCCCTGCAGGCTTTCCCTCCTTCCGCACAGCACGCCCTTTCTAAAGTCAAGCCGTGCACGCTCCCCGACGCTGGGAAGTCGGCTCCGCGCGGCCCCTAGCACGAGCATCCCGGCCCGCGCGCGGGTGTAAGAGGATCAGGGGTGCAGGGGGACAAACTTGTCCCGGCCGCGGCTCACACGTGAAAAGCCACGGTGCGCGTGCGCGGGACATGCCCGCCATTCTCGGAGCGCGCGTGCGGGAGCGCCAAAGGGCGCGCGTCCGAAGAGGCCTAAGGGGCGCACGCACCGCCCACTTCAGGTTGCTCGGCCGGAGGAGGCCCAGAATGCGCGTGCGCAGGGTCTGGGCGACGGGGCACAGCAGATGGCTCAGAGCGCGCATGCGCGGGACCGTCTCCGGGCGCGCGCGCGAGGAGGGCCTGGGCTGTGCCTGCGCAGAGCGCGGCCCGGAGCGTGCGTGCGCGACCCGTTGCGGCCGGCGGACGGGAGCGCGCACGCGCGCACCTCCTCCCCGCCCCCACCTGCCCGCGAACGGCGACACAATGGCGGCGCCCTTGCAAGTACCGCGGCCTGTCACCCACCTACTCTTTGACATGGACGGCCTCCTTCTGGGTGGGTAGCCTGCGGCCGCATCCCGCGAGGGCTGTCCGGGGAAGGCGCGGGAAGGGCGCGCGGGCTCTCGAGGCCGGAGGCCGCGGCGGAGCCGTACCCGGCATCCTGGGGCTGGCGGCGGGGCCACGTCAGGCGGGCCGCGCGCGGGGCCTTGGCGCCGACGCCGCCCGGGGCACTCACTTCCGGTGACCGCGGCGCGCGTGAGTCGCGGCCTCGGAGGGCGCCGTGCTCGGGGGACCCCCGCGCGCGCGCGGGGGCAAGGTTTGCCTCAGGCCGCGAGGGCTGCGGACGCGCGCACGCCGCCGCTGGGCCTCAGTTCCCGCATCTGCGCCTGGGCCTGCAGAACCCCCCCGCCGGGCTGCCCCGAGGATGCGGGCGCCGAGAAGAGGTGCACGCACCTTGCCTCTAGCAGGGCATCTTCCGGGGCAGCTGTCCTCAGCCCGCCGGTTTGGGGACATCTGACAATGTCTGGAAGGCATTTGGAGTGCCCCTGCTGGAGTGGGGGTTGGGGGGTGCTGTCATGCAGGGGGTGGAGGCCAGCGCTGCTGGTTTCACAACGCCCAGGACTGCCCCACACCGCCCCCGCCCCCCTGCAACAAAACCATGACCAAGTGGCAGAGTGACCGCGCAGCTGGGCATCACCAGGGATCCCCCCACAGTGTGGTGCCCAGGCCCCAGCTGCCCACTCGGAATCCGTCTGTGCGCCCAAGAGTCTCAAAGTGTGAGATGCACGCTGAGTTACACATTGGAGAGACTTTCGGTCCTTCCTGTGCCAGTAAACATGCCCCCCAATCGGTTGCGATGGGTCCTAAGGTCACCACCAGCCACGGAGGATTCAAAGAAGAAAACGCTCAGTGTGTGTAAATACAACTCCAGAGAGAGTGCCCTGAGCGCCACCCCAAGCCTGAGCCTATAGCCCCAATAAGGCTTCTTAGGACTTAAAGGAGGCTCGCGTATTTTACGTGGAGCACTGACCTGGTGGTGGTGGGGGGGTGCATAGATGGTTCCTTCCTCTCACAGAGTCCTGGAACGCTGGAGGAAATGCCTGCGTTGACGATTCAAACCCCAAGCACCGTGAGTCAGAGAGGGAAAGTGACCTACCTGCCTGAGGTCACACAGCTAGCTCCCAAGGTGCAGAGCCCAGAACTGATTCCGTGTGATGCTAAACAGAAGGGATGTTCTCATCTGACGTGGCTCATGTGACCTTGTCCCCGCTTTCGCATGGCCAGGTGGTTGAGTAGTCAGGAGATGGATTTTTTAAAGGCACACAAATAAAACGGCCTCTTTATTCATGGGCCCAGAGACATACATGATGCATTCCTAAACAAACAAACAAACAAAAATCCCTGGAGAGGTCAGTCATCACAGAGAACAGAGTAGGCAGCCACTCGTTCTGACATGACTCAGTTTGACAGAGCTTCTGGGATTCGCAAGGACGGTTGGCAGACATGAATTTTCCTGCTCAGGTGGTCAAGCAGTTAAATCGTCGCACGCCTTAGCCTCCCATGGAAGGTCCAGAGAACCTGTTGTGGGAGTCTCATGAATTTTAATGCAGACCGAGATGCCTCATTAAAGTTGAATTTATTAAACTTCTAAATGAGCTTGAGGCTTGCTCGGGACTCGAGATGCCATCGCTGTTCCCTGAAGCGATGAAATGTGACGTCTGTGGCCCTGCCTGCAGGGGGCGACGAGCCAGGGTCTCCTCTTTGCCAGTGCACTCGAGTTGAGTGGTGGAGCGCCTGGCACTGGTGGCTGGGAACCAACAGTTGGTGGCATTTGGGGAGACAAGGCCCTCCTCTTCCCCACCGGCCAGTTCCCTGCCCTTTTTCTCCTTTCCTGCCCTGGCTGTTCTTTGAGGTGGTCAGGCTTTGTGCAAGTCTTGAGAAATTTACCTTTATTTATTCTCTCTCTCTCTCTCTGTCTACCAAATGTATAAAGCCCTCAATTTTAGCCTGCGCTAGTTTATCTCACTTAATCTACGCAATTATGCCCGCTGTAATTCAGAAGGACGTCACTGAAGCCCATCTGTTGTTGCTGTAACAATGGGTCCTCGGTTTATCTTGCGTTCTTTTGCAGTAGGTAGGTCTGCTTCTGGGGATTTGGCATACATGTCCCCAGGAAGTTCTCTTCCTCGTGTAGCCTCCGTACCTGATCCTTGGTTTGCTTGTCTTTTTTAAAATTTTAAGAGTGTGTTTAATGGATTTGCGAGAGGAAGAAAAACAGACACATCAATGTGTCAGAGAGAGACATCCATCAGTTGGTCGCCTCCCACACACGACCGACCTAGGTTCTAACCGAAACCTAGGTGTGTCCCCAGACTGGGAATCAAACCCCCGACCTTTCTGTGTACAGGGCGATACTCCACCTGAGCCACCCCAGGAAGGGCTCGATACGTGGTTTTCAAGGAAGCAAACTTGAACACGGGTCGTTTCATGGGAAATTCTTATATTATAGGAGCAGTTTGTTTAGTGGGAGGGGAACGAGGAAGTAACTAGAGATTTTGACAGGAGCACCAGAGTGCTTTTCTGGGTATTTTGAAATATAGCATGCTGCTGTTCTTTCAAACAGAAGAATAGACACCTTGCGGTTCAGTTTTGGTTGACACGAGGCAGCGGTTGGCCGTGACCCAGGTAATGCTTTTGGCTTTCCATGCCATCCAGGGAAAGACAGAAGAGGGCGGGGTTGCTTCTCAACGGGGACCAGCTTCAGGAGGAAGAGGAAGGATGGCCAGTGTTTCCCAGTGGGTCGGCTCCTGCCGCAGCAGCTAACATTGGGAGCACAGAGGCAGGCCCTTCTCTCCAGACGGCCAGGGAGCGAGTGCCCTAGGGCAGCACTGGTAGAAATGACACCCCGTGCAATTTCCCAGCAGCAGTGTTACAGAGGCAAAGGATGCAGATGACAGTTGAATGGCGCGTTTTGGTTTCTAGCCTAGTATCCAAATGCTGTCATTCAGCATATGATCGGCACAAACCGTCGCTGAGGTATTTCCCGCTGACTTTGGATTGCTGGTCTTTGAAATCTGTGCATTTTATAGTCCTAGCCCGTTCCAGGTCGCATACTCCCATTTCCAGTGGTCCGCAGCCACGGTGGGTGGGCGGCTACGTGACGTCGGGCAGGGCAGGGCAGGGCAGAGCTTCGGCGAACAGCCCATGACTTCCGCTTTGGATAACAGCGGCGGGCAGAGGTGGCTATTGAGACGACTCAGAAGTCGGAATTTCGGTATTGGTAAGATGTGCTCTAACGTCAAGTGCATTTTCCAGGTGTGTGATACAGACATCACTTAGGGCCTTTACGAAATCAGCCAGGACCGGTACGCTTGTTTTCGGATTCATAACAAATGGGCAGGAAGTAAGACCGCTCCGTGGGTTGCGTCCCTGGCAGTGCTGATGCCACTTCGCCGCGTCCTGTAAATGCGCACGGACCCGGTAAATTGCAGGGTCTCCGTGCGTGACATGGGGCCTCGCCTTCACCGAGCACCATGCTTGCCCTGTTCCGGCCCCGTCTGCACGCCCAGCCGTCCCTCCCTGCTACGTAAACAGACCGGAGCCTGTTAGGAAGTGGCTGTGTCTGGGACCCGGGGTACCCCGTGCGCCCCTGAGGGGGGCCGGGACCCTGCTGTGTGGAGCCGGTTCTTCTCAGTCATGCCCCGTCCGTGGTGGGAACCCCACCGCACACCGTCCTGGTGCCTGCCTCGCACGGCGGGTTTCTGTAGGCACGGGAGCACCGCAGAGCAGACGGCGGAAATAGGAGGTTACGTAACCCCAGCGCCTGCCCCGCATTACCTGTCGGAAGAATCCGCAGACCGGGTGCGGCAAAGGACATTTACACTTGAGACTGCGCACACCAGTGGAGGCTTGCGTGATTATTTATTAATCACTGGGCGGTGTTCCAGACGAAGGACCGCGAACTTGCTTTTGCCCCGCCGTGTGCGCTGGCGTTGGGCTCTGTGTAATACCCACGAGGGTGGAAAGGGCAGGCGATGAGCTTTTCGGGGACAGGGGGCTCTTAGCACCTCCTAGGATGGCGAGTGTGGGTCCCCGAGAGCCTCGGCCCCTTTTCAGCAGGCAGAGCAGAAGAAAGGATCCCTGGGGCTGCCCCCTGTGCAGGCAGCGATCGCAGCTGCAGGGAGGAACCCTCCCTCACTGCTCCTTAGGGAGACCCCAGCGCCCCGGCCCGTGTGCTGGGGGGTGGGCAGGGGCGGCTGCGCCGGGCCGCATTCACGGTCTGCCCGCCCAGGGAGCCGGAGCCAGCGCACGCACTGCCGAGTTGTCTCCCCTTGCTGGGGGCGCATTTGCTTCCTCCCCCTTCACAGAGGCCGGTCGGGGGAGGCCTGGGGGCCCAGCAGAGCCGGTAGGCACGGGGCTGCTGACCGGGCTTCCTCATTCAGTTTACTCACTGGCTAACTGCCGTGAGCGGAGGCTGGCAAGGTGTCTGGAACGTGGCAGAGGACACAGGGGCGTGGAACACCTGTCTTCCCATCCGGGGTCCAGCGAGATGAGGAGTACGACGCCGGCAGGGCTCGGGAAAGGCAAGAACAGGCCGCGGTGTGAGCCCGGAAACTCGTCGTAACGAGAAAGCAGTGCAATTCCAGGCCGGCGTGGGTCCCTGCCGCTCCCCTGGGCTCTGCTTGCGGGTCGACCCGAGCCGTGTTAGCCGTCCATCTCTGCCTGCAGCCTGTTAAGTCGTCATCGGTCCATGGTCCGCGGTCCGCAGCCGCTCCTGGGCTGGGACACGCGGGACGGAAGGGAGACCTCGCGGTGCAGCGGCACGGAGCTCTGTCCGCCCACATCAGACGCAGTCTGCCGCAGGGTCCCGCCCGGCAGGCTCCCGGGGCCTCGCTCGCCCTGCCGCCTGGCTGTCCGTGGAGGCACAGCCTCCCTCCCAAGCAGGATGCGTCCTCTGGCACCCGTCTTGGTCTCTCTGCTCTGCGCTTCTTGGAGAGCTGTGCGTGGCGGTGCATCCGTCCCTTCTGTCTCTCCGATTGCCGTCCGCTGGCTTGGATCACGGTTTGGCGTCTCTGTTCTGACTGCTGTAATTCACCGTCAGCTGCGCTCTGTCATTTTTCGGGGGCAGAGTCCGGTTTACTGCGATGAGAAGGAGCCGGGGTGATCACCCCCCAGGTGGGGTCCCCCGACACTGCTCATTACCTAGGTGCCCAGGTGACCTGTCACACCGTAGGACGAGACGTTGCAACAGGGATCGCTGCACAGCCCGTGGCCGCAAGGTCCCACGGGGCTACCCCGGCATGGGCTATGCTTGAAAACACAGTTTCTGCCGTCAGGTGTCTGAGAATCGTAGTGGCAGATAAGAACGGCAGCTGTTGCTCTGTGAACCCACTCACTGATCTCTGTGGCCACGGGAGCGGCAGCCTCGGCTGGACGGTGCAGGCATCCGGGGTGTCCCATGGCCCGCAGGGCGTCGAGTAAGAATGCTCTCCAAAGCATGCTGATGGGGGTGCACCAGCATCGCTGCCTCAGACACGGCGGCCTCCCGCCTTGCCTTGGGCGAAGCGGTCAGGAGGAGGACCACGCTCATGCCTGAGCCCAGGGGCTCACCGCACTGTGGAGCGTGACTTGGCAAAAGCGCTCCCTGAATCCTCTGAGCGCACCGGGCAGCCCTTCTGTACTGCCTTTGTGTTTATTATTAGATCCGGTGAAGGAGCGCCCCCCCTAGGGGGCGGAGGGTGCCTCTGCGCAGTCGCCGAAGGACTTCACGCCGGCCTCCAAGCGCGTCGGTCCTGGGGAGTGAGTGGTCACGCAGTGTGGCTGTCTTCCTACTTGCCGTGTGCCATTTCTAGTGGTGGGCGGGGCTCCCCTCAGCGCCCTGGCTGGGAGGCCACACGATCAGACGAGCCTGGTCTTCACGCCCCTGTTTGGGCTGGTGGGCAGGACCCTGCAGGCCTTGCCTCCGCTTTGCCAGCGGGATGAAAGGGTCCTCCTGGGTCCCGGTGCCTCCCCCACCCCGAGGGACGGCGCTCTTGCTCCTTGCAGTTGGCACATCCGCTGCCCCTGTTCGTCTGCCTTGTCCCACTAATGCTTGTCTGCCTCAACACGAAGGATGCTGAACCTGTCACTCACACAGAACCGGAACGTCCGTGTCCACCCTGTGCGCTGGCGGCACGCACTCAGTGCTCCGGCCGGGGCTGTGGGGACGGAGCAGGCTGTGCGGGCAGGCTCGCCCTCAGCAGCAGGTCCCCCTGGGCCGTCCCTCGCTTCCGTCCTCGGGCGCCCAGCCAGGGCCTGAACCGGCCCCTGAACACTTTCCAAGGGAAAGCGTGTGTGTGGATGTCACAGCCGTCAGCACCGCCTGCGCTGTGTCTGATGCCCCCTCCCAGGTGCTGGTTTCCTGGGCTCCGGTGTGTGCTCACAGTCAGACACGGGAGACCTTCGGGTCAGCCCGTGGCCGCCCGCTGAACTGGCCTCCCCGAGCGCTCCGACTGCATCTCGGCAGCTCTCGTTAAACCAGTTGAGCCATCACGTCGGGCTGACAGCAGCCGCATTGCGCAGTTGAAGTCGCCCAGGGGCTCGTGGGTGCAGTCCAGGTAGGCAGCTGCCGGAGGCTCTGGAGGTGGCTTCCCCTCCCCAGCCCGCGGGTGGGGCCGTCCAGACTGGGTGGCCCTCTCTGCTGTGGAGAGTTTGTTTCCTGATAGAGCTTTCAGTTTACGAAGAATTTAAGGAAAGCTTGATGGGAGGATCCCGGGGGGCTCCTGGGGGCGAGGTGTGGACAGGTGGGTGTTCAGGGTGAGAGACAGGGAGACTGAGGGGGAGACAGGGGTGGGCGTTCAGGGTGCAGGAATGAATTC
Source organism: Glossophaga mutica (assembly GCA_039655065.1). Classification (NCBI taxonomy): domain Eukaryota; kingdom Metazoa; phylum Chordata; class Mammalia; order Chiroptera; family Phyllostomidae; genus Glossophaga; species Glossophaga mutica. The sequence goes on from CM077318.1 coordinate 114,308,936, forward strand.
ATGAATGGAAGCTTCTGTGGCCCACCACCAAGTGCCAGTGACTGCGGCAGGGCAGGGGGTGGCTGCGCCTTCAGCCCTGGGCTCTGGGGCCTGCGGTGGGGCGTGCTGGGGGCTGCTGTCCGGGCGCAGTGGGGTGCGAGTTGGAGGGGGAAGGCATGTTCCGTCCCGCTGTGTTAGCATTTCTGTGTGGGGCTGACCCAGTTTCCTCTGGGTCCTGGGGGCCGGCTTCCCAGGAGAGGGCTCCTCCGCAGGTCCCGTCTCAGCTGCGGGAAGGAGGGGTTCAGGTGCAGGGGGAAGGAAGGTGCCCTCTCACCGCGTTGATGACGGACGGACGACGTGGTGGGGGAAGCTCGGACGCGTTGGGAGGCCTCCGAGGAGGCTGTGGCTGTGGCATGGGGTGCCGGGCCTGGGGACAGTTCCAGGGTGTGTGCCCGGAGCAGCACCAGGCGGGCTGTGCCCTCCGGTGCAGAAACCCCAGCGAGTGAGCCCCGGCTGGAGGCGATGGGTCGGTCGGCCAGGCCAGGCCAGGCCAGGGCAGGGCGGAAGCAGCGAGCGAGCGAGTGACCCGATGCGTTTTTTTTTTCCCGGCGGCCCCTCGCCCGCCCACGCTGCTTTTCCCTGCCCTGCAGCCAGCAGCACAGAGCACCCAGGAGAGGACGGGGAGGGGGTGGGGTGCACCCTGTGATCTTCCGGGCTCGTTAACCCCTGTTAATGAAACGGTGGGCCCCGGCTGATGGCATCCTGGCACCTCCCGTGCTCGGACTTGCACTCTGTAATTATCCTCAAAGCAGCGGTGGCCGGAACGGCCGAAGGCCAGGGTCGGGGCTGTGGGCCCACGTGAGAGCCGTGCTCACGGCCTCATTTCCCCTGCAGCGGCACCGGGCCGGCTGCACTTCCTTGCGGGGACGCTGAACCAACACTTGCCGTGCACAGAAAAGACGGGGTGGGCACTGGCGCTGGGAACGTCTAATCCGACAGATGCCCCTTCTTGATGACTCACGCCGTGGCCGCGTGGGCCCTGCTCTTCCGTCTGCGTGTCCTCACGTCGCGTGGATCGGCACCCACGCGAGCACGCAAATGAAGGGGCGCAAACAGTGTAGGTGTGTGGTGCCCTGCGGTGCGAACAGGCTTCCCCACATGGAAACAATGTAGGGAGAAGCGACGCACCTGGACCCGCGTCCATCAAACCCTTCGCTACCTGCGCAGCTGCCTGATTTCCAACGGCCCCGCCCTCCCCTGCCGATAGCACTGCCTTCCGGGGCGCAGCTTGGCGCACCAGGCACGTAACTCGGTCCCCGGGCAGCGAGGCTCCTCCGCCTGAGGTGCCCTTGGGTGGCAGCCCAGCCTCACCCTGCTCCTCTGTGGCGGCCGACACACAGGATGGGCAGAGTGACCGCCGAGATGGCATCTGTTGCAGCCCACACACAGGGCGTGGCGCGCCACATGTCTGCCATGTCGCCGTTCAGGTGACGTCTGAGGTGGCTGCCCTGCGCTTTCCCTTCACGCCCTCATCACCTGCTCACGTTGGAGGTTCAGAGATGTCCCTGTTCCTCATCCCATTCCTTCTCACTCAGCTCACGAATCTCCCAGGTTTTCACCGCCGCGATTAAGAGGCCCTGGCAGGACTTCCGGCCAAGATGGAGGTGTAGGCGGACACACTGTGCCTCCTCTCACAACCAAAATTAAGGACAACAAATATTTAGAAACAAGAAAACAACCAGAACTCATAGAAAACTGAACTGTACGGAAGTCCAACAACCATTCATCCAGACTGGTAACAGGGGCGGAGTCGCGGCAGGAGAAAGTGGAGGTGCGGACCGGGGAACGCAAGCAGCAGCGGCTGCACAGGGTAGCAACTGTGCAGACCCAGTGAGGCCGTGCAAGGCGGCTGGCTGACCAGGTAGTCCCACATTCGTGCGTGCAGACGGTCCAGGCAGAGGGGAAGTGGTGGAAGGGACTGAATCCAGGAGAGAGCGGAGCAGGCGCCATTGTTCCCTCTCGGACCCTGCCCCCACAAACAGTGTCACAACCCAGCGACTGGGCTGCCCCACACTGGGGAGCACCAGAGGCTCCACTACTCACTACATAACAGCTGCGACCAGACCAAAACCAAACCAAAACAAAACAAACAAAAACGAAACAAAACAAAAAACCACCAAAAATGGCTCAAGCAGAAGAACAGATCAAAGCCCCAGAGCCAATTCCTCTAAGTGATGAAGAGATAGCCAACCTATCAGATGCACAGTTCAAAGCCCTGGTGATCAGGATGCTCACAGAATTGGTTGATTTTGCTCACAAATTAGATGAAAAAATGCAGGCTACAATACGTGAAATGAAGGAAGACACATGGGGAACCAATAGAGATGGGAGGAAAACTGGGACTCAAATCAATGGAGTGGACCAGAAGGAAGAAACAAACAACCTAACAGAAAACAAGGAAGAAACAAGAATTCAAAAAAATGAGGAGAGGCTTAGGAACCTCCAGGACATCGTTAAATGTCCCAACATCCGAATTATAGGGGTCCCAGAAGGGGAAGAAGAAGAGCAACAAGTGGAAAACTTATTTGAACAAATAATAAAGGAGAACTTCCCCAATCTGGCAAAGGAAATAGACTTGCAGGAAGTCCAGGAAGCTCAGAGAGTCCCAAAGAAGTTGGACCCAAGGAGGAACACACCAAGGCACATCGTAATTCCATTAGCCGAGATTCAAATGAAGGAGAGAATCCTAGAAGCAGCAAGGGATAAGGGGACAGTCACCTACAAAGGAGTTCCCATCAGACTGTCAGCTGATTTCTCCAAAGAGACCTTCCAGGCAAGAAGGAGCTGGAAAGAAGTATTCCAAGTCATGAAAGTCAGGGACCTACATCCAAAATTGCTCTTTCCAGCAAAGCTGTCATTTAGAATGGAAGGGCAGATAAAGTGCTTCTCAGATAAGGTCAAGTTCAAGGAGTTCATCATCACCAAGCCCTTATTATATGAAATGTTAAAGGGACTTATCTAAGAAAAAGAAGATAAAAAATATGACAGTGAAAAGTCAGCAAACTCACAGCTAGTAACAACCACACCTAAAACAAAAGTAAACAACTAGAGCAGGAACAGAAGCACAGAAATGGAGATCACATGGAGGGTTAGCAACAGGGGCGTGGGAGGAGGAGAGAGGGGGGAAAAGGTACAGAGAATGAGTAGCATAGATAGTGGGTAGAAAATAGACAGGGGGAGGGCAAGAATAGTGTGGGAAATGTAGAAGCTAAAGAACTTATGGCACATGGACATGAACTGAAGGGGGGAATGTGGGTGGGAGGGGGTGTGCAGGGTGGAGGGGAATGATGGGGGAGAAATGGGACAACTGTAATAGCATAATCAATAAAATATATTTTTTAAAAAAGTCGCCCTGACAGTGTTTGAGCGCTCGTAAATATTGCCGGACCCAAAAACCTTTGTGCTCGGTAAGCCCTGTTTATAAAGCTGCACTGTTTGGGTCCCTGTCCAGCCCTCCCCTTCACTGAGCTCACCCACGCAACCTCTTTGAACGTGTGAAGGCCACTTCCGGTGTCACCAGTGACCTTCGTCACCAGGATGCCCTGGAAGTGCACTTGAGCGTCCCAGCCGAATTCCCACACTGTCATCTTAGGTGGCCAGAGGAAACCGGCCATCAAAGCGCTCGTTGAGAAGTTGATCGACAGCTTTGCCGCTGCACCAGGCCAAACTCCACCCATGACACCAAGTAATGAAATAATCAGCGCCCCACCCCAGTCACTCCCCGCCCCTCCCCGTGAACCCCTCTCTCAGTGTTGTGTGGCCTGTCCCTGAGGGGGCACCTTCCCCTCCCCACAGCCGATGCGCTTCTGCGCTTCTTCAGCCCCGTGCCTGTCTTTCCACCCCAGTGCGGTCATCTTCGAGCTTGCAAGAATTCTGCCTTTTCCATCAGACTTCCCAGGGGCATGCAAATCCTAGGGACATGGCTTTTAATTGGGTGATTAAGTTCACATGAGGTCCCTAGGCTGGCCCTCATCCTTACAGTACCGTAAGTACTGTAAGGCCCTTATAAGAAGAGGAGAGGGGGACACAGGGACCCCCAGAAGGATGCCCGTGTGAGGACACAGGGGGCACACGGCCGCCCACACGCCCAGGAGAGAGGCCTCAGGGGGAGCCAGCCCTGCCTGCCCCTGAATCTCTAATGTTACTCCTGCGTTTGCCATGGAGATTCTAAGGTTCCGGGACCCCGACACTCACAGAAACACCCCGCAATACTGTAGCGGACGGACCGCTCGTGACGGGACGTCCTGGGAGGAGGAGCCACGTGAGCTGTTTCTCAGTCCCTGGAGCTCCATGCGCCTCCTGCATCGACAGTGACGTGCTCGGCTCTCCATGGAAAGCACCCCTTCCGGCATCACTGCCCAGCACAGCTGCACCTGCGGCAGGGAACCCGTGGTCTGAGTGGGAGACGGAGACGAACAGGGGGAGGCCGCGGGAGCCAGCCCCCGGGGAGAAGGGGCGCTGCTGGGAGTGGGCGGGCCCCTTCCTCCGTGCTTCCCGGAGTAGCAGCCGTTCAGGGGCTCAGATCGAGGCTTGTGTTTCCTTGTCACCTTTCCATCGCGTTCGGCCCCCACCGAACGGGCGGCATTGAAGTCTCTGCAGCCGCTCCTGCTGCAGCATCGGAGTCCCCCTTCCCTTCATTCGTCAGGCGGCGTTTGTGTTACGGCTTCCCTCTCCGTGAGGTCCGGACGGACAGACGCAGCCGGTCCCCTGGACGGGGTGAGCGCTGCATCAGGGGGAGATGTTGCTGCTTTGGTTCTGGTGGACGTGTTTATCTAACGTGTTTGTCTGCTGTGACACAGCCCTGGGGTGGGGCCTGTTCCGGTGGCTCTTCCCACGGCTACCCTTTCCGTCCTTTTGCTTTAAACTTGCCGGTTTCCAACACGGTCTTTCTTTACTTTTAGGCAGAGGGGGAGGGAGGGAGAGAAACAGCGATCCCTTGCCTCCCACTGGCCCTCAACTGGGGACCTGACTGGGAATCAAACCAGTGACCTCTCGGTTCCCAGGCCGGCGCTCGGTTCCCTCAGCCACACCAGTGGCTTGTGAGCCGGGGAGGCCCTGACCACGCAGACGGCTCTCTTTCGTGGTGTTCCAAAGTCACGTGGCGTCATTGAGAGGGGCTGCCAAACTGATGCCGAACTGGTCCTCGGGCAGCGAGCCGGGAAGCGTGCTGTGGAACAGCCACGGCGTGTGTCCTGTGGCAGGTTTTCCCCAAAGGAAGCATCGATACTTTGGGGGTTCCGTGCCACGGTCAAGGCAGAGCCGGGTTCGGTTTGCTGCGGCCTGTTCAGACATGGAAACTAACTCGGGCGCAGAGGGGGCCGGCCTACCGGACCGAAAGGAGGCTCGGCCATCCTCTCAGGTGGCTGTCGCCAGGAGATGTGTCTTTGGAGAAGTTCGCTGCGTCCCTCAGCCTCCGACCCCGTCGCCGGGCCACGGGGGCCGCACGCTGCGTGGGGGTCACCGCCCCTGCGGGCGTGCTCCCTGGTGCCGTGACTTCTGCAGCGAGTTTGCTTGGCGAGGGGCAGGAGGAGCTGCGTCCCCAGGCCTGCCCTGGCACCCCAGCCACCTGGGCCCGGGGCCAGGCCTGCCCGGAAGCTGCAGCAGGCCGGACGCCTCGGGGATGAGCCCAGGGTCCAGACCCGGGTCGGCGGGGGGGGGCAAGATGCGATCCCACAGGGCGCGTGCCCCCGAGGCACATTCGACACTTGCGCACGGGAGGCTGAGACAGGAAGGGCGGCAGGAGAGGGCGGGACCGTGGCCGCCGGGACTGCGGCAGAGCGCTTGGAAAGCTCCCGTGCCCGCAGGCCAGCTCTGGCCAGGCCGGCGTTCCCAGGTGGGCACCCAGCCAGGGCGCTCCGGCTCCTCCCCCTCGGTTGTGTGCATCAGCGTCTTGCCGAAGACGCTGAGGCGTCCTGTCCACCCTTTTCAGCCCCTCACCTGTCGGGCTTGGGACTCACTCTCCGTGGGACAGCTTGGCCCGAACACCCCGCAGCTCTGTCAAGGTCACAGACACCGAGGGCACCTCCTCGCCCTCCCACTGCCGTCCCGTGGCCTCAGGAGGCCGGCCACCCAGCACGTCTCACAGTGGGGCAGGCCCACCGCGCCGTCCGCAGCACGGAACCTCCCCGGCCCACTCCTCCCCGCCGCCGGCCGCCCCGGCCACCTACCCGTGGGTCCTTTGCGTCTGAGGAGCCACGCCGCTCCCGTGGATGGGCCGCCCGTCACCCCTGGGAGCCCGGGGACTGCTCTGCTGTAAATTATGCCTTCCGGCCCACCTGCCCCGTAATTAGACGTGACAGGGGCGGGGAGCCTGCTCGTCACCGGGACCGCGTGGGCGTGGACGGACGAGTCTCGACACTCTGTGGCGTAAGTGGCACCGTCCTGGGGGTGGCGGGTCACATGTGTGAAGGACGCACCCCCTTGGACAGGGCGTCCGTCCGGTCCTCTGCACGTTTTAGGGCTCGGTCTGTGGGCAGCGTGGCCTGTGTGTGCGAACTAGCGACGCAGAAGGGGTGGAGGCGGCGAGTCCCCTGCCGCAGCGCAGCGGGGACGGCGGGCGTGGCTCCCAAGTGCAGGGAGGCCACCTTTCGCACGCGCAGGCGGCCGTGGCCGGCAGCTGCCCTGTGCGCGCAGCTCTGCTGCCGTGACACAGGTGCTGGTGTGACGTGCCTGTGTTCTCCCTCGCCCACGGGGTCCTCGAATTTCCTTCTGCAACCACTCCTTTTACCATGGACCAGGCGGGCGTGTATCGTTTAATCTGCGCACGTTCACGCATTTTCCGACGTGTCGTGCCTTCCTGGTTTCTCGTTCCCTTTCGTTGTTGACTGCGGAAGGACGGTGCGATTTCAGCCCCTGGGAACGTTGTCTGGGAGGCCGTGTCCACACCCCTCCCAGGGAACGGCCACTGCTGCTGCGGGGGCCTCCTTGTGCCTGCGCCCTGGGTGTCGGGGCCTGTGCCGGGCACGCTCTCCCCGTCCACAGAGGTGGCTGCTGGGGCAGGAGCACAGCAGGGGCCCAGCTGGCCCTGGCGGGAACATGCCCGCAGCCGCTCTGAGCCAAAGCATACCGCTGCAGTCAGGTCACAGCTGTGTTCCCCGTGCCTCGTGCCAGGGACCTGCGGGCGTGTTCACTGCCTGCTGCCGGCAGTGTGTGCTGGGAGCTTTCTAGGAACGAGTGACCGGCAGGGTTGCCATCCCGAGTCCGGAGAAGCCCTCGGCCAGCCCAGGTTTCGGACGAGCTGCGTCAGACGGCCCCTGCCCAGGCCCCCGAGGCGCGCTGCCTGCACTGGGTCCTGTCTCTCCCAGCGCAGCCTCTCGGGACACCGCCCTGCTGGCCACGCTGCCCTTTAGTGGACGGGGAGCTGGTTCCGTGAGGCCTTCCTCAGACCGGAAAGGCTCTCGGGACCCCCAGTCGGGACCCCCTGCTGGAACGGGCCCACAGCGCCTGTGTCAGAGTCAGGACCAGGCCCCACACCGGGCCACCAGGGTCACCTGCCACCGCCCCCTCCTCAGCCCAGGACTGGAGATTGTTCTCTGTCTCAGTCCCCAGCTGACGGAGGGGTGGACTGGTTCATTCATCCTGTCCCTGGTGTGTCCTGTCCGTCTGTCCGAGCTTTTGATTCCCAGACACGTGTTCCTTCCAAAGGAATGGCAGCTTCTTGCATGTCCTCTCAGAGGAGCTGTGTCCGTGCCCCACTTGTAACAGCGAGGTCGCAGGTCCCACTGCCGTCCCCTCTCACGTGACACCACGGCACGGGGCGGACTTCCGCTCGTCGGGAACTCCAGGCACGTGCAAGACTTCTCGCATCCAAAGTCTTGCTCTCAGCCCTGGCTGGGGGGCTCAGTGGGTTGGAGCGTCAGCCCGCACACCGAAAAGGGGGCAGGCTCCCTCCATCCCGGGCCAAGGCGGCTGTGGGAGGCCGCCGCCCGATGTTGCTCTCTCGAGTGGGTGTTTCTCGGTCTCTTTCCCGTCCTTCCTTCCTTCTCTCAAAAGTCAATGAACCGATCCTTGGGGAACGATTAAGAAAAGGAAAGTCTTGCTTTCACAACTACAATAAATGAGAGAAAGACAAATTCCATATGGTTTCACTTACATGTGGCATCTGAAAAACACAAAAGCAAGGAACCCACAAAACAAAACAGAACCAAACCAGGCTCCTGAAAACAGGGCCAAAGGGAAGGGGGCGGGTGGGAGGGCTGGGGGTGGGTGACAGGGGAAGGGACCCTGACCCATCACCACGCTGTGACCAGTCTCCCTGGGCACAGGTGCGGACGAGGATTAGAGGGTGCGCTCCTCGGGCGCAGAACGCCGAATCACCAGGTTGCACACCTGACACCAGCATTGCCGGTTTAGATGTATGCCGAGTCTGCGTTCAGGAAACCCTGCTGTCGTTACCGACTTGCCAGGGTCAACCTGACCCGGGGGTGGGGGTGGGGGTGGGGTGGGGGTGGGGACCCGGAGAGACATCCCAGCGCACGTAGCCGTGGACGGGATGGGGGCACGCTGTGAGTATCAGGATTCACTCTCACGTTGTCGTTTCTTTCACTGGCACGAACGTGTCTCTGCATGCGCTTGGCTGCATTAAGCTGTCCTCGGTGCCAGGGGACTCGTACCGTGAACTGGCCAACTTCGTGGGGCGCAGGACCTGAGTAACTCGGGCACCTGCCAGGCCCCCCCTTGAGCACACGCCCGCCTCTGTCTCGTGGGGCCGGGTAAAGCCCAGGGAGCCGCCCCACCGCAGGCCTGCAGAGCCCGCCGGCACAGCCAGGAGCGGGCCCTCTGCGGCTGCAGCCCAGAACAGCATACCTGGGGAGGGGGGACAAAGGCAGAGAACTAAGGGAGGGAAAAAAATCCTTTCAACCATCATCAGTTACCTGCATGCTATGAAAACAACTGAGAAAATTTACGGCACCTGCACTTGTATCGGAATGGACCGTGTGCTGAATTTCTCTCTCTCTTTTCTTCTTTTTTTTTTTAATGAAAGCCATTTCACATGGAAAACGGGTCATTTTCACCGCATTCAGGGACACCGCTGTGTTTCTGGGAGAGGGAAGTCGGGCCGTGCGCTGCGCGTTCTCTGCCAGGCGCGGCTCGGGATGATGGCCTTCCGGGCAAAGGGGACCGGCGCCCGCCCCTTCCAGGCATCCCCCTTCTCCGTAACGGAAAACGCCGGCTTCCGCCGGACACCCCGCCCACCCCCGGTCATTGGGAATTAGAAAAGACTATTTTCAAGGCGCATTAACTTTGGAGAGAAAGCATTAAGTTGCTTTGTTCAAGGTGCGCCCGATAAGCTCCGCGTAAGCCGGTAATCACAGCGCGGGTTCAGAGTTCCTTTTCCAAACCCCACGGAGCCAGTTCTAGTTCTACTTTTTAATTATGAGTTTAAAGAGGAAGTACAGCATATATCCCACGGTAGCTACAATTTCCGGGAGCTCTGGGGCAGCCCGCAGAATCAGACCCGTCGGTATTCCTGATGGGGAGGTGGGTGAGGGGTCACGCCAAGCGCAGGGAATACTAATCCGTCCGCAGGTTGCTGCTAAGTGAAAGCCCTTCAGTGTCCAGGAGTTTCTCGATCATGCAGTGGGGGAGAAGGGGCTACGGGGCTGCACCAGGCGGGGCAGGCGGTCCACGAGTGTTTACGCAGCGTGTCTGTGTGCCAGGACGATGCGACACTTTCGTCGGTGAATTGCAAAGATGTGTCTTTTCAATGGAGCCTGAGAAGGAAACAACCTGGAGGCCACCGTGGGCGGCGTTCCTCCAGGGGCGGACGTGCGTTCCGCCGCAGTGTAATGAACCTGAACGCTTCGCCTTGGCGCGCGTGGGGACGGGGTCGTGCGCTGCTGGTGTGGACCAGACCAGCCTCTCAGGGGGTCCCCTCCCTCGCTGCGGCTCACGGGACCGCCTCACCCGCCCCTGCCGCGCGGTGCCAGGCCGCAGGGAGGCTTGCGTTTCTCCAGGAGACACCCCTGGGGGCCTGTGTGGCTGTTGCGCTTGCCACACGTGCTGAGTTCCCGGAGACCCGACCGCAGAGGCGTGATGAAGTTCGCCGCCGCTGCGCTGGAACCACGTGCTTTCGAGGCCCTGGCGCAGCGGGTTCGTGCTGCGTCCTCGCATGTATGTTACCGTCGGGAAACGTGTTTTCTTCGCACAGGTCGCCCCTTGAATGGGCAGTGCGCCCGTCGTCTCCTGGAATGGCCCCGTTTGGATCTCAGGGCTTGTTTCCTGAGCTGTTAGACCCTCGCTGTGCCACGAGGATTTGGGTGCTTTTACGTCCGCTGTGACGAAAGGGGGCCGCCTCTGTCTAGTGAGGACGCGTCATCCGCGGCTCTGCCTCCCAAACGAGAAACTCTGCGACGTTTTCCGCTTTCAGTAAACACGGTTTAAAGCGCTTTAAAAGGAGAGAGTTTGTTTTTTCTGTCTTTGGGATTCGTTTTTCCCACATCCCTCTCCCCTGTCCGCTGGCTGACCTCTGTGCCCTTGCACGCCCTTGCCCTTGCCCTTGAGACACAGCCGTGGTGCGCCCCCTGCTCGGGCCTGCGGTCTCCTTCTGTGCGGGCTCCCTCTCCCGCCCTGTGCTGGGGTCTCAGTGGGAAACATAGTTGCGCGCTGTGACTGTGGGTTTCTGTCTCCCTGCGGGGACGTGCAGTTGCAAGCTATGGAGGTCGCTGCGCTCCTTTGCCGGAGTCCTGGTCGTGTGAACTGCACGGATGCCATTTGGAACGCGCGCCCTGCCTGTGGCTTCACGAGCCTTCGAGGGCCCTGAGGCCCCGGTTCGCACCTCTGGGGGCTGGAATCGTCAGTGCGTGTGCGCTGGCGCACTGGGCTTTCCAGGCTGTGCAGGGACCGCCCCCTGGGGGCCGAGCATTGGCTCTGCTGAGTGTGTCACTGCCACGTGGGCGGGGCTTTCCGGACGGGGCGGGGCTCGCTCCACCCTGAGTCACGCCCCTGGGACAGCTCTGCCCGTGGCTCTTGCGGTTCAGTCCTCACACGGGTGCCCCTGTCGTCCCGGCCCCGCCCCCAGGGCCGCGATCGCCATCCTGGCCCCCGAGTGCTGTTTGTGGGCTCCGCCAGCCTATGCAAAAGGCGGACCTGGTGAACGCAAACGGGGGGCGCAAACGGGCGCGGCCCGCGGAGGGCCCCACGCGGTGTCCCTGCGTGCTGCGGTCCGGCGGCACCCTGGCGCAGCCCAGGTGCATACACGCTCACCTGGCAGGGACTGCTCGTTCCCGTGGCGCGCACCCTAAACCCCTCCACCCCTTCGTCTCGCCTTTGTTTTTGCAGACACCGAGCGGCTGTATTCGGTGGTGTTCCAGGAAATCTGTGGCCGCTACGGGAAGGAGTACACCTGGGGCGTGAAGTCCCTGGTGATGGGCAAGAAGGCTGTGGAGGCCGCGCAGATCATCATAGACGAGCTGCAGCTGCCCTTGGACAAGGAGGCGCTGGTGGAGGAGAGCCAGGCCCGGCTCAAGGACCTGTTCCCCACGGCGGCGCTGATGCCAGGTGCGGCCCCTCCTCCCTCGCGCTGGGCTGGGGGTCCCGCCGGGGGGGGGGCGTGGGCGCACGCCGCGGTGCTGCTGGGACACGCTCTGCCCCGCGGACCCACGCGCTCCCCGGAGCGCTCCCTGGGCGCCGCTGCGCGCTGCGCCTCGGCCTTGCGTTTTCAGAGCGTCTTAAAATAATCCTCATTCTTTTCGCTGAGCCCTGGGGTCTAAAAACATTGGGATTTAGTTTGTGCCCGTGTTATATAAATACCGTATTCATGACAAAATTGCTTTGGAACTGCACTTGAATACATGCCTTTGTCTTTTTTCTTTTGAAAACTCACGTCCAGTAGTAATAGTTCAGCCACTGCTGAAACTTGAACAAACTGATGATAAACAAGCAGCTAAATCTCTCCAAACAAGCTGAATTTTTTTTTAAAAAAACAGTTAAAGGCATAGTTCACTTTTACTGTGTCTGTCTGCAGGCCCTTTCTCTCTCCACCTGTTTTCCATGAAGGGAAAGGTGACTTTTCTCTCTAGGGACTTGCCAACTCCAGAGCCATCAGAACCGCCCCAACTCTCTTGCTAAAATCGCAAGAGCGAGAATGTTCTCGATGACAAGACCAACAGATGCTGAAAGATGCACTACTAGTTTAAGATTCTTCCAGGAAGAAAGGTGAACACTTAGCCTTTCCAACTCCTGGCGAGGGGGGAGAACAAGGGGGCAGTCACGGCCATCATTTTGGGTTTAAAATTGTCTGAGTGTCCATCCCGGTTTTGAATGATGTTTTTTGCGGGGAGGACCCGAAACAACTGGAATTTATTAGAAATTGTGTGTTTATTCTTGCACGTTTACGCTTCACTCGCCTCGAAAGTGCTCTCCGTGGGATGCAGTACACCGACTGAGGCGCTTTCTCCACTGCCCCGAACAGGTTTTCAACCTGTCAGTTTGGGCGCCTCTCAGTGCTTCTCACCACCCTGTGCTCTGGGCTCGAGATGCTTTCTGCAGACGGGAGCGTGTTCTGGAAAACACCAGAAGCACATTCTCTGCCTCAGACACCCCCTGGTCCCCAAGGCCCGCTGTGGGTCACCCCCAGCCCCCAGGCCTGGCCTGCACAGTTGCGCAGCAGAGGCTGCGCAGGCCAAGCGTTGTTCCTTTGCAGGAGCACCGTGGTCGGTCCCTCGGGGAAATGCTGAGGCCCGACGGCGGGTCTGAGTTCCGGTGCGAGGTCACGACCCTGTGCCACAGGCCCTGCGTGCCAGATTAGAGCGGTCCGGGCCGCGGGAGCCCTGCGTCTCGGGGTTTCCGGGCGGCAGAGGGGCCCGGCCGCGCCTGCCCGCCCGCCTCCCTGAGCCCTGCCCTCCTCCTCCCTCCGCAGGGGTGGAGAAACTGATCCGCCATCTGCACAAGCACCGCGTGCCCATGGCCGTGGCCACCAGCTCCGGGACTGCGTCCTTCCAGATCAAGACGCGCAAGCACAAGGGCTTCTTCGGCTTGTTCGACCACATCGTTCTGGGGGACGACCCCGAGGTGCCGAAGGGCAAGCCGGAACCAGACATCTTCCTCACCTGCGCGAAGCGGTTTTCCCCGCCTGCCCCCGTGCACCAGGTACGCGCAGCAGGGCGGCGGCGGGCGCGCGCGTGCGTTGTTCGCGGGTGGGTCGGGCACGGGTCGTCCAGGGCTCCCTCCGGCACAGGCAGGGGCCGCGCAGGGTGCCAGCAGTCCCGTGCTGTGTGTGTGTGGGGGGGGTGCACGGTGACGTCACGTGAGCACAGCGCCCGAGTCACCAGGACACGGACACCCCCAGCTCTTCCGGGAAGCGGGCGCACGTCTGACACACTGTAGTTTTCACCGAACACGCCCTCCCACGGGTGGTCAGTGCTGGGCCACTGCCCCGCTCTGTGAAAGCAGTTGTGCAGGTGCGTGTTCACCGCAGCACGCGTGTGTGTTGTGCGGCCTCCCGGCCCCTCGCCCGCAGGGCTTGTCAGCGGCTCCTGGGAGCTCAGCTTCTGCCCAGGGCGACCTGCGCTCCCCCTCCAGGGCCGACTCCCCGCGCCCTCCGTGTGTGTGTGTGTGTGTGTGTGTGTGTGTGTGTGAGCACAGCCCCTCCTCCCTCCCTCTGCTCCAGTGCGAGGTGCGGGGGACGGAGCAGGACGCAGGCGCTGTCTGCCACCGGGAAGAGCTGTGGGATGCGCAGTGGCCACACCGCGATTCTGCCGCGAGGGCTTAGCGCCTGGGGCCCTTCGCAATGACGTGTTCTTTCCGGTCCCGGACAACGCATTCCTAGAGCTGCAGTGAGCTGGGCGGGCGCAGACTGCGACCGCAGCCTGTGGGCGCACTGCAGTGTTGTGACGAGGGACAGCGCAGGGGGCCCCGCCACTGAGTCCCGCGGCCCGCGGAGTGTGCGGTGGCCGGGCAGGTCCCGGGCGGGAGGTGCGTCCGCCCAGTCAGGGCATCGGTGTGTCAGCGTTCGGGGCATCCTCCCACAAGTAACGTCAAAATGAGGACGTTTCCCCACAAACTCCCTGTTGCTAACGTGCTTTGCACACCTCAGGTGGCAGCACCCGCCCCCCACAGACACACCAGCATTGCCATTCTCTGCACTGGGTGCAGGTCAGCGTGTGTCATCCACCAGGAAAGCGCAGTTGTCACCGTGCGTGCTGGTCCTAAACGGCTCACACCGCGCAGGTGCCTGCCGCTGTCAGGGAGAGCGCCAGGAGCGGCCCGTACGCGGGACACCCCTTTCGCTTCCTCCGACCCTCCGCGCGGCTGGCTCAGGCCGTCAGGGGAGGAGGGGCTTACGGTTCCTTCCGGGGTGCCCCTCGGGGCCTCCGCAGCTCGCTCACAGGCAGGCACGCGCGGTGCCTTGGCTGTCTCGGGCACTTGGAACCGCGTCCTCCAGGACGCACCGACTTCCTCGCCCTGCACACGAGCAGCTGGTCCCCCCGACACCTAAAGGAGCCCACCGTCTGACAGTCGGGGCCCTGGCAGGGCCTTCCCCAGGCTGATGCGGTCATTCGCCCCTTCACACGGGGAGCCGATGGGGGCCTGAGGTCGCACCTGGCATCAGGGCACCGAGGGAAAGGCCTGGGGAGACCAGGTGACCTTGCACAAGTGCTTGAGCACATGGAGGGGGTGGGGAAATGGAGCGCAGTCGCGGCGGGCCGTCTGCGGACTGTCCCCCCTGGCCGGCTGACTCTCTGCGGTGCCCGGGCGTCTCCGTCAGCGGTCCCTGCCCAACAGGCGGGCGCAGACTCCTTAGAACTCCACACCAAGGTGTGGCAGCTCTCTGGGAAGCCCTTCGCTCGGCACCGAGTTTACGTGCGTGCACTTTAACACGGATGCTAAGCATGCCTCACAGTTTATTTTTCTTGAATAAAATGACGGCATTTCCGAGGAAGCTGACCACCCGTTTCTAAAGTTCTTCCGAGTGTTTCCTCCCGAGGAACAGGAGTCCATTTGGTGGGACAGTTCATTCATGTATCAGGTTGTGATTAAAAGAGGGTTTATACTTTGATTTCCAGGTGAGCGCTAATTCAGTGGGACAGTAGCTCTGCACGGTGCCAGAGACACTGAGCTCACACAGTCAGAGCCTCTTATGTCCGGGAGCACCGCACAGCTAGGGTCCGTTTCATGTGTAGGTGCGTGGGTGGCTGCGTAGCGAGGGGGGTGGGAGGGACACAGACAGGGAGGCGGTGGGTGGGGGATAGATGGATCGGAAGAGATGGGTGTGTGGGTGGGTCCGTGGGCAGATGGATGAGTGGATAGACGGATAGTGGATGGATGGATGGAAGGATGGATAGTTGGGTGGACAAATAAAATAAATGAACATAGTAATGAATAACAAAACATTTGTAATCTGCTCATTTTTGCAACATTACATAAAGGTTTATTCTTTCAGTAAAATCTAATACAGTCCAAACACAGTCCATGTCCCAATGTTGTGGTACTTACTATTAGGTAATTCAGAGACAGAGAATATGCAGACCATTTACCCCTCTGATAACGAAGCTGTTGATCACAACGCAGTGGAAAGTACTTTTATTAATTTAATAAAATTTAATTTAATTTTATTTTATTTTGTTAAAATACTATTATTTAACTCAAAGTTTTGAGGCGTTGCACTGTGAACGCTGCCCCTGGTTAGTACAGAACTAGCGTGTGGAATAAAATCTGCTCCGACCAGTGATGTGAGGCTCAGCGGAGCATCGTGGTGAGCAGCCAGGCGCGGAGCCCAGAGGGCTGTGCGCCTGGGAGCAGCCTGCGGGGGGGGGGGGGGGGGGAGGACCCTGCTCTGTCCGGGAGGAGGTCCGCGCCTGTGCACGCCCCCGGCTCGCGAGCGGGCCTGATGAGGCTTCCTGTGCCGTTGTGTGTTTTCCCGGGCAAGAGGCGGTGCGGTCCCCTTGGAAGCCTTGGCTGCTGCTGGGAAAGCGTGGCGTGTCAGCTGGGCACTAGCGATGGCTTGCACGTTGGGACCCGTCCGTGCGTGTCACGCCAGCTCAGTCTGGCCGGCGCTCGTGGGAGGGAACAGGCCCCAGGGGCGCCGACGGTCAGGGCTGCACAGTGACCGTCCCTCGGTGGAGCGCCTCAGCTGTGTGGCCGCTGCCCCCGTATCCCGAGGGCGGTGACCTGTGGTGATGTGTGGGAGGCGCAGTGCAGACCGCACGGGGCATGGCAGCCTTCCCCAGAGCCCTCCCTGGAGGGGGAGCGCCTGAGGCGCCCGGGCACCGGGACACCTGGCTGGGGCAGGCGGCGTGGGAGCCCCCAGAGCCGCATCTTCTGCGCTGCCCCCCGCGCCTGCGCCCGCCGCCTCGGAAGCTTTGGCCCCACTTTGCCGCAGCGCCGCCCGCTGTCCCCTCTTCCCAGCTGTGTTTGCTCCTTCCGGGAACCCTTCCGCAGTCCCATCCGCGGGGGCCCCCTCCCCGCACCGCGGTGCACGGCTCCCCCTTCAGGGAACTCCTCCGTGCGCCGACCTTGAGGGCGGGCGGGCGGGCGTTCACAGGCCGCCCCCTTCTCCCTCCTCCGGGGTGTGATGCGCTGCCCTGGCTGCACAGGGCTGCGGACGCCGCCGCTCACAACGTCTTCGGGGAAGGCAGCTGAGCCCCTACCGTGGGTGCGGTGCTGCGTGCGCCCCTGACGGGCCTCCCTCCCCGGGAGCCTCACCTCTGCGGGAGCGGGAGACGCCACTCTTTCTGCATTAAAGGCCTCCAGGTCCAGGTTAATTAAGCTCATCTGTTCTCCTGCAGACAGAATTCAGATACGTTTCAGCCTGCAGCTTGGGGGAGTGGAAAGAACCTTGAATTCTGAGGGCCTGGGCTTTCTTCCTCACCTGCCTGCCCCGGTGACCTTGGCTCGACCTCTGAACTCCTCTGGCTCAGATCCCACACTGGGGACCCAGACAGCTGGGCCCAGCCCTGTCCCGGGGCTCAGGCACTGTGCCGCCGGTCTATGGCGCTAGGTCCTGTAGGAGGGCCCTTCCGCCCACTCCCCGCATCCATCAGCAAGCACCCCAGGCCCTCTGCCTCCCAGGGCACCTGGCGGGGCGCAAGCAGCCCAGGCTCCGCTCGCCGCAGCCCTGCTGCTTCATGGCGTCTGCGCAGCTGGGAGGCGGAGGTCTCACCACGAACTGCCCCGCAGTCAGGGGGAGCCCTGGCGTCCTGGGCTCTGTCGCCGGAAGTCAGGAATTACTGCGCGTGGCCTCAGCCGTGCCCCTGCCTGTCCGGGCGAGGGGCGGGCGCAGCGGGGCGGGGGACACGCAGGCCCTGCGCTCTCCAGCCTCCGCCTGCTTGCAGCGGCCGGTCTGTGGGCCGAGGGCGGAGCCTGTGCAGAGCCCCACTGCCATCCCATCCGACCAGTCGGCCGGCTCACGTCCGGGCGCGCAGTGAGGGAACAGGGGGTGTGCGTGGAGGGCGGAGTTCCTGGGGAGAGGCTCTTCACGTGCGCTGGGCGCGCGGAGGGGAACTGTGCACAGAGTGTGTGTGTTGGCAGAGAAACAGCCTTCCTGCTTTTCTCGGTGCGAGGAAGCGGCTGCGTTCCCCTCGCCACCGCCGCTCAGCAGCTTGGGGAGCTGTGGTCGGTAGGGAAGGCTTCCCGGGTGGCGTGCTCAGACCGGCCCCGCCCTGCGTGTTCCCGCAGCGTCTGGGGTCTCAGCCGCCCCGCGGTCAGGGCCCAGCCCAGTGGGAGCGCCGCCGTAGCCACTTCCCCACGGACCCGGAGTCCCGCTTGGCGACTCTGCCACCAGGGAGAAGGGGGAGCCCCGCCCTTGCAGGTGTGCTGCCGTCGGAATCTCGGCCCCCCGGCCACCCAGCTTGCGGGGTGCTGGCCCCGGGACCCAGCGCGGCCGCGTTCGGTGGCAGGCCGGCGTTTGCTGTTGGTTTCCGCCCTGCTCGTGGCTGCACTGCGCCCTGTCCCTGACAGCACCTGGCTTGGTCCCGGCCTCTCCTGCCCGGAGAGGCTCCCCGCCCTGCCACGCCCCGTGTTCCTGCCTCTTTCTGCTCAGTGGCCTCCTGCCGCACGCTGGGCTCTTCGCGTGGCCAGGGGGCAGGCTCGGTTTCAGCGTCTCCCCACACCCGAGGCGAACTCTCCTGTGTGGACGTGAAGGGCACCAGCCCAGCAGACGTTGTGCAAACTCGGTTTGCCAAGCGCTGGGGGCGTGAGCCTGCGACAGGCAGGAGGGCAGGGCCTCGGCTGCCCCGCCCCCGTGCACTCGGGCTCTGCTCCTTCCCTGGCACCTCGCCACCTGTCCGTGCCGTCAGCCGGGCCGGCGGCTTGCCTGAGGAAGCCCGAACCAGCCTGGCCAGCAGTGTCCCTGCTCAGTGGGGGAGACCGGCTGCAGGCGCGGCCATGGCCACCCGACCCGGGGCCTCATCCTGCCGAGCTGGGCAGGTGCCCTCCTCCTGGGCTGGGGGGGCAGCCCCTGCCGCCCGCCACGCCCTGTGTGCTCACCACCCCCGCCCCAGCGCAGACTGCGGGCTGCCCCGGCAGCGCCCCTGCTGGAGCTGGTGGGGGCGGGCGCCGAGCGCGGAACAGACACGCCGAGGAGCCGTGCCTGCCCCGAGGAACCGCGGACGTGTCAGAAAGACGGCTCGCCACTCACTGCCCCTGCAGCGAGCCCTGGACGCTGGCCGGCGCCCCTCACCGCCCTGACGTCCCGGACGCGGGGGCTGTCGGTGCTCGGAGGTGCCCAGGCACGTCCGCTCTCAGAGCAGGAGGGTGTGTCGGCCTTCCCTGAGGGCCGACCACATCTCCCTCTGCCCGGCCCAAGTTTCACAGGTGGGCTGCGCGAAGCTTCAACCCCTCAGACAGCAGGAGCAATGCCCGCCCCCCCTAAAAAAGGCCCTGGGGCATTGAAGGGCATAGCCAGGGTGCCGGGTGAAACAGTTGGGGCGTTGGAATAAGGTCAGGTGGTCATGTCAAACAGGCACGGCGACAGCCTGCGGGGGACGTCTCTCCCCGGACAACTGAGAACGGCTCCCAGCCGGTCTGGGCCGGTGACCTCCACGCCAGATGGAAACCAGCGTGTCACTGCGCAGGCAGCCGGCGCAAAGCTGGGCACAGCAGCCCGCCGGGAAAACCTGAGCGGAACGCAGAGAGACACAGAGAGAAGGCCTGTGTGCCGGCATCCTCCCGCTGACCGCAGGCGTCCCGGGGCAGAGCCGCTGGCTCAGAGGGCGCCCCGAGCCTCCCCCCGCCCACCAGCCTGTTGGGGGGGCTGCTACCACTCCGGGCCCTGAGGTGGGGAGCACGATACTGTGACGAAAGGCGAGGGTGCAGCGGGCTGGGAGGAGAGGTGGGCGCAGTGGAAGGGACCCGGTGCTGCGTCCCGGAGCTCCGGCTCCTGCAGGACAGCCGTGGACGGAAGAGCCCCTCTGGGCGGCGACAGGAGGGCCTCGCTGCCAAGGTGTCTGCCTGCACGTCTCCGCTGAAGACACTCAGAAAGGCTGCTTTCACGGGGACTTGGGGGTCCTGGGGCTCAGCGCCGGGTTCCGAGTGCCGTCCGCCCGGCGGGGAGGGGCACAAAGCGGACGCGCCAGCCTGCCCTGCCGTGACAGCGAGCTTTGCGGGGTGCCCGCGCAGGGGCGCCCCAACAGTGCAGCGCACAGACAGCGCACCGCAGACATGGCTGTGAGTGAGTGGGCCACGCTCGGCCCCGGGAAGCGGCGGGTTCCCACGGTCACGGGCAGGGGAGCGCGCACGTGCGCGCACTCGTGGTGCCGGAGTTCTGCTGCGGGGCGCCGGCACGGGCAGAGACCGCCTCGCTCAGTTATGCAGGCCCCTGACGCCCTGTCTCCCCTCCCCCCACCGCCCCCGAGTTCCCTCTCCTGCTCTGGATGGTTAACGACTGATCGCACAGGTTTCTGTGATTCGGGTAACGTTGTGAACCGAGAGCCCGCCCCGCCCAGCTGCAGCTGCTGTGGCTAACGCGTTGGCGGCGCCCCATCGGCCAGTGGCCCACGAGCGAGAACAACCGCGTGAGAAAGAGCACGCCCTGCTCGCAGCAGCAGCAGGAGCCTCAGCCGTGAACCAGAAGCCCCCCCCCCCCCCCCGCGTCCGCCGCGCCCCCGGCGCTGAGGTCTGAGGGCCGCTCTGGGGTCTGCGCGGGCACAGGCCTTCTGAACCTTCTCTCTCTCCCCGCCCTGCAGTGCCTGGTCTTTGAAGACGCTCCCAACGGGGTGGAGGCGGCCCTGGCAGCCGGGATGCAGGTGGTGATGGTGCCCGACAGAAACTTGCAGCGAGACCTCATGGCCAAGGCCACCCTGGTGCTGGGCTCCCTGCAGGACTTCCAGCCCGATCTGTTCGGGCTGCCGCCCTACCCCAACGAGTGAGCGGCGCGGCCCTGCGCGTGCGCGCACGCCCCCTCCCCGCCGCGCCCTGCCCAGCCCGGTCCTCGAGCCACGGAGGAGGCCACTGCTGCCACCTCACCGCCCGCCTTGCGAACGCCCCCACCATGCTGACGCCCCTGACCGCGCGTGCACCCTGGACGTGGCCCCCCAAGCAGAGGCCCGAGCTGCCGCTTGCGCACTCGGGGCATGCGTGTGCTCGGGTGGTGCCGTGGGAGTCACGTGCACCGAACACACGTACGCACACACACGCTTACACACAAGTGCACATGCCCGCAGGGGTGCGTGTGTGCGCACGCACCAACCCACATTCCCGTACACGCACACTGCGCGAGGTGATTGATGGCCACGCGTGCTTTCCCCTCAGCCCCATGGGAGCGTGCGCTCATGGTCTTCGCCGCCCAGGTGTGTACGGGTGCGTGCGTGTGCGCACACCCTCCGCACGGCTGCGCCCAGCCCTGTCCATCCTGCCGTGGCTGCTGACGGCTGTCAGGGCCACCTCTGTCGCTTTCTCATCCGGGGGCAGTTCTCTTGGCTTTGTCATCTGAGGGGGCCCTTCTGTCTGGTCTCCGATCTGAGGGGGCAGCTCCACTTGCTTTCTCATCTGAGGGGGCGATTCTCCTTGGTTTCTCAGGCGGCGGGTGCGGGGAAGCATGGCACGGATGGGCCCCTAGGAAATCATTCCCGTCGTCGGCAGATGCAGACGCTCGCTTCGTGTCCGCAGAGCGCCCGGCTGCGCCTCCGCTCCGAGACGGCCGGCCCCGCCCCCTGCCGGGCTCTGGGCGGGCGGAGCGCCGTGGTAGCCGGGATCTCGCGTCCACGCTCCCACCCCCACTGCAGACGGAGCCTGCTGCCTCCAAGAAAGCTCCTGTCTCCTCGAAGAGCATTTCTGGTCCCGGTCCGCGCTTGCGTGCCGTGCACTTTGATGTCAGGCGCGACCTGCAGCCACACCGCTCAGCCTATCGGCCGGGAACCCCTTCGTGATGCCGGCTCCCGTGTGACCAAAGGCGCTGAGCGGCAAAGTCCCCATCTCAGGGGCGCGCCCGCCTCTCACGCCCTGCCCTGCCGTCTCTGTTGGTGTCACGAAGCTGCCTTCCTGCTCTGTGAGGTGCGGAAAGGCCAGGGCCCTGCGTGGCGGGGGAAGGGCGCCTCTTCACGGGGCCTCCGCCGTGGACCAGCTTGGCCAGGCTCCGCCAGCGCCCGCCCGCGGTCCCGGTGGCCTGCGTCGGGGGCTCCCCTGTTCCTCCCCTCCCCCCCCCACCCCTGGTCACGTCCGCCTGCTTCCCTCACCGGGGAATTTACTTGAATTCAGTGCTTGACATTCGTTCACATTATATTTGTATGGAAGTGTGATTTTTACCTTAAAAAATTATCTAATAAATGGAAAACCTAAGTGTGACTAATTGACATTTTTTCAGAAAGCCCCTCAAATGACGCTCGCAGTGTGAAGTGTCCTCTATCTACTGCCGTGAAACTGGGCGCCTTTGCACGGAGGAGAGGAAGGCCCTGCAGGGCATGGGCCCTCCTTTGACCCGGTGTCCCCGTCATCAGAAACATTCCCCCGATGTTTTCTCACCCTTCGGCCGTTCCTGCGTGAGCAGGACAGAGCGGCTTTGTCCCAGGTCACGCTGCGTCGTCTCTGGGGTCCCTGTGACCTCGAGTCAGGTGGCCATGGTGGTGTTGGTCGTTTGAAGCCGCGGCAGCCCAACTCTTAGGTTTTCCGACCCAGGTGGAATTGCTGCTTGCTGCAAGCACGCAGTTCGCTCCTACCCCCGCACGCCAGGTGCACTGCGTCACCCGATGGCGGTGCGAGTCCCCCGCAGGCTTCCCGGAGACAGAACTCGCAGTTTGCAACAGGGCGAGTGCCGCCGGCGGGGGTTCAAGACCAGCTGCCGCTGCGTGTGCTCTCGGAGGGACAGGCCGAGGGGCACACCAGCTGGGCAGGGGTGCCCGGCCCGGCAGCTGCGTGTGCTCACGTGTTGCACACCCTCGGGAGCGTTTCTGGGACTGTCGACGGCCTCACCGTCCGCTCGCAGGGTTTTGACCGCAGGCGGCAGTTTGACGCGGAGTCCGGCAAGCCTGCAGGGCTGTCTCCAAACCTGAAGGACGAGCTCCCCCGTGACAGCGAGCGTTGTGACAAAGCGCCGTGCGCAGCGCCTCTGTCTGGTCACTCCTCTGCTGGACAGAGTCCGTGCTGTCCCGGAGGCAGTCCAGACCCCCTGGCCGTAGAGCAGACCTGTCCCCGGCCGCCTTGCTGGTCCCTGTCACGATGCTCCGCTGGGGAGGGACAGTGAAGGGTGGAAAGGTGGAGCATCTGCACTTACCCCAACTTCCACGGGGACCCCCGCTCTGCTCCTGACTCCCGCACCCCTGCCCGCCCCAGCCAGCTTCCTCCCCGGCGAAGTGGGGGCGAGAGGGACCGCGTGCGCAGAGTCGGGGCAGGGCTGTGCAGCCTGTGGGCGTCTCCGCGCCACCCTGGAAGAAGAGTTCTCTCGGTCACAACAAAGAAACCTCGTTGAGTTCCGAGTGCGTTGACAGTGTCGGGGGGGCTGCCCGAGCCCCACTGGAAGGCATGCGTTGCAGTCCCGGGAGGGCGAGAACACTTACCTCGGGAGGCACCGAGCACTGTATCCAGCGGCGGTTATAATCTCTGTCTGCACCCTCCTCCAGGCAACGGGCCGATTGCAGATAATGGGTTTGTGAAGGGTTCGTGCGTGGAAGGGCGCCCACGGCGTCTGAAAGCTGGTCCTCAGCGTGCCCCGGAACGCTTCGGTGTCCCCCGACGCGCTTTCATTGGCTGTGTCTCGTTCACGGAGGCGCTGGCCGCGTGGCTCTTTCCTCTGTCACGAGGGGTTCCCAGAGGTCACAGCCCTTTGCCCCAGAAAGTCTCATCCGGATGGAGTGACTCGCAGACACTGTATCCGTCCGCTGTCCGCCAGGCCCTGCAGAACATTCCAGCACCCCGTGGGACAGGGGAGTGCAGAGCACACTGTGTATCTTGTCCTGGGGATGCTGGAGTGTGGACAGCATCGTGTCTTTTGTCCTGTGGGACAGGGGAGTTAGGCAGAAGAGCTCGTAGCGAACCGGAGTGTCACAAAACCCTGTAACGGGACAGCTCCTGGGGGACCCGTCAGGCTCAGCTGGCCTCTCGGTGGTGTTCTCGGCGGCAGGGCCCACTTCAGGGCCCCGTGGTCAGGCTCCCAGGCATGTGCGGACCCGCGGGCAGACGGCTGGGTCACCCGCTCTGATTCGGTGGCTCCTCGGTGGAGTCCGCGGAATCTCTCTGTGCGTCTGGGGACCCACGGTGTTTCTGGACAACGAAGTAGGGGCCCCTCTTTTCCTGGCTGTCCCCGCCGAGGTGGCCGCCCGTGAGCAAGGCCGTGCAAAGGGGAGGCTCTGTCCCCTCACCAGTGAAGCACTGTGTTTAAGTGTTGCTTCGGCTCCCTGCAAGCAGCCACGCGTGCCGGGTGCCACGTGGGCGTCCAAAACACTGCGTATGGAGCGAGCGTTTTTAGAGCAAAGCATCTCCAAACACCTACCCAAATGCTAACCCTGCGTCTCCCCAGGTGGTGAAAATCGTCCAGAGCGTGTGGACACTCCTCCTACTGCCCAGTCCCCGGACACACTACGGGGGGCCCTGGGCAGCGTAGCCGTCTACATTGCATTATTGGGAAACCCTGTCAACGGGATGGCGCATTCCTGCCACGCCAAGTCACGTGCAAGGGTGTGTCTTGAAGCCCGAGTTGGGGAGGGATCGGCGTGCGTTGCCTACGTAGGGTCTTGGTAAAGTCAGACTAGGCGTGTTTCGCTCATGGGAAGAACACGCACTTCTCTGTAAACGGAGTCCATGGAAAACGGGGGGGGGGTGAAATACACATTCCGCTGGAAAGCGGGAAACCAGCCCACAGGGAACCCAGCGACCAGCCAGCGTACGCCGTTGCCGCGGAAACGCCAGCCAGCGGATCGCGCCCTTTAACCGTGAGGCACGGCGGTCTGATGGGGTCAGCTTCTCCCCACGGTCCTGGGTGCGAACGTGGCTTCATTTCACCGTCTTGCGAAGGACGCTGGCAGGGGCTTCTGGGTTCCGCTCGGACGTGCGCCTCCCCCTGTGAATGAGGTGTCCTTGGGGTGCCCTGGGCCTCCTGGCTGTGCAGGAACCAGCCGCTCCCTGAGGCCGTCGGTCTCTTCGCTCTGCTCCTGTCGAGGTTGCTTCTGGGTCCTTGGACTTCCCGCGAATGCCTCCCTGGGCTTTCTCCCCGGCTCACCTGTCGGGGCCTGCCCGTAGCACCAACAGGTGGAGCTGAACGCTTCTCAGGCCCTGTGACCCGGGAGTGCTCCTCAGGCCTGGACTGGGTGCCCCACAGGAGAGGGCCCGGGGCTGGGGGGCTTGGCTGGGGGGCTGCACAGAAGACTTGGAGGCGGAGCACACCCTGCTAGAAAGCATCAGACTTCTCCATGAGCCCAGCACGCAGGCCCAGGGGAACCCAGTAGGAGGAGGCCCACCTGCAGAATCCAGCCAACCAGGGCTCAGAACTCCAGAGAACCCAGAGAGCCAGCGGCTCCGTGGGAGACCCAGGACGGACCCACACCAGCTGGGCCTTACTTCGTCTCGGGGCACTGTGTGCAGCCCCACTGGCTGTGTGCAGAAAAGCCCTCACCCAGAGACAAGGGGCAGACAGACAGACTGCTTGTTGCTGGCGTACCGAAAACTCGGGGCGAGCACTTTTAATTAGTCTAAAGTCTTCACATATGCTGATCACTAGAACATGGCAAAATACTCTGAGGTTCTGCCTAAGCAGGTCCTCTTCACGTCTGTGAGGTGGCGGGTGCGTGCGGCGTGGGGGCACTTGGTACCTGTCAGCCGATGTCCCCGCCACGCTCTTGCTTTGCTCCCGCTGCGTCAGAGTCCCTGCCTGCAGGGGCTGAGGGCCCTCCGGTGTCCTCTCCCTCCTCCTGAGGACACGGAGGCCCAGTTAGGTGGCGTCCCCCGGAAAGCCACTCAGTGAGGCGGTGCCGCTCACCATTACAGCTATAAGTCACCCCACAAACCGTAACCGGTCCCCAACGACGACCTTGAGCCACAGGGAGCGAGCACATGTCCCCGGCACTGGAGCCCGAGGGGTGGTCCGCGTCCATCACCATGTTCCTGGCCTGGAGCCCGCCCTGCGGGCCCTGCCTGGGGGCGGCCGGTCCTGCCGTTGACGGTCCCCTCCCCGCCTCGGTTCGTTCAGGCCGCACGCAGAACCCACGCCCGCCTCAGCGGCACCGTTGTATGTTATCAAGAACAAGCCTCCCTTCAACCTGTTTGAGGTGCCTGCTGGCTGGGAAAATACCGGCCCTTGCAAGGTGACCCCCTCGGTGTGCCTGAGACAGCGCCCTCTTCCCCGTGGTCCTCAGCGTCCCCCACTCACCGCTGGGACACGGCGCCGAGTGCCACTGTGGAGGGCTCTCTCCGGGGGCCAGCGCGGTGACCGGTGACTGTCTGCTTGTGTCTTACACACACACACACACGGTCCTGCCGGCACAGCAGAGGGTTCCCCGGTGCCGGCCCACATCTGGGGTGAGAGCATCTGGTTGCCATTGGGGAGCATGGCTGCGGAGGCCTCCCAGTCCCGGGGGTGAAGGTCGATGGGGCGTTGCTCACCCACCACCAGCTTTTCTCCAACGGTTCCCAGCGTCAGGGATTCCTGTCCGTGCCTTGCTGTCGTCCCTCCAGACTGCGATTCCCCGAGAGGCAGCTGCGCAGCCAGCGGCGAGAACACGCTCTCTGGGCTCCCGGGTGGTGCCTGTCGACCTGGGCCGGTGGCTCGGTGTCCCCGGGTCCTGGTGCCGGTCTCAGAGGCGGCAGTCGGGTCCTGCGACTGCTCCCGGCCGCCCGGGCGCTGCCTCCGTCAGGCAGGCTGTGAACACTCGCCTGCCCTTCTGTGCCCAGAACTTCCTCGAAGGAAGAATTCACATCGTGTCCCAGGAGTCGTGGTGGGGCGGGGGGACAAAAACCAGCCTCCCACCGCTGCCCTATTCCCTTGTGCTCATCAGAAAACCCTGCAGTGTGTCGCTTAGGGCGGGGCGCACAGTAGGGAGTCCCCCACGCAGGCACAACAGTTGCAAATTGTTTTCAGCTGCGTGGAGTGATGGAAAAGGACCTAAGGCAGAACCACAGCGGGCCCCTGATTTAATGGGGGGCTCGTAGGGTCAGGGAGGCACCCTCTCTGCCGAAGTGGCATTGAAGGGAAACTCGGAAGACCTGAGCATCACCCGAGGCGGTTGCTGAAAAAGCCGCACACAGATTGAACCTACAACGCCCAGCATTCCTGCTCGTGGGTGCTGCCCAAGCCCACACCAGAACTTCTCACAGCCGTTCACACCAGCGCTGTCGTTCGGGAACAGGGCGGACCTGCAGGC